>CM076577.1:415818083-416418083 GCA_034641835.2 Pinus albicaulis
TATTTGTTGACAGGTGTCAAATATTTAAAGTCTTTGCTACCGGATTTTCTCTAAACCTGTGACTATTTCTTTTCCACTAGTAACTCCAACCATATCAGTACAGTTCCGTAGAAATTCCTTTTTCCCGACTTGACCCGTGGAGTCTATCTCTTTATTACTATGACGTTCAGCATTACTATGCTCTTTTCTCTTTGTCGATTCTTATCCTACCCTAGTCATTCTATCGTGTTTAGATTTTTATTCATAAACAATGTAAAAAACCTTATACACCCGGACATGAAGTCTTTTAAACTTTATCTCTGAAGTGGTATTGCATCCGCACACTTCGCAACCTTTATAATTTAGTTTATAAAAGGCACAACTAGCAATGTGATGCGAAGGGGAGGTGACATGGAGGGTCAGTGGGACTGGATCGCAACGCAGATCATAGCTTTTAGCTTTTAGTTATAAGTTGTGGGGGTTAACTTTTAAAATTTTCAAAGTGCAGGGAAGAGGGACCCACTGGCTATGTGGCGAAGTTTTATGAACCAGCGAAGGTTTAAGCGTTAAGTGATATCACAAATATAATATATGATATTTTTAAAAAGGTTTGTTGTGGGGGGCAGAGCTGCTGAGGTGGGTCGACTTACCGCATTGCAAACTAAATAAAATAGATTGCGGGCGCTTACAAGGTAATTCAAAACATATGCGATGCGATATCGCAAATTGGCGATCACAGAATTTAAGTTTAGTTCCGATGCAAAACATGTAACATCTGCAAAATACGATGAGGGCCCCACTTTAATTGTCATCAGGGAATTAAGGAATCAGAGTAAGTGAAAAGCAATAAAAGGTAAGGGTAGAAAAGGTAAAAGTGGAAAGGCGGAAAAAAGGGTAAGTTTAATGATATTCAATGGAAAATGATATGAAAAAGGAAGTGTGGTGGGGAATGGGTCCCGCTCCATCGTGTATAGTATTTCTAAAAGGTTTGTAGGATACAGAAATGTAAATGATTTTTGGTTTAATTGAAACATAAGGGGCTAGAGGCCAAATAAAATGATGGAGAGGGTATCTTTGAATATGAGTCAAAAACCAGTGCTAACAGTGGCTCTAATTGGGGATGATATGCCCCCTGTGGGCTATCAAGAACCATAGTTCCAGTACCTTATCCAACTCTTATTTCTCAAACTAGTGATCTTGCTTATTAACTCAGAAAACCAGCATGCCTAGCCATTGTGTAATGGATTCAAAAGCATCATTTCAATTCTGCAACTTATTTCTCCAAACTAAAACTGGATTCAAACTAAAAACTGAAATCTATCTTTCTAAAAAAATTGCTCAAAACAAGGACCTTATTCATTCTTCTACTTCTAATATGATTTGAATGGAAATCTTCATGCAATATGGAATTTGTCATACAACCATTCAAATAGCTAGAAAAACCTCATATGGACTCTCAATCTTAAGATTAAAATTTAAATAATCCATATCATCACATAGTGCAACTCATGATGAGAATAATCACAACGCGGGATACTCATAAAGCATTGAATGTTTGCACTATAAGAAAAATCCAAATTATTAGCTACTGAATGAGGAAAAACATTGAATTATTTATCCAAAACTTCCACTGAAAATCTAATCTCTGCATCCCTGTGAATTCACCATTTGATTTGGCACAATGGAGTCGCCAGGTGAAAAATTGCAGTCCTCTTCAAGTTATCAATTCCTGTTCACCTTCAAGAATCTATCTTCAGAAATTAAAACAAAATACTCGGGAGAATACATTGTTTCAAGGCCTTCGTCTCCTAGCAGACGCACCAAAAGGTGTTGGCGCTGGAATTAACACTTGGACTGCATCAAGCACCTGACCAGACACATATTAAGCTCTGAGAGCTATTCTTATGATTTTATTGGGTTTTTTCGAAAGTGGTTGGATCTCAAGCACTCTGAAAGGAATGTTGAACAAATAAAAGGCTCCGACACATATGAGGGCACTGGTGTATGATGTGGTATAAAAATTGAGTTTGTAGCCTAATGGTTAGAAGAAGGGAAGAAAGACAATGGGTCTGTAGGATAGAAATCCACTACTGAGAGGAAAAATGACACAAATTCCAGATCTGAAATGTATAGTGAAAGAATGATTTTAAAATACTTACAAGAATCTCACTTTACATTTAAAGAATCCCATTACAAGGAATGCTTCTGATTAACATGACCTCATGAATTAGGAATTCTTGGTGAATCAAGACTAACAAAAACAGATTATTATGCATGCTAGATCAAAAGACTTACAAAAACATGAAACCGAGTTTAATTCCACCTCAAGGAACGCTTACGAACAATCTTCAATTATGAATCAAGAAAACTTGGAACAAGACTTACAAAAACAGATCCATATGACTTGGAGGTTCAAAATACTGATAAAAGCATAAGATAGAATTTTTATGATAAATCTGGAAAGGCAAATAAGGTATGTAAAAACAGAAGGGAAAACAATGCACACACCATAAGATTTTTTGGATCCTTAGGAGTGTAACTAGAATATATTATGAGTTCAACAATATGCAACTTTAGAAATAGCATGAGGATCAGCAATAGGGCCAGGGCACTAGGCCCTGTGCCACCAACCATCTCTCCCTCTATTACATAAAACTCAACTCTTAAATAGAGTTACACAAAACAAAATCCTACTAAATTTTAGGAATGAAATTAAATATAAAACAAAAAGTAAACAAATCAAACCGTTGCATGAATTTAGAACTGTTGAATGGTTCAAGGCTTCAAAATCTGATGCATGAAACTATTTGACTGCCACATAAGCTTCTTTCTGCCACCTGCCCTAACTGTCTTCAACTACTACAAGAAAGGTGGAACTGTAAAACTTGCCACTTTAATCAATCCTAACAGAACTCTGATGGAATTAATCATATTGAAAAATTGTCTTTGAGCTTTAAGAAGATATTATTATTTGCTGATATGTGTCGAATATTTAAAGTCTTTGCTGCCAGATTTTCTATAAACCTGTGACTGTTTCTTCTGCACTGGTAACTACTACCATATCATTATAGTTCCGTAGAAATTCCTTTTGCCCGACTTGACCTGTGGAGTCTATCTCTTTATTAATGCGACACTCAGCATTACTATGCCCTTTGCTCTTTGTCGGGTCTTATCCTACCCGAGTCATTCTGCCGTGTTTAGAATTTTCTTCATAAACATCATAAAAAACCTTATACACTCAGACATGAAGTATTTTAAACTTGATCTCTGAAGTGGTATCACATCCGCGCACTTCACAACCTTTACAGTTTAGTTTATAAAAAGAACAACCGGAAATGCGATGTGAAGGGGAGGTGACGTGGAGGGTCGGTGCGACCGGACCGCAACATAGATCACAGCTTTTATCTTTTATTTATAAGCTACAGGGTTTAACTGTTAAAATTTTCGAAGTGCAGGGAAGAGGGACCCATTGGCTATGTGGTGGAGTTTTATGAATCAATGAAGGTTTAAGCGGTAAGTGATATCACATATATAATATATGATATGTTTAAAAAGGTTTGTTGTGGGGGGTAGAGCTTCTGAGGTGGGGCCGACTTACCACATCACAAACTAAATAAAATATATTGTAGGTGCTCACAAGGTAATTCAAAACATATTCAATGTGATATCACAAATCAACGATCGCAGAATTTATGTTTTGTTACGATGCAAAACATGTAACATCTGCGAAACACGATGAGGGTCCCACTTTAATTGTGAACGGGGAATTAAGGAAGCGAAGTAAGTGAAAAACAATAAAAGGTAAGGGTAGAAAAGGTAAAAGTGGAAAGGCAGAAAAAAGGATAAGTTTAATGATTTTCAATGGAAAATGATATGAAAAAGGAAGTGTGGTGGGGAATGGGTCCCGCTCCATCGTGTATAGTATTTCTGAAAGGTTTGTAGGAGACAACAATGTAAATGATTTTGGGTTTAATTGAAACATAAGGGGCTAGAGTCCAAATAAAATAACGGAGAGGGAAGCTTTGAATATGAGTCAAAAATCAATGCTAACACATTCTTTTCTTAATCATTTCATATGAGTTGAGCGCACAGCCAGGAAATCAAGAATCTCTTCATCAATTAGAGAAACAAGTAAGTGTGCATGCTCAATATTTTCACTATTTTTCATGATTTCACTACCAAATCTTACTTTTCTTGTTGTCGATCACTTTTTTTGCAGTCTGTTTGTTGGAATTTTAGTTGAATCTTCATCTTGCAAGTGTCAATCCACTATCGCATGCAAAAAACTATTCACATTATTGAAACCATTCATCTTCCACCATTCATACAAGAACAACTATAAAAGCCTTGCAGATCCTTCTCTTTCTCATATTATCATCTAATATTTTTAATTGGACTTGTTTGTGAGCTTCTAACAGACATATCACACTCCTTGAGCTCGAAGCCCCAACAACCTCAAAAACTGCACCTTGTGTGACCAAGTTTATTCATGAGCACATCACAAAGGCACAAATCATTTACCTTCAACCTTTTGGAGTGATACAATGCACTCTCTTTTCCTCAGAGTGCATGAGCACATCACAAAGGCACAAAGCACCAATAATTTATACTTTTGTCATGCGACAGTGCACCCGCTTTTTCCTTGAGTGCATGGGTACATTGTGAAGGCCTGAACCCTTGTTTACCTCATCCTTTTCCCCTTTAGAGTGCGATAGTACGCCATCCTTGTCTCCTTGAGCGCATGGGTGCATAGGGAAGACCTGATGGCCATTTTTTACACCCCTTAGACCATTCAGGGTGCAATAGTGCGCCCTTGTTTATTTTTCTTCCTTTCTTGAGTGCACGAGTGCACTACGATTCCTCGAGTGACTATGCATGTTCCCTTCGTGCTTTGAAATTGCACCCTCCTAATTTTCATGTGTATTTTCTCTTGCATGAAAGTTATTTTAGGTTGTCATTCAAATTTTTTCATGATCTATCATCTATATTGACTCTTTGTACATCATCTAGAAGTATTGTTGCATAGTTATTTGTTTAAGTTGATCTTGTCATTATGAGTGTGACTCCACAAACAGGATTTCGTGCCACAAGTGTTACCATTGTGTCATCATCTGTTGGAGACATGTAGCCTCGCAAAGTTTTCTCTAAAGAACTCTCAGAAGAAAACACTAAGGAGCATGGGGAGGTTTCAAATCCAAGCATTCCTATATATGTGGACACTCAGTGTTTTATTGAAAAGACTACAGAGGTGACATGGAGAAATATCTACAATACATTTTTGCAGGAGAAGTTTCCTCAGGACTTAGAAGATGTGCATGCATACATAAATATTAAGAATTCCAGGATGCATAAGATCACATGTAGATCCTTGGTCATGCCATGTGCATAATCTATTGAATGGATCATCACACATATGGATGACTCTCACCTTGTGATTCGTAGTGAGAGTGGCAGAGAAATTTCCACCTATTATGATGAAGATATGCAGACATATTATAAGATGCTCAAGCACAATGAATATGCAAATGATAACTTCTACATGAGATGGGATACCCTTGAAACAACTGATGTTATCAAATTATGGGGTTGAGAACTTGCCAAGTTTCTCCATCAACCATATGCATGTTATCCGACAAATATTCTCAACGACATATATCAGTATTTGATATTTATGTACTATTGGATGTTTGGGTGCAAGAACATTGAGGTGTTCAAAGAGAATTGGATATATACGCTCAATCTGGTGGTGAAACTTGGTAGAGATTTCAATTGGGAGGATATATTATCATATGAATTACAACATTAGGTGGGGTAGGCCAAAGCATATTTACAGGAGAACCAAGCACCAGAATTTTACATGTTTTCATTTCTCTTGGATGGCATTTATGCACGATATATGTTCCCAAAATTATATTGGAACTGGACTCTTGAAGAGAAGTTCCCAATTTATTTCCATTGTAGGGTGTTTATCAGAAGGAAGCTTCATAGGGGCATGTGAGATAGTGGCTGATCATTTCGTTGCAGTCACCTTTTGTATGATATTCGAGACTGATCCATCGTGCATGATTGATTAAGTGAAGGAGTCACTTCAAGATATTTTATACTGGTTTGTAGTTCCTGAGGGTACATAAATAAGATGCTTCATATGTGAAACAACTTCTCATATTATTCTGCAATATGTGACAAACAAGGTGGATATGCAGGAAGTGGAAAATTAGTTGCACAAGGGATTGTCAGGAATTATTCATAGGAGGAAGAAAGCCCGTGGCATATCTTTCCATTGAGGATCAGGTTGTATGAATTAAAGAGTCACAAGGAGACACCATCTAGCATAAAAGAGCTATATTGCATGCACTTCGTTGTTGAAATTCAACAAGAAAATGCAACACACACACTAGTGTGGGATCACAAGTCACACAATGATGGGTCCTAGTGATACATTAGTGTGCAAATCAATTTATTAAATAAATTGGAAAAATAATTGTAATATTCTCTCATAACAACTTGTAATAGTTAACTAAGTGTGATAGACTTAGTTATCTCAAGAATTTCGAGTTGAGGGTATAAATATAGGCATGTAGAGTGATTCTATTATTAACAGGGTCCAATTGCAGTTGTAGCATTAGTGTAGTGTGGGTGGGATCAGTTAACTCACAATAATTGAGTTAAAATCAGTTTAACTAGTTCTAACTGTTTGATGAGCTAGTGGAAGATCAAGTGAATTAAAATAGATTAAATCCACCAATAGTGATCTACCAAGTAACTGATGATTCACTATTTATAGTTGCATGCATGCTAATTCTGGTGGATACCCACTTGAGACAAAGGTTCAAGGATAGTAAACTATCAGTTGTATTTTAGGCAAACTGCCCAGGTGCAGTTATAAAACCATAGGAAGACCATGATGAATTTCACAATCAAGGAAGGCTAAATTTCATTTAATAGGGGTTTAATTATCTAAGGATTGCGTAAGAAGGGTAGGTTGAGGGTACGTTGATAATTGGCTATGTGTTTGTCCAATTTTTCCTAGATCAATATGAAGCAATTGGTAGAGTGTATGAGGTTGTGGTGATCACAAATACATTGTATTGTTTCACGATTCCTTGGTTGATTATACAATAAATATGGAGGGGTTCTGATCAGTTTATTTCCCTAGGAATATTTGGTGTTTTGTATTGATTTAATTCTTTCTCTTGCTTGCATGTAATTGAGCGATCATGATTTATATTCCACAAATATTGTAGAAGGATTCAATATCTTGTTTTAGTACATTACATGATCAGATTGAGTCCATTGATATAATTTCTACATGGTATTATAGCCATGTTAGATATTTTCTACATGGTATCAGAGATCTAGGAATCACTATAATGGAGAATAAATTTATTTTGTGTTGAATAGTATTCAAATTTGAAGGTACTTTATTTTGATCTATAAGCGGATCAATATGTCTTTCAATGGCTTGAGACTCAAATATGCACTCGAGGATAGTTTGAATTATATTTCATGGAAGGATAGGATGGAGTCAGTTTTGGAGGAAAATAGGTTGAAGGAATTCATCGATAATGATATTCCCAAGCCCGCAGCAGCAGAAGCCTAACTTCTTGATGCATGGCAGAAGAGGGTAGTAAAGGAGAGGAGGATCTTGTTGGAGGGAGTTTGAGATCACATTTTATTGAGCCTCCATGGAAAGGAAACTCCATATGTTATGTGAAAGGCCTTGATAGATCTGTTTCAAAGCAACAGTGACCACAGAAAATTGGCACTCAAGGACAAGATCAGGAAAATAAAAATGGAGAAGGGCGACACAATCCAGAAATACTTGACCAAGTTCACTCAATGTGGAGATGAGCTTGGAAGTGTTAGGATTATTGTAGTTGATGATGACTTGGTGAGCCTAGCACTTTTAGGCCTTCCCAAGAGCTGGAATAGTTACCATGACTCTGTGAGTGGGAGGTAGAAGTTACCAGATTGGGAGTGAATTTGGTCAGATTGTGTACAAGAAGAGTTTCGGCAGAATACTAGGGATGGATCCTCATCCAAGACTGATGATGAGGAAAATTGTGCCTTGGTTGGTAAGGAAAAGAAAGGGAAGGGGAGGAAGTCCCATTCCAAATCTGAGCTCCAGAAATAAGGTAAGAAGCATGATATGACAAAGGTGAAATTTTTTCACTGTCATGATCATGGACATTATGCCACAAATTGTCCACAAAAGAAGAAGAAAAACAAGAAGGCTCTAGGAGCTGTAGCGGGTGAAGATTTGGCCTTACAGTTTGAGTTGGACTTCTCTCTCATTGCATGCATGGCGTCAACTATGATGGGATCTATGTGGCACCTGGATAATGGAGAATCTTTCCACATGATGGGAAACAAAGAACTCTTTAGTAGCTTGGAGGAGAAGGATCTTCAAATGCACATTGAGATGGGTGATGACGGGAGATATAGTGCTACCGGGATTGGTAGAGTTACTTTCCAGAGACATTTAAGTAAACCTTTCTTATTAAAATATGTCATGCATGTACCACGCTTGAAAAAAAATTTAGTTTCAATTTTTATGTTGAAGGATCTTGGATATTATGTGGTTTTCAGTGAAGGAAATGCATTCCTTCGTCACAAAGCCACAACATAGGTAAAGAATATTGGGGTTCATGTGAAGAACCTTTACAAACTTGATGTATATGGTTGTGCAACATTGAGTAGTAAATCAGGGAAGTTGGTGAGCCGGGATACAAGTGAGTTACTGCATAGGAGATTGGGCCATCTACACCATAGTGCTTTAAGGATCATGCAGCAGATTTCTATAGGTCTTCCAAAGGGTACTCTTGCGCAGATAAACACATGCAAGGGATGTACCATGGGGAAGTATACTAAAGCCACCTTTCATGAGAAGGAGAACCAAGAAATGACAATCCTTGAGAGATTTCACTCAGATGTGTGTGGACCATTCTCTATGCCTTCCACAGTAGAGCACAGGTATTATGTGATTTTTGTTGATGATGTTTCTAGAAAGTCTTGGATCTTATTTCTACAAAAGAAAGACCAAGTGTTCTCCAAGTTTTGTGAGTTAAAAGAACTGGTAGAGAAAGATACAGGGAATAAGGTGAAGGTTCCACGGAGCGACAATGGTGGTGAGTATATCTCTAATGAATTCAAGAAATTCTGTGCCAAAGAAGGAATTTAGAGAGAATTGATTGCACCTCATAACCCACAACAAAATGGGGTTGAGAAAGAAATAACAGATCAATTGTGGGAGCAACACGAGCTATGTTACATCATCAGGTCCTACCCTTGCATCTATGGGAAGAGGCATATAACACAGCGGTATTTGTGCAAAACTAGAGTCCACATCGGATACTTGGCATGAGTACAACAGAGGAGGCTTTTTCAGGTAAGAAATCATATTTTTCATATTTTAAAATTTTTGGCTCATCTATCTATTGCCATATGACAAAATATGCCAAGAATAATCTAAAACCAACAACAGAGGTTGGGATATTTTTGGGGTACACTGATACTCCCCACAACTATCGGAGGTATTTTATGGCTAACAAGATGACATTTTTCAAGAGAGATGTTAGATTTGATGAGGAGAAATCCATGAAATTGTCCCTTGAGAGGGAGCTTGATTTGCATGCAGATGAGGAACTCTTATTTCCAAAGGATGAACCTTAGGATGTGGAGCAGCCACAATATGAGGATCATGGAGTGGCAGAAACCACTCATGCAAAGCCATACATCATAAATGGCAGGAAGTGCACCAGAGCAGTTGACAGATTGATGCTAGATGCGACAGAGCATGTAGGAGCACCAACATCATAGCGCAAGCAAAGAAGGTCGCCAAACATGTACACTGGATACATGGCTCTTATGAGCGAGTGTATTGTGGCGGAACCATCATATTTTGAGGAAGCAGTGTTGTAGCCAACATGGATTGATGCCATGGTTGATGAATATGACTCCATTATCAGAAATAGTGCATGGGAAGTGGTACCAAGACCAGTGGGGAAGTCAGTGGTTGGATCCAGGTGGATCTACAAGGTGAAGTAGGCATCATATGGGAGTGTGGAGAAATACAAGCCTATATTTGTGGCCCAGGGATTATCACAGTTAGAAGGGATTGACTATGAGGAGAATTTTTCATTGGTTGCAAGGTACTCATCGATTAGATCCATCCTTGCACTCTTGGCGCAGATGGGATGGCAAATACATCAAATGGATGTAAATAAATACTTTCTAAATTGAGTTATTAAGGAAGAAGTGTACATTGAGCAGCTAGAAGGTTTTGAGACCTTTGACAGGGAGTCACATGTGTGCAGACTCAAGAGAGAACTATATGGGCTGAAGCAAGCACCTCGTGCTTGGTACACCAGGATCGACAACTATTTCACTAGGTTGGGATTCACAAAGAGTGAAGCAGATTCCAACCTATATCATAGTGTGGTTGAAGATTCTATGAAACTTCTGTTGGAAATACTAAGAGGGGGGTTGAATTAGTATTCCTTTCAATTAGTATTATTATTAATGTTTCAGAGCATTAGTTAATCTTCAATTATTATCAGTGTTTTTACAATGATAGCAGTAAACAAAAGGAACACAAATGCGCACATTTTTTAAGGTGGAAACCCCCTTCGAGAAAAAACCACCTGAATTCTTTTCTAATAATTCTTTAATCTTGACCTCTAATTGAAAAGAAAGCTCGAACTTCCTAGAATCTAGAAAATCATTCTTCTCCAGCTCCCACTAGATGGATGCTCCATCGTCCGATATTTTTTAGCAGTCAACTGAACAGATGCCCCAACACCTAATGAGCTACAACTCACCCTAGTGCCACCCTACCACCCTAATGTTTTCATAGGCTTGAACCTGTCGGTGACTTCATGCACTAGCCTAGCACCACCCTACCACCCTATAGAATAATAAAAGAAGAATGGACTCACGTATGAGGGAAAATGGTCCACTTTACAATGATATAGAATGATGTAGAAGAAGAAGACACATTAGACCATAACCCCAACTATGACACAACCACCTAATGATGAACCTAGACCTCCCGACACTGCCTATTCAACTCTTGGCAGATAGACACTTGTAAAACTTTTACAATGACTCAGTACAATGATACCTTTACAATGACTATATGCAGTGCTGCCCACTTGAAGACTTCATGTGGTGAAATTCTTGCTACTATTTTGCACTTGTATTGCTGCTCTTTTCATGCTACCCTTTCTCACTCTTCAGAAAATTATATCATGCATTGAGTTTTATCTTTATGACTGTATAATACCTGCAAAAATTCTTCAAGGAAATACCCATGACATGATAATAGCAAAACTTACTTCATCCTGCAGAGCATATGTCAGTGCTAAACAAAAACAAAAAATTAGAATACAAAGAACCTAATGCAATTAAGAGATGAACATGCATATACAGAATATATTTAACTAGATCATACCTCTTCTACATCATTTTTTTGCACCTTGCTTTGCTTTTCTCCCTTAGAAAGTCTGGTCCTTTGCAGCCCTTGAGAGCGCATGATCTAGATTTTTCTTGCCTTCTAGGAGCTTGATATTGAATCTGATGTATCTCTGTGATTTCATATCCCAATATGTGATATAGTATCCCTCTGATTCTTCTTTCCAATGCCATAGGTCTCGCCTGATTTGGATTCTTCAAGGCAAAGTTATACCAATCTCTCACAATGACCTAATTATGGACTAGTTCAGTACAACAAACTTGTACAACATGCCATGTGTCACTGTTTCCTCCTTCGGCTCTGAAATTGATACAAAGAAAATCAAATTTCGTGCATTATCTGCCACTTTTCACATAATTCCAATCCGCTTCTCAAAGAGAGAGTTATGATGCTTTTCCCAAGGTGACCTCTTTGAGATGAAATTTGGAAGCCTGCAAAAACCCTAAATTACACAGATCTTATATACGAAACTATAGCGAACCAAGATTTGAAATTTGGACAAGAGCTTCATCAGGATTTCCCCCAAGTGGGTTTTTTGTTTTAGCATCTGAATCTTCTCATAAAAAATGTTATAGTGAAAATTCCACGATGACCTATTTTTAGTAGTGAAATCCTTACATGAGGAGGATATAAGGGTCACAATTTATATAAATTATTAGTTTGAGAGGGTATTCAACAAGTGAGCGTTGGAGAAATTTTAGGAGCTTAAAAAATTATTAATTATTTACTATCAAATGACCACAACCAATTATTAGTGTCATGCCACAACCCCATGGGGTTTTATCCCACTTACTAGGGTTACTAACTTCAAACACGAATATCTCTCAAACCGTGAAGAATTACGTGGCGTGCCATATATCAACAGAAACATCTAGACAAATAGAAATAATCCCAAATATCCTTGAATTGGAATTTATAATTTTTCAAGTCAAAATTCCCATGCAATATTGGGGTAGCCCTGGTGATGGTTGGGGTTACATCAATGACAACCACTGATCAACAATATCCCCCTTTGGTATTGATGGCAACACAAGTACTCCCCCTGCAATAATGACACCTCTTCCTACAACATTCTCTCCCCCTTTGACATCAATGGGAAAGAGTAACCCCCTCCTGAAACACAACCATCCTACGGACATGTAAACACTTCCACTCCCCCTTTATTTTATATATAAGGAAAATCTAATGAGAACTTGGGAGAATCCCAAGCTTCTGGCGAAGATATTCAAATGCTTCACGAGGTAAAGGTTTATTGAAGATATCAGGTATTTATTCTTTTGTACCAACATATTCAAGTTTGATATTCTTTTCAGCGACTTGTTCTCTAACAAAATGATATTTGATCGGAATGTGTTTTTTATTAATGCATGACATGATTTTTGGATATGTTGATGGCACTGGTGTTATCACAGAATATGGGAATAGGCTCAATGAATTTTACTTGAATATCTTGCAAAGTTTGTTTCATCCAAAGGACTTGAGTATAACAAGCTATCGCTGCAATGTATTATGCTTCCGCTATAGATAACAAGTTTGAGGTTTGCTTTTTTCTCAACCATGATACAGGAAAACCACCTAGATAGAATGTTGCTCCACTAGTACTCTTACGATCATCAATGCTTCATGCCCAATCTACATCTGTAAAGACTTGAATAATGAGATTGTTACCCTTGGGATACCACAAGCCATATTCTGATGTGCCCTTTAGATATCGAAGAATTTTTTTGACGGCAATAATATGTGATTCTTTTGGTGCTACTTGGAATCTTGCTACTTGTCCAATTGCTCGCATAACATCTAGCCAGGAGGTTGTTACATATAGAAGAATACCAATCATATATCTATACAACCTCTGATCCACTTCCTTAGATGAGTCGTCTATGCTCAATTTGCAACCTGTTACCATCATAGTAAGGACAGGTTTGCAATCTTCCATTTTTAATTTCTTGAGCATTTCCTTGATGTACTTGGCTTGACATATAAATATTCCTTTCTCTTGCTGAGATATTTGAAGCCCTAAGAAGTATGCCATCTCACCAAGTAAAGACATATCGAAATCCATTTTCATCTTTGTAGCAAATTTCTTACTTAGTCGATCATCATTGCTACCAAAGATTATATCATCCACATATACCTCAACGATTTTTAAATTATCTTTATCTATTTGTACATAAAGATTGTTATCAGTAATACCTTTCTTGAACCCTTGTTGATGCAATAAACATCCATGAAGACGAGCATATCATGCTCTAGGAGCCTACTTGAGACCATATAGAGCCTTCTTTAACCTGCAAACATTGTCTTCTTTTTCAGATAGTAGAAAACCTTTAGGTTGTTCGATGTAAACTTATTCTTCTAATTCACCATTCAGAAATGTTGACTTAACATGCATTTGGTAGAATTTGATTTTTCTTGAACATGCATAGGCGAGAAACATCAGGATGGCTTCCATTATGGCAACTGGTGTAAGTGTTTCGTCGAAATCAATTCCTTCCACTTGTGAATAGCCTTTGAAAATCAATCTTTCTTTGTTTTTGGTAACCTGTGCATCTTCATTCAATTTGTCCCTGAACACCCATTTAGTCCCAATGAAATTTTTATCTTTTGTTCGTGGAACTAATTTCTAGGTGTTATTCTTCTCGATTTTATATAATTCTTCATTCATAGTTGTTACCCAATTTTCCTTCTGGTTGGCTTCCTCAAAACTACTAGGTTCAAAGGTTGCTATAAAAGCAATGTGAGATTGTTGCGATGAACGAAGTTGTTGACCTTCATTTATGTCACCAATGATTTGATTTGATGGATGGTTCTTTTGAATCCATTCTTTTTTTCTCTTTAGACGAGGTTCTTGTTTTTGTTCCTATATATCTTTATGATCATTATTTACTTCTTCCTGGCTGATAGTTGCTTCTTGTTCTAGAATTTTTTGTGTCTTTTTCAGCCTTTGTCTCAAGTTTCAAAGATTCTAGATCCTCATCATTATTCATTAGAACACCATCTTCATCAAATGTAACATTTATTCCCTCCACTGTCTATTTTCGTCATAGATTATAGAATTTATAGGCCTTTCCTTTGCGCGAGTAACAAAAAAAGATACCTTCGTCAAAACGTGATTCAAACTTTCCCATCTTTTGATCTTCTCTTTTGATATAACATTTGCTTCTAAAGATTCTGAAATATTTTACATTAGCCGATCTTCCTTTCCATAATTCATATGGGTTCTTGTTGCAATTATTTCTAAGAATACTTAGGTTGATAATGAATATTGTCGTATCAATTTCTTGAACCCAAAAAATTTCATCTAATTTTGATTCCTTAAGCATTGTTCTACCCATTTCCTTTACGGTTATGTTATTTCTTTCAACAAATCCATTTTCCTGAGGTGTTCATGTTGTTGAAAATTGTCTTTTTATTCCATTTTCATCACATTGTTGCTGAAATAATTTGGAAGTGAATTCTCCACCATTATCTGATCTTAGACACTTAATTTTCAAAACAATTTCATTTTCGACCAACTCCTTGTAGATCTTAAAGCACTCAAATTCTTCAGATTTTTTCTTTAGGAAACTTACGGTTGTCATCCTAGTATAGACATCTATCATTAACATGAAATATAATTCTCCATATAAACCTTTTGTTCTCATAGGACCACATAGATCAGTATGTATCAATTCCAATGGATGTGATGCAAAGTGTTCTTTTGTTTTAAATTCAACTTTTGTCTGCTTGCCATGCCGATAGGCCTCACATAGTGTGTTGGAAGGTTTTAAGATTTTCGACATTTCTCGTACTGCTTCCTTTTTTCTTATCCTGACAATATTGTCAAAGTTTATGTGACCCATTTTTTTGTGCCATAACCAGATTTCATCTTCTTTAGCTAGTAGACATGCTTTAGTTACTTTATCTAGTACATATATGTTGTTTGGAGCTCGACTTGCTGTAGCCACAATTTTTCCATACCTGCATTTCCTGATTTCACATTTTATGGAGTTGAATAACATTGTGTGTCCTTGATCACACATTTTTCCAACACTGAGTAGATTGTGATTCATGTTTCAACCAATAGAACATTCTTGGCTAGAGAATATTTTCTTATGAGAGTGACGGTACCTGATCCTATAACATTTGAAGATCCACCATTTCCAAAGGACATGGTTCCATCCTTCTTCTCTTTTAGAGATAAAAATTTCTTTCTATCTCCAGTCATATGCGTTGAGCAACTGCTATCAACATACCATACATCTTTTTTGTTTTGAGCCTTGAGAGTGAGAGCACAATTATCAGTCTTGTTCTTCTTCCATGTTCGTTCGTTCTGTGGCTTCGAAGATTCTTCTGGAGGATTTTCAAGTTTATAGTCTCTCCCGATGCGTCCAAAGTTTCGGAATTTGTAACATTGAATATTATTTCTTAAATGTTCAAATATATTGATGTTTCATTGAGCCCTGGGAGGTTCATATTTGACAGATCTCCTAGAATTGTATTGGTTCCTAATATAAGTACGACAATATACAACTTTATGACCAAATTTTCCACATGAATAACAATAGCCATGAAAAATATGTTGGTACTTGGATGGAAATATTCATCGGGGAATTATCTTCAAAGGTTGTCCTTGCAAATCTTGTCCAATGAATTCTACATGTCTGTCAGATATCATAGGTTCATTGTATTTTGTTGTAGAAGGCCTTGCTTCTTCTTCTTTGTAACTGAAGCCAGTTCTATCGTTTTAATATCGTTGATTGTTGATGAGTTCTTCCAATGCCCTTGAGTTGTTGGCATAGTTTTGTACTGTTTTTCCCTTCTTTACTTCCTTATGCATCAAGACTACTTCGGCTTATAATGCTTCCCTTTCTTGGTTGCTTTCTTCCAACTTATTTTGAAGTGACCCTTCAATACATTTGTGTTCTTAAACTTAAATTTTGAGACCTTGAACTTGTTCTTCAAGAGTATTGGAACGAATCTTCTCAGCCTTGAGCTCTTTTATAAGCCTAATTTCCTCCTTAGAAAATTCTTTTATGGTCAACCCTTCTTCTTCGTTGTTTGATACCTATTGTTTATTGTGCTTGCCATAAACAGTACTCTCTTAATGAATTCTTCTTCGTTGTCATCGTCTTCATCAGATGATGTGCTATCGTCTTTAGGGAGAAAGTTCCTTTTTAATCCTTTCTTCTTGACTTTATTGTTTAATTTATTAAAACCTTTCTTCCCTTTTGAGTTGCCATCACTTTTGTTCAGACATTTTTCTACGAAATGCCCAACCTCACCACAGCCGAAACATATCAATGGAATTTTACCTTTGAATTTTCCCTTACCAATTTTTAGTTTTCTCGTAAAGTGAGCATATTCTCCATCTGAAAGACCTTCTTCATCATCTTCCTTTTTATTCACATTTGCAAGTGCAGGTCTTTGCCTTTGAAGTTTGTTTTTCCTTATTGGTTTTCTTGGATGCAGCGAACGTAGTTTCTAGATGCGAAGTACCCTCTTCTTCATCAACTCTCATTTCATATGCTATAAGAACTCCATGTAATTCCTCTTTGTTGATTTTGTCCATATTTGCTCTATATTCTAAGACCGATACCTTTGGGTTGAATCTTCTTGGTAACATTCTAAGAATCTTTCGTATAATAGTCTTCTCATGAACAAGCTCTCCTAATCTTTCTAGAGTGTTGGTTATTTCATCAACGTGTTGGAAGTATGCAACGATGTTGTCATCTTCTTTCATTTTGAGTTGCTCAAATTTTTCTTTGTAGATTTGAAGCTTTGCTTCTTTGACATTTGAGTCACCTGCATATATATTCTCAAGCTTTTCCCATACATTTTTGGCAGTTTTACAACACAACACCTTATGATAAGCAGATTCAATAAGTCCAATG
Source organism: Pinus albicaulis (assembly GCA_034641835.2). Lineage (NCBI taxonomy): Eukaryota > Viridiplantae > Streptophyta > Pinopsida > Pinales > Pinaceae > Pinus > Pinus albicaulis. The sequence goes on from CM076577.1 coordinate 415,835,409, forward strand.
ATAATAATATTCTTTGCTTTGCATCATTTACGAAATTCTTCTTACCTTTTTCATCTGCAGTTGGTGTAAAGCCATTTTGAACAATTTCCCATACTTCATAACCTTGTGCCAGGAGATAGACCTCATTCTTCCTTTCCACAGTGCATAATTATTTTCTTTGAACAGAGGTACACCATTCTTGGTATGCTTCCATGACCTCATTCCAGCTGTTAAACTGCTATTGAAGGAACCGAGATCTGATACCAATTGTTGGAAATAATGAGAGGGGGGTGAATCAGTATTCCTTTCAATTAGTATTATTATTAATCTTTCAGAGCATTAGGAATTCTTCAAATATTATCAGTGTTTGTACAGTGATAGCAGTAAACAAAAGGAACACATATGCGCACATTTTTTAAGGTGGAAACCCCCTCCGGGACAAAAACCACCTGAATTATTTTTTAATAATTCTTTAATATTCAACTCCAATTGAAAAGAAAGCTCCAACTAAATAGAATCAAAAAACACATTCTTCTCCAGCTCCCATTGGATGGATGCTCCAATGCCCGAGATTCTTCAGTAGTCAATTGAACGGATGCCCCAACACCCAATGAGCTACAACTCACCCTAGCACCACCCTACCACCCTGAATTTTCCATAGGCTTGAACCTGTTGGTGACTTCATGCACCAACCTACCACCCTATAGAATAATAAAAGAATAATGGACTCTCGTACCAGGGAAAATGGTCCACTTTACAATGATATAGAATGATGTAGATGAAGAAGACACACTATACCATAACCCCAACTATGACAAAACCACCTAGTGATGATCCTAGACCTCTCGACACTGCCTCTTCAACTCTTGGTAGATAGAAACTTGTAAAAATTTTACAATGACTTGGTATAGTGATCCCTTTACAAATATTGTATGCATTGTTTCCCACTTGAAGATTTCATGTGGTGTACTTCTTGTTGTTGTTATGCACCTTGATTGCTGCTCTTGTCATGCTAACCTTTCTCACTCTTCAGAAAATTAGATCATGCATTGAGTTTTATTTTGATGAATGTATAATACCTGAAAAATTCTTCAAGGAAATACCCATGACATGATAATAGAAAAACTTACCTCATCCTGCAGAGCATATGTCAGTGCTAAACAAAAACAACAAATTAGAATACAAAGAACCTAATGAAATTAAGAGATGAACATTCATATGCAGAAGTTATTTACCTGGATCTTACCTCTGCTGCATCATTTTTTTGCACCTTGCTTTTCTTTGTTTCCCTAGAAAATTTGGTCCTTTGAAACCCTTAACAACACATGATCTAGCTTTTTCTTTCCTTTTAGGAGTTCGATATTGAATTTGATGTATATCTATGATTTCATATCTCCAATATGTGATCTTCAGCCCTATAATAGCCCTCTGAGTCTTCTTTCCAATGCCACAGGTCTGACCTGATTTGGATTGTTCAAGACAAAGTTATGCCCAATCTCTTGAAATGACCTAATTATGGACTAGTCCAGTAGAGAAAAATTGTATGGCATGCCACGTGTCACTGTTTCCTGTTTGAGCTCTGAAATTGATACACAGAAAACTACAGTCCGTGCACTATCCACCACTTTTTATATAGTTCCAATCTGCTTCTCAGAGAGAGATTTATGACGATTTTCCCAAGGTCATGTCTTTGAGATGAAATTTGGAAGCCTGCAAAAACCCTAACTTCCACAGATCATATCTCTGAAAATATAGCGAACCGAGATCTGAAATTTGGATACATGATTCATCGGGATTTCTCCCAAGTGGTTTTTTTGTTTCAACATCTGAAACTTCACAAAAAACAAGTTATAGCTAAAATTCCATGATGACATGTTTTTAGTAGCGAACTCCTTACATGAGGAGGAAATGACGGTCACAATTTATATAAATGCTTAGGTTGAGAGGGTCTTCAACAAGTGAATGTTGGAGGGATTTTAAGAGCTTAAAAAAATATTAATTATTTACTATCAAATGACCACGACCAATGATTAGTATCATGCCACAACCCCATGGGGTTTTAGCCCACTAACTGGGGTTACTAACTTCAAACATGAATATCTCTCAAACTTTGAAGAATTATGTGGTGTGCCATATATCAACGGAAATATCTCAATAAGTAGAAACCATTCCAAATATCCTTGACTCGGAATAGAGTATTTTTTCAAGTCAAAATTCCCTTGCAATATCGGGGTAGCCCCTGGTGTTGCTTGGGTTGACATCAATGACAATAGCTAATCAACAAGTTCCACATGGAGGGCATCAAACCCATGGAGACTCCTCTTGCAGGAAACTAGAGGAAGGAGGATGCTACTTCAGGTGAGGTAGTGGATGCTGTTGTTTACAGGCATCTTGTGGGTTCACTTATGTATTTGGTGAACACACAACCAGACATATGATACGTTGTTAACAAGCTTAGTCAAGATATGGTTAAGCCTACCAAGCTCTTTTGTAAGGCGGGGAATCATGTGTTGAGATATCTTGGGGGCACTATAGAGTATGGATTATCATACAAACGGATAGAGGGAGTGAAGCTTCAAGGCTTCACCGATGTAGATTGGGCAGGTAGTCCATCAGACAGGAAAAACACATTAGGTGGAATCTTCATCATAGGATCAACAGTATTTTCTTGGTACAACAAGAAGAAGAGATCAGTTTCACTCAGTTCAGCTGAGGCAGAGTACATGGAAGCTAGTTAGGATGCATGTGAGGCCATCTGGATGAGGAAGATACTTGTTCTTTTGTTTGGTCATCAGATGAATCCGATGGTGATACATTGTGATAGCCAAAGTTGCATAAAACTCTCTATTAATACATGATTCCATGACAGGTCCAAGAATATTGACTTCTGGTACCACCATCTCAGAGATTGTGATCAGATGCACATTATGTTGTTGCAGTATATTCCCATGGAGGATCAGGATGCAAATATCTTAACGAAGGCGCTTGCAAAGAGAAAATTCGAATATCACAGAGGTAAGATCGGGGTAGCAGATAATCCATTTCTTGTTGAGAGGGAGCGTTGAAATTCAAAAAGAAAATACAACACACACACTACTATGGGACCATAGGTCACAGAGTGATGGGTCCTAGTGATACAATAGTGTGCAAACCAATTTATTAAATAAATTGGAATAAATTGTAATCTTATCTCATAATAACTTGTAATAGTTAACTAAGTGTGATAGACTTAGTTAGATCAAGAATTTTGAGTTGAGGGTCTAAGTATAGGTATGTAGAGTGATTATATTATTAACAGGGTCTAGTTGCAGTTGTAGCACTAGTGTAGTGTGGGTGGGATTAGTTAACTCACAATAATTGAGTTAAAATCAGTTTAACTAGTTCTAATTGTTTGATGAGCCAGTGGAATATCAAGTGAATTAAAATAGATTTAATTCACTAGTAGTGATCTACCAAGTAACTGATGATTCACTATTTATAGCTACTGCATGCTAATTCTGGTGGATACCCATTTGAGACAAAGGTTCAAGGCTAGTAAACTATCAGTTGTATTTTAGGCAAACTGCCCAGGTGCAGTTATAAAACCATGGGAATCCCATGATGAATTGCGCAATCAAGGAAGGTTGAATTTCCTATTTAATAGGGTTTTAATTCTCTAGGGATTGCGTAAGCAAGGTAGGCTGATAATTGGTTATGTGTTTGTCCAATTTTGCCTAGATCAGCGTGAAGAAAATGCTAGAGTGTATGAGGTCATGGTGATCAAAAATACATTGTATTGTTTCATGATTCTTTGGTTGATTATACAATAAATATGGAGGGATTTTGAGTAGTTGCTTTCCCCAGGAATATCTGGTGTTGTGTATTGATTTAATTCTTTCTCTTACTTGCATGTGATTGAGCGATCATGATTTATATTCCGCAAATATTGTATAAGGATTCAATATCTTGTTTTAGCACATTACAGGATCGAATTGAGTCCATTGATATAATTTCTACATGGTATTATAGCCTTGTTATATATTTTATACATTCGCCACTAGATATTTCCATCCATATGATCCCACGTGAATTTTCATGAATAATTGTCAAAGGACCGATCATAATATGGGGTATTCATCAAAGACAAAAGATGAAGATGTAAAAATAAATAACTAGTACAATTCCAGAATGAAGGCACATCTAACTATGAAGGCTAGTTCACCCAACGATCCACCATCTTAGGACTTGCGTGAGGAGGAGGAGGAGGAAATAACACCTCAAGAAAAGAATATATCTCCCAGGAAAAGTATCAGGTATTCATCAGGTGAGAGTAGCAAGAAATGGAAGGTTGGTCCTTTAAACACAAGACATACTATAACAGAGTCAGAGAGGAAAGAAGAGGAAGAAGAAGAAGAAGAATAAGAAGAGGAGGAGAGCAGGAAGCAGGATGAGTTGTTGGGGAAGAAACAGGAAAAAAAGAGAGAGGAGAAGGATAGAAGAAGATTAGCAGAGGAAGACCTAGGTGGAGGAAGCAGCACAAAGGATAGAATAATAACAATTGACTCAAGAGCTAGTAGAGGAATATTTTGAGGAAGAAGACACCATCTAACCCATGGATGATGAGCTAGGTACTCCAGAAGAACAACCACTCACAAGAGTTCATCTTCCCTTAAGATAAATGGGGATCACACCCCCACTAGTAGATCGAGTCACAGATGTTTGCAGTGTAACATTTGATTAGCTAAAGAAGATGATCATGCAACAAAGGAATAGATACTTCCCCAATGATCCTCATAACCCGGTCTCAGTCGCTATAGAGAAGGTGATAACCTCTAAAACTAGAATAAATCCAAGGGAAATCATGGTGGTAAATGTTGCATTCACTACAGTGGCACAAGATAACTCAATGTACTTGTTGAATGAGAATTCCAAATTGAGAAGAGAATTCATTGTGGTGAACCAACAAGTAAAAAATCTTGTGGAAGAGAACCAATGGTTGTCATCACATAAATTTAATGTCGTAGAATGGTAGCTAGCCATGCAAGAAGTGCTCGGACCAATGGAGGATACCATGGCACTACTATATGGAGATATGATACTTATACAGCAAGTCATGGCTCCTCTCATTCCCATTCAGAAGAATGCACAGGAAGTGGTGAAACTCCCAAAGATAGAAAATAAAGCAGTTGATCAAACACATGAGTGGGCTGCCAAATATTTGGATGCTCCACAACATTTGGAAAGGAAATACAAGGTTTTCACTGAGATTGATAGATTTAAGTTGAGACTCCACCTACATAACTACTCTCATCATGGAGCACAATCAGTTAGTACTATGGTTGCATACAATCAGCTGCATAATGGGTTTGAGTGTTTAACACATGTTGGCATTATGATAAAGGTGTTGTCCTTGATGGCAACCCACTTGTAATAGACTTCATAGATCAATTCAGAGGTGACAGAGTGATGGAACTTGTAAAAGAGTTCAAAGATCAGTTCAGATATGAATGAGTGATGGAATAGAATGACAAAATGATGGGATAGAGGTTTGCAAGTCAGAATCATAATATTATTAAATGTAAAGATTTGAAGATTTATATTCAGGTTCACCAAGGCAAAGTCGTGTATACACGTGGGTACAAAGAAAAAAAGTCGGGTATGTGCTGGAACACTAATTTTGTAATACCAAGAGTCTTTACCATGGTATTAGCCCACAATATTGAGCACAGTAACGGTTATTTGATCCAGTCCAAGAATACTTTCGACACTTGTCTGGTTTTGGCTCATGGTATTAGCTAAGGCTCAAACTATATAAGGAGGTGAAGATCAAAGTGATAAGGGTGCATGAGTAAGGATAATGAATGAATACTTCAATCCGAAGAATATTTGTATGGTATGGGCTATAGTTGATTGATAGATATGAAATAAAGATGCACTCATGAATATAATGGTGGATCAGGATCTCTAGACCTAAAATGACTATGTATTTGCCTGATCTGGTTATGAGTTGTTTATATTTTTGGTTTGGCGCATGTTTACTGTAGTGAAGGATATGATATGACTAAGTTTGAAGTTCTGAAGTATTGCGAAGTCCTGAATTATTTACAGATCTATATGTGGGTTTGACATGAGGAAGGCATGTATACACACGAGTTTGGTTCTACAAAGCAGTGTATATAATTAGTAATATGTTGAGATCTATACGCGAGTTGGTTTCGGGATAAGTGCGTGCATACATGAACAATTCTACTAAATGGCATGTATGCAAGCCAGGGTTTTGCTAAAGAATGCTGTAGAAAATGTCTAATCATTTTTTATGTGTTTTTGTTGTCTGTCAATGATGTCTTCATATAGATTTGGGTTGTTTGAGTATTGATTATGCTGCTATTTGATTGTGATTAAATATCAGTGATTGGTTGGTATATTTATGATTCTGTGAATTATTTGGTATAGTTATATGTTTCAATTTGATGTATGGTATTGGGCTTAAATGAGTGCAGTGGTTCTAGTCTGAAAATCTGATGAAAAGAGGCCTATAGGTTGTGATGTATTGAAGCCAGTGGATCCTGTGTGAAAATTTATGAAATGTGCTCTGTGTTGGTGCTGAGGGTTGGTTCCTTCCATGAGAAAGTTGAAGCTTCCTGCCAGTAGCAGCTGGTGATAAGATCAGGGGGTTGTAGCTCCCTTCCAATATTGGCTTGTAAATGAGAGCAGGGGGTCGAAAGACCCTTCCAGTGGTGGTTGGTAAACGAGATCAGGGGGTTGGAGCTCCCTTCCAGTAGTAGTTGGAGAACGAGTGAAAGTAGCATCCTTCTGCAGGTGGGTGCCTACATGCTCGTATGAGTCCATGCCAATACAAGATTTTAAGATGTTTTATATATAATAAATATTGAAGACGGAGACGACAACAACGATGGTTTTCTCCCACATTGGGTTTCCACCTTAAATCTTGGTGTTCATGTTTGTTTCTTATGTGTGATGATTTATTATGTTATTACTGTGCATGTTTACTACTTAGTAAATGTCTAAGGAATCATTAATGAATTTTTCTAAGTAAACTTACTAAATATTTATTTGAATTAGAAGTTCATTGGGCATATGCTAGTTTCCTTAATGAAATTCACATACATACACTATTTGGATTAAGTACAGTCGCGAGTAAAAGTATGTGTGAGTTTTAAAATATTGATTAACCCCCCCCCCTCCCCCCCCCGCCTCAGTATTTTTCCCAACAACACAAAAGCATGGGATGCCTACCACCGGAACCCTTGAAGAAATCATAGGTGGGGACGCCATCTTCTAGTAGATCAGGAATTACATTGAAAAAATCAAGCAAGAAATAAAAAGGGAAAGCTTGGAGGTAACCAAAGACATTATTCATCGGTATGCCTTTGCACTAGTCAAAGCGCACATGAATATTTCATGGTTGTGGAATAATTTACAGTCAAGCTATAAGAACATACTGATAGAGGAATTGGACGTGAAGATGCTCTATAAAGAGGAACTTCTAGATTAGATCGAAGTCATCGCAAAGGATTTTAGAGCATGGCACACTTAAATCACAAATGAACTCCATAAAGAAGAAAATGATTTATCCATTTGATGAGTCTTTTTCCTTTTATAAGTTGTGTTCTATTAGGCCACCGTCTCATTTATAAATTTTCTTATGTAATAAATGTTATGTAATGAAGTCCAAGGGACACATGGAATATGAGAATAAACATATTGGAATGTAATGAGTCATGATATGAATATGAATAGTCATAATGGGTCATGTTATGAATATGAATATTCATAGAAGTGAAAGGGTCATGGGGAAGATCAAAGGTCTTTGCAATATTTATAAATAGCTCCTCATCACTCAAGCAAAGGGATTTTTAGGAGGCTTAGCCTTGGATTCTCTTTTACTACAGAGGAGATAGATTATTATTTGGAGAAGAAATTCATGCCTTCGTGTTACACTATTGGATACAGTGTTTCTTTCATGTAACCATTTACTTGGGCTCTTATACTTATAATTAAAATATCAATGAGTCGACATTCCTTCATACATGTATCGTAGATATAGTTTGACTATTATGGTTATGTTTATGGTATATGTCGCTTTATTTACATACTAAGTTAATGAAATAATCTATTGCTTATTTATGGTTGTTATTGAACTAATGTTGTTATGCTTGAACGATTGTTTTTTATTATGTGGACTAATCTGTACGTACTCAACAAGCCTTTCTCTTTATCCCCAGGTCCCCCTTTAGGATAGTACTATTACTTTTCTAACTAGTGGCTCATCCACTCATCATCTGTGTACGTCTCCTTCGTACACCTTACATTGGGTGTATCACAAATCTCACGTTATTGATGACCCAAAGAAGCATTGTGTTCTCTTATGTCCAATTGTAACCAAGGCATATCTTGGAAACTTTTTTCAACATTGATAGGACCATATGACCGGATAGGACTCCTACATAAAATAGTGTGAGGTCTAATTGGGAATTCATGTCCCCTTATAATGTTGGTAGAATCCAACACTGTCAACACAACGAGTATTGTTAACAATTGTCACACCATACAATGTTATTATTGTGCATACCACAGGGATATAGATCGAATCCACAGATTCGTCGTTATACTTAGTCATAAATTCACAATATATTGGTGAAAAAAGTGATAATTTTGATTCCATATAGAGGCATAAGTGATACCACATACATATAGTTCAAGCCTCAAATTCTTCCAAGACGAAGAATTGTAATTGGTAGTCAAGTTCGTAATAAATATATATAATAATGATCCACATGAAGGACTGTAAAAAATTATCCTTAGAACACAAAAAATTATTTTAGTTCTAAGCCACAACCAATGTATGAGACCATTTCCAGTAAACAAGCATGGATACTATAACAAAACAAGTTTACACCATCCTTCAACCTTACATAATTTTGCCAATAATGAAACGTGTTTACATTATAGGCTTTTGTTTTGAGTTAGAACGATAGACTTACATTGCATGGTATATTACCAAACAACATGACATTGTTCAATGAGTAAGGCAATACCTTTTTCGCATCATTTGGCATCTACCTAGGCCTTTTTATCACTTCTTGACATCCACATGTATATCCATTATGGGAAATCAAACATTATATGTTTTTGGCCACTATCAAACATGAACTTTTTCCACATTTTAATGAAGCCAAGATGATGATGTTTTCGAAAAAAATATCATTTGAATTATATGAACCACCGTGTGATGTCATAGTATATATACGAATCCAAGAATGTGAGATACAAATCTAAGTCTAGGAATGTGAATCTTTGAATTTTTCCAAACAACGCCCTTTTCACAGAGAATGTTGTTAGAAAATCAAAAAGGAAAAAGATTTTCTTATCTTGATAATTACTTGTGATTTCTTAGAAATATTATTTAAACCTATTTTATGTCTTATTTTATCTTCTTACCATCGAGAAAATACCAAAACATAAATTCATGAAGATAAAAACAACAAGGACTCATGATATAGGCTCTCAGTAAGGGAAAAACCCAAAATTTCCTTACCTTCCTTTAGAACCAAATCAAATATCCCATCAAAATTCCAGCCTTACTACAGACCTGCAATTCTGGCCCCCTACTGCAACCCATAATATGACACGTGTGAGCCAAAAAACAAAAGAACAAGAGATTCTTTCCTTTGCTAGGGTTCCTCCTTTCTTTGCTAGGGTTTATCCTTCTCCTTCAAATATTTTTTGCTCCTTCTTTAGGTCTTCACACTTCCTTTTCATTGTTGATCAAAATTCACTTGGATGGATGCCACAATAGGTCAAATTAAACTTCTATATATAGTATTTCTATGTGGTGGAATTCCCTTTATGAGGTTAACTTGCGTTCTTTTGAGGTTGACTTGGTGGAGGAGTGACAAGTGACACCTTTTTCGTAAAAAATGATTTTCTTCTTTGATACAATGAACCCAAGAAGATTCTATTACATAATGACAAGGATGATGAATCAAGATAAAAACCTTAGAATCACTCAATAGGTACTTTTTCCTATAAACAGAATAAATAAATCATGAACCCCATGCTTATAAATAATTTTATTTTGCAATAATTTTTCTTTTCTTCTCTTTTAAAATATACATAAAAATCAATTATGAAGACCAATACTAGTTACATTTCTCAACACTCCCTCTAAACTAGGGAGGTATTCATAATTTTTCAAATGGTGCAACGTTGAATTCAATTTGAAATGTTCCAAGAAGAGTAAAACAACATATTCAATGCTAGGGATACCAAAACTGCCAAGGTATCCTCCCAACAGGGACTAAGGTATCATCAACGAAACTTGCCACTATAGGTACCATTAGGCTACAACCCCAGTATCAATCTAAATGGATATATATACCATCTAGGCCTCCATGCCAACTGACCAACCCTCCTAGGGATCTAGCTATTATCAAGGTCAAACACTAAAACATAGCTCCTTTAGACATAGATACCCTCCCACACCGGGATCTACACATCATCAAGGCCAAACTATAACTGAGGTTTCAAAAACAACGAGGCCAAGGTGTCCTCCCAAGTACCATCACACAGGTAATTTATGGTACTCACCTTTCCCTCTCAACCAAATCTGAGATATCCACCAATCCAAGCATGCTTCTAAAATATACAAACTTCTTAGGGAGAGATCAACATGTTAGAAACTTCTTCATTCATCTCAACATATTGTATCCTTACAATCCCAATCACTCCAATATATTGGTTCTTATTATCAATATGCTAGCACAATATCCTAGGTCCTCAACCATTTTGATGTTGCGTAGTTCATCTCAATATCCAAACAAATCTTGATGGAAGCTTCCTTCTCCAACTTCTCTAGCAACACCAAACTCAACTTCATCACTTATAAAAAAAATTGAGTCTTATTCACAACACATCAATAGCAACCATCAACAATGTCTTTACTATTCTCTAATTATTTTTGATATTTTCCAAGATCATGATATTTCTCTTAACTATGTTGGATTTACACTTATGTTCATCAATCTCCCTCTAAGATTAGGGAAATAAACAAATTTATTCTTCGAGCTACACAAGCTCCTTATTTTGCATTAGGATGCCATTGGAGTGCATTAACCTTACAAAAATTTATTCCTTCATATAACAACAAGGTCATTATTCAATCATTAATGTAAACTTAAAATTCATCAGTGTTCTTGAATCTCCCTCTTTCCATCACGCTCATCATCATCATAGGTTCATCATCAAGTGTGAGGTAGGCATACCTCTTTACAAATTCTTTCAAACTAAGTGCCTGCAAATCTCAGCAACAAGCACAACTAGGGATACAAATATATATGTACAAGACTGTGAAATTAACTTTGTCAATAGCAGGTTATCACAATTAGAGCATCTAGGGTTACCAAAACTTCAAACAAGAAAATAATCATAGATATTCAAAACATAAACGTTGTTATGGTTTCAATTGTAAGGAAGCATTTACACCTAGGGTTACACTTCTATGCCCTAGACTCTTAAACCTACATTTTCTATGGCTTTGTCAAAACTTAGATATCCAACAATTAAATCATGTTAATGTTTCAACCATAACAAAATCATCGAGGGTTTATCTTTCAATTCCTAGAATCTTGTTTCAAATATTATTAGGGTTTTTATCATAAACCCTATATAATATCATCAAAAACTAAAAAGCTAGGATATTATCATATGCCCTAACAAACCCTAAAAATCAAAAGGATAAGGTTTCACCAAAAATGAACAAATAGCAAAATATAATTATTACAGGGGTTGATTTAATCTAAATATCAAACACCCTATCAATATAAGAATCTTCATGATTTTGTAGCAAAACCCTAGATATGAGAGAAACATTAACATAAAAATGATCATACCTTCTTTCATGATGAAGGATTACTACAAATATTATAATATTAAACATACCTTGATTTTCCCCCTTTAAATACCTTGAATGGTTTTATTTGAAACAAAGCTTATTACATAACTCAAGTGTGCCTTTGAAGGCTCCCTCCATATCTATCCATAATCCTTTCTTTATTTGACATTCCTACAAAATTTCTTTCCAAGGAAAACACAAGAGAAAGGATTATAATCAAGCAAAAATGAAGCTAGATATATAAAGGAAATCAACAATGAAAAGGAAATAAAGAACAAGATACTTATCTTTTGTGAAAAGGTGGAAGCTCCCTCTTGATCTTGTATCAATCTAGTCTTGTGATGGAAAACAACTCAAGAACTTTCTAACAAAACATATTAGATTTATAAACCCTAGAAATCAAAAAGAAAGATTGACCCTAGAGTCAAACATAAGATAATTTTTACAAGACCTAAAAACAATAACCTGTAATATAAGAAAAGGATATAGAAGGGATAATATCTCTAAAGACTCAATATAATTTTTCTTTGATTTTAGGGTCCTCGGTTTTGGTCTTCTTTGGTGGACCTTCATCAACTAGCCCTATAGCTTGGTCTCTTTCTCTCTTCTTGTTCTTTGAATTTTCAACACATTGGTTCTTATAGTGTCCCATCTTGTGACAATGATAGAATTCTATTTTGGAGAGGTTAATCTTCCCATGATTTTTCTTTGACCCTTTGAATTTCGTGTTTCCTCCTTTCTTCTTGAAATGGGCAGAATAGGAATTTGAGAAATTTTATTCATCTTATTTCTCACCTCCTATCGAGGAAAGATGAGCTTATTCTTGAGTACAAGCAGACCACATTTCTTCAAAGGAGGGAGAATGTTTCCAACAACTAATTTTGGCTGCAAATGCATTCCAAGACTTTTGTATTATAGAAGAGCAGCAATCACAAGTTCCTTATCAGGGATTTTTTCATCAATTTCTTGAATTTCATCTCTTATATGGGAAATTATTACAAAGTAGGAGGAAATTATATCACATTTTTTAAAATTGAGAGTTCCAAGTTCATTCTTTATACTTTCCACTTATCCAATATTTTTTATTGTAAATAACTTGGATAGAGCATCATACATTTTCTTTGAAGTATCTAAAGTGGATATGTAGGGAATCAAGTTTTCTTTAACTTCATCCACAATTAGGTTCATGTCTATAATTTCATTCTCTTTGTACTTCACCTTTCCAGCATCATCTGTAGGTTCTTTTAATTTTCCTTATGCTGATTCCAATAAATTATTCCTTGCAAGGATGAGGTCCATCCTTGTCTTTCATGCTCTATAGATAGAGGCTTGTTGAATTTTGTTCTTAGATTTCATTAATGATTCCATAGGTATACTTATCAATGTCACACTTGATGAAATACATATATCTCTATAGCCTTCAATAGGTTTTCTTATTCAAACTAGCTTATAGGGAACCAAAAATTTTAGATTACCTTCCAATACTTCCTTACTTCCTTCAACACTTCAAGAGTCCAAAACTTCTTTTTCTTTCTCCTTAAATTATTTATTTAACCCTTAATAATTGATCTTCAAGTTACATTTTTCTTCTTCTACTTCACCTTAGCTCTGATACCATGTTAGAAAATCAAAAAGGAAAAAAAAAAATTCTTATCTTGATACTTACTTGTGATTTTTTAGCAATCTAATTAAATTCTTATATGTCTTGTTTTATCTCCTTATCATCAAGCAACTACCAAAACACAAATGCATGAAGATAAAAAAAACAATGACACATGATATAGGCTCTCAGACATGAAAAAACCCCACTTCTAGGGGAAAACTCAAAATTCTCTTCTCTTCCTTTAGAACCAAATCAAATGAGATAACCAAGACCCTTGACCAAGACAAATACCTCCTCCAATCCACCAAGTCATCATCCTAAGATATTCCTTCCAGTCAACTTCTAATCAACAATATTCAACCTTCTTCAATACTACATCAACCATAATTTTTGTCCCTACTACATCAAAATTTCGGCCTTATTGTAGACCTGCAATTTCAGCCCCTTCTTGCAACCCAAAATCTCACACGTGTGAGCCAAAAACAAAAGAACAAGAGCTTCATTCCTTTTTTATGGTTTCTCCATCTTCTTCAATTATTTTTTGCTCCTTATTTAGGCCTATGCACTAACTTTTTATTGCATATCGAACTTCACTTGGAAGGATGTCGCAACAAGTAGACTTACACTTCTATATATAGTCTTTATGTGTGGTTGAATTCCCTTTATGAAGTTGACGTGTCTTCTTTTGAGGCCGACTTGGGGGAGGAGTGACAAATGAAACCTTTTACATAAAAAATAATTTTCTTCTTTGATACAATAATCCCAAGAAGGGTATAGTACATAATGACAAGGATAATCACACAAGACACAAACCTTAGAACCACTCAATGGGTGCTTTGAACTAAAAAATAAATAAATAAAGCAATAAACCCATGCTTATAAATAATTTTCTTTTACAATAATTTTTATTTTTCACTTCTTTTGAAAAATACATAAGAATCAATTATGAAGACCGATAATAGTTACATTTCTCAAAAAATTCTATGGTTATTAGAGAGAGTCAACATCTGAGTAATTGCTTTGATATGAAACAAAGAATGTGATCCACGTAAATTTTAGTCTCAAATTTACATGCAAGCCATCAGGGATCATAAGCGAGCCACCACAGGGCGAGAGACTGTACTGTGTCACAAACTCATGTTATAAACAATGTATGTAAACAAATATCATAGAAATTCAAGCCAAATTTTACAGATTTTAGTCATGCAAGTTGTCACAGGGTAGTCATGTGAGAATAGATGTGAGCCCAAAATTTCCCAGAATTCAAATTTCCCATAACTTTGACTTTAGTTCATCAACAGAGAGAGAACCTTCAAGGTATTTGATCCAAATCCTTCAAGCTTACCTCTGATACCATGTTGGAAAATCAAGAGGCTTTACAAATATATTAGATTTTTTTTACTTTAATAACTACTTGTGATATTTAGTTGGCTTCTTACTAGTATAATTATGTTCTTCTTCATCAAAAAATTATAAAAATATAAACATGAATATGGCAAGAGAACAAAGAACACAAGATATGGGCTTCAAGCCAGGGAAAAATACGGCCTCCAAGGGGAAAACCTAGAAAATATTTTCTTATAGAATCATATTAAATGAGATATCCAAGACCCATGACCACAGAAATATCCACCCTATATATGCCAAGTCAGACCTTCCTTCTTTCCAGCAGATTCGTCAGCAAGAGACTAGAAATAAGATATGTACCAAGGCATATATTCCACAGATTCTAGCTCAAGAAGATATCCTCTTTTCATACTTCAGTCTTCCACTTCTTCTTTTCCCTATCTGCAATATTTCATACCACAATCCATCGTGTGTATCCAAATGAGCTACATATTCCCTTTATTTATACTTTCCAGAGGGGGTGTGAATAGACATGTCCTTTGGGGCAGGGCCAAATTGATAGGTAGGTCGACTTGACACCTAGAGGGGTTTTGACCCAAAATTACATATTTCAAAATCATTTTTATTTTTCTTTTACAATAGGTACAAATAGGACTTTGACTCTTTGACTAAAAAACCTACAAGCATGAAGGACATTCTTGTCTAAAAAAATAATTATATTATTTTTTATTTTTTTCTTCTTCTCCTTTTTACATAAAGTGCATAATGGTACAAATTATGAAGATTGAAACTAGTTACATTCATCTCTAACAAAACAAACTGTGGAAAAGTTTCTAAATGGAAAATCTTGCCAAGTATTTATGGTTAGAATTTCCTTCTTGTCTTCCACTTCTTCTTTTCCCTATTTGCAATATTTCATACCACAATCCATCGTGTGTACCCAAATGAGCTACATATTCCCTTTATTTATACTGTCCAGAGGGGGGTGTGAATAGACATGTCCTTTGGGGCAGGGACAAATTGATAGGTAGGTCGACTTGACACCTAGAGGGGTTTTGACCCAAAATTACATATTTCAAAATCATTTTTCTTTTTCTTTTACAATAGGTACAAATAGGACTTTGAATATTTGAATCAAAAACCTACAAGCATGAAGAACATTCTCGTCTAAAAAAATAATTATATTATTTTTTATTTTTTCTTCTTCTCCTTTTTATATAAAATGCATAATGGTACAAATTATGAAGATTGAAACTAGTTACATTCATCTCCAATAAAACAAACTGTGGAAAAGTTTCTAAATGGAAAATCTTGCCAAGTATTTATGGTTAGAATTTCCTTCTTGTATAGTCACTAATGAGTATTTCAAATAAATTCTTAACTTTACACTCATCAAAAACATTGAAGCATTATCTTCTTGATTCTAGGGAATGTACTTTGTCCTAAGCATCAACACAAAAATGTTACCAGTTAAAATATTATGCTATGTGTATTGTCCTCACTAAGTTAAACTTAGAAGAATAGACATTATCACCTTAGAACCCTCTTCCCTCACTTTTTATTGGATTACTCCCAAGAAAACAATGCTTCTCTATCTTCACTAGGTCCAATAAAATATGATGATAAATGAGAACTATATGGACCTATTATAAATCTGATTTATGAATTTGCTAAAGGTTAAAGATGCATATTTCTTTCAAAAAATTTCAGATATGATTTTAGATGCAACAAACAATATATTGACAAGACATAAAGGCAACTTTGGATTAACATCAATCGTAATTTTCAGATATATTTTAGAGTCGAAAGAATTTTCATAGCCTAGATAAATTTGTTTATAGGTTATGGCCTGTGTCTGCAAGAACATACTTTATAGGACATAAATTCAGAAAAGTGTTAGGTGAAAAATCAATATGTATCACTAGAAATTTGGGGTAGGTATGTAGTATAATAAAGAACATTAATTTTTAAATCTAGATATACAAAAATAGTAATTTTAGATATTTTTTATTAAATTTCTAATGTCAGCCAAATTTATTTCTCACAAAAATTTAATTTATCTTCAGTTTATCATTTATTTACCTAAATAATAAATAAATCACTGAAAAATAAAATCGTTGGTACATTTAACTTCTAGAATTAAAAATATTAAGTGGAAATAAACTATAGAGATCAATCACACATCACAAAATTAATTGAACCACAAACAATTCTCCCTCATTTCAATATCTAGAAAATATGGGTTTTTCAACCCACAAATATACAATCTAGAACCTACAACTCAACTCCCTCGGAATGAATTCGGCCTAGGTAAATTGGCCTCAAGGAAATATACCTCCAGATGAAATCGCTCTGAATAAATTGCCCTCTAAAAATTATATTTGTGCCCTCCAAACTCGATTTGTGACTTGCCACTAATATGCACTTGAAAAAATGCATCACTCCAACAACTCGACATCCTCCAGAGAAACATGATATCCGTCTAGCAACTCGGCCCTGCAATCTCCTGCAGCTTGACCCTCTTGAATTCGCTCACACCCACTCACACTTCTTCCTTCTTTGCGCATTGGTCACTGAGCCACTCGCACTGTAGAGAAAATTTCTTTCTCTCATGATGACTCCCACATACACTTGTGATCTTCATTATGTCTTTACCTCCACCTCCATTTATAATATTTATTGAGTCCAATTCCCTAACCCCACTATCCCCTATAGAAACATCTGCAATCTTCCTTCTAGAAACATCTTGAATATCAACATTTGAAATTATTTCTAAGTCATTTAAATAATTAATTTACATATCCTTAGAAAATAACCCAATAGTCCATAATAATTAATTGAATTTAATAATTTTAATTTTCGTAAGTTAAACTTAGGAATGAAGACATAAATCAGTAGAAGAGGAAAATAATGTCTTCAACATTCTAATACAACAAGAAATTGTAGAATACCTTTTGATGCTACTCACACCAGCATTCCCTCCTAGCAAGGAAGGGATTCTATACCACCCTTAGCTTATCTCGGTACTTCACAAACTTTCCCTTCACTAGAGGCTTCCTGAGAACATATTCCACTGCTCCTTCATAGAAATGTACCACAATCTCATAGCACGCCTCCAAACCCTGTCTCTAATGATGTGATATATGATCTCAATATGCTTGGATTGATCATGAAACACACGATTCTTAGTGAGCTTAATGAAACACTAATTATCACAGTGTATCACCATTGGCCCCATCTACAGATCAAATAATCCTGCAAGAATTTTGTGAAGCCACACTACCTCACAACTCTCTATACTCACCACCATCTATTTTGCTTCTATTGAACTGATTGCAGCTAATTGTTGCTTCCTACTGAACCATGAGATCATGGTTGATCCCAAGTTGAAACCACATCCATATGTGGACTATATTTCCACCACACTCCCTTCCCGATCAGAATGTGTACGAATGCAGCTCCACTCCTCCAGCTCTAACATATCTCAATCCAAATTCTATTGTCCCACACAATTATCTCAACATGTCATACTTCGCTACCACAAAATGAACCTGTCTTGCCTCCACTATGAATTGGCTGAGTATATTCACAACAAAACATATATTTGTTCCATTGTTGACCATGTTGAGAAATAAATGCTTTAGGAATCAGGGTTTGATTCCTATTTCTTGATAATTACTTGTGAATTATGTTGGTTTATTTTACTTCTTAATTAGTTTATCTTTCATCAAGAAATTACCAAATTATATTTTATATATGAGTACCACAAGAACAAGAGACACAAGATGTAGGCACTCAGTAAGTGAAAAACCCCTACAAGGTGTAAACCCAACAAAAACTCTTCCTTTAGTAGATTCAAATCAAGATGAGAAACTTACAGACTTCTTATACTTAGACAAATACTTCCTCCAACCACCAATTCATCCCTTCCCTTCAATAGATGATCCTTGTCAAAGACTCCAAGTGATAGCTCCCCAACAACAAATTCAGTCCAAAATTTCGGCCCCTAGCAGCAGAACTACAGTAGACACGGAATATTGGTTCTAAGAACTGCCTAGGAATTACACATGTGTGACAGTTAGATAGACCAAAAACTCGAACTAATTTTTCCCATAAAATCTTGTCTTTCTCCAACTACTTCACTCTCTTTTATGCCTCTCTTCATTGAAGATCAAACTTGTTGAATGAATTACTCCAAATAGGTCGAATTACCTCTCTTCATATAGCCTTTATGCTAAGTCTAATTGCCATAATGTAGGTCGACTTCATGGGGACGGGTCCGACTTGGTGTGGATGGGGACAACAACCTTTTTTACTCAAAAATAATTATTTTTACATGATACAAAATCCCAAGAAGGGTCTAATAAAAATCACAATGACTCTAATAACTCAAGATAAAACCTAAAAGCCCTCAATGGATGCTTTGACCTAAAAAACATTGACCCAAGCATGAAATCCATGCTTTAATAAATCATTTTCTTTAATAATAAATTTTCTTTTGCCGAGCACAATTATGAAGGCCAATAACAGTTACATTCTTCACCACTCCCTCTTAACTTAGGATGTATTCATAATTACATAGTATACATACATATAGTAGTACATGGAATATCTCAAAGTGAGATGAACTACAAAGAGTTCTAGCACACTTAGTGCTACAGATTAGATACCTGACAAGGGTACTCTAATCGGGTGGGACTAAGATGGACTCAAAATTTATCCACTATAGGTACCATTATGATGCTCTACCATAAAACCAAGGATTTAGGTGTGTATCAAAGGTAGGATCTCCATGACCAACGCCACCCTCCCTATTTCAGGATATAGACATTAACACATAAGTCAGCCAGATGTCCTCCCAAGCATATTTCCATAAGATTATTCATCTCTCCCTATCAACCAAATATATAACATCAACCAACCCAAGAATGCTTTTAAAATTTTCAAACTTCTTATTCGGAAGATGTTTCTTCAGCACATCAACTACTTGTTCATTAGTCAGAATATATTGTAGATTTACGACCCCATATTGTACCAAACTCCTAATGTAGTAGTACTTATTGTTGATATGATTTTTCCTTGCATGGAATATGAGGTCTTAAAACATAGTGATGTTGCTTTGATTATCACAATTTATCATTGTAGGATCCATAGGCTTTCCAAACAAATATGACAAGATTTTTCTTAACCAAACAACTCCCTTTCCTACTTCACATGCAGAAACATATTCTACTTTAGTGCGACTTAACGCAACAAGATATTGTTTTATACTCATCCATGAAATCATTGTAGATCCAAAACTAAAACATCCACCAGTAGTGCTTCTTCCATCAATCTCACTTCCACCCCAATTGGAATCAATAAAACTTGTTAACTTGACTTCCTTTCCATCATACTTAAGGAATTGAAGTATAGTGCCACGTAGGTATCTAAAGATATGCTTGGAAGTTATCCAATGGTGGTGACAAGGCTCCAACTAAAATTGACTAAGAAAATTTACATCGAAACATATATCAGGTCTTGTATTTATGGAGTACATCAAACAACCCACCAACTTAGGATAGCTAGTAGGATCGATGAGACTAGAGTCATAGCTTCTCAACTTCTTGAGATTAGTGATCATCGGAGTAGTCATAGGCTTGGAATCCATTATACTGAATTTATGCAACATATTGATTATGTATTTACCTTGACCAGATATACCTCACTAGTTTTCTCCCAGAATTCCAAACCCAAGTAATAGTGCATGGGTCCTAGATCTTTCATTTCGAATTCAACTTCCTACATTTTCTTAAATTCTAGTGTTCTGTGTTCCACACCTATAATAAAAAAATCATCCACGTATAGTAGTATAATGGATGGTTCATTCTTCACCACCTTGATGTATATTTTTTCATCTACATAACTTTTGACGGACCCAATTCTTAAGAGATATCCATATAGGGCTTTCTTGAGTTTGAAAACATGTGTATCTTTGTTATTTATTTTGAATCCTTATGTTTGTTCAATGTATACTTATTCATCAATGGTTGCATTCAGAAATGTTGTTTTGACATCCATTTGATAGATATTCCTTCCCATAGTAGCAGCTATTGAAACCAAAGATCTTACTACTATTATACCTAGTAGTAGGATAAAAGGTTTCTTCATAGTATATACCTTCCTTTTGTGAGAAACCCCTTGCAACAACCTAGATTTTTATTTTTTTATGCTTCTATCAACAACGTTTGATTTTGTAAACCCATTTTGAGGTGACAACTGATTTTTCACTTGGTCTAAGAACGATTTTCTAGACTCCATTATTCATTAAGGATTGATATTCTTCTTGCATCACCTTCTTCCATACCTCTTGATGAGAAGCTTCTTCAAATTCATTTGGTTCAACTTCTATAAATTTTGTAATGTATATTGCATAACTTGAATATTTCTTTGGTATTTTTCTTTCTCTAAAATCTCCTTTATTAGCTCCATGTCCTTTGGCATCTTCAGGTGTATATTTTAACCCATTTGGACTCTTCTTCACTTCAGGAATGATTATAGGTTGAATAGGCTCTCTTGGTACTTCTTATTCTTCTTCTTTGTTTGTAGTTTCATTTTCATGATGTTCTTCTTCTTCAAATAATGGTACATCTTCATCATCAGATTCGATTGGTATAACCTTGGATATTTTGTAGGCATGATTTTCATCAATTATAACATACCTACTAAGTTAAATTTGTGTTCCTTCCTTGATGTAGATTCTATAAGACTTTGAATAAATATTGTAACCAACGAAGATCCCTTTTATTCTTCTAGAATGTCATCTTGATCAAATATCATAGTTCTTATACATTCTTCAATTGTTCTATTTTTCCTTTCTGCAACTCCATTATGCTTGGGCATATAGGGAACAATGAGCTCCCTCTTAATAACTGCTTCTTTACAATATGAAATTAATTTTTTCTAAGTGTATTCCCCACCATTGTTGAATCTCAAAGTCTTTATCTTTCTTTTGGTTAAGGTCTCCACTTCGGATCTAAATTCCTTGAAATTTCCAAATACTTTGTTCTTTGTCTTGAGAAGATAGAGCCATGTATTTCTAGAGTGATCATCAATGAATGTCACATAATAAATATGGCCTCCAACATATTTATTAGACATTGTCCCACACATATCATATTGAATGAGGTCTAATATCTCCTTAGACCTTTTATCACTGCTTGTAAAAGGTTTCCTTGTATTCTTTCCCAAAATCCCTTGCATACTTCTACATGATCTTCCTTGATTTTGGGGATGCCCTTTACCATTTAACTAAGAGAGGGTATTATCTTGTAATGAATATGCCCATATATTTTATGCCATAGTTCGATAGGATTGATCTCCACGTGAACTAGGGCTTGAGGAGATGGTGTTATCACTCTATATAGCCTTCATTCAATAACTCCAACAACTTTTGCCTTTTTAATACTTGGATCCTTTCCCCAAACCAAAGCTTTACCATCTACAAAGGAAAACTTGTCTCCTTTATATTCTAAACAAGAAATGGAAAGTAAAAAAAAAATTCAAACCTAGGATATAGAGTATGTTGTTAAGTTGTAGCTTTGCTCCACTTTCAAGCTTCAGTGATGTAGATCCAAGGCCCTTGACTGCATAATTGTTGTTGTCTCTTAGCTCCATTGCATGAGATGACAGTTCCTTTGATAGAGTATGAATTTTTCCACTTTATCCCATCATATTTGATGTTGATCCACTATCAATGATCCATGTGTTTTCATCATCAAGAGTGACTGTAAGTGCAACCAATAATCCTTCACTCTTGACTTTCCTATATAGATTGTAAATGATCCTTCCAATACAGATTCCTACGATTCTGATGATATTGAATCTCATCTTCACGTAAATTTCCATAGAGGGAATAACCTTTTCTTCCAAGCCAACAAAGTGATCTTCAACCTTATTCGAACTTAGCTCTGATGCCATGTTGAGAAATCAATGCTTATAGGAATTAGGTTTTGAATCCTCTTTCTTGATAATTACTCGTGAATTATGTTTCCTTATTTTAATTCTTAATTATTTTATCTTTCATTAATAAAATACCAAATTATATGTATATGAATACCACAAGAACAAGATACACAAGATGCAAGAACTCAGTCGGGGAAAAACCGCTACAAGGGGAAAACCCAGTCAAAACTCTTCCTTTAGTAGATTCAAATTAAGATGAGATTCTTCTAGACTTCTTAGATCTAGAAAAAGACTTCCTCCAACTAGCAAGTCAACCCTTCCCTTTAATAGATGATCCATGTTAAAATCTACAAGTGACAACTCCCCAGCAGCAACTTCAATCTAGAATTTTGACCCCCAACAACAGAATTTTGACCCCCAACAACAGAAATTTCACCCCTAGCAACAAAATTTCAGACCTGCAGTAGACACAAAATTTCAACCACATCAACTGCCTAGGAACTACACACGTGTGAGAGATATATATCCCATAAAATCGAAGTAGGTCTTCCCAACAAATTTGTTCCTTCTCCAACTACTTCACTCTCTTTTATTCCTCTCTCCCTTGAAGATCAAAATTTTTTAATGAATTACTCCAAATAGATCAAATTACCTCTCTTTATATAGCCTTTATGCTAGGTCCAGTTTCCCTACTGTAGGTCGACTTCATGGGGACAGGGACGACTTGGTGTGGAGGCGACAAATAACCTTTCTGACTAAAAATTAATTATTTTTACATGATACGAAAGCCCAAGAAAGGTCTAATAAAAATGAAAATGACTCTAATGACTCAAGGTAAAACCTAAAATCCTTCAATGGATGCTTTCACCTAGAAAACATTGACCTTATCATGAAACCCATTCTTTAATAATTCATTTTATTTAATAATAAATTTTCTTTTGACAAGTAAAATTATGAAGAATGATACTAGTTGCACTATTCAACAGAATAGATATATCAAGGAACCTATCATCTACTTATACAGTATGGGATCCACTATTTCACCTTCAGAAGTGATCAAATTATTTAGGTTAGTGATCATAGGTGTAGACATAGGTCTGCAATTATCCATCCTAAATATCCTGGTAGCTTCCACACTTCCAATCCCAGAAAGTAATTGTTTAGTCAATTTAATGTAATAAATTGCTATCATAAATTATCGACCAGAGTTAGTAATATTATGAAGTGCAGGTGCACTATATATGCGAGAAGCCTTTTCTTTCTTAATTTGTTGTGTTTGATTTATATGTTTGTTTGGATTTTGTATTTATCTTGAATGTTTAAATGAAATTAAGAAACTAAGAATTGAACTATGATATGAAATCTAAACTTAACTAACAAAGCTTATGATAAGAATTCTACTTTTGGATTTTTAAAAATTAATAATTTATTTTAAGAAAACTAGAAACGAAAAGAAACATCAATCTTTTTGTATGTTTTAGAGATTTTATATAAATGAAATTAAGAGCAAGAAAGTAACTACACCTAGAGAAGAATTTTAATGCTTGAAAAATAAACTTAAGAAGGAAGAAAAGGAAATGTTTAATATTAATCTAAGAAAGGAAGTTGATCTATAAATTATTCTAGAGAAAATATTCTAATGACTAAAAGATGAAATTTCCAATAAGGAAGAAAAGGAAATGTTTATTTAAGAAACAAAATTTATCTATGATAAATCTATATTGCATATAAAGAAATCAATCTAAGTGATAAATATTAACTATGTTAGACTACTCTATGCCGGAAACTATGATGAGGTTATCTCTAAAACATCTATTTAAATTACTTCTAAACCTATTTAATTAAGGAAAAAAACAAATAATTAAATCATCTCTTAAGCTGATCAAAATATTCAATTTTCTATATCTACGTCTTAGCTACTTATATCTTAGAATTTTCTTTTATCTACCAAATGAAATGTTTGTCCAAATTAATCCTATGAAATACAGAGTATCTATTTAGCTCTAATTGCGTTCAATGATGAAAAAAGAATATATTTTAATCTAATTTCTATGAATAGAAATATTAAAAAAAAAACAGTATTGAACCTAAATGATGATGCCAAGTAAATTCAAAAACTAATTTAAGAGAAGAAAGAAAACATAGTATTTACCTACTATGAAAAACTAAAATGCCTAACTGATCTATGAAACGAAGGATGAAATGTGTATTTAATGTGCAGGAGAATGCAAGAAAGGTTTTATTCCATGAAATATTAACAGAGTTATGATATCGATATATTTCAGGAAAGAAAAACAAATAAAGCATTCAAATTTATGAAAAACTGAGCAATTTACTATGCGAAAAGTAGAAGAATTTAAACTAAGAAACAACAAAATATTAAACTACTAAACCTCTTCTGTGCAGGGGCCCTCCACAATAGAACGGTTCTAAATTCATTTGTGACTAATTATGCATCGGTGATATTTAACATGCCTTCTCCATTAATTGATAAAAACAGAGTATAAATGTGTAACAGTATTACAATAAAAAAATTAAGCTTATCTCTGGTTAAAACAGCCTGGTATTTATAATAGAGTCAATTTAGCAGTTTGAGGTGATCTCGCCTAAAAAATATTAATTAAACTAGGAGTAGAATTCTAATCAGAATTGCAGTCTTCATAGATTTCATGATTTCCTACATGAAGAGAAAATCGTGAAGCTTTCAACTTATCACCTGCTTGTCTCGGCTCCCTGCTTGATTGATCCTTTGACCGTGATTTTAGGCGCTATCCTTCTTGAGGCTCAAACATACCCCCACTAAGAGACCATTGCATGTCCTCATGCAATTTCAATATTCCGAGTCTTCAACTTATCACTGTATATGCTCTGATACTTCTCCTAGGAGATCTAATTTCATCTTCTTTCCTTTATTTGAAGTCACTGCTACCCTTGGTTTCTTCATTAGAAGTTTATACTTCAAATTTATGATCTGTTTGTTCAGGTATATGTTCTTCTTCTTCAATTTCTTATTCTTTTTTAACCATAACCCAAAATTTAGAAGAGTGTAATCATTGATGGTTTTCTCAATTTGATTATGAATCTTCAGAGCTTCATTTTCCTACTTTATATGGCTATTTGGGGTCTCTAGCTCAAATTTTTCTTGTTTTAAAGTATTCACTAGAGGTTCTTGTGGACTAGAAGGTTGTTCCTAAATATTTGATGTCTTTTCTGCATTTCTTCTTTCTAAAGACTCAATGTAATCATAAATCTCTTGCTGAAATGGATCAATTTTTGAAGTTCTTCTACTTGGATCTTATGCAAGAGAAGAAATAATAGGTGATGGCACCTCAAGATTTTCTTCCAAATCAACAAGTTCTATTACTTATGGGAGTGCCTTTTTGGCTTCTTTTCTAAGTCTGGAGCTTCTTCTTACTGGTTGTGGGAGATTTTCAGTTTTTTTTTTCTCCATGTTTATAACTTTGCCTTTCTCTTTCATGCTACCTCCTTTATTTTTATCAATTTGTTTCTTGACCTTAATAAACAATTGTGCAATAGGAATTTCATTTTCTAATTGTTCTTGATATGGTTTTTCATCCATAGCAAGGTTCTCATATTTTCTCTTTCTGCCTCTTTTTCCTTTGTTATCACTAGGCTTCTCTTCTTTTTCTTGAAAATGATTTATGGTTAAGAAATCTTCCCAAGTATCTCCTAGGCTCTTTAAATGAAATTCAATAAGGATTTTTATCAATGCATGATGATACATTGTATTATCTATGAATTGAATCATCTTTTGAACCATTCATTCCATCTTCCTTAAACTATTCAATAAAAAGTATGGAAGGTTTATCTGTTTATCTTCTAGAAAATTCATCAGTAACCAAGCATGATAGAAGAAAATACAACCAAACCTTCCTTCACAGGTAATAAATTTCTGAATTATCAAAAGAATGTTTCTCCATTTACCCTTAAGAGTTGTGCTAGGAATTCCCTTTTTGAAAATACTTGTGTCCATACTTGGGTTTTTCAAGAAAAATTTCCATTCTTCTCCACTAATTGCTCTGTTCTTGAACCATATTTCACCCATCTTTGGAAGTCTGGTAGCTTCTTCCATTAAGGATTTTGTGACTACAAACTTGATGTCACCGATTTCAACCTCTACTTCGTCGAAGGCTCTAGTAAAATATTTCATAACTTCCTTGTGAAACCCATCAAATTTCTTTATGAAGTTAAGCCACCATGATTTCTGCAGTATCTCCTTTAATTGCGAATACCCCTCCATGAATTTCTTTCCTACCGACTTTGTTCTGACAATCAGACCCATATCTTGCCGAAATTTTTACCTTCAAGACTTCCTCCTTTTGATTGGGTGAATTGTGGGTTTCAATATGAGCTTGAAAACGTGGAGGAGATATGTCATGAAATGGTAGAGAGGTGTAGGTAAACAATTGAATGAGTGTGGTTTTAGGAGCATGAGTGAGGTTTCGGCATGGGACATGACCGTTTAAATTATTAATGGATGAGATCAGATTTTATCGTTGAGGAGATCATGATGCGGGTTTGCTAGCGAATCATGAGATTTATATTTCGATTTGGCATAATCAGTTTTAATGATGACATTTTGAGCTGGCAGTATACGATCATCAAATTTATATAAATCAATGTTTTGAACCTTATCATTTAAACAAATTTTGTATCATACCTTGGATATAGCTAACCTCTATTGTTTCTTCTTTGTCTTGATTCCTCAGATGTTCTTTAGTACATTCTTCAGTATGGTCTCCAATCTTGTCTTCAGCTTCTTTTGTCAAAAGTCATGTTCATTTGTGTTGTAGATGTGTATAAGAGCTGCAGAATGTTATGAGAGTTGAAACAATGCAACAATTATGTAGCTAATCTTTATTTTTCTGAAAAAAGAAAGGGAAATGGAAAGAATTTGGGATTTTTAGAATTGGAATGAAGAAAATATAAGATGTCATAAATAAATTATGATTTTCACCTTATATTTTTTGTATAAGGATGCCAATAAATGATTGGTTTTCATACTTATATACATGTATATATATATATATATATATATATATATATATATAATTTATTTCCTTATTTTTAGATATGAAAAAAAAAAAGAAGACTAAGATGGGGAAGAAGAAAGATTCTTCTTCACCAACTTCGTATCAGCATTATCTTGAAAAATTTTGACAACTCCTCTTTTGTCAGTGGCTTATGATAGACCTTTAGTCGATGCCCATTTACAAGAAGAGGAACCTTTTCTTCATCAATAATCCTAATCCTGATTGCTCCATTATCAAAGACTCTTTCAATCTCATAAGGCCTAAGCCAATGAGTTTGAAATTTCCCTTGGAAGTCTTTGAACTTTGAGTAAAATAGAAGTGCCCAATCTCCTGCCTGGAATTTTCTTTCTTTTATGTATTTATCATGCCGTCTGTATCTCTGTTGTTGAACTACTCTGGTCTTTTGAACTGCATCTTGTCTTATCTCATCAAGCTCATTGAGTTGTTTCATTATACTTTTGTGCCTCTGACAAGTCAAGTCTCAATTTGATTGTTGTTTTGAAGGTTCTTATTTAGAACTCTATTGGAAACAAGACTTGCTTCCCATAAAAAAGTTCATAGGGAGTATGTCCTGTTATATTTCTCCATGAAGTCCGACAAGCCCATAAAGCTTCAGGAATTCTTTTTGCCCAATCCTTTCTATGTAAATGTACAGCCTTTGTGAGGATTTCTTCAGTCACTTTATTAATAGACTCCACTTGTCCATTTTCCTGTGGATGGTATGGATTAGACTTCCTGTGCTTGATTTTATACTCTTCGAAAATATTTTGCACCATTCTGGATGTAAACTGAGTTCCCTGATCTGTCACAATTTCCCTTGGGACACCAAAATGAGTAAAAATATCCTAAAAAAGAAATGAGACTACAAAATTTTCATTAGCAAAAGAAAGTGCTTTAGCTTCTACCCATTTAGTGACATAATAAGTGCATACAAGAATATACCTCTTTTGTCTTGATGGTGGATTGATTGGTCCAACAAAATCTCCCATTTTTCAAAGGGTTCGATGAGTACCTGTGGTTTTAAGGGCATTTCATTTGTACGAACAGGTTTCCCCATTCTCTGACAACTATCACATATTTTAACATACTCCTTGGTATCTTTGAAAAGGGAAGGCCAATAATATCCTAAAAGAAGGATTTTATAAGTAGTCCTTTTATCAGCAAAGTGTCCTCCACATGGCTCATCATGGCATGCCTTCAGTATTTCAGGTATTTTAGCTTCTCGTACACATCTTCTAATGATGAGATCTAAACATGTCTTGTATAATTCATCATTTACCCATGAATACAAGGCACTTATTTGAATTATCCTTCTATTTTCTCTAGGAAGCAAATATGATGGTAGTTTTCATGTGGCTAAGTAATTGGAAATGTTTGCAAACCATGGAGATTTAGTAGATATTGCAAAACAATATTCATCATGAAAACTATCCTCTACTGGAGTATCATTATTATCATTTTGAATTCTAGACAAAAAATCAGCAACTGTGTTTTGTTTTCCAGGTTGATATAAAATGGTGATATTTAATTCTTGCAAAAGTAGAAACCATCTTATGATTCTGCCATTAGTGATATATTTTTTCATTAGATATCTAATTGCCGAATGATCTATGTGAATGAAGGTTTCATAGCCATTGATGTAATGTCTAAAATTGTTAATAGCACAGACAACATCTAGAAACTCTTTTTCAGTAACAATATAATTTAACTTAGCAAGAGTCAAATTCTTACTTGTATCGTAGATGGCATAAGGGGTCAAGTCTTTTTGTCCTAATACAACTCCCAAAGTTGTATTTGAAGCATCAGTTAAGATATGAAAAGGTAATTTCCAGTTTGGTCCTCTTAAAATAGGTGCTTCAGATATCTTTTCTTTCAAAGTTTCAAATGACATTTGGCACTCAGGGTTCTAGCTAAATTCACAATCCTCAGTGAGAAATTTGAAGAGTGGAGATGAAATTTTTGTGAAGTTTTCTATAAATATTCTATAGTATCCTGTAAAACCAAGAAAAATCCTAACATCTTTTTGACAATTTGGGATTGCTAATTTGGAAATAACTTCAAATTTAGATGAGTCCACCTTAATTCCATCCCTTGAAATATGGTGTCCTAAAAAAATTCCTTCAGTAAACATCATAAAAAAAAATTCATTACTTAATGAGAGATTTCCTTCCTTACATCGTATGAGAACTTTTTCCAAATTTTAAAGGGCTTCTTCAAAATAATTTCCATAGACTGTAAATTCATCCATTTACACTTCCACACAATCATGTATTAAATTAGAGAAAATTCCTAATATTGCTCTTTGGAATGTTGCAGGTGCATTGCATAATCCAAAGGGAAGTACTCGGTAAGCATAATTTCCCCATGGACAGGTAAATGTGGTTTTAGCTTGGTCTTCGAATGCTACTTGAATTTGATTATACCCACTAAAATCGTCCAAGAATTAAAAATATTTCTTGCCTCTTAATGTATCTAAAACTTGATCTATGAAAGGTACTGGAAAATGTTCTTTTAAAGTAACTTTATTCAATTCCCTGTAATCAATACACACCGTCCATTTGCCATTCTTTTTAGGGACAATTATTAAAGGTGAAACCCACTGAATGTCTGATATTGGATAAATAAACTTTACATTCAGTAGTTTTTGTAGTTCTTCCTTTACAATTTCCCTAGGGTTTGGATTCATTCTTCTTTGACGTTGTCTGATTGGTCTAGAATTTTCCTCAATACAGATATCATGTATGCAAGTTTCAGGATTAATTCCTTTTATTTTAGTGTACTCCCATGCATATGCAGAAGAAAGTTTTTGCAGTGTTTTGATTAATTCCCAACTGGATATTCCCAAGAGTCTAAGGATACATAAATTTCTTCTAATACACCATCAGGCTTAATTACTAATATGTCTACTAATTGCAGTAATGTTGGTGTATATTGAAGATTTGGAATTTTTAGTTGTTCCATGGTTTGTTTACTCATGATGTATATGGTTGCTCCTAATTCAATCAATGTATTTGGGATCTCAATACCATTGATGTGTGTTTTTACAATGGGACTTCCTGGATCCAAATATTTTTGTATGGTTGTTTTTCCCATCATGATATCTGTAATTTTTCCCACTAACTGTATTATTTTTACTATTTTTTTTTTTCTTCCAGATTTCTTTATACTCAACTCTCTTATTTTTTTTGCAAGGATTGGAATTTCCTTAATGGTTTGTAACAAATGAATTTTGATACAGACATTCTTCAATTTATCTAATATATCATAGTCAGGCAACACAATTTGTTTTTCTACCCCTCTATCAATTTGTAATCTTTCAGGGAAAGGGGGTTTAGATATAGATACTGAAGGTTGCTCTATGATGGGAGTTGATTTTAATGGATATTCTTGTGTTTGATTTTGAAAATTTTGATTATGATGAAGAGATGTCCCTTCTCCAAAATGATTATTTCTGTTTTGAATATTTTCATTTTGATGAAGAGAAATTTCCTCATCAAGGTGGTCATCCTTTTCCTAAATAACAATAGAGGGATTTTTCTTTTCTAATATCTGACCAAATCTAAGTTGAACATTGTTAAGATCTAGTGGATTTATCATATAAGTTTGGAAATTTTGTCCCTCCATGTTATAAATAGGTTGTGAATTTTTATTGTTTGGGTTTGGGAGTGGCTGAGCAGGTTGTTGGTTTGGCCTTTGTGGAAATGGTAATGAAAGTTGTGGTTTATGATTTGGGAATTGAGGTTGTTGATTGGGTCGAGGAAAATGTTGTGGAGGATAATTCGGATAATGTTGTGGATATTGGTGATATTGAGAATTTCTTCCATAAGGATATTGCATTCCTTGTGCCCAAGTTTGAGGTTGAGACCAAGGTTTTTGCCATGGCATTGATGAATTCCAATTATTCTGTGGGGGCTGAGTATATATCTAAGTGTTAAAACCTTGAGTTTGTGGCCCTTGCCATGTTCTTATAGAAATAAAACAAACATGATCTACTAGATGTGGGTCTATTTCCTCTTGGAAAACAAACTTAAGACCTAGTATAGAAGGAAATTTATTTTTTTCATGATTTTTTGTGCAAATGAAACAGGTCTCTATGATTTTTAAATTAAGAGGACATTTTCTTAAGGCATGTTTCTTTCTGCATTTAGGACCAAGATAGATAAGGTGTCACTTTCAACTCTTTGCTTGTTTTGTAATTTTAAGGTGTCTATTTGTTCACAAAGATTCCGTAGAGTATCTGTTTTAAATTCATCAAGAAAATTTCCTATTTCTACCCTACTTACTGTTCCAGCTACAAATTTATTCACTCTAGAGAGAACAAGATCTCTTGTACTTCTCCCAACTCTTGATTTTCCTTTTGAAAGATGTATGCATAATTCAGAGATATCATGTAATGATAGTTGAGAGATGTCTCCCTTTCCCATCAAATTAATAATATCTATCCATTCATCTTTAATGGATTTTAACAAGAGAGCTTTCAAAGTATCTTTCTCCAAATTTTCCATCTTAGCTCTTTTTAGGTTGTAACTGAATCTTTAAATTAGGTCCTCTAAGTTTTCATCCTCTCTTTGCATCATCCTAAAAATTTCATCTTTCCGATTATGAGGTGTGCAGCAATCCTTGTATTTTTGTAAGAATGAACTTTTCATCTCCTCCCATGTCCTAATAGAATGTGTTATTAAGCCCATGAACTATTTTAATGTTGAATCCTTAAATTTTGTAGGAAACAATTTCAATTTTTGAGAATCTTGTAAGTAGTCATATGATCTACATAAAACCTAAAATTCAAATAGAAATGTTTCAAGATCTTCACTCCTTAATCCATGAAAATTGGGAAGGATGGAGGGTGAGATATTTTTCATTGTGACAGTTGTATCCTCATCCAATACAGGAAATCCAACATGTTCTTCTTTATTTTCTTCACCTCTTCCTCTTCCTCTTCCTCCATCTCGTCCACCTCGTCTACCTCCTCCAATCCTAGGTATTCCTCCTCCTAGTCTTAAAGCTTCTCCATTCAAATTTTGTACTTCTCCTTCCCCTTCTCCTTCTCCATCCATTGTAGATTCCTCAGATCTGATATAGGTTTCAATTTTTGGAGTTATTTGTTCCTCTTCTGGTTCCTCTATCAATGGTATATTGAAGAAAACTTCTTCAACCTCCTCACTAGGGATTTCTAATTCTTGAGCTAATATTTGTTCTCCTACAGAGGTTAAAAAGACTCTTCCTTCTATTGTAGATCTAGGATCTTCTTCTTCTAGAACTGCTTCAGTTGATTAAGTTAGAGAGTCTCCAGGCTGAATTTATGATCTTAATACTTCAAGAATCCTATGTCTTACTGTTAGGAATGGAATACGAGTTTGAGATGGTGGTGTGGTACTACGAGGTATTGATGGAGTGAGTGGTGTTGTTGGAATCAAACTTCTACCTCTAGCTACAAATATACCCCTAGAATCTCTTTCTCTACGCATGTCATTTTGTTTTTTTAGATTTAATAGATAAGGATCCTAATTACACTTCCTTGGAAACGATGCAAAAAATTTTAGTCAACTTAATGTCTTAAATTTATAAAAAATTATCGACCAAAGTTAGTAATCTTATGAAGTGTGGGTGCACTATATATGCTATAAGCCTTTGATTTCTTAGTTCATTGTGTTTGATTTTATATGTTTGTTTGGATTTTGTATTTATCTTGAATGTTTAAATGAAATTAAGAAACTAAGAAGTGAACTATGAAATTAAATCTAAACTTAACTAACAAATCTTATGATAAGAATTCTACTTTTGGATTTTTTAAAATGAGCACTTGATTTTAAGAAAACTAGAAATGAGAAGAAACGTCAATATTTTTGTATGTTTTAGAGATTTTATATAAATGAAATTAAGAGAAGAAGGTAACTACACCTAGAGAAGAATTTTAATGCTTGAAAAATAAACTTAAGAAGGGAAAAAAGTAAATGTTTAATATTAATCTAAGAAAGGAAGTTCATTTATAAATTATTCTAAAGAAAATATTCTAATGACTGAAAGATGAAATTTACAAGAAGGAAGAAAAGGAAATTTTTATTTAATAAATAAAATTGATCTATGATATATCTATATTGCATAAAAAGAAATCAATCTAAGTGATAAATCTTAACTATGATAGATTATTCTATGTCGAAAACTATGATGATGTTATCTCTAAAACATATATCTAAATTACTTCTACACCTATTTAATTAAGGAACAAAACATCTAATTAAATCATCTCTTAATCTAATCAAAATATTCAATTTTCTATATCTAAGTCTTAGCTACTTATATCTCAGAATTTTCTTTTATCTACCAAATTAAATGTTTGTCCAAATTAGTCCTATGAAAAAGAGAGTATCTATTTAATTCTAATCTCGTTCAATGATGAAACAAAGAATCTATTTTAATCTAAGTTCTACGAATATAAATATAAAAACAATATTAAATCTAAATGATGATGCTAAGTAAATTCAAAAACTAATTTAAGTGAAGAAATAAAACATAGTATTTACCTACTATGCAAAACTAAAATTCCTAACTGATCTACGAAACAAAGGATTAAATGTGTATTTACTCTGCAGGAGAATGCAATAAAGGTTTTATTACATGAAATATTAACAGATTTATGATATCGATATATTTCAGGAAATCAAAACAAATAAAGCATTCAACTGTACGAAAAACTCAGCAATTTACTATGCGGAAAGCAGAAGAATTTAAGAAACAACAAAATATGAAACTACTAAACCTCTTTTGTGTGGAGGCATTCTGCAACAGAACGGTTGTAAATTCACTTGTGACTAATTATGCATTGGTTATCTTGAACATGCCTTCTCCATGAATTCATAAAAACATAATTTGAATGTGTAACAGTATTACAATCCAAAATTAATTCTATCTTTGGTTAAAACAACCAAGTATTTATAACAGAGTCAATTTAATTGTTTGAGGTGATCTCACCTAAAAAATATTAATTAAACTATGAATATAATTCTAAGCAGAATTTTAGTCTTCATAGCTTTCATGATTTGCTACGTGGAGATCAGATCGTGAAGCTTTCAACTTGTCGCCCTCTTGTCTCGGCCCCTTGCTTGATTGATCCTTTGACCATGATTTTGGGCGTTATCCCTCTATATCTTGGACATGTAAGTAGGATAAAATCCATGAGTGGATCATTTCCAAACTACCCATGTGCTTCGCTCCTCTATTTCTTCTTCGGAACCTGTCAACCAATGTCGGTAGCTGCAGAAACAAAGATTAGCTACAGAATTGCATGAATTCTGTAGCTAAATACAAAATTTATTCAAATAATAAGAAAAATTAAAATATAAAAGAGAGATCATTCAAATACCTTATCGGACTAAAAATGTACCAAATAACATTGATTAAGCTTATGGATTTTGTCAAAAAGGAAGGAAAAGTTGTGAGATAGATGTCAAAAATAGAGATAGTCTTGAGGCTCAACAGTAATGCATCAAGCTAAAGTCCTTCATGTCAAATTCTGAAGCAATATCATCCTTACACATCCCTATGAGCTTCTTCGATCCTGTCATGAAGAGATCATTCATATGCAATACCAAGATGAGTGGTTTACCCT
This sequence comes from Pinus albicaulis, assembly GCA_034641835.2. NCBI lineage: Eukaryota > Viridiplantae > Streptophyta > Pinopsida > Pinales > Pinaceae > Pinus > Pinus albicaulis. Next base: position 415,870,838 of record CM076577.1, read on the forward strand.
CAATGAGTACAAAGTACAAGTTAGGATCTACCTCACTCTTGGTGAAGCCCAAACCAAGAAGATATCCATCGATCATAGCATACCATGTGCACAGAGCCTGCTTCATATTATAAAGGGCCTTCAACTTCAATACATGGGAATCTATCCAATGCACCTTAAAACTCTGAGGTTTATCAATATACACCTCCTCCCAAATCATTATGTTAAGGAAAGCAGTCTTCACATCCATCTATGTATCGTGCACCCCATCTCTGAATAAATGGAAATAATTTGTCTAACATATGCATATTTGGAGACAAGTATGAAAGTGCCATTTTAATCCACTCCCTCCTTCTATAATAACCTTCTATCCATGAACATGGCTTTATACTTCTCGATACTTCCATCTTCTGCTTGTTTGATAGTGTAGATCCATCGAGACGTGATCACAAACTTCCCCTCCATTCTGGGCACTATATCCCAAACATCATTACTCATGATAGATATATACTCCTCTATCATGGGATCACTCTATACCTACTCACCTATAGCGTCCTGAAATTCAGATGGCTCAAACTCAAAGAAGTTTCTTGATAGTTCCAAATAACTGGAATATCAATTTGATGGCATGCTTTGCCTAAAAGTGTTGCTAGGAGCCTGCACATTATCCTCAAAATCCCTCAATGTTTGTATGTCCCATCTCTACCTCATTCAATGGAACTCGAAAGAATATCTGACTCATCCTATGAATCTGTTGGTTGTGTCCCTGTTGGCATTGTTGTTACATATTCAGCATTAGGAGCCTTTTGATTCTTCTCCTCTACCATTGTTGGCTCTCACTCATGAGATATCCTAAGGGTCCTATCCTCATCAAATATGACATCGTGACTTAAGATCACATTAGAGGAAATTTCAGTCTAAAACTGGCCTCCTAAGGAAAAATAATAAAATAAGAGTTATGAATTTGGAGAGAAAAGAAAAAACTACTTTTTTTAATTGTATGTTGGGCTTATCTCCTTATAGGTTCACTCAAATTTCAAGTGTAGAAACTCAATGGATGTGGAATTAAATTTCACATCCAACGAGTACCCATTATGCATACTTTTGAGAAGACCCACATTGATAAAAATTGAAGATACATTGAACACATTTTTTTAATGTATCTTCAATTTTTATCATTGTGGGTCTTCTCAAAAGTATGCATATTTGGTACTCGTTGGATGCAAAATTTAATTCCGCGTCCAACGAGTGTATACACTTGAAATTTGAGTGAACCTATAAGGAGATAAGCCAAAAATACAATTAAAAAGATAATATTTTTCTTCTTTTCCCTCCAAAATATTTACATGTAACTCTTTTTAAATTTAAAGGATTTAATTGGTTTACATATTATGACATGGAAATTACTTGAAAATTTCACGGGCACTTTTAGGCTGAAATTTCTTCTATTTCCTTTCTTTGTCCTGGAATGTAGACTCAATAAGCCTTTGATATAACCTCATTTTAGCCAACAAACACACCCCTCTCAAATAAGGGCTCTAGCTTAGTCCTCTTCTTTGCAGGAACATGGACATAAATTAGGCTACTAAATATGCATAAGTGACTCACATTTGGTTTCACTCATGTAAACAACTCCTTAGGAGTCGTGTCCTCCAACACCCTATGAGGACTCTTATTCTATACATACACAATTGTATTACAGGCCTCTTCCCACAAAAAAATAAGCAACTCCCAATCATAGATAATTTATCTCGTTCCTCCATGATAGTCCTAGTTTTCCTCTTAGAAACCCCTTTCTATTAAGGGTTGTAAGGTATTGTGAGGTCCTTCTTGATTCTTTCTTGCTTGAAAAATTCTAGCAACTCGTTGAAGATTTACTCTCCCTCATTATCTGATCTCAACACCTTAATCTTCCTTCTTATTTGGTTCTCCACAAGAACCTTGAACTCATAAAACCAACTGAAGACCTCATTCTTGGTCTTCAAGAAGTAGATCCAAATATTCTTGGAATAATCATCTATGAATGTCTCAAAATACAAGGATCATGTGATCGATGTCACAGACATAGGACCACTTATATAAAAATGCACCAAGTCTAGAACACCCTTAAAACTGGTATCACTATGAGGATACGTATTCTTGGCCTACTTTTTAAGCACACACGCTTTACACACTCCATCCCCCTCCACCTGGATCTATGGAAAACTAGTAACCATCCTTTGCACCATCATAAGAGATCTGTAGTGTAGGTTCCCCATCCTCCAATGCTAATCCTTGCTCTAGTTGTCATTATAATGGATGAGAGACTTCACAAGTTGTCCTATCAAAAAATAGATATCTCTCTCCCTCATACTAATTACCCACTTCTTGTTGAAATCAGTCCCCTTCGGCCCAACAGCCACTTCACCTCTCGTAAATCCGACCTCCAATACTTTGCCTTCCATGGTCGATACTAAAAGCATATTCTTCTCCAAACTCGATACATATAACACTTTTGTCACCTCCATGATGCTACCTAATTCCATCTGGAACTCGATACTCCCAATGCCCTCGATTGCATACTTTTCCTTATCTCCAAGCTCCACATTTACATATCTAAGCCCCTTGTACATGCTGATGAAGAAGTCTCAAAATATTGGTAGATGACGAGATGCTTCACTGTTCACAAACTAGATGCCTCTTGTGACAATTCAAGAAAGGAAAGATACTATGGTGACATTTTTATCGAACTTCTCTGCCATCTCCTCCATTTGTAAAATATTTTCGATAGCAATCTTATCCTTTCCCTTCTTTTTGTTAGGACACTAACTGGAAAAATTCCTAAACTTATGACAAGAAAATAATTTAACTTTGTTCATTTCCTTTTCCTTCTTTCTCTTAGAATATGTTTTTTCACTCTAGTTCTGCATGTATTTTTCTTTGCGCTTTTATGCTTGTGCAAGAAGAGAAACTTTTTCATTCTCCTCCCATTTTATTATCCTTCAGTTAATGAATTTTCCTAGATCTCCTTTTGGGTGAAATTGTCCCATAATTGGCTCAAATTACAAAGTTTTTAATGAGCAAGAATCATGTCCAAAAAATTGGACCCTACTTCATGCACCCCTTCAAAGAAAATTTGAAGAGCTATGAATCATGCACAAATTCCTCCAGAGTTGCAAGCTCATCACGAGCCTCCCTCATAAGATAGGAAGTCATGGTCTCAGATTTTCCCATTCTAGTATTGTTTAAATTTTATGCAACAAAATTTTTCTATTCTCATTTGTAATTTGATAAATACCAACCAAAGCCACCCACATCTGTCCACTGGTATACTTACCTGATATGTGAGAAATTATATGATCCCTCACACCATCCAAAATTATGAAGTTTTCTTTCATATCCTTGGTTCTATTTTTTTTTTTTTGTATTGTATCTAAAGCAACTTGCACATATCTGCTTACTAAATCCCAAACATCAATCGTCTTCATAATCCAGTTAATTCTCTCCTTCCAGGGGATGAAATTTGATACCCCATCCAACATGTCTTCATAGCTCATGTTACGTTGTGCATCGATAACTCCACGAATGATTTATTCTATTAGGAAAATCATCAATAGATACAAGGAGAGGGATATTATTGGAATTCATATTTCAATGTCTCTTCGTCTTATTTATTTTAATATTTACATTATTTGCAATATTTTCCTAATCCATAAATATTAGGTGTCAACATTCCCCCCTTAATCTGAAGGGATGTTGGTGAGTCCAAGCATCATTATGAATCTTTCAAAGTTTTCTCTTCCAATTTTTTTGGTGAATATGTCTGAAATATACTCATTTATGGAACAATGGCATAGGTGAATAGTCTTGGCCTCAACATGATGTCAAATCAAATGATACTTTGTATTGATATGTTTGTTTTGATCATGGAACTTTGGATTCTTGGCCAATTTTATTATAGAAGTATTGTCAATCAAAAGAGGATTAGAATGCACTTATTTCTCCTACAAATATTCAAGAATTTTCCTGACACACATAATTTCCTTTTACGCTTCTACAACTACCACATATTCTGCCTCTATTATGGAATATGCTGGAACTGATTGTTTTCTTGACCTCCAGGAGAAAACTCTTGATCCAATACTCCTAACATAACCTAAAGTAGATACTCAATTTTCTTTATCTCAACCAAAGTCTGAATTGGAGTATCCAATCAAGTTCAAGTCAAAGTTGAGGACCTTTCTAATATGGTCCAGGCTCTTCAGTTGAGTGAGATGGGGATAAATCAATATTTAGCCTTCAAATTCTCTCAAAAACATCACTTAAAGTGTCTTCTTGATTAGTGGTGGGAGATTCATGAAGGGGAGAGAGAGTTTCATAAGGAGATTCCACATATTGATCCAGGATAGATATCCCCCCTTCAATATGTGGAATCTCATTATCAAATTCCTAAAAATATTGTGCATGACTAAATTTGTCCAAGTGATCAATTTGTCGCTTAGAAACATTGTCAATTTTTGAATATTCAAGAAAAAATACATGTCTAAACAGTATAAACTTATTATTTACTTCATCATAGAGATGATAAAATTTGGAGGTATCTTAGTACCCCCAAGAAGATACATTTTTGAATCCTTGTACCAAGTTTGTTTCTATGTTCCTTAGGTATCAAGGCATAGTAGGTGGAACCAAAAACCCTGAGATGTCTCACTGAAGGAATGTGGCCATACCACATTTGAGTCTTTTTTTTAATATCGTGAGATTGACATATGTTCTTAATATACATTGCACATAGAACTACATAATCCCAGAACATGAGCTTTACATTTTTTTAAACATCATTAAATGTACCATATTTTAAATTATCTTGTTAATTATTTCAGCTACATCATTATGTTGAGGACTATGAGGCGCAATTTGTTGATGTTGAATCACATGTTGGAAAATATTATTTTAAAATTCATTTGAAGTATATTATTTTTCATTATCAGTACGAATATAGCCAATATGAGATTTGGTATTGTTTTCAATCCATGCATGTAAGTTTTTGAAAGTTTCAAAAGCTTCATATTTTTTCTTCAATGGATATACCCAACACATTCTGGTGTAGTCAACAATAAAAGTCATCATGTATTTATTTCCATTTGTATAAGGAAGGGCATAGGGCCACACAATTCATAATGGATCAGTTCAATTTTTCTATGTGATCTAGAATGAGAATGATGAAATGACTATTTGTCATGTTTTCCTAAGATACAAGCATCACATTGCTTAAGTTTCCTAGGAATGGTTGGAAAACTAGTAACACCATTTTTCTTCAATAAACGAAGACTTCCATAGTTCAGATGTCCAAATATAACATGCCATAAGAGACTGGACGGCAATGTACCTTCATCATACTGAGAACTATATGCAAAGTTTTTTGCACTATCAGAAGTTCCTTGCAACTTCAAGAACCTTTCTTCTTATATCCCAGTGATGAAAAGTGAGTTGTTTTATGCTTTTCTCACCTCAACCTCGCCATCAAACATGTGAATGGAGTGTCCTTGTTGGAAGATGTGAACCAATGACAACAAGTTTCTCCAAAACTCTGGGAGGTAGAGAACATCATGTAGAAGAAAGTCAGGGAGACCAGGTAGTTTGAGTTTGATGGTGCCAAGCTCAGATGTTGAGCCAAGCAATGGTAACTCCACAAATGATTCATTATATTAAGAAAATCATGAATATATACAAGGATAGGTATACTATTGGAAATCATATTCCAATGTATCTTCATATTATTTATTTTCATATTTACATTATTTACAATATTTTCCTAATACCTAAAGATTAGGTGTCAAAAACTCAATTTGTTTAATGATGCCATAATTGTAGATCAACCATGGATACAGTACCGAACTGCAAAATGTTTAGAAATATTTTTTTCGCATTAAAAAGGAAAAATATTTGCTACAAACTCTCGTGATCTCATATATCTCTTTCAAAGCCTTCTAGAGAGCTTTGATACCATGTTAAATTTCTAATACCATATATTTTCTCACTGAAATTTAATTTATCCCCAGTTTAGTATTTATTTACCCAAATAATAATTGTATCACTAAAAAATAAAATCATTGGTATCTTTAACTTCTAGAATTAAAAATATGGAGTAGAAATAAACCAAAGAGATCAATCACACAATGCAAAATTAACCCACAAACAATTATTTTCCATTTCATTATTCGAAAAATTTGGGTATTTCGACCCAGAAAGATAAAGGAAAAATGCAATCTTGAACTTTCAACTTGGCTCCCTTGTAATTAATTTGGCCGAGGTAAATCTGCCTCAAGGAAATCTAACTCCAAATAAAATCACTCTAAATAATTTGACCTCCAATAATCATATATGCACCCTCACACTAATGACCTTCCAGTAATGCACACTAGAAAAACCCCAGCACTCTAACAACTTGGCATTCTCTAGACAAACACAAACTCCTTTCAGCAATTCAGCCCTACAACTCCTCCAACTCAACCCTCTTGGATTCACTCAAACCCACTTGCACTTATTCCTTCTCTGCGCAATGGTCCATGAGCCACATGCACTGCAGAGAAAATCAAATTCTCTAGTGATGACTCGCTCACACACATGTGCTCTTCATTGTGTCTTCACCTCCACCTCCATTTATAATTTTCAATGAGTTGAAATTCCTAACCCCAATCTCCCCTCGAGAAACATATTGAATCTTCCTTCTCGAAACATCTTGAAGATCAACAGTTGAGATTATTTCTAAGTCACTTAAATAATTAAATTATTTATCCTTAGAAAATAACCCATTAGTCCACAATAATTAATTGACTTTAATTTATGTACTTTAAATAATTTAAACTTAAGAAATAATACATAAGTCACTAGAAGAGGAAAATAATTTCTTCCACGTGTTAAGACACCAAGCAACTATAGAAGACCTTCTGATGCTACTCACATCAAAAAATTTATGGTGATTAAAGGAAATATTGATGCCTCTAATTTGCATGGGGTATATGGTGTCAAAAAAGGTTTAAAGGGAGGCTATCATATTAAGGAAAAATTAAAATACAGTTGAAGTATACATATCCAATTAACATTCCCTTTGTCGAATTAAGCTCAAATATCCACCAAGAGAAATTATTAATATGGATAAATTACATTAGTGATAAATCATATGATCAAAATTAGAAAAATATGCATCTAGATACAATATCCCAATTATAAGTACGAGAAAGTAGGAATGGAATTATCTCACAATCATGAACCAAGAAGAGATCATCAAAAAGGATAGCTTGCACGCGTAGAAGTATTTATTATCCAATGAAATTATTTACTCAATCATCCAATAGATCTAAGAAAATATTGAACACAATAGCATCAAGACTCCAATACTTAGTTATTCAACAACCATTACAATGAGAGGAGTCCCAATTATCTAGATTTTTAGCCCAATTAACTCAATAGAAAAATAATATTTATATAAAAACCCTATTTCTACTCTTGGATGTTGAAATGTGTAACTAGGTTCGATTCTCATAAATGTGAAATTTACTCTTGATTCTTGTATATTGTAAAAAATAAAATTTATTATTGTTATTTTTTGTAGCATGGGTTTCATGCTCGAGGTCGTTTTATTTAGAGGTCAAGCACCCATTAAGTGCTTCTAGTGTTTTTCGTATTATCAAGAAGTCAATAGAGTCATTTTCATAAGAAGAAGACCCCATTGGGCACATTGTAACATGTCAAAAGAAATATTTATGTATTTAAAAGTGTCAAAATACCCTCCAATACCAAGTCAGCCTACCAACTAAGAAGTTGGCCTCATTATGTCATGTCGTCCTCCTTGGAAGCCTATATATAGGAGGGAACTTGACCTCCTATGGACACTCACTAAATTCTCATCATCCAAGTGAAGGAGAAGCATAAGAAAGGCAAGCAAAGAAGGATAGAAGGACAAATGATAAAGTGTTTGGGTTATCTCTCTCTCTCTCTCTCTCTCTCTCTCTCTCTCTCTCTCTCTCTCTCTCTCTCTCTCTCTCTCGCATGTGCTAAAGGAAGGTTATGGTTTTTGTAGCTACAAGGTCAAATTTGAGGAAGTTGCAGAAAGAAGGTCGAAGAAAGGATGATTAGGTCACCTACGATCCCTAGAAGGAGAAGCAATCCAATCGAAATTCAAAGGAAGCCTTGGAAGCCTTATAAATTCTCACACGTGTGGAAGCACTAACTGTTGCAGGGGCCAAAAATTTCAAACCTGCAGTGTAGGTTGAAATTATGTAGCTGGGGGTCGAAGTTGTGCAACTAGAAGATATTTGAATGGGTTTGACTTGGATAGAAGATCACATCATCAAGAAGGTATGACTTGGCCTTGGAAGGGCATTTTTCTTGGTCTATAGGTCTTGGAATTTTTCATTTGAAGAATTTATAAGAAGAGAGGAGATTTGTGGGTTTTTCTCTCAAGTGGAGAGGTTTTGGCCCTGGCTTATCGCCTACATCTATGTTCTTGTGTACTATTGATATTATTGTTTTGGTCATTAATTGATGATAATAACAACATAATAATAAAAGAAGCATCTAATAATCAATAAAAATAAAAATAAATCACAAGCAGTTCTTAATTTTAAGAGAAATCATTCTAATTGTATCCATTTATATTTCTCAACATGGTATTAGAGCTAAGGTTGATTAAGGGCATGAATAAGATCCCTACATCTTTGAAAAATTCATTGAAGAAGTTTCCTATGGTGGAAAGTCATCGCAATCAAGGAATCTCTCGTTATCTGTAAAGAATCGTATGACCAAGACTTCTACCAAGTACAAATGGTTATTCTCGGAACTTACAGGTACATTTGAAGATAAAAATATATGGGTAATCAATAGTGGATCATCCATACATATGACAGGTCAACACAAACAAATAAAGACCTTATAAAGAGGAAATTATTACTACTCTTTTGAACATGGTGACAAAAAAATATATCATGTAAGAGGAATTGGATAAACCTCACTGGAGCTGGAGAATGGAGGAAAGATTCATCTCAACAAAATTTTATTTGTACCAAATTTTCAAAAGAATTTACTTTCTATTTCATGTCTAGAAGATAAGGGATATATAGTCACTTTTATAGATTGAAAGGTTATGGTATGTGATAAAGGCTCTAGCATCGACAATGCAAAATTCATTGGGATTCATGAAGGAAGACTCTATAGGTTGCTGACACCTCTCTCTCAAGCTTTGGTTCACATTGAAGTAAGTCCATGTGAACTTTGGCATAGAAGGTTTGGACACCTTCACTACAAAAACTTACCAACTATAAATTCAATGGTGAATGTAATCCATGAACTTAAGGAGGACCATGAAGGAGTGTGCAAGGGATGTGCATTAGGTAAAAATGTTAAGAAACCATTTGGAAGCAGTGATTCAAGATAAAAATAAATCAATCATGGATCTGATTCACTCTGATGTTGGTGTTCCTATGTCTACAAAGTCTCTTGGAGGTCATCTATATTATGTAACTTTCATTGATGACCACTCAAGCAAAACTTGGATCTATTTGTTGAAGTCCAAGGATGAAGTATTCGAAAATTGTCAAGAATTCAAAGATGAAGTATAAAACCTTACAGAAATAAGGCTAAAGGTACTAAGATATGACAATGGAGAATGATACACTTCAAATAAGATCATAGCTTTCTATGAGGATATAATGAAGAGGGATTTTATTGTCCCATATAATCCACAACAAAATGGAGTAGCATAATGAAATAATCGCTCGATCGAGGAAAGTGTTAGAGCCATATTACATGATCCATACTTGCCTAAATTTATATGGGGTGAAGCAACAAAAATTGTTATCTACATTCAAAATTGAAGTCCTCACAGATCACTAGACAACATGACTCCTAAAGAAGAAATCACTAGGAAGAAACCAAGTGTAGACCATATTTGAATATTTGGTTGTCATGTTTACATTCACATTTCGAAAGATAAAATAAAGAAGTTGGATCCTACAAGCATGAAGGGTATATTTTTTTATTATAATAACACTTCAAAGGAATATAGGATCTACATAAAGGAAGGGAATTGAATTGAAGTAAGCTGAGATGTGATCTTTGATGAAAGTATTGCATTCAAGAAATTGACTCGACCTCCTAATTGACTCTGATGATAAATAACTTCCAATATTTGAAAATTTTCCTTGGGAGGAAGAGGATTCAAATCATGAAGAAGGTCCTAGTGAACCTGTGTAGTGATTCATCTTACCTAAAAATATAAAGAGACCTAATTGGTTAAAGTCTACTCTTTTAGATGTGGAGGAACACAAAGAAGCCAAAGATACGTTCATAGAAAGTAAAAAGCATAAAATATGTAGGTTTTAACCCTGTACAGAAATTAACTGCAAACGAATCTTAAAAATAGAAAAAAAACAATAGCAGGAGAATAAAACATAAAACATATATACACAGAGATTTTCCCCTGGATCCTAAATCGGGACTACCATCTTGATTTTTTTTTTCATTATATTCCTTTTAGTGTTACAACACATATATACATGCCAAAGCATTCATAAACCCCAATCCATTAACCCTGGATTAGAACATAATCGTAGTTCCCTTGAACGGATCTACAAAATACCAGGGGCTGAAAACCATCATGCCCCAAAACCATGTGCAAAGCCATGCACAAAACCATGGGCAGGTCTGCCCACAAAACCATGGGTGTGCGACTAATCGTGGAAATAATATAACACATACCCAACAATATTCAGGGTATGTGTTAGATCCCTATATTACTAGTGTAGCCCCTTATTGTTGTTAGTGTAGCCCCCTTATTGTGATTGTTGTACCCCTGTAACCCCAATATTGTTATTATTGTTCCCTTACATTATTATTGTTAGGTCGGCTAGGATTATATTGTGACCCCATGGACTCCTAAATATAGAAGGAGGTTTTTTCATTTGTATCATACAAGAATTGTTCATTTATGTAATGTAAAGTGGGTTTCTCCCTCGAAGTGGCTTATTTCTAAGGCATTGATCTCTCTTTTCTTCTATTTTTGGAGCTAGTTTCATAACATTTGGTATCAGAGCTTTGGATTCTAGGGTTTCTCTACTCCAAACAGGTCATCATGAAATTTTCACTATAAATTTTTTTCTACGAAGGTTCAGAAGCTGAAATTTTTCTCACGCGAAGCCAAAATCCTGAGCAACTTGTAAAAAATTCAGATAATGGTCCACAATATTTTCGGAGATATGATTTTTGGAAGTTAGGTTTTTGCAGGCTCCTAAATTTCATCTGAAAGAGGTGACATTGGTAAAATCGTCATAACTCTCTCTCTGAGCATCAGATTGGAATTATGTATAAAGTGGTTGAAATGACACAGACTTTAGTTTCCTAAGTATCAATTTTAGAGCTGAAGGAGCAAACAGTGACACGTGGCACGCCATACAAATTTTCTCTACTGAACCAGAGCATAATTAGGTCATTGTGGGAGATTGGGCATAACTTTTCCTTGAAGCATCCAAATCAGGTCAGACCTATGGTGTTCGAAATAAGCTTTAGAGGGCTACTACAGGACTGAATTTCAGATATTGAAGATCCGAAATTACAGAGATACATCAGTTTCAATATCAAGCTCCTCAAAATCAAGAAGAAGGTGTGTATTTTTTTTTCAAATTGCATAAGTCTTGTTTGAAAAATCAGTTTGAAGTGATTCCAAGGGAATATTGAAACCTAATTCCAAGGGTTGATGAATTCCAATTTCAAACCCTTCCTTAGAAAATTTGTGTTAGTATTTTTTGATGATATACTAATCTACAGCAGGTCCTGGAAGGATCATGTTCAACATGTTGACAAGGTCCTCCAATTATATGCAAAACCTCCAAATGTTTCTTTGGAGTACAAGAAGTGGAATATCTGGGTCATATTTTATCTCACGAGGATGTTAAGGTAGACCCTAACAATATTAAAGCCATTAATGAATGGAAAGTCCCCACAACCATAAAGCAGTTGTGAGGATTTCTTGGGTTAACAGGGTATTATGGAAATTTTATCAAGAATTATGGGAGAATAGAAACACCTCTAACAACATTATTGAAGAAAGATGCATTTTCATGGACTCCTGAAGCAACTAAGGCATTTGAACATATTAAAGAGGCAATGTGCCTAGCACCGGTCTTTGCTATGCCAAACTTCACAAAAACCTTTATTGTGGAATGTGATGCCTCATGAAATGGAATTGGTGTTGTTTTAATGCAATAAGGAATACCCATTGTTTTTGAAAGTCGTCCAATCAAAGGAAAGTATTTATAGAAAGCTATTTATGAGAATGAAATGTTGGCAATAATACATGCACTAAAGACACGGTGACCTTACCTAATGGGAAGACACTTCAAGGTAAAAATTGATCATGATAGTCCTAAACACTTTGATACATATGGAATGAGGGGATCCTTGATGGTGTTGGAAATATGATTCTTATGGTTGCATATGTTGTCCTTGATGGAAACTCTCTTGCAAATGATGAAGTTTATAACTTCTGGAAAAGCTCAAAATCTCTTGCAAATGATGAAGTTTATAACTTTTGGAGAAGCTCAGTGGTTTTACAGAAGGTCTAGCATAAAAGTATAATTCCAGAATAATATGGTTAATATTCATAATCTAAGGTTCTATACGCAAGTTCGTGCAGGCCAAGTCGCGCATACACACGGACAAGAATGAACCAAGTCGTGTATGCCTTTTTCACTCTAAAATTATGATACCAAGGGGAATTACTATGGTTTTAGCCCACAATATTGAGTGCGAAGTCGTCTATTTCATCCTGGACAAGAATACCATCGGCACTAGTATGGTTTTGGCTCATGGTATTGATAAAGGCTAAACCTATATAAGGAGAAGAAGACCATAATGCAAAGAGTGTGCATGAGTAAGGATTTGAACTGAATACTTCTCTCTGAAGTATATCTGCATGAAATGGGTTCTGTTTATTTGTAGATCTGAAACTATGATGCACCCATGGATAAAATGATGGATCAGGATCTCTAGACCTGAGATGACTATGTATTTTCATGATATATTGGTGAGATGCTTGGATATGTGACATGGCACATGTTTTCTAAAGTGAAGCGAAGAAATTTGGGTAATTTTATATATTTGAAACTCTCTGCAGAATAAATATTTCTAGATCTATACACTGGTTCGTCACAGTGAAAGCACGTATACACGCGGGTATGTTTTAGCTAAAGTGTGTATTGAATTAAGGGTTTTATGAAGCTTGATGGAGAGGTTATCGGTTTATTGCTATTATATTATTGTTGTCCATCAATGAAGTATTCATGGAGATTTGGGTTGTTTGAATATTGTATATGTTGTTAAGTTGAATATGTATAAATCTAATGAATGAGTGATTAAATATGATTACTGATGCTGACTGAATAAGGGTTCTGCAAATCTAAAAATATATATGACTAAAAGCCTCAGATATATTTCTGAGACTGATCAATTTATGGAAATTCATTATTCACAGTTCTATATGCAAGTTGGTCTGCAGGAAAGTGTGTATATATGCAGGTTCAGTAAAGTGAAGTAGTGTATGCATTTAAGATAATGAATGATCAGGGTTGAAATTGATTCTGCATGTTGATTCTAAAATCTGGGTTTATTATTGTGTTCTGGTTACAGTGATCTCACTGTTCTGTTTGAATTTTGGGTTAATTCTATTAGTGTTGATCTTTATGTTGAGTTGTGTTGAAGCTGTTGGATCCAGTGTGAAAATTTATGAAATGTGGTCTGCAGTGGGTCTGAGGGTTGAAGCCTTCAATGTGGAAGTAGAAGCTTTCTGCCAGTAGAAGCTGGTGTTCTGATCAGGGGGTTGTAGCTCCCTTCCAGTAGTGGCTGGTAAATGAGATCAAGGGGGTTGGAGCTCGCTTCCAATAGTAGCTGGAGAACGAGAGAAGGTTGCAGCCTTCTGCAGGTAGATTCCTATGTACTGATATGAGTCTACATCAGTACAATACTGTAAGTAGTTATATATATAATAAATATTGAAGACAGAGATGACAACAACGGTGGTTTTCTCCCGAATTAGGTTTCCATCTTAAATCTTGGTGTTCATGTGTGATTCTCTTGTGTGATGATTCATTATGTTATTACTACACATATTTAATACTTAACTATATGATTCATAATTGATGATTTGGGTTAAATAATGTTTCTGAATGTTTATATAAACAACAAAGTTATCTGAGTATATGCTAGTTGTTGTTTGAATAGTCGCGTACATATGCTAGTTGGGCTAATCAAAGTCGCGTATAGAAATCAGTAAATAGAAAAGTAAAGATTGTGATTATAGCAAATATTGATTCACCCCACCCCCACCCCCCCTCTCGGTATTTTTCCCAACGATTGGTATCAGAGCAGGTCCTTCTGTAGAAGCTTAATAGCTAGAAGGAAGATCATCTAAGATGAGCAATCAAGATGGGACAACATCTATCAGACCTCCACTCTTCAATGGAAACAATTTAATCTTCTAGAAGACTAGGACAAGATCCTATCTTTAGTCTCTTGGAGCAGATGTATGGGTTATAATTGAAGATGCTTACTAATATCTAGCCTCATTTCTAGCAGATCCAGCAGCAAGGAAAAACTATGAAACCAATGCAAAGGTTTTCAATGCTTTATTGGGGAGTATGACTGAATCCAAATTTTTCAAAGTTATGCGGTTAAATACAACAAAGGAGATATGGGACAAAATCATTCTAAGCTATGAAGGTGATGCCAAGGTAAAAAGCACTAAACTCCAAACTCTCATTATTCAATATGAAAAACTCATAATGGATAATGATGAAAGCATTGCTAGTTTCTTTTTGTATCTAGATGAGATTGTAATTCATATGAGAAACCTGGGTGAAACTATAACTGGCATCACTCTAGTAGAACAAGTTTTAAGATCTCTAACTCTTAAATTCGAGTCAAAAGTGTATGCTATTGAAGAGAAGCGGGATCTACAAACTCTTACTATTGTTCAACTTCATGGGATTATGACTGTGTGTGAAGTGAGGAAAGGAGGTCCATTTGAAGTCAAAGAAATCGTTTTTAGAGCTGCTACAAAAGGAAAGGTAATGGAAGAATAAGAAGGATCGGGGTATGTTTCAGAAGAATATGAGATGAACTTTATAAAAAAACTACAACTTGGCACTGGAAGGTTTAGAGGTAAGCTTCCTTTCAAATTTTTTGCTTGTGGAAGAGTTGTTCATTACGTTACTAAATGTCCCCATAAAGATAATCATGAAAAGGGAAAGGAATTGGCAAAAGGAAATAAGAAACATTTTATCAATATAAAAGTTATTATACTCATGAAGATAGTGATGATAGTGAAGAAGGAGAATCCGATCAAGATATTATACTGCTCATGGAATTTGAAAAGGACACTAGTGAGGCTAAAGAGACATTTATGGATGCTTTAGAAGAAAATTATTTTCTTGAAGAAATAAATGAACTCAAAATATGTTTGGAAGAAAACAAAATAGCCATAGATACTCTAAAGAATCAACTTATAGAAAAGGAGAAGCACAATGAGAAATTAGAATGTGAAATAGTAAGTCTAAGAAAGGAAATTGAGAAAGTGAAAACCTTAAATCTTATATTTGCTAAAGGATCTAAAACCTTAGATGAAATTATCAAGGTAAAACGCTCTCCTCTTGTAAATACAGGTCTTGGATATATCGTAGAATCTTCTCAGTCTTCGCCACCAAGCTATCTAAATGCAGCTAAAGCCAGTCAGCAACATTTCATCACTCAGCAAAAGAACCAAGATAATACCTAGGTAAAGCATGACCACTTCAATTCAAGGATGAACAATATCATAAATAAAAATCAGCAGGTAAACATCAATAGAAGGTTCCATGATCGCAGAAATTTCTTCTTTAATGGACAATGTTTCTCATGTCATAATTTTGGTCATAAAGTTGCTTAATGTGTTGCATACAAAACCATCATGACCAGAGAAGCAAGAAAGCAAAGAATTGAGACTGGAATAAAGAAGAATACTTATAAAAACTTTTCTCCTCTTCAATACGAAATTGAATTTTCTTATTGCGATAACTTTGGACATGAAGAACCTGAATGCAGGAGCAAACTTTAGCCAAAAGAGCATATACCCTCAAACTCCAACATATGGAGAAATAAGGACTTACAGGTTGAAATTTGTGGCATAGCTTCATTTGCAGAAGGAGAATAAAATCAATGGTACATTGATAGTGGATGCTCAAAACACATGACAGGTGATAAAAATAAACTCATTTCATACAATGCATTAAAGGAAAAGAATATTACTTTTGGAAATGACTCTCCTGCTATCATTAAGGGTAAAGGTTCTTTTTTTCTAAAACAAAAGGTGAAAGCTAACAATGTTATGTATGTGGATGGATTAAAGAATAACTTGTTGAGTGTGAGTCAAATGTGTGATCAAGGAAATGAAGTTTCCTTTAGTTCAAAAGAATGTGTAGTTCGTGAACTTAAAACAGGAAAAATCGTAATAAAAGGAACTAGAACTCCAAGCAATCTGTATATATTAAAAGGTGGCCAAGAGCAATGCTATTTAGGTAAATCTACAGAAAATTGGTTATGGTACAAAAGATTGGGACATTTGATCTTCTCTCAAATAAGAAAATCTAGCAGACTCAAAGTTGTTCGTGATCTACCCAACATCACTTTGCCTGAAAGTACCATATGCAAATCATGCCAATTTGGTAAGCAATCTAGGGTTTAATTCAATGCAAAATAAGGATCAGCAAGTAAGCCTCTTGAACTTATACATACTGATCTATGTGGTCCTATAAGGAAAAATTCACCTCGTGGAGAACAATACTATATTCTATTTATTGATGAATTTTCTAGAATATGTTGGATCGGTTTACTGAAACATAAAGATGAAGAATTTGAAAAATTTAAGATCTTCAAATATTTGTTTGAAAATGAATTAAATATAAAAAACAAATGTCTTAGATCTGACCGAGGAGGAGAATATATCAGATGAATTCTTTGATTTCTGTGAACATTATGGCATAAAAAGACAATTTTATGTAGCTGGAACTCCACAACAAAATGGCGTGGCATAAATAATGAATATAACAGTTCAGCAGATGTCTCATTCTATGCTTGATGAATCTGGAACTCCCGATACCTTTTGGGGAGAAGCAGTGCATACTGCAGTAAATATTCTCAACAAGGCTCATGTTCGTGTGAACAGTGATAAAAACTCTTTATGAGCTCTGGTATGGTAATCTTCCCACTATGAATAATTTTAGAGTTTTTGGATGAAAATGTTTTATCAATAAAAATGATGAAAAACTTGGTAACTTTGAGCCTAGAGTAGATGAAGGACTATTTCTTGGAGATTGTTTAATGTTACAATAAAAGGCTTCAGAAGATTGATGAATGTATTGATGTTGTAATTGATAAGTCTCTCACAGATCCTAAAAGGGAAATAACAACAACAAATGAATATGATGATGATGTATATTTTCCCTCATCAAATAAAAACAATATAGAAGGAGAACCTAATGAGGCACCAGAAGAAGATATATCAGAAAAGGCTACATCCAGTTATGTTCAAAAGAATCATCTAGAATCTCAAATATTGGGAGAAAATGGACCAGGTGATCAAACAAGAAGAACTCTTGTAAGATCCCATAGCTATCTGGCATTCTTATCCACTATTGAACCACAGAATTTAAATCAAGCTAGTAAAGATGAATGTTGGATTCAAGCCATGAATGAAGAACTTGATCAGATTTAAAATAATCATACTTGGGAATTGGTTCTAAGAACTCATGATAAAAATGTTATTAGAACAAAATGGATATTCAAAAACAAGTTAAATGAAAATTGAGATGTTATTAGAAACAAAGCTAGACTTGTTTATAAAGGGTATGATCAACAAGAAAGCATAGACTTTGAAGAAACATTTGTACCTGTAGCCAGACTTGAAGCCATAAGAATGTTTCTTGCTTTGTCAAGTTTTCAGCAATTCAAACTTTATCAAATGGATGTAAAATTTGTTTTCGTCAATGGTGATCTAGAAGTAGAAATCTATATAGAACAACTAGAAGGATTCATTCTAGGAAATGATGAAAAACTCATTTGAAAACTTAAAAAGGCTCTATATGGTCTCAAAAAAGCTCCTCGGCCATGGTACTATCATCTTGACAAATATCTTCAACAACAAGGTTTCACAAAATGATTTGCTGACAATAACTTATACACAAAAATTGAGAATGATAAACTGTTAATTATTGTTGTGTATGTTGATGTCATCATTTTTGGGAGTAATGAAGATTCCATGAGTTAGAAGTTTGCTTTTGTTATGCAACAAGAATTTGAAATTTCATTACTTGGGGAACTAACATATTTTCTTGGCTTACAAGTACAACAAGCAACAGATGGCATATTTCTATCACAAGAAAAATATCTCAAGAAAATTATGAAGTATGGGATGGAAGACTGCAAACCTATAAGCACTCCAATTATAATCGTATGTAACCTCAATTCTCATGATGATTCTCCCATGGTAAATCAACCATAGTATAGATCTATGATTGGAAGTCTACTTTATCTGGCTGGGACTAGACCAGACATCATGCATGCAGTTGGGATTGTTGGACGATTCCAAGATAATCCAAAAGAGTCACACCTTCAGGTTGTAAAAAGAATATTCAAATATCTACAAGGGACTCAAGACTTTGGTCTATGGTATCCAAAGAATCTTGATCTCACTCTTCATTCTTACACAGATGCAGATTGGATTGGAAATGTTGATGATTGAAAAAGCACTAGTGGTGGTGCATTCTATGTGGGACCCCAATTAGTATCTTAGTTTAGCAAGAAACATAGTTCCATTGCTTTGTCTACAGCAGAAGTAGAATTTGTGGTTGTCACATCGTGTTGCACACAACTTCTTTGGATGATGCAGACATTACAAGATATTCAAATTAAAATTTCTCCTCCCATATCCATCTTATGTGATAATACAAGTGTTATCAGTATCTCAAAAAATCTTGTTATGCATTCCAAGACCAAACACATTCCTATCAAGTATCACTTCTTACGCGAACAAGTGCTTGATCAAAAGGTTAAATTGGAGTATGTCCCGCCAAAGAACAAGTGGCTAATATATTTATTAAACCTCTTCCTAGGGAAGCATTTGAATATCTCAGTCAAAATCTGGGAGTTGTCTCTGCCTCACTTATCAAATCTTCTTAATTTCAGAAAGAAAAATTTTGGTACATTGGCTGCATGAAGGCGAATCTCCTATATACAAGCATATCTCTATATAAAGTTGAGTATGGTTTTTGCTGGCAGAACTATTGTGGGTCAGCGTTCAAAATAGGATGAGGTGTTGATGGGTAAACTCTACCAATTCTAGTATTTATCTTCAGTTCCTTTCCTTGATATTTATCTCCTTGATGAAGATTCTTTGATGAATTAGTTGTTGAAAGTGTTCAAGTTGCACAGGTTTAGGGGGAGCATTTTCCTTGCTGAAAAGATTGCATTGTTGGCACTATGTTGGTTACTGTTATGATCTCATATTTGAGATTCTTCAGTCTTGGTTAGAACAAGTCATATTTGTAATTTTATATAAAGGTCATGTTGAGAACTCTGATGTACATATTATCATGTTAAAATTGGTAAACCCACTTGAGTCAATATGTAAATCCATTCGGTTGGATCCTTGAAGTAACTTTGTGACCTTGGTGATAGGAAAGGTCATACTCTGTTGAATTAAAGAGTCATGTATTTTATTGAAAATCTGAAACCTTCGCATGTGCTCAGAGGGAGCAATTGTCCGCCCTTTGCTCTTGATGGAAAAGGGGGAGAGTATTTGGTGCTTCAATAATGTTTATGCTCTACAGGTTGTAGTGATAAAACTCCATCATGGTTGCCATCAAGTCCAAAGGGAGATATTGTTGGAAATATGATTCTTATGGTTGCATATGTTTTCCTTGATGACAACTCTCTTGCAAATGATGGAGTTTGTAACTTCTAGATAAGATCAAACTCTCTTGAAAATGATGAAGTTTATAACTTCTGGAGAATCTCAGTGGTTTTGCAGAAGGCCTAGCAGAAGAAAAGTATAATTCTAGAAGAATATTGTTAATATTCATAGTTGAAGTTTCTATACGCGAGTTCATGCAAGCCAAGTCACGTATACACGTGAACAAGAACGAACCAAGTCATATATGCCTTTTGCGTTCTAAAATTATGATACCAAGGGGCATTACTATGGTTTTAGCCCACAATATTGAGCGTGGTGTCGTCTATTTGATCTCTTCCAAGAATACCATCGTCACTGGTATGGTTTTGGCTCATGGTATTGATAAAGGATAAACCTATATAAGGAGAAGAATACCATAGTGCAAAGAGTGTGCATGAGTAAGGGTTTGAACTGAATAATTCTCTCTGAAGTATATCTGCATGAAATGGGTTTTGTTTATTTGTAGATCTGAAATTATGATGCACCCATGGATACAATGATAGATTAGAATCTCTAGACTTGAGATGACTATGTATTTGCATGATATATTGGTGAGATTCTTGGTTCTGTGACCTGGCGCATGTTTGCCGAAGTGAAGCAAAGAAATTTGGGTAAGTATATAGATATGAAACTCTCCACAGAATAAATATTTCTAGACCTATACGTTGGTTCGTCAAGGTGAAAGCGCATACACACGTGGGTCTGTTTCAGCTAAAGTGTGTATTGAAGTCAAGTTTTTCTGAAGCTTGATGGAGAGGTTATATGTTTATTGATGTTATATTATTGTTGTTTGTCAATGAAGTCTTCATGTAGACCTGGGTTGTTTCAATATTGTATATGCTACTAAGTTGAATATGTACAAATCTAATCAATGAGTGATTAAATATGATTAATGATGTTGACTTAATAAGGGTTTTGTAAATCTGAAAAGATATATGACTGAAAGCCT
The DNA here is from genome assembly GCA_034641835.2 of Pinus albicaulis. Lineage (NCBI taxonomy): Eukaryota > Viridiplantae > Streptophyta > Pinopsida > Pinales > Pinaceae > Pinus > Pinus albicaulis. The sequence continues at coordinate 415,891,780 of CM076577.1, forward strand.
CAGATCTGTTTTTGAGACTGATCAATTTTTGGAAATTCAATATTCACATATCTATACGCAAATTGGTGTGCAGGAAAGCACGTATATATGCAGGTTCAGTAAATTGAAGTAGCGTATGCATTTAATATAATGAATGATCAGGGTTGAAATTGACTCTGCATGTTGATTCTGAAATCTGGGTTTATTACTGTGTTCTGGTTACAGTGATCTCACTGTTATGTTTGAATTTTGGGTTGATTTGCGTTGAAGTTGTTGGATCCAGTGTGAAATTTTATGAAACGTGGTCTGCAATGGGTCTGAGGGTTGCATCCTTCAGTATGGAAGTAGAATCTTCCTGCCAGTAGAATTTGGTGTTCTGATCAAGGGGTTGTAGCTCCCTTCCAATAGTGGATGGTAAATGAGATCACGAGGGTTGGAGCTCCCTTCTAGTAGCAGCTGGAGAACAAGAGAAGGTTGCAGCCTTCTGCAGGTAGATGCCTGCGTACTGATACGAGTCTGCATCGGTACAATATTAAGAAGTTTTCTATATAATAAATATTGAAGACAGAGACGACATCAGCAGTGGTTTTCTCCCGAATTGGGTTTCCACCTTAAATCTTGGTGTTCATGTGTGATGCTCTTGTGTGGTGATTTATTTTGTTATTACTGCACACATTTACTGCTTAACTATCTGATGCATAAATGATGATCTGGGTTAAAGAATGTTTTTGAATGTTTATCTAAACAATAAATTTATCTGAGTGTACGCTAGTTGTTGTTTGAATAGCCGCGTAAATACGCTAGTTGGGCTAATCAAAGTCACGTATAGAAATAAGTAAAGAGAAAAGTAAAAATTATGAGTATAGAAAATACTGATTCATCCCCCCTCTCAGTATTTTTCCCAAAAATTCTATGAGAATCCTTTGAGCCCTTCTCCTTTCATAAATCTTGCAATTGCTTGAGCGTATTCTTTTGGAGGTGTGGTGGTCGAAGCCTTTACATGGTCCATGACATAATTTTCAATGAGATTCAGATTTTCCCTTTGAATCCCCAACCAACTTGTTGCTTTCCTTACAAAAATAAATTTTGACAGATTCATATGTAGACATAAATATACTTACTTGTGAAGATGCTTCTTCCAATTGTTGCTTCTTTGAGTTTGATGATGAAATAGATAATATAAATCTTCTTGATGAATACAGTTCTCTTTGAGAGTGATCCTTGATTTCATAGAGAGGGAGATCACTTTAGATACTTTGATGATGAGGTCCTTGATCATAATGATTGATGATGACTTCTTTATGCCTTGATGCTTCTTGGATGATCTTCTTCAAGGATAAGGATTTTTGAGAGGAAGATTTCCTTGGAACTTTTTATGATGATGACAACATCCTTGAACTTTCTTCTCTTGGATGAATAGACTTCAAGCTAATTTGATTTGCAGATCTCTTCAACTTGATTAGATGTAGGGTCTCGGTATTCTTTTTCTAGATGATGATTTGAGCTAGGATTTCAAGACTTCTTCCAATGTAGACTTCTTCTTTGATCTAGGGTTTTGACACTTCTTTGTAGATCTTAACTTTAAGATGTTCTTCTAGATTTTTTTGATGCCCTTTGGTCCTTGAATGTTTGAGTGTCCCTTGATGAGATTCCCTTCCTTGATTTTGTCACCTTATCTCTAATACCATGTTGAGAAATCTAGGGCATTGGAATTAGGAGATTTCTCTTTTATGATAACTACTTGTGAATGATTTTTAATTCTTTATATTGGGATATTCTATTTAGTTAGATTATTATAGTGTTCTTATTCATCAAATAGCTACCAAATCATAAAAAACAAAGAGGCAAGAGACACAAAATGTAGGTGATCAACTAGGGCGAAAACCTCTCCAACTTGAGAGGAAAACCCAAAATAATTATTATTCTTATAGAGACTCCAATTGATGAATACCAAGATCAAGACCATTGACACAACAACCTCTCAAATACCATGTCACAAGACCCTTCCTTCACTATTTATTTTACTTGCCCAAGCCAACACAAGTAAAAGTTTCCTTTTGCACTACTAGACTCAGCTACTCTAAAATTCGATCCCTATCCACATATCTACAATCTGTACTTCTGGAATTCCGCACGTGTGAGGCAACCAAGATATTTTAGAGATGCTTTCCTCCTTTTATTTGCTTGAATAATTCTCTAGGTGATATCAACTAGCAAGGGAGCTAGTTTGGAGACCTTCTTGGTGACTTCCTCAAGGATTTTTATGACACTACTACATAAACCCTAATTTATGTCACACGTGCGAGGAGATTAACCCAAAAAAGAGTGCCAACATCTTCACTCTTCCTCTTCTTCTTCTCACTAGTTATGAGGCTTCTTTCCTTGTGATATTCACACTTCTTTTTGCAGACTTCCTTGACCGAATGCTACCTTTAGTGAGGCTGAGCTGCCCTATATATAATAGTATGTCCATCAAAATGATCCAACTTGATCTTGTGCCTAGGCCGACATGTCCCTCTGGAATAATCCTACTTCAAGGGGTGATTGTGAAAAATTATTGGAGGGTTAACATAGCCCCTTTTACAATGAATTACATGCCCAAATGGGTCTTCAATTCTTGACATTGAATTTACTAGAATTTATGGCATGATGACCAATCCTAATAGCTCACAATGGGAGCTTTAACTAAAAATAAAATTCCTTGATCATAAAACCCATGACTCAAACATTAAAACTAAATTTATTTTTCTTCATTACATCAATTACATAAAATCGTGATTACATATGTCATTATCAAGACCGAATCTAGTTACACTTTTCAACAGTACCATGGAGGCACAAGTTTCATCCCCTTGTGTTTTTATTTTCTTTTACTTATTATTCTTTTTTTAATTTTAAACTCAGGAATGGATGCCTTATTAAAGTATATTCCATGAATATAATAAACTAGTAATATTGCACTCATCTTAAGTTTGGGCTTGATTAATCAGCGATAAAATATACCAAAATACTCTTAACATGTTCACACATGGAGAAGGTGAAATGATAAACTATGGTCAATGAAAAGTTACTTATGGGGGTGGTATAGTTCATGCGACTTCTAAAGATGAGAATATGGCAAAATATGGGTGTAATGTACATTGTTTCTAGGAACAAAGTGAAATGTGATGCAAAAATGGATGATACCAAGGCAACATGATGGAAAATGAGGCAAATGTGAACTAGAATAATGGCCTTCTAGATAAATGCCACATTGTGAGGACACAAAGAACTAAGACTAATACATGAACATGCTATGCAACAACCAAATGAAAGTGGTGAATAGAACAATATTAAATTACAGGAAAAATCATCCCATAAGATGGTTATCTGACAACTATGGCTCATGCTAGAATCATGCAAAAATAACAAATGGTACTAGGCACCCCATCCACATGTAAGAAACTGCACAAATATTCCATCCTCATGCCAAGTACCAAATATATGTCGAAGGAATAAATTGAGGTGTAAGATATACATCATTTTGCCACAAACTAGGTCCAATCATCAACATGTCATCACAATGGTGAGAAAAATATCAGTAACTCAAGTGTCATGTATCCATCAGACAATATAACCCTGCTAGGCTATAGGGGGGGAATAAAACAACTCCTTCTGCAACTGTTATTGAATCATTTATGGCAATCAGTAACTAATTTCCAAGTGTGATTATATTATGACTAAAGAAGCCCTAACATGAGGGGTATCCTTTTCCCATATTATCAAGAATTCAACTCAAAAGTAGATCTATCATGTGAGGAAGTTTTGTCATTACATTAGGGAATTCTATTTGACCAAGAGCTCAGAGGAGGGGTCCTTCTATCAAATTCTTAATAGTCCTTTATAAAATTATGAAAAAGGCATAGTTAAAATAATAAGTGTGATAGGAAATGAAGTCCCATTATTAAATGATTAAAGGAGTGTAGTTAAAAGAAGAATAATAGGAAAATGAAATTATGGAAATTAGGAAAACATGTGTTTTGTTGAAGATGAAGGTTTTGATTGACATAAGAAAGCTGCCAGATTTTGAGGGCCCTGGAACTTTGTTATAATGATCCCTAGGACAGCTTGAAGATGGCACATGTTACCTGTTTTGTGGCCAATAAGGTTGGAGCATGTATATTTTGATTTCATCACTGAAATGTTGATTTCATCCAAATATGATAATTTTATTGAAGGAAAAAAATTAGTTTAGCTTATAAATAGTATTAGATATATTCTCTTTAGATAAATAAAAATTATTTCATTATCCCAATCTTTCTTTGTGTAACTAAGCATCATAAAACAAAAGGATTCAAACTTTAACAAATTATTAATGAGATTGTTTTTCACTATATTTTGAATTGTGAATCATTTCCTGTACATTGTGTGTTTGTGTGAGAGAGGCGGAAAAAAGGAACAAGATTCGACTGTATCTTATACCTTGCTCCAAGTGCAATTAAAGATTGAATTGAGCAAGAAAGTCAGTAAATGGTGAGAAATCATTTAAATGCAATTCATCTATTATTTGAAATGCCAAGGTCATTGAAATATTAAGTAATTCACCGAGTTACGTTTTCGGCGTGGTCTGCCCTAATGAAGAAAGCAATGATAAGAGGTAAATAAAGCAAATCATTGATCGGTATAAATGAAGAAGAAATGAAGAGGGTTGTACTAATAATGTAAAATAGTTGATTTTATAACCTTTATATCTTGATGATGAATTATAGCTGTGGGTTCTAAACGTTGATCTCTAAAACAATATGAATACGAAACATTTGGAAAATAAATTTGCACAAACCAACGATTCCAGAAATATTAAATCTGAATTTGACTTCATGGAAACAAAGAGAAAGAGAAAAAATATTTCCCATCATGTAATCAATGGGATGCTAGCATTTAGACTCTGCAGGCTTGGAAGCCGCATTGACTGAAATACCAAATGTTGCCCAGCAATTAGAAATAAATATCTTTCCTGTAATAAAAAGGAAAAAAGTCATACAATACATGATACTCCATCTCCAACAATCAACCAGTTTGCTAAATATTGTTTCACTAAATCGACTTTGCAGACCTGCAAGATGCAGAAACTAAAATGTCCACCAATTAGGGAGAAATATCTTTCCAGAAATAAAAAGGATAAAAACATATAATAAATCACACTCCATCTCCAATAATCAGACCATTTGCTAATGATTTTTCAACTAAATGATTGTTAAAATTTTCTCCCCAGAGTATAAGTGAATAACCTCTTTATGATCTCAATTAAAATTACTTGCTGCAATTAATTTTTAAACACAAAATTTCAGACCATTGAAGTATATCACACAAGTGCTGGAAAAAATAAAATCAGCGGAAGCAAAACAAATTCCAAGTACACATAAATTTTCCTGCCCTTCAGATCATATTTTCATTAAAAATATTCCAAAATTACAAGGGTTCCCACATTGAGAAAACTTTCCCGCCGGAAAACAAGAAAACTGTAACAATCCTCTTCTGCCACGTAGCCATACCAGGCAGTACATCCAATTTGTACAGCTCCTTGTATGGCTGATTCGTATGGCTGGGTAATAAATTCCAAGTACACAGATAATTTTTCCTGCCCTTCAGAATAGTTTTTTCATTAAAAATTATTCCAAACTGTCAAGGGCTTCCCACATTGAGAAAACAAGAAAATTGCAGCAACCCTCCTCTGCCACGCAGTTATACCAGGCGGTACAGCCAATTCGTACAGCTCGCTGTATGGCTAATTTGTACAAGTGGGTAAAACTCATGTGCCCTAACCTCTCCAGTTGTCATTTATACGACCTCTGCATTGAGATCATATGGCCCTTACCCGGTCGATCTCCTTTTGTGTACAGCCCTAAGTACGGCTCCCATAAAATCATATGATTTCCTTGCAAATCTTAGCTAAGTGTGACTCCATCGAGATTTATTGCATTATCTTTCTTCTTTTTTCCGAAGAAGAAAAAATTACTTGTTTATATATAGTACCAGTACAGTAAACTTTTTGTTTCATTCTATTACATCATTTGCCATGATTGTTTGTATTTCCTTCTTAAACATTATTCTATGTTGATTCTTCAAAATTACATTGTATCAGTCCCTCTAAACTGGGGAGCCAGTAAAACCAACAAAAAAGATATAGTTGAAATCCAATTAACAGAAACTCTAGTCTATGGCCCTTAATACCTAATGCCTTGATACCTTTATTGTTTGGCCATCAATGTGTGATCCTTAGATCAGACACAGCGAAATGGAGAGGCCCTGTTAGATATTCAATTCTCCGAGATTTTTCAAATCATTCACAGGTTTACGTGGCCCAGCTTTCGCATTGCTGGAGAAGAACTTTTATAAATACGATGATACATCTTCCTGCTGGATCAAAAAATCAAAAAAGAAAGGACCTGATTAAAATTTTAAAAAAAAAAGAAAAAGAAAAAAGAAAAAGCCATTCTTGTGTTATGTAAACTCCCTTTATCCAGAACTTACAAAAAAGAAAAAGTCAGAAGAAAAAGACTGTTCCTTTCGCTCCTTGACCACTAGCATCAAACAGCTCATTATGCATTTCCCTATATTGTCCAGATAGACTCATCTTTAATAAACGATCAGCCTCAGAGTGTTTTTCTCTGTAGATATGAGAGAAAGTTATAAATGTGAACTTATTGCCCAACCTCTTTATCCTTTTCAACCAACCCTCAAGATGAATGAGGTTCAGCTGGGATCCTTTGTTAAGATGGTCAATAAAGACCTGTGAATCCCCATATATTGAAATAATTTCCACAAAATGTTATGCAAATCACATCAGGCATTAGCTTCCTTCTATTCGTTGGCTTGCATATTGAGTGAACACCTTTTTCTCTCTATGCAACCTCTCACCTTTCGCTCTCCATGCAACCTAGTTACAATATTTCAGTATCACTTTGAAATCAATAGTTCTCAATCACACTTGAAATCAACGGTTGAGATTCATCTAGATCACTAGCATAAATTTCCCTTGATAATTTTGAGTTTCCTAGTCTTAATCTCACTTTGAAATCAATAGATGGCTGTAAATCTCAATTACACTTGAAATCCATGGTTGAAATTCATCAAAATCACTAGTGTAAAGATTACTTTTTATTCAAAATTATAGAACTTATAATTAAACTCTCTTCACTTCAATAATTTACTTTAATATGGATAGATGGCGATGGTGATATTTCTGAAGGCTTCTTAGTATTGCAAGAAAGGAGGTGCCATTGACAGGTTATTTGATGCCCTGGTTGGTTGCTATGGCCTTTGGAATGGAGTGGTCTTGTCCATCTTGGCGCTAGTCCAGGGTTGGGTACCGCACTTGTGGTCTTTCGTATGGGGGCTTTGGGCTTACTCTTCACCATAGCGCAACATATTTCGTGGAAGAGAGTCACAGTTACCGGTCACGTCAGTTTACCTCTGTCTGGACTCCATGTATTATTGATATTCGCCAACAAAATGAAGGAATTCCACACCTTGATGCGTAGAGGATTTGGCACGGTCGCAACAGGGGAGGCACCTGTCATTTATGTTTGGGTTCTCCATCGAACAAACAAGTTGGTGCTTTGGCAAGTGCCGGAGGGATCAGGTATTATTCCTTTTTTTGTTCCCCTATGAGTATATATTACTCTGATATGGCCGTCGAACAGTCAGAGGTTACAAAGTATCCCGAGTATATATTACTCTGATATGGCCGTCGAACATTCAGAGGTTACAAAGTATCCCTCTTTTCTTCCTTTGGGCGCAGTTATTGGTGGGGCAGAGCTAATGAGGGTCAACGGATCTAGGCCTTGTAGCGCTATAATACCACATAAAAATGAAACTCGCCCTCTTTGGATGGATCTTGTCGTCCAACTATGTCGAGAGGAATCTATTTCCTTCCAGGTTTGTATTAAAATTATTCATGGGAAGACAACCCTTCTTTGGATAAATTCTACCGATAGTATTCCTGACCTGAAACAAAGTATCAAGAACAAATGGTCCATTCCCGTTGAGTGACAAAACCTCATTTAGGAAAGGATTTTATTACACGATTGTACAAAGATAAAATACAATGGAATCTACAGGAATTTGTCCATTATCTTGAATCTGCAGTCACGCAGTGGCGCTCCAGGCTACAAGAATCAAAATGGATCTTCTTGTAGCCAAGGATGCATCCAGTGAAAGTCTTCCCTTCCTACCGGTGTACGCCATAATAGCTCTGGAACTCAGATCCAAAACAATCTCAATCCATACATTTAACAAATGGGTAATGATCTTGTCATGGAGATAAATCTCACTGAGGTAAACACTCTCTCTTATGCTCTAAAATAAAAAGTTGTCAAAATTATATTTAATGTTTTTTAGTCCAAACTAGAGGCTTTTCATCAATGGATTTTAACTCTTTCGAGGCCAAGTTGTGACATTTATTTATGATCCAAAGGTTTTTTCATTGTCCAATTAGACACACAGAAAGAAATGGATATTTTACTAAATTATGGACTACGGTTTTGGGGTAATGAGAGTATTTTCAATACACCATGGTTCCACGAATTCAATGCCACTACAATGGTCGTTTCTACTATGTTGGTTTGGGTGAAACTCCCAAATCTTCCCCTACCTTTTTGGCATCCTAGGGTCATAGAGGATATTGGGAAAAAACTTGGGAAATTCAATAAAATGGGCAATGAAAAGATAGAGAAAGGTTTCTTTACATTTGCCAAAACTATGTGTCCTCGGTAAATGTCTTCTTGGCCATATGCAAATGGAACATCTAGACTTTTGTTGGAACCAATTTTTAGATTGTGAGAATACATATTTTAGATGTCCAGAATGTTTTCAAACTGGCCATTTACATAACACATGTCCCTTGGCCAAAAGTAACCCAAAAAGAAGAAGAGGACGAAAAATAAACAAAAAGGTTGGCAATACACAGATCCTCATTTATCAGATGTTGCGAAGGAGGATATTTCAGGAAACCAATTGATCCAATCAAAAGTGGAGGCTCATATACAACATGGTTCACCCATAACTGGGGTTTGATGACTCATAGTGTTGTGTAGAAATTCCTTGTAGATTCAAATTGCTAATTGTCATTTGCTAAAACAATATACTTGAATCTCTTGTACCAATTGTGGAAACCAATTTAAACGATTGCGAAATAACGAAGCATACAAGAGAAATAATTCAATCAACACATTACACAATGATTTCCTGGAGAAATCCACAACTAAAAACCTCGCTATCTGTATATTGAAATGGTATGAAAATATGAGAAGATTGCAATGTTTTTCTCATGCCAGATCAACCTCTGCACTATCTCTATATGTCTCACTTCTCCCTAGATAATCCTAGGCTAATACTTAACCAAATTTTGGCTTGCCCAAGTCCCTATGTCCTTGCGTTGTTTCCTTGGGAATTATCCCCCTATTAATTAGAGACATACCCATCCAATATTGTGCAATCCATCATAGGCCTTCCTCTGTCCGCATGCACCACATGTACAATTTGGATGATTATACAATGGATAGTACACTTCCCTTGAACTCCAATCTCAACTGGGTAACTCTCAGATCACACAAGTTGCTTGACTAGCAGTCATGTACTATGCTTCTGTTGAACTGAGTGCAACTGATACCTGCTTCTTGTTGTACAAAGAAACTGTTGTTGACCCAATACTAAAGATTCCTCCTAAAGTGCTTTGCCTTTCTGATGGACTCCCTTCTCAATATGCATCTGTGAAGCCTTGCAGCTTCACTCCCTCTGTCCTTCTTTACCAAATATCAAACTGAGTGGTGCCTCTAAGGTATCTCAACGCATGTTTGGCTTCCTTCAAATAGAGCTTGGTTGGGTTAACCATTGCTTGAATAAGTTGGTTAACTGCATAACACATGTCCTGTCATGTATTCACCAATTACATAAGTACACCCACAAGTTGCCCGTAAATGGTAGCTTCTACATCTTTGCCTGAAGTAGCATCTTCCTTCTTCCAATTCGCTGCTAGAGGAGTCTCCATGGGTTTGTTGCTCTCCATGTGAAAATTATTCAGTATCTCGTTGGCATACTTTGCCTGAGAGACAAATAGTTCCCCATCTCCTTGTTGAATTTCCAAACTAAGGAAATAATGCATAAACCCCATGTCTTTCATCTCGAATTATCTTGCAAAATATTCTTTATAATATTTTATCAACTTCTCATCACTTGTTAGAATTAAATCATCAATATATAATACTATAATCAATCATTTACCTTCAACCACAATATGGTAAAGGCTTGCATCTACTTCACTTTTGGTGAAGCCCAACTCGGTGAAATAGTTGTCGATCTTGGTGTACCATGCACGAGATGCGTGTTTCAACCCATACAACTGTTGCTTGAGTCTGCACATATGTGACTCTCTGTCGAAGGTCTAGAATCCTTCCAGCTATTCTACGTACACATCTTCCTCAATCACTCTATTAAGGAAATTTGTCTTTCCATCCATCTGATGTATCTTCCATCCCATCTGCACTAAAATTGCTAGAATAGATATGATTGAAGAGCACCTTGCTACTGGAGCAAAGGTCTCCTCATAATAAATTCTCTCCACCTGGGAGAACCCCTTGGCCACAAATATGGCCTTGTGTTTCTTGAAACTCCCATTTTTTTCTTACTTCACCTTGTAGATCCACTTGGATCCTACAAATGACTTATCCTCTAGTCTTGGGACAAATTTGCATGCATTATTCCTGACAACGGAATCATATTCCTCTACCATGGCATCAACTATAACACCCTCTTCCCACATCTACCCAAGTAACCGGGCAACCAGGGTAAACATGTGATAAGAAGCTATTAATATGAAATTCAACCTCTTAGATGACTTTAAGGAAGTGGAACCGGTGGAAACACAACAAACACACATTACATAGCATCAACAACACCTCTAGGAGGGAAACCACCCTCCCATACCCCTAAAACTTGAAGAGGGACTGAATTTTAACCCTCTTGAGCTTTAACCGAGGGAATATAAGGGCAAGGGAATGACTATAGACCCTTAGTCATGGGCTAGGCGTGGCAAGGTAGCGGAAAAGGCCCCAAATAGTCAATTTTGTGCCTGCGGCTCCGAGATTTGTGCCACATTTTTAACCCCTAAGCCCAATTCATTGCCCATAACTTCTTGTAACTTAAAAAGAGTATAAATAACATTAAAACAAATATATGGAACCAATCACATCATCGGGAACTCATCTGGCCCCACCTAGCCATGACAGGAATTTTGTCAAACATGTCACAAACATTGCATCTACACGTGCAAACGACATAATTAAACATGGGGGTCTCTTACAAATCTGAGAATGGTTAAGAATCATTTCTCCCCTACTTCATAAGCTACAATACAGTCTATTTAACCATAAATACATTGTGCATTCATTTACAAGTAAAAACATAGATAAATTCATACGTCATCACTGATCAAATACATGCTTATAACCAACATAATAACAATAGAAATACAATGGATATAACAACAAATAAATCCATACATAATCCAATACATTTGCATATTGAATAATAGAGGAATGGGATCGTCATTACTTAATGTGAAAACCAACTGGAGATGAGACTTCCACATTCCACCCAACTATAGATTGGTTGAGCCAAATCTCTCTTCAACCAATCACCCACGTGCCATATTCCAAGCATGAATGTGGGACTCATAACCAACCGAAAAAGAACCAAAAAAACATGGATGATACTGGAGTTATCCGCGTATACCGTGATGAATTCAAGTGCCTCCTAGTCTCTCAGGCTTTACCGTAACTCACAGTCTGAGCCAGGGGTCACTAGGCCCTACACTGAGACCATATCTCCAGGCTTTACCATACATCCCATATAAGGACTACTAGGCCCAACGAAGAGAAATCCACCTCTTGGATTTACCGTATATCCTGTGATTCACTGACAAGGATTCCTAGCCCCACCGAGGCACACCATCCAGCTTTACCGCAACCCACAGTCTGGCTTAGGGGATACTATGTCAGTGGCTTTACCGTGATCCACAGTCTGGTTCAGGGACCACTAGGCCATGTGGTTGTCATTTCATAGATCTGCCCCACTCAGCTTCAAATCCATCCAACAATCTAGCTCAACCGAAGTATGAGAAACCCATCTCATCAAAGCTATACGAAAATGGCAAGGCTAGGATAAAAACGTTGTGACACCTGGAAAAAACCCATGCCAATACAGAAAAGAACCACATGCAATACCATGCATGCCATATCTAGCAAGGAAAACACACATGCAAACTAATACCTACCAAGAATCATGTTGTGGTTTCTTGATTCTTGCTCCTCCTTGCTTGCTTCCTCCTCCTTCTTGATTTCTTGCCTTTCTTGGTCCAATACCAAAATTCTCCAAGAAACAAGAGAGAGAGAGAGAAAATAATTAAAGCCATAAGTGTGAGAAAAACCTTGCCAACTGATCCTCAAAAGTCTTTTTATAGAAGAGGCCTTTATTTTCTTCATTTTCCATTATTTTCCTTCATTTTCCTCCTCACATGCAACCTGTGACCTTTCATCTCCATTTTCTCCTAATTTCCATTATTTTCATAAATAAATGTTCCAAAAATATTTTTTTCCTCTTTAATTCCTTTTCCCTTGCCTTTTCCAATTTCCTTAGCCATATTAAACCAAATTAGCACCACCTATGATGTTTTTCCCCACATTCATCTTGTAATATGTGTCCCATCAACCGTTGTTATTTTTTTTACTTTTATTACATGGAATTTTCACTAGGGTTGTTATATAACCCTCCCATTAGGGGGACATTGTCCTCGGTGTTCAACCACACATATACCTCAGCAAAATCTATTGGAAGACAACATATTTCTCATTGATCTTTATGTCATCGATTGATGCAGTATTTATAATGGATAACCTGCTCAAAAGCAAAAATGATCATGACAATCATACTATATACTGGAGCTTTATAACACAACTCATTACGGCATTTACAATAGTATACAGACATACACATTTTCTCAACTAGCAAATAAAATGATACAATGTCTGCATATACAACAAGGGAATCCAGAGGCTCACACCTCCACCCTCAAAGTAGTACTAGGTTTCACTTCCTTCCCAAGAAGTCAAGAATCCACTGTTAAGTCAAATCTACATCCAGTTTCCAGTGCTACAATCCTGCACCACTGTACCCTCAGTGAAAAGTTACCGACTCATTGTTCCAAGGCACACTCCCAATGTGCATCTGATTCTATCTGGCAATGCTAATGTCCAAAAAAAATCCATCCTCGGACTTTCCTTCTCTTCTACAAATTCCCTCAAGAAATCTGGCAATCCCCTTTTGCACAGTCACTCACCTTCAAAGTTCCTTGGCATCCCCCATCTCGGGCGATCCTTCCCTTGGCAAGGCTTCCTCGCATCGGAAGACACAAAAAAACAAGGCATATACCTGCCTCAAAACCATCATATTGGTCATAGCATGCTCATGGAAATCAATGGACACTATTAGGTACCAGTGTCCCACAATGGCCTTGCTCCTGAAGTGTTTTACCAGCATACTGCTACATGTTCCAATTCCTTTTTGTTGATGTACTAGTTCTTGCAGTCGGTTTCAATCACCCAACCAACATGTTCATGCATTCCTGTACCAAGCACATAATTTCCATTAGACTCAAAATAAATTAAAATAACTTCAAATCATACCTCGTTGGTAGCTCGTCAATAAGGTACAGTTGCAATATTGTTTACTTCCTGCCACAACAAGTCAAACTGATTGTTTGTTCAAATCATCATGTATAAACATATCACATCTAGTTAACTCAAAACACAACCATCATAGGTCAAAATCATGAATCACATGCAATCATCATAAACCATAAGCATAAATCACATGTAACAATCATAAGTAAGAATCATAGATCATATGCATAGTAAAACTGCAATAAAATATCGATACGTATCCTTCATCGATCCTTACTTCTGCCTTTGTTCTTTCTGTACACACACTGGATTAGTTGCCATACTCGACAAGCACCCAGTGCCTTCTCTTTAATTGCATACACTTACACGCAATGTACATCACAACACATGCAACCACATACGACATATGACACCATGCAATATGTCCACCCACACAGGCATACAACACATACACCCGGACCTGGTGTACAGTACAACACAATACATACGCCTACACTAGCATACAACACATACACCTACACTTAGTGTACAATACAACGCAACACAACACATACACCTACACTTAGTGTACAATACAACGCAACACAACACATACACCTACATCTGGTGTACAACACAATAAAATACATATACAAAGTACAACACAACGAATACACGTCACATACCACGACTACACCATGCACATACATAGTACCACATGCCCTCAAGACAACATGTATGACATGCACACAATGCCACATGTATACCAGTACCCTATGCACAATATGTACACAGTACCACCTATACACAACACTACATGCACTACAGGTGCACAATGTCACATGTACATGGCACCACCTGCACAACGTGTACACAACACCAAATGTACATCGCATTGCATGTACAATGTGCACACAACACCACATGTACAATCATGCACACAACACCATATGTACAACACGCACACAACACCATATGTACATAGCACTGCCTATACAACATGTGCATAACACCACATATCCAACGTGTACGTAGCACCACCTATACCTAGCACTGCATATGAAATATACACACAACATCATATATACAACGTGCATACAACATCATACGTACACAATACTACAAATGTTACATGTACACATCACCATAGGTACAATCATTGAATCTACAACATGTGCAACATATACACAACAATAGTACCGCACATCCAGAGACCACATTGACCCCACAAGCAACCTTGCTTCTAGTGTTTTTCCACTATCCATGCTTGTAACAATGTAAACTTTGAAACGGGAATTGAAACGAGTACCCGCTTTTTTGAGGTAGCAAAAAATCATCTGATTTTGAAAAGTGTTGATTCAAAATACTCTCTTTTTTTAGCATATTTTTGACACTTTAAATTTTCGTATGTATCAAGTATGAATTTTTTTTTTAATATGTGAGTGAATTTCATGCTAATTTTGAAAAGTATTGATGCAACATCAACCCCTTTTTTTAGAGGGCTTATTTTTTACACTTTAATTTTTCTAATGTATGAAGTGTGGATTTTTTTTATTTTTATTTTTTAATGTTGGTGATTTTCATGTGGATTTCTACAAATCCGCATGAAATATAATTTAATATTTTTAAGGCATATTTTTGACACTTCAAATTTTCTTATCTCCTAAGTAAACATAATTTTTTTAAAATATTGATTATTTAACCATTTTTCAAGTTGTCTTGATCCTCTTAATGTTTTTCGTCCCAAGATATTTCATTTTTAAGGGTTTTCTAATTTTTTGTTTTTTCTTTTCCTTTGTAGTGTTTTTTTTAAATGAATTTTTAAATTTTTTTTTAGAGTTTATATATATATATATATATATATATATATCTTGAGGTTATAATTTCTTTAATATTTATATATCGTTAATTAATATTTCAATACACATAAAATAATTGTCACTAAAATATAATAATTCTAAAAACTTGACAAAAAATAAACATTTTCCATATACTAAAATTAAAAATATATGCATTTTAAGACATTTTCACTAAAATAAAATAAAATTATGGAAAATATGAATAAAAAATTTGAAAAAATGACAAATTTTATGAATTTTATATAAAAAATGATGAACTTTGAATAATAAATATTAAAAAAAAAAATCAATGAAATTCTAAATATTAAAAAAAAATAGACATATGTCTCATGTCAGGATTAACATTAAAAAATTTAAAACTAAAAATTACAATCAAGTTATTAAAAAAAACATCAAAAAAAAATTTAAAGAAAAAAAAATGAAAAAAATAAATTTAAAAAATATAAAAATATATATAAAATAAGAAAAAATACATTAAAAAAAGAACATTTAATTTTTTTATAAATGAAATGAATATATATATATATATATATATATATATATATATATATATATATATATATATATATATATATATATATATATATATATATATATTAAAAAAAACATATATAATTTTATTAAAAAATAAATTAAAACAAAAAAAATAAATTACAAATAAAATCATATAATTAAAAAAAAAAATAGGTTGGCCAAGGGGCGGTCGTCGTGGGTCGGCAGAGCTTAGCCAACTCCATCGACCCACGGCAGCTGCCCCTTGGGCCACCCGATGGGGCTGGCAGGAGATGATTCTCATAATCGCCTCCGGCCAACCTTGTCATCGCCTCCGGCCAACCCTGTCGAGTGGCCCTAGAGGCGGCTGCCATGGGCCAGTGGAGCTGGCCAAGCTCTGTCAACCCACGACGGTTGCCCCTTAGGCCACTCGGTGGAGCTGGCCAAGCTCTGTCAGCCCACGACGGTTGCCCCTTAGGCCACTCAGTGGGGCTAAAGACATGATATAAGAGCTTGTTGCAACAAATTTTGCTAGTGGATCGTGTTTCTGGAGAATTGAAGCCAAAGGATGGTGTTGTAACTCCGAGGGAGTCTCATTCATCAGGTGCATGGAATTTTACCTTCACATGTTTATTTTCCTTACCTGCTTATGCAATATTGAGTAGTGAATTGTAGTAACAAATGGCCTCAAGTAGTTTTGATTTCTCTACTGATATGAAAGCCCCAAAGAAATCTAATTGGATTGGAAGGATATTAAACAAGTCACAGTCTGAACCCTTGTATGATACCAGGGTGGTAGTCCAAGAATTTACCCCCAATCCTAATTGTCAGCTTCCCCAGATATCTCCCAGTAAGATCTATGACCTTCCAACAGGGATAATTTTAAGGATGGGATATTATCTTGAAGTTTAAAAAATTGGCGAATCTCACTAGTCCCTAATATGCAAACTATAAAATGTTTATTGATGTATTTGTAAAATTATTCAAATTTAGAATGATATTATATCTATTGTCTATATAATGTTGGCGATTTTTAACATAAAATAATTTTAAATTGTAAAATTTGGGCAAATCATTTTTATAAAAAAATGGAAATTGGCGAATATTTTTTTTTGAAAAACCATGGAAAATTAGCCCACCTGCGAATATTAGCCCCTAAAATTTTCCATGCCTTCCAATGTTTAAGTTTCGTGCAACCAATCTTATTAGAGATGCCTTTGTAAATTTACCTATCAATATTAGATACCTCTCATAAAAACATAAGATATCCAATGGGCACTAGAACAAGGTTATAATTATGTGCATATTGGACTAATACAATTTGGTGTTAATATTCTTGTCATACCTGGTTTGAATGTGTCTTGCTTAGCTTGTGTAATTGAATCACACCATAATCAATTCATTGATGCTCTACTAGGTGGTTTTGAGGCCCCTTCGCACAATGGTCCAGTTTGGTCATCTATCATCCCACGATACCAAGTCTCATTAACTAGACCCCATATTAATGAACTGCTTCAAGCCTACATACATTTTTCTGCCTTTGATATGTCTGGGCAGTCTAATATTGCTCAGTTACATTCCACTGTTTGTTTAAGATTTGTCTCCACAACTCTCCCAACTCTCAATCCTCAGCCTAATCAAAGAGAAACAATAGAAGGAGTGGTGGTTGGACCTAGTAATGTCACTCCTATCACAATAGGGTTTTCCCAATTAAAAATTCTTGATGAGTGGACTACAAAATACCACCCATTGTCTCAAAGGTATTTTCCAACTCCATAACCTAAAATATTGTCTATTTCTGAGTCAAGTAAAGGACCAGTCATTAGACTAGGAATGACACTGTAGTACCCAAAATCCCTATGAGAATTCACTCTCTCAGAAGACAGGATACTTCAGACCTCAGTAGGCAACTGGAAAAACACAAGTACAGATCCTCCTCTCAATTCAAATTATGTATTGCCTCTAGAAGTCCAAGTTTTGATAAAAAATTTCAAGTCTTTCACAGACCTCAATCTATCTTGAAAGAGGAACATTTAGTCCAACATGCAGAATGCCATGAATGTCTACGTATTTCCTCTCTGAGAGACATTACGTTCATGAGATACAGACTACCTAAAGAAAAGGTAGGGGATGATCTAGAGAAGCATATACTCCCAAAAAGGAGACTTGCTCCTGGAAATTTTGTACAAAACTTTAAATATGGGAATGTTGTAGCTGCTGTGAATTTTCTACAATATAGGAAATTTTTGGATGAGAAGCCCCAAGGAATTATCAGCTAACATGTGTAGCACAGAATCTAGATGACCTATCACAAAAAATGCTTAAAGCATAGTCCCATGTGCCAAGACTCCATTATAGTTTAGATGATTTGAGTCAAAAAGCTTCTGAGAATTTTGATAAGTTAAAATATGTAAATATGAAGCTAGAGAAAATTATGGAAGTAGTAGTAGATTTAAATTTGAGTCTAGAAATCCCTGATCGGGGTGTGACGAAGAAGTCCGACCCTCCCATCAACAATAATGGTAGTGGCTTTGGGATTGAAGCCCACCACCCTCCACATGAGTAGAAAGGGTGGCAGGCATTATCGACGCTTGCAGCATGAGGTGAGGTGGTGGATGAAGGCCCGCACATGGTGTTTAAAGCAAGGTGGAGGAAGGAATGGGAGTTTTGTTACGACGAAAAACTCTGGTGCAGGCGCGATAGCAAGATAACAAACCTCCATCAGCCTTCCACCACAGTGAAACTCAGGTATGTGCTTGGTTCTCCCTCCCTATCTCATGTTATGTTTCTTTTTTATCAGTTGGGTCGATCTTTGTGGGAGCCTAAGGGGATGAAGTCGGACTGGTATATTCTGTTGTTGGGTAGAGGAGAGTTGAACCAATCCGACTCTGGATGGGGGAAGTTTGGGGTTTTTTTGGGTCTTTGCCTCTATTTCGGAGTAGGAATAGGGCATGGCCTCAGCATGCACCTAAGTGTAAGTCTATCAAGTGAGGGACACCAGCAGAATGGGTTTGTGAGGGGTTGGGAAATTCAACCTGGGTATAGAGTTAAGGGGCAGGCTCATGCATAGTTCATAGAAAACACAAGCTAATGCCACCTTGAGCTACTTGGGCTCTGTGTGTGTGGGGACTCGGAGAGGGAAATCCACCCAGGCCTGAGCAATGGGCATTGATGCCTCTTCTATAAATTGGGAGGGTGGGAGGTATGATAGGAGGGATGACATCAGACGAGAGGTTAGGATATTGAAGGAAAGTGGGAGGTCTATGGGGTATGGGGATATTTTTTAGGGTGTGTGAAAGCAGCAGGGACAAGGAGTGGCAGAAATAAAGTGGGGTGTGAAGGTGCTTGGCCCTTAGAGGGATGGGAAAGGGAGAAGTACTAGGAAGAGTCCCCCGGGTCACCATTATTCTGATATCTATGATGCATTGACCTTTTCTCATTTACAATACATGGAATTATGCCTCTGTTTGATTTTGCGGACAGGAAACCCACCTGGAAGCCTTGCCAAAGATTGTGGGATGGCAAGCTCCAAGAGCCCTGTAACTTGAGGCCGCTCCAAGAGCCCAATAGCTCGAGGTCGAAGGTAATTGAAGCTCAATCAAGCTCACCCCCGAGCAAGCCGATAGGACAGAGGCCTACAATAGATGTAATCCAAGAGGCGGCGAAAGCTTACCACGAAAATACAATAGAGGAAATTCAGAAGCTCATTGAAAAATGGGAAGCTGATATAAATAGACATGTAGAGATAGAGATGGATACTGAGGAATGGAAAGGTATAATACCGTATCTAGGAAAAACAAGAGGCAAACTGGCACAATTCAAGCAAACATTGTATCTCTACTGGTCTATGAAGAGCATTCTTGGAAAAGCCTTGGAGCAAATCTCTATGAGCCTAGTGACATTAGCCCAAGACTTCCCAGACTACAAGAGCGAGTTCTATAAGATCAAATTCTAGCTGAGGAACAGGATAGGCGCCTCGAGCGAATTGAGTACCACCTCCCATGTATTGCCAACCCTTTTGAGAAGGTTGGAACTTCGGTTCAGGATATGACACTGGTAGATTTGTCCTCGGCTCCCAAAGAGGCTAAGTAGTCTCTAGATGGTTTAATCTGTCTTTTTTTCTTATTATCTGTATACAGTTAGCATTTCAATTTCCAATGTCGAATAAATATGTTAGTAAATCTGTGAAAAATTGTATATGTGTGAGTATCCAGGCTTTGTTTGCTTGGTATGACAGACTCAAAACCTTATTTTTTTTTATGGCATACCACGCCATCAGGTGGCCAACAAACTCGGTTTCCTGCTCAGACCGAGTTGAGGCCAACAAACTGGTAAATATGGTCGTTTGTTGTTTATAAATTTAATGAAAAATAAGTCATACCAAGCTTACAAAAAAAAAATTGAGTCTGGAAAAAGAAAATCTTGATTTAGAAGTACTTACTGCAGCAGAAGTTTATATCCAGGCATTCCAACTAGAAGAAAGGAACCCAGAGGAGAAAAATACTCCACTACTACTCAAACAGTTCTCTGTACATAATCCCAAAAATTTTCAATTTGAAAACGTTATTTCATTTGCTAGAGAAAAATTGGCTCTAGTTCAATCACAGATCTTAGTATTTAATCTACCACCACATAACATAGCAGAAATAAAAATGGTAAAAGAAGAATGAGAAGGTTCCAACAAAAGACCCAGAAGTGCATATAATGATAGACCAAACCAACCTTTTGAATCAGCATGGGGAAATGGTGTAATGCCAAATATGGTTCTGTTGGAAAAACTCCATATGATCCTTCGAACATTGATGAGTTCCCTACTGCTAGTCGAGCTAACATCAATCAAGCTCCAATGAAAAATATGAACTGCAAATCTAAAAATGAAATCCCCATGGCAATCCATACTTGGAGTACATGGGAAAGCACTCAAAATTCCATTCACAGAAACAAAGTCTCATGGTCAGAATTAGCTTTAAAGATAACTTGGGGTTTCTAAGGTAACTTAGAATTATGGTGGTCTAGAATGAATGAATCTGACAAACTCAATATTATGAATAGTGATAAACCATTCGTTGAACTTGTCAGGGAAGTTATCCATGAGTTTTATGGAGAAATGAAGGTTGATGGCCATCATTATGCAGATGTGTTCATGAGCCAAAGAATTTGTGATATATAAGAACTTCTTGAGTTCTTATACACAATGTAGGATATTCTTTATAAGGCAAGAGACCCACAGAATACAACTTATTTGAGAAAATATTTGTCTGCAATGCCTGGAAGAATCGCAGATCTTGTCAGGGCTAGATTTGAAGCTGAAAATATAGACATTGAAAATATTTCACTTATGGGGACTCCATGAACAAATTATATTTAATCTTCAAAAATAATGCGTCCAAAAAAGACTGTCAAATCAGTAAAGAAACAACTTGGTTTTAGTGCAAGTGTATGTGATACATATGCCGAAACTTTTCATTTTGGCTACAAAAGAAAAAAGAAGAATGCTAACAAAGGACAATGTGGCAGTGATTGCCAATATAAAAAATGCATGAAGAAAATCTAGCCCAGAAGGTTTTACCCTAGAAGACAAAGGTTTCAAAGACCAAGAAAATGATACTTCAAGAGAAGGCAAGAATGTGCCCAAAGATCACAATCAGGAACTTGTTTCATTTGCAAGAAGTCAGGTCATTGGGCTAGAAAATTTCCTTTGAAGGGTAAAACTCGTTTCCAAAATAAATTGTTTGAAATTTTTTCTAACCATTATGATCTGACTGAATGGGAGCAAATAGATCAGCCCCCACAAAAGGAAGAATATTTTTCAGTCGCAGATTCAGATGAGTCAAACCCACCATATCCACATCTTGAATACTCATCTTGCTCTAAATCCACCTCATATCTTGACTTCATTTCAGATGTCAAGATGTTTCATTTAGAAAATCCTACAGACCTATGCTCTAAAATTGCATCTTTACAATCACATATTTCTTCCCTCACACCAGGATATTTTTCCATCCAACACCGTCTCGCAGAATGCCTCTCAACCCTTCAGTGTCAACTTTCCAAAATCACACAACTAAGCATGGTGAATCTTGGTTCCTATTATCGAAGTGACACTCCTACCACATCTGCACAGATTTCCAATACACCCTCATTTATCATTCCACCTAGGAAGAAGTTCCCCGTAGATCTACCACAAGAAAAGAAGAAGTGAGCTTTCTTCATCATAGAAAATCCTATCGGTTTAAGAAATCTACTCTCGTCATTGAGAATCTCTTAGATGTAGAAGAAGAAATAGACCAAGCCAGCAAAATACAAGAAGAAATATTGCACTTAGAAACCACCATTGAAGAAAAAAGAGGCTTGGTTAAAGAAATTCTAACCAGTATGAGAGATGACTAGAAGGAATTGGCTGAAAAGCAAAAAACAACTTGTAGAACTAAAAGATTCAATGATGATAGAAGAATTTGAATATGTGCTTAAAGAAGAAGAAGATCACGACTGGGAGCAGCAAGCATTACAATGCATACCAGAAGGTCACCATTCAGAACCAGGTACATCTATTCTCCAAATGAAGGGATTTGAAGATAGGATTGTTATTAGAATAGATTTCAAGGTTAGTTGTTATAAACAATATTCTATGGATGCACACCTAGACACATGAGCTATGAATTCTGGTTCAAAGCATAGTTTCATACTTTAATATTATTGGCAACCCACAAGCTTGCAGTTCAGAGCCGTAAATAAGACGTAATGACTATCAGAGCTATGGCTCCTGATTTCCTAATTATTCTTAATGGAATTTCTACTTTTGTAAATTTGTATAGTTTTGATACAGGAAGTGATATTTTTTTGGGTCAAGATTTTATAAGTAGACATCTTCCTCTTATTGTAGAAGAAAACCACATTTGCCTCAACATCCAAGGAAGAACTATAAAAATTCCAAGTAAGTCCAGCTATGTAAATAGAATTGTAGACCCTGTCTTAGATATAGTTGAATATTCACTTGACAAACTAGAAAATATCAACAAAGTAATCAGAAATGTTGAAATCCAAGGGCCAGAATACATCAGAGAAATAAAAGAAAAAAAATGAAGTAAAATTACATCAGATGCACACAATGCATTTTGGCAAAGGGAACAATGCTTTGTGGATCTTCCTTACAAAGAAAATTATTCTGGAACACCTCAAAAGTCATTAGCAAACCAGATTTCCCCACCAGAGCTTGAAATCTATAAAAAAGAGATTGTTGAACTATTAAAATGAAAGTTGATCGAACCAAGCAGAATCCCTTGGGCTTGCTCAACATTTATGTCAACAAGCATTCAGAACAAAAGAGAGGTAAACCTTGAATGGTGATTAATTATAGAGAATTAAATGACTCCTTGCTACCTATCAGGTATCCACTGCCATATAAAGAAGATTTATTTCATAAAATCAACAGTAATAATGTGTTCATCAAATTTGACCTTAAAAGCGGATTCTGGCAGATAGGGATCAAACCATCTGACAGATACAAGACTGGTTTTGTGGTGTCATATAGACAGTTCCAATGGTGAGTAATGCCATTTGGATTGAAGAATGCACCCTCTAAAGATGTGATATAAGAGCTTGTTGTAGCAAAGTTTGCTGGTGGACCCGTGAATCGGCTCAGCCCTACCGGGTGCCTCCTAGCCGATTCTGAGAATCGTCTTTTAGCCCCTCGGGCCCATGGGCGTGCTCAACTCAATTCTAAGAATTGGGTTGAGCCCGCCCAGGGGCCCGAGGGGCTATTGGGCAGGCTCAACCCAATTCCGAGAATCGGGTTGAGGCCGCTCAAAGGCTTGAGGGCCACAATTTTTTTTTTAATAATTTTTTTGATATATTTGCTATTTTTTTAAATTTGTTTTCAGTTTTTTTTTTAATGTTTTTTTTAGTTTTTTTAATCGTGTTTTTTTTAATTTGTTTTAGGATTTTTTTTTTACTTTTTTTTTGTTGGATATTTTAATTTTTTAAATGCTCTTTTAAAAAAAAAAAATCTCGTTTATTTAAATATTTTTTATAATTGTTTTTTATTTTTACTATTTTTTTTAAATGTATTTTTAAAATGTAATATTTTTTTTAATTGTCTAATAAATCATTATTTATTCTTTTTGTTTCTTTCGCTAATTTTTTCCTTTAATTATATTTTTTGATTGTTTAATTATTTAATTATTTATTTATTTTTAATCTTTTGCAGGGTTATTTGTTTTGTTTTTTTTTTCTATTTTTATGTTTGATTTTTTTTTTTTTGTCTTTTTTTATATATTTTTATATATTTGATTTCTTGTTTTCCTTTTTTTTATGATTTTCTAATATATATATATATATATATATATATATATATATATATATATATATATATATATATATATATATATATATTAACTTTTTTCTTTTTTTGTGTTTTGTTTTTTGTTTTTTATTGTTTTAACTTCTATTTTTGTTTTCATTTTTCTTTTGAATTTTAAGTTTTTCAAAGTCATGATATTTTATCTCTTACATGGTATTTCAAAATGTTGAATCTTTATCCTTAAAAAATTGTTATTCTAGCGTCTTCACTTTTCGTTTTTAGGGCGTTTTTTGCACACAAAAAATTGTTTTCACTGCCATTTTTTAAACATGTTGAAAATTTACCCCATAAAAAATGGTTTTCCAGCATCACCACTTTTCGTTTACGAGCTATTTTTTCATGTTTTTGGGGTTTTTTTGCTAGAGTTCTCGTTTTGAGTTTATAGTTCTTGTTTCATAGTTTACATTGTTTTATCCTAACATGTCATGGATCACAATACTTTCACTTCGCTAATGTACCCCTCAACATCACTTGTCCAAAACATAAACATAGGCCTAGTACAAGCATATAATATCAATTCA
This sequence comes from Pinus albicaulis, assembly GCA_034641835.2. Classification (NCBI taxonomy): domain Eukaryota; kingdom Viridiplantae; phylum Streptophyta; class Pinopsida; order Pinales; family Pinaceae; genus Pinus; species Pinus albicaulis. Next base: position 415,916,684 of record CM076577.1, read on the forward strand.
TATCCACACAATAATGACCTCATAGATTTTTCAAGGCTACTATGCCACTTGATTCTTCATGGCCAGGAACCTCTTCATGACATTCACCTGCCTAAGAAATTATTCGTCCACAAGAATGGTCCTTGACAACCCTGTCAGACAATGACATAGATACATACATAGATAAATATATATAATCATTAGCATAGAACAATCATAATCTTGTCATACAACGACTACATATATACATATAAACATTAGCATTAACACTCATGATCCATGATGACCCTATCAGACACGACATACATACATACATACATACATACATACATACATATATGCATACATAAACATAAACATAAATCAATCATGATCTTGTCACACAGCGACATACATACATGCATATACACATACATTTACAGACATTATAATAATCATGATCACAACATAATTGCCAGATATCATAAGGTCTAGGTTAAGAGAACTCCCTTTATGTGTGCATAGTATGCCCAACATTGAGAAAAACAATTCCCAACATATCAACGGAATATAACACCTCAGATCCACTCACTTTACCTTTTGTGTTACTTTTATCGCGATTGTTCTCCCACCATCTATTTTCCTCAATGGACCCAACCAATCCAACTGGATGTCATATTCTTACCTTCAGCTACCCTTATTCATGCATCGGGCTTCATCTAAGTCTTACATTACATGTTGGGCATCACATTGCTCTCTCTGAGCTTCATTAGCTTTCCTCTTTCCCAACCAATCCACAAGGCTCTCAAAACAAAAATTAAGAACAACAACAAGCAAGAAGATGACCATGAAAAACCAAAATAAATACGACATCGCAACAAAGTGGCATGGCCATGCACTAAACACAATCAAGACTACAAATCAAGCACACACAAATAAAAAAGACCAAAAGCACAAGACTAGAAACAAACACCATGACTCAATCCCCATGGTTTCCAACACTTCCAAAGGAAAGCTCAGCCCAAGCCTTCTTCAAGATTTCATGGTGGTCTCTTGCCATGCAATCCCCTACATCATACTTCCATAACCACATAAATATCAGTGCATAAAACAATATACCAGTTATCTTACCTTGTTGTGCAACACACATTGCATTATAACTGAACACACATGTGAGCCACATGTTCCAAATATCAAGAAAAAATATCTATCAATTTGAAACCAACCACTACAAAGTCTAACAACCATGTCATAGTCAATAATTAACTCAAATTGTTCAGTCATAATACATAATGTGGAAACTATCACCTACTTACACTTAAGTATATATCAATTGTCTCAACACATATGCGTTAGTAAAACCATCTTAAAACCAAATCAATCTTCATGCAATCTTATAAACACATATACTCATATCATGCAGTTAATCAAACATTTAAACAACTTGCAAAAATACCATGCTAAATATATCAACTCGATGACATAATCAAACACTCAAAATAGTCAAGAACCAAGTATACGGCATAAGAAAACTCATACCTCAATGTATCTCAGGGGAGGTTATCTTTTCTGCACAATATAACTCCACAACACCTCAACTCAACATAAATAGGATCAGGATATCCATCAAAATAACTAACTGACATGTTCACACCATAAACTCGTAAAAAATTTCCATTCATGCATAACAATCACATATGCACAATAGGCCTAGATTAGTACAGTACAATATCACAAATATATCGACTCATACATGAACATAATAATCCTAACCATATGCATAATCCAATCCAAATAAATACGATACATATAACATCAATATCTTAATGAAATAACCCTAATAATCAAGTTACTAACATATAACAACAACAAGCTATATATCATGCTCATCAACAACATGTAACTGAATCATCAAGCTAACTATAAAAATAAAAATAAAAAATAGCAAGTTAACCTATATCATACTAATCAACAACATATAACATAACTAACATAAAACAACAATAGCAATGCATACCACCAGAGGTTGTTATCATTCATGACTATTCGACAGATGTACATATAACTGCACTAATCAACTAGCATCTATAATATATGTAACCATAATATCAATAGAATGAAAGGAATACTCATAATCATAATGCATATAACAATACTTAACCTACATACCCATACCTACATGCCCAACATCCAAACCTATATGATGACATGCTCTTACCTTGAGATCCAATGGTGCAACTTCACTTTGATGGTCTACATCTCCTGCTCTATCTTAGCCAAGAAATTAGCATCATAACATACCAATATCATCATGATGACCTAATTGCATACAATGACATTATGCACAACAACCTTCACCAAACCAATGCAAACTTGACCATATGCACCCACTTGACATGTATAACCAATCATGAACAACCAATGCATATCCTGCATATTGCATCACATACTAGCAAGCATACACGAAAAACAAACAAGCATGACCAATATGTGACCTAGCATAAACAAGCAATGCATACATTACATGTACCAACATGTAGTCAAGTGTGCACGGAAAATACATGAGAAAGAACACATAACCAATCATACACTCATGAAAACATGTTGACAACAACACCATCATAACTTCCATGGCGACACCACTGCCACCATGGCCAACACAACATAGACACAACAAGCACATATAAACCACAATCATAATAAACACATATGTAATCAAAATAAATGCATGATCAACACACCACCCATCCAGTCTGAGAGTTGAACCATGCTCGGATACCACTCTGTAACACCCTTTTCCCACATCTACCCAAGTAACCGTCCAACAGAGGTAAACATGTGATGAGAGTCTACTAATATGAGATTCAACCTCCTGTATGACCTTAAGGAAGTGGAACCAACGGAAACACGAAAAACACACCTTACACAGCATCAACAACACCTCCAGGAGGTAAACCACCCTCCCAGACCCCTGAAACTTAAAGGGGGACTGAGTTTTCACCCTATTGATCCTTAGATGTGGGAATATAAGGGCAAGGGAGAATCTAGAGACCCTTATCCATGAGATATCCTTGGCAAGGTAGCAGCCAGGGCCCCAAACAGTCAATTATGTGCCTGCAGCTCCGGTATTTGTGCCACATTTTCAACCCCTGAGCCTAGGTCACTACCCAAAACTTCTTTTAACTTCAAGAGAGGATAAATAACATTAAAATAAATACATGGAAGCAATCACATCATCAAGAACTCATCCGACCACACCCAGCCATCACAGGAACTTCGCCAAACATGTCACGAACATTGCATCTACAAGTGTAAACAGTGGAATTAAACATGGGGGTCTCTTACAAATATAAGAATAGCTAAGAAGAATTTCTCCCCCACATCATAAGCTACAATATAGTCTATTTAACCATAAATGCATTGTGCATTCATTTACAGGTAAAAACATAGATAGATCCATACATCATCACCGATCAAATGCATGATTATAACCAACATAATAACAACATAAATACAATGGATATGACAACAAATAAATCCATACATAAACCAATACATTTGCATACTGAATACCAGAGGAATGAGATCTTCATTACTGAATGTGAAAACCAACCGGAGATGGGACTTCCACATTCCACCCAACCATAGATTGGCTGAGCCAAATCTCTCTTTAGCCAATGACCCATGTGCCATATTCCAAGCATGAATTTGGGACTCATAACCAACCGAAAACGAACAAAAAAACATGGATGCTACCGGAGTTCTTCATCTACACCATGAGGAATTTGAGTGCTTCCTAGTCTCTCAGGATTTACCGTAATCCATAGTCCAATCCAGGGGTTATTAGGCCCTACATTGAGACCATATCTACAGAATCTACCATACATCCCATCCCAGGACTACTAGTCCCAACAGAGATAAATCCACCTCTTAGCTTTACTATATATCCTGTCATTCACTGGTAAGGTTTCCTAGGCCCACCGAGGCACACAATCTGGCTTTACCACAACCAACAGTCTGGCTGAAGGGTTACTAGGCCAGTGGCTTTACCGTGATCCACAGTCTGGTTCAGGGACCACCAGGCCATGTGCTTGTCATTTTGTAGATCCAACCCACTCAGTTTTGATTCCATCCGGAAATCCAATTCAACTGAAGTATGAGAATCCCATCTCATCAAAACTATACGAAAATGGCTAGGCTAGGCTGAAAACACCGTCACACTTGGAAAAAAACCATGCTAAGGCAGAAAAAAACCACATGCAATAGCATGCATGCCATATCTAGAAAGGAAAACACACATGCAAATTGATACCTCGCAAAAATCTTGTTGTAGTTGCTTGATTCTTGCTCCTCCTTGCTTGCTTCCTCCTTCTTCTTGCTTTCTTACATTTATTGGTCCAATACCAAAATTATCCAAGAAACTCTAAGTTTCCAAGAGAGAGAGAGAGAGGGAGAGAGAAAAAAATAATAATGAGAGCCATAAGTGTGAGAAAAATCTTGCCAACTGATCCTCATAAGCCTTTTTATAGAAGAGGCCTATATTTTCTTCATTTTCCTCCTCAAATACAACCTATGGCCTTTCATCTCCCTTTCCTCATAATTTCCTTTCTTTTCATAAATAAATGTGCCAAAAATACTTTTTGCCTCTTTAATGTATTTTCCAATTTCCTTAGCCATATTAAGCCAAATTAGCACCCCCTAGGATGTTTTTCCCAACATTCACTTGGAATACGTGTCCCATCAACTGTGGTTATTATTTTTTACTTTTATTACATGGAATTTTCACCAGGGTTTTTACATCAACCCATATTGTTTTTTGCACTACTTTCTCAAATGAGGAAGTTTTGGTGTCTACACTCTTGCTCATCAGATCTGTGTAGCTAGTGTACCTATCTAGTGACATCCTCTTCTTGCATTGTGATGTGGGTGCTCCCACATTCTCTCTAGCATCATGCATCAATATTTCAGCCTCTCTGGTGTGCTTCCTTCCATCTCTGGATGTCTCTACATGAGTAGTGCTTCCACTATTTGCTCCTCTGCTTGTGGTTGCTCCATAACATCTTGAGGTTCTTCCTTTGGAGCTAAAATATCCTCATCTACATGCAACTGAAGCTCCCTCTCAAGGGAACATCTCATTGCCTTCTCTTCATCAAATTTCACATCTCTACGAATAAATGTCATCTTGTGAGATGGAAGGTACACCCGATAGTTGTGAGGTGTATCAGTGTACCCAAAAAATATGCCCAACTCAGTTGTTGGTTCTAGATTTTTTCATGCATCCGTGGAAACATGACAGTAAATTGATGAACCAAATATTTTGAAGTGTGCCACAACTGGTTTCTTACCCGAAAAAACTTATTTTGTTGTACTCATCCCTGGAATCCGATGAGAACTCATGTTCTGCACATATAACTTTGTGTTGCATGCTTCAATCACAAGTGCAATGGTAGGCCATAATCATGAAACATTTCCCGTGCAACTCCCACAATACTTATGTTCTTTCTTTATGAAACCCCATTCTGATGTGGGTTATGGGGTGCTATTAACTCCCGTCAAATTCCTTCTTATGCACAAAATTTCTTGAACTCATTCGATATATATTATCCACCGTTATCGCTCCTGAGAGCCTTCACTTTCTTGCATGTGTCTTTCTCAACAATTTCTTTAAATTCACAAAATTTTGAGAACACCTAGTCTTTCTTCTGCATGAATAGTATCCAACACTTACAAGGGAAATCAACTACAAATATCACATAATACTTGTCCACACACATCTGAGTGAACTCTTTCAAGGATCTCTTGTGCTCAACTGTCCTTATCACGAAAGGTGGATTTGGTGTACTTCCTCAATGTACACCCTTTGCAGGTATCATTAGGGGAATTTTGAGGTCTAAATTGGGCCTCATAAGGAAATAATATAATAATAGCTAAACCAATAAAATAATATTTATGAATTTGCAATTCACTTTTTGCACCAAAATCAATCTAAGCATGGTTAAAATTCAATTCAAAAGTTGTACCAAAATAAAATTAATAAAAAAATTGTATTGCTGTGACTATAAATCAGAATGATATTTTCAAGAAAAATTCATTATCATTGCACAACTAATGCATTTGTCCGTTGTACTTAAATAACTTAAAATGAAATATAAATATAAATTCATAAATTCTTAATTATAGAATATACTATTAATTAAAATTATATTATTTAAATTATATAATAACATGTAATTAATACACTATATAAAAATAATATAATAAAATATATGTAATATATTGTTTTATGTATGAATTTTATATTACATATTGAATTGATTTGATTTATAATATTGAAATTACAATAATAATAATTTATTCAAAAAGTGTGAAATGACATTTATTATGAGTACTTTACTTTATGACTTTAAAAGTACTTAGAGAACTACGATGGTTAACCATGAGTTTTTATCCACCATTGAGAATGTGACAAGTAAGTACCTTTAACTCAAACAATGCCACCTCAACCATTAGGGATGATGCCATCCCCTAAAATGTGATTGGTTCTCATAAAGTGAATTTTGATTGTACATTTTCCTTAGGAGGCCCATTTTAGACCTCAAAATTCCCCTATTGCATGTTTCTCTAGTGTGCCCTTGGGAAGTCCTATAGAAATTTGTTGCATGATCATCACGGCTCTATGGTGAAAATGGCCAAGTTACCTATGCCATAATTCATTGATGTCTCGGCTCTTCACATTCTCTTCTTTCGTGCTTAAAGCATCACAGTATTCTACATCCAATTTTTAGAGGTCCTCCACCCGAACCCTAATCTACGTCGCTTGTCACGTGGCTATGTGAGGAAGGAAAGCCTTTCCTTCTCTAAATATCACATCTTAGCCATGGTATTCCAGCATATCAATTGAAACTAAATTCTTCTTCAGACCTGGAACATACATGACATCTTTCAAAGCAGGAAGAGAACCAAACTCCCTCTGAAAAGTCACAATACTTATGTCGGTTGTGATATACCTTCCATCATCCCCCATCTTGATGTGCATATGGAGGTCCTTATCCTACCAGTCGTTGAAGAATAATTTATTTCCAGTCATATGGAATGAGGCTCCACTATCCATGTGCCACACACTACCCATCACCAATGTCACCATGCACGCGATGAGGGTGAAATCCAACTTGAATTGTGAAGCAAGAGCTTCATATTCCGCTCATTCTGAGGGATTCTTGTCAGCCTTTTTGTGCAAACACTCCTTGGCATAATGTCCCAGCTCATGATAGTGAAAACATTTAATCTTCAACAAGTCCTTCTTCTTTCCCACGTGACTAGAAAATGATTTGGAATGGGATGTCTTCCCTTTTCCTTTCTTTTCCATTCCAACCAAGGCACATTTTTCCTCATCATCATGCTTGGATGAGGATCCATTTCTGGTGCTCCACCTTATCTCTTCTTGCACCAATTCGGACCAAAAACGCTCCCACTCTAGTAGCTTTTCCCTCCCATTTACCGAATCCTAGTAGTTGTGCCAGCTCTTGGGAAGGCCTAGAAGTGCTAGGCCAACCAGATCATCTTCAGAAGCTGTTACACCAACACTGCCAAGCTCATCCTGAAATTGGGTGATCTTGGTTAAGTAATTTGGTATTGTGTCACCCTTCTCGGTCTTGATTTTCCAATTCTTTTCCTTCAGTGCCAGCTTCCCAAGGTCACTGTTGTTCTGAAAAAATTCCATCAAGGCCTTCCACATTTCATATGGATTTTCCTTACCATGGAGGTTAGAGACAATATTATCTCGAACCCCTTCTAATAATATCCTTCTCGCCTTTGCCACGCATTTCTTCTAGTCCGCCAGATCTTGAGCATCAATTTTTGGAGGCTTAGGAATATCATTGTATATGAATTCCTTCAACCTGTTATCTTACAAAATTTCCTCCATCCTATCCTTCCAAGCTATGTAATTCGAGCTTCCCTAAAGGGAATACTCAAGTCTCAATCCATAGAATGACATCATGTTGACCCTGAAGAATGATATTGCAAATTCGATTCACCTAAAAAGACAAACTTGTATTCTTCTCTTCTATAGTGATTTCATCTCTGATACCATGTAGAAATTCCTTGTAGAATCAAAATTCCAATTGTGATTTTCTAAAACAATAGAATTGAATCCACTCTACCAATTGTGGAAACAAATTTAAACGATTGCAAAATCACGAAGCATGTGAGAGAAAGAATTCAATCAACACATTACACAATGATTTTCCATGATAACACAAAACACATAGATATCATATGTATATGATAACATAGATATCATCATGGAGAATCTATGTGCTTCGTGTTATCATGGAACACATAGATATCACGGTATATGATCCAAGAGTATCCTGAAAAAGGCTCAATTTTTTTTTTCTCAAATGCTAATGTAACGAGTACCATGTCGAAGATCTCAACGAGATAATTCCAACACAAATTAAATCACATCAAACATAGCTCGTATGAAAATGATATGGCAGCCTGAATTTTGGGCCTAACAGCAAAATGAGTCTGTAGCAGTGTTCCACGGGGACATGTCCCCCCACCTGGGAAAAGCATCCCCGCACTTCCTTACACTCTGGAGATGTGGGGACATCTGGGGGAAGTTTCCCCATGTCCCAAAAAAATGGAAACACAAGGAAACTCAAAGGGGGGACATTTCCTCCCAAAGGAAGAAACATTTCCTGTGTTTCCAAAAAAATCCAGGTCAAATAAAAAAAAATTCAAATCCATAATTTTTGTTATAAAATATTATAAATATACTATGAATTGATGGGGGGGGGGAGGAATAATTTTACCCTTAGAAGAGCAGAAAAGTTATTTTTTGTGCACAGCGCACTACGTCTTGACCATAGGAAGACACCTTAGTATTTGAAGGGACCAGAAACATGATGGGATGTTGATCTAGAGGATGTTGCACATGTATATATGAAGGACGGACTTGATGAGACACATATGGGGTTGGTTGGTGTGCCACTTAGAATGTTTGAGAATGCAAGTGATTTTGATTCAGATGGTGAAATGGTTGATCCTGATTTATTCATGTAGCAACTGGATGCAGAGACTAGCGGGGAATTACCTTGAGAAATTATGCTCATTTGTCATTTGATATGTTCTTATGGTATCTTCTTTTCTATTTCATATTTCAGTTGTAGACTTTAGTTTGTTTTGAATATTTATATATGATATATTATACTTGACTATAAAAATTTGAATCTTGATGTATCAGACTTGACTTTTATTTCAATATTATGTATTCACAGTTGGAACTTCAATATGGTTTAAACTTTTATTTTCATTGTACAATGTTACAGTTACATATATGATTGTATCATGATTTTCATTTGAAATTTGTTTAAGTTGTATGATTCATCGATTTATCCTTCGATATGTAAGTGTTATATAATGATAAAGCCTATTAACTTATAAAATTTCAATATATATTTATAATTTTTTAGTATTTTACTATTTTCTCGGGGTCCCTTATGTTAAATACCCTGGCATCCCCCCACATTTCCTAAAAATAAGTGGGGGATATTTTTCATAGGCCACTCCCTCGTCCCCACGTTCTGGAAACATGTTGGAACTATGGTTTGCAGGGATGCCACGTGGCAACATAAGTGCCATGCAGTATGGTAGGAGCTAAATTGGCAAGACCATGCATTGACATGGAAACACTAGCATGTGACATGTGTTATGGAAGAAACTGACATGGAAAGACAGTGGCACATTTTGAAGTTGACATGTGGAAATATGAATGATGATGTGGCATCACGAATAAGTGACATGTGGAAGGGTCATATCAAGGCAGAGTTGACGTAGCGACCAAGTGGCAAATGACATGGAAGTGTACATAATGGCACATGGTAGGCATAGGTGTAGACAAGTGGGCGTTGAGTTGGCAGCACATGGCATGTGACTAGGTGTTGACTAGATACACATGGCCCCATCAGTGTTGGACACATGGAACCTTGGGAAATGATCCACCATTTGGTTAAAAATGGGTTTAAATGGACTAGCACCATAAATATTTGAACCCATAACTTTTGAGGTAATAGGGAAACAACCAAACCAATAAACCACAACTATCAAGTTTTCATATAGTGGCGGTTAAATTTTATTTATGTTTGATCTGTAATTGTATGGTGGAAAAATGGGGGGTGAATCAAACCAAATTTGGAAGCTCTGCCAATCTGGTTAACAACATATAACAATCCCCCAAATATAATAGTAGTTATACCAAATGATAACAATTGTTACAATGAAATGTAAATTTCTCACATGTCATTCGTCCGGGGATTAAAACCATTTAATTTTTGGTTTTAAATATTTATTACATGTCAAAAATGCAATTGTTGGTTGGGGAGTCTATCGAATCTACCTCGAGTCAGGTAGACCCTAAATGTGTTTATATATTAAAATATTTATCACTGCACTGGGGATTTTTTGGTTGTAATTTTTGGTAAACTCAATTATTTTATTGCCAGTTGAAGCCTGCAAAACCAACGATTTTAGAGAACCTTGGAGGCCATTTAGAGGAGTTATACTTAACCTTTTTCAGTGCAGTTTTCCGCATCAGATTATAGAGGCTGATCAGAGTCTCTTGGAGCCAAGAATAGGCTATTTTGATGTATTTTTTATATAATTTTGAATACTTTAATGGGTAATATAAAAGGCCTCCCACTGAAGAAAAAGGGGCCTAGAGACGTAGTTCATCAAGGACGAACTTCGTAAACAAATATGGGTTGTGCACTTTCTTATTTTTTGTCCTCTCTTATGTTTTTGTAGTTTCCATGAATTATTAATATTTATAGTGGTTATGCGCTTAATTGGTGAATTAATCATGAAAACACACTTAAACGCATTTTAAAACCAAAGTTACTTTTAAATCTTTTGGATCAGTATATCACCATAAGATCAAATTCCTAATTAAAAAACCCTAGAAGTAACTTGCAAAGCCAAATGAATACAAACTGATGTACTCATTCCATATACTCTACCTATGTTGAACTGAGTGCCACAAAATTTGGCTTCTTGTTGAACCAAGATACTAGTCCCAAGCTAAAGAAACACACTAGGGTGCTCTTCCGGTCTGTTACACTACCTACCCAATCTAAATATGTAATCCCCTGCAACTTTACTTCACTATCTCCAAGATACATCAAACCACACTCCATTGTGCCCCTCACATATCTTATCACATGCTTCACAACTTCCTAATTCTCCTACCTCGACTTCACCATGAACTGATTCAATTTATTTTTTTCAAAACATATATTTAGCCTTTTGTTGACCAAATACATCAAAAAACCAATCAGCTAATTGTAAAATGTGGGATCGACCAAATCTGAATTTGAAGTCATTACATTTTTCAAATTGGTGAGCATAGGTGTGGTCATGGACCTGTAATCCTCCATCATAAATCTCTTCAAGGTATTAGTTGCATACTTCCTTTGCCCAAGGAAATCTCCCCTAGTCTTTGCGAAACCATCTTTGCACCTTGCAATGAGCTTATTTGCTCCTATAAGAAAAATGATCTACCTATACCACCAAAATAAGCATATAAATCCATATATATATATATATATATATATATATATATATATATATATATATATATATATATATATATATATATATATATAATACAAGTTATGATATGCTTCATTATAAGTGAAGTCCATTCTCAACATATATCCATTGATACTAAAATACCATGCTCTCGATGCATGCTTGAGTCCGTACAAGGCTTTCTTGAGCTTCCACACTTTAGACTCCTTCCCATGTTACCTCAAGGCCCTGAGTTTTCTCTCTGAAATGGCCCCATTAAGTAATGGGATATCCACATCCATCCAATGTATCTTCCATCCCATGTCTAAGATAATAGACATCACAACTCTAATAGAAGTGTGCTTGGTGCCTGGAGAAAAAATCTCCTCATAGTCCACTCTGTCTTTCTCAAAGAGCCCTCTCGCCACAGACCTTAAATTTAATTTCCCATTTATACCATATGCATCATGTTTTATATTATAGATCCACTTATATATTAATTGATTTCCCCTCAAATAATGGCACTATGTCCCACACATCATTCTTCAAGATGGAGGTATACTCCTCCACCATGGCATCCGACCATGCATGTTGATCTACTACCTCCTAAAAATGGGAGGACTTGGAATCAATGATGTTGTTCATTAATTTCATATAAGTCGAAAACTTATTCAGAGGTCTGCTCTCCTTTAATGTTCTTTTAGGATCCTCAACAAACACCTAAGCATCCCCAATTTCTATGTGAACCATGTTGAAGTTTGCAACAAGAAATAGTGAAATTGGCATCCGAAAACAACATCCTCGATCCTAGTGAAAATTAAGCACCTACACTAGGTGTGGCCCACGCGGGATATTTTTAGATGGATGTCTATTTATAGATGCATGAGAAAATTATATTTGTAGATGCATGTCTATATATAGATGTATGTGCAAGTTCTATTTATAGATTGCATGTCTATTTATAGATTCATGTCGACCAAAATTATCCCTTAATAATAGTTGGACAATAAAATATAATCTATTCTCAATGAGGAATTGAAAATATTTAACTAAAGTGTAAAATCAATTAGCTAAAGGAATTTCGAGTTAAGAGGTTGGTTGGTGGGACATGCAAGTGGACTTATTTGTAACTGAGTGATTCGAAGTTGTAACAGAGTTGGAAGTGCAGTTATGAAAATTGTAAAGTAGTTTAACTCAATTAAGTGAGTTAAACTCAGTCGTGCTAGTTGTAACTAAAGATACACTAGTGATAGATCAAGTGAATTAATTATTAATTAATTCACAATCAGTGGTCTCACATGCAACTGAATATTTACTACTATTAACTGCATGCATGTCAGATCCAGTGGAGACCCAGTTGAGTTCTAGGTGAAAGGGGAGTAAACTATCAGTTGTGATATTATCTGGTTGCACACATGAAACCACACACACAATGGATGTGCCTATGAGGATTGCGCAGTCAAGGTAGGCTAGAATAAATCATTCAGGGTTCTTTAACATTAGGGATTGCGCAGTGGAGGTAGGTTGTCTAGAGACATTAAATTGGCCAAGGAACTTGCCAATTTTTGTATGACAGTGTGAGACAATTAGCTCATGTACTGAGAGCTCTTGTATTGGAGCTTTGTATGTAATTGTTTCATGATCCATGATATAATACATAATAGAATATAGTGGGGTTTTTAGCTTTATGTTTTCCTGGTAAATTATCTGTGTTATGTGCAATTGATCTTTCTTCATGATATTTTGATTGGTGATTGTGTTTCAAATTCTGCAAAGATTTGTAGAAGTGATTCTGTATTTAACAGTAGCGTATTGTTAGATCAGGAGAATCTAGGAAATACATTTATTTTGTATAATTTTCTACAAACCACTAAGGTATCTTGACAGAATTGGGAGGGGCTAATGACTCCTCCTCCTCACCTGAAGGTTGACTTCGAGAATTGGAATTTGTTTTTGTCATGGATGAACAAGTCTCAAACTTTAGAGAATCCTCCTCCTCATCCTTTGTCAGTATAATGGGCTCATGATACTTCTTAGATGTAAACTTCACATCCATACTCACCATTGTTTCCCTCTATGTTGGAATATAAACCATGTAAGCCTTGGAGGTATCATTGTATCCCATAAACAAACCCTTCATACTCGAGGGCTCCAATTTAGTCCTCTTCTCTATAGGAACATGTATGTATATTGGACAACCAAAGATATTAAAATGGCTCACATCTGGCTTCACACTAGTGAATGCCTCCTTTGGTGTCTTGTCCCCAAAGATCCTATGAGGACTCTTGTTTTGGATGTAGATTGTTGTGTAGCATGCCTCTGCGCAAAGAAACATTGACAAATCCTAATAATGAATTATGGCCTTGGAAGCCCCTAATATAGACCAATTATTTTCTCTGCAACCCCATTCTACTATGTGTTGTACAATATTGTCATCTCCCACTTAGTTCTTTCCTTCTTGTAGAAATCCTTGAAATTATTAGAGGTATACTCACCTTAATTATCTTCCCCCAACACCTTGATCTTATACCTTGTATAATACTCCACAAAATCCTTAAACTCTTAAATCTTATTGAATACTTCATCATTTGTCTTTAGGAAATAGATCGATGTACTCTTATGAGAGTAATCATCAATAAAAAACATAATACATGCCTCTCTGCACTAATGCTACTGAAATTGATCCAGGTTACCTACCGAAGTGGGTAACCCCTAGGAGAAACAATTTCTCCCATTCTAATCAACTTTTCAGTTAGTAGCCCTGTGATGATCTAAAAACAGTCTAACTCATAGTCCCTCCAACGATTCTCTGATCAATCCCTATGATATCTAACTTACTTATAAAAGGAAAGTGGGCCATCCATTGTAAGGTACATTGACCAATTTTGTAATCAAGTTTTTTCATTTAATGTTTAAATACATTCTAGTATGGATCACAAGTTGAACTGGATGATAGACTGCTTTTGGTTGTCTTCTTGTTTTGATGCTTCACCTTAGTGGTTACCCCTTGTCCCTTCTCCATTGTGACCCTCCTTGAGGCCTTTTTTCCACTGTCTAGGAGGGTCAAAAATAGGAGGCATTGATTGTTGTTATGTTTCCATGATAATCCATGCTTATTACTCTCCACTTGTCCTTTGTATCCACATCCTATATTTAGATTTATTACTATCTATGACCAATATTGGTTCCCTAATTTATTCATTCTTGAGTAGGGGCCTAGAAAATTTTCCCTAAGAGGTTGATGCAGCAAAAAGAAAACAAAGATCATGAGTCAAATGATAAAATGAAAAAAAGTGGATAGGATACAATAAAGTACCTTGAAAAAAAATTCTAGCCTAAGTTATACCCCCTCATTATCCCTCACCCAGTTCCTAGCTAATGCATGAACAATGAAAAATGAAAGGAATTCTGAATATACCAAACTCGAAAAACAATAAATAGCTTCATATTTAAGGGGTAATTATTGCATAAATGAAATCTTGTGACCCAAACTATGCAAGAAAAAGAAAATCACTAAATAAAAAGGTGCACAAGAGGGGTGGTAAAGGTAGGCCGCAAAAGGGGTGACTCAAATCCCACGATTGTTTCCTCTTCATAGTATAACGCTCAAGAATGATGGTATTTCATATTCGGCACATAGATGGTGGTATATTCCATGAAGTAAACCCCCACAATATCCCTATCCACTCGCACCTGTTGATTTATGTGTTACCTGGGAATTATTCTTTCCCTTAGGGTTGGAAGCACATAATAGGGCCTCTGGATAACCTTCCCATATCTAAGCACAATAACTTGTTTACAAACCCTAAAGCTATAAAGACGTTTGAAAATTATGCTTGTGTGAGGTACTTTGGCACCTTTTGCATTAGAAATGGCCCACTTTGATACTTTTATGTCACTATTACTATGATAATGATCTCACTTTATTCTAAAGGTATGTTTTAGATGTTTTTTCCAAGGTACAGTTGCCATCCCTTGAGGTATTGATTGACTTCTCCAGCACTTAAGAGAGAATATCTTGCCCCACTTGATAACTATTTAGGGCAACATAGATTGGAAATTGACCACTTTGTGAAGAGTGTTGGCCTTTAGATGTATCCAAAATTGTTGTGATATTCTCATCTCCCTCTAGAGACTAAAATTTTGCTCACTTAAACTAGGATATTTCCTAGAAATAAGATGTACCCTAGTGACCATAGGTAGCCCCCAATCTGGCATTGCACCTTCTTGATGGATTTTTCCTTGTTCATATACTAGTTTGATGATGATGATGACTTGAGATCCCTTTGGAAGGAGTGGTACACTTTTTTGGATAATGACATCATGCCCTAGCCTTGTTATGTTGCCCTCATGAAGCCTAGGGTGATGACATAGGCTTGATTGAAGACAACATGATGAGGATTTTGCTTGATGATGTACACTTGTTAATGAGGAGGTGGCTTTGAGTGAGGAACACTCTTTGACCCATATTTAGCACCTTTTTTTCTATGTAGATCTTCATAATTGTAGGATGTCGTCACCCTTAGAACGTATTTTACTCGCACTTGTGGGATAAAACGAGGATTTAAGTTATGTTTTATCGTTGAGATAACTATCTTTTAGATTAGCTTGTGACCCACTTAACTTGCAATGACTTAAAATATTATTTTTAGAGATTTTAGTCCATTTTTTCCCTAAATTGTCTTGTTTTCCCTCATATAAGAGGGAAGTCACTTTAGGAGGGTCATTGTTACACACTCATTATTTTTCACTAGAGAGAGTGCACACTATTCTTTTGTCTTTTGGACATAATGGAGCACAAAGGCAACAAATTGTCTTGGGGGAGATATTTCTACTTGGTGGGATTTTATCATGGATTTATGAAGTGATGTTATGGTGAATTGTGTTATTTTATTGAGTATCTTCGTCCATTCTGCAAATGTTATAGAATTAGGGTTTCTATGAATTTTCCATGATATGTTGAATATTTTATAGCTCTAAATATCCTTTGCAAGGACTGTCACCAAATATCCATCAAAGAAACTTATAATAGCATTCCTTTACCTTAAATATCCAATTGATTGAAAGTCACTAGGGTTATATTGAGAGCTTTGTCTTTTTTCTTACTTGATCCAATCAAGGTATTCCACCATTGTGTTAAATTTTCAGATTGTTTTATGTTGTATCAAATAATTTAACCCAAATTACTTATTCATAAACAATGTATCCAATTATTGGAGTGTAATCAACCATAAATTGTAACTAAAGATAGAATAATATATGCAATGATAAATAAGACAACAACACAACCATAAGAGAGACAAAATTGGTCCAAGACCAGGGAAAACCCCATAAGGGGGAAACCCTTTCAAATCTTCTTCTTCAATAGATCTTCATAAAACGTTTTCAGCATAGAGTACAATTAGCCCAATACATATGCAGCGGAAATATACATAACACATCTACAGATCAGTAGATATACAATAGTAAGAAACAGGGATCCAATAGATCACTAAAGCCAACTGAAATCAACTGTCAAATCCTAGATTTGAATCTATGATGTTGATTTATGGTAGCATTAGATGTGCTCTAAGTCTCAAATTTTGCATGGAGTCTCAGACACATGTATTTCAAAATACCCAGAAAGCGTTTTTGGAAATTCCAACTGGATGGGTTTTTATTAAAATAATTAATTATTTTTAATGGAAGCATAAGTCTAAACTTAGGGAATTAAAATCATTAAAATATATTAATAGAACTGGGTGTGAAACTTCTAGAAAAATATGAAGATTGGTTCAATATGATCTAAGCCATTGATTATAATCTAATCTGGGTCGTTGATTTCTCAATGAGAAGATTCTAAGAAGGACATCGATGGGAATTTGGAAAACAGATCAAGAAAGAGTCTAGAGATCGATTTCTCAAGTGACCAATGGAGAGCAACCAGAGATATCATCGAGTTGATTCTACGCAGCGAGGATCAGAGATAGTTTCGGCTAGAGATTTTTCCTGAGTCGGGAATACATCGTAGAGAAGGCAGAGAAAAGGACACATAAGAGGCAACGTCGGGGCAACACAGAGCCATGCAGAGGGAGCGCTAAGCCTTTGAATACTAGAGGGGAAGAACATTAGCATCCAACTAGCAAAAATACCAACTGAAGGGAGTGATGCAGTCCCTAGCCAGAGTAACGCAGGGACTACGCAGAGGTAGCATGGGGCTTGTCAGTTTAGGGTTGGGTCAATGTCGAATATCCAGTGTTAGTGTGAGGTATTTTTCTCACTAAATCTCTGTTAGTTATTTTCTTTGTATGGATGGTGAATAAGTCATCCTAGATTGTATTCAGAACTATTGCTTAATAATACAAACCCTTATTTGTTGCATCAATTTTCCCGCATTGGATTTTTCTGGGGACATTTGTCGAAAAATAATGGTGTCATATGTGTGTTTGATTTCCTTCTTGCTCATTTCTTGTTTCTGCATTTTATTTATGTATTGAAGGTTGTAGTGTGATGTATTCAATTTTTTTCGTAGAACAACTGCAAATAAATTTTTAAGTAATGAATAAAAAATAGGTGAATATTTTCCAGTTGTTGCAATAGGATTATGGTTTAAGAATTTTCACATGGTATCAGAGCAGCAAAAATCAAGCAAGAGAGAAGACTGCGAGAGCTCGACTTTGAAGAGAAAGAGGGAGATCGAATAGTTGCGTAGGTAGGAGATCGAATCCCCAAGGGTTTGTGCAATCCAGACCAGGAAGGGAAATATTTGCGAGGAAACACCTCTCTGAGTGAGTCAACAAAGAGGTAGAACTTTCAAGTTCTTGATTTGTTAGTAGCGAGATATGATCAAGTGAAAAATTGATGGCAGTAGCAGCAGTGGGTCGAAACCCAGGGAGGAGGAAGAGAATGCAGCCCTTGCATCCAAGGGGTAGCAAGATCAGTGAAGGCAGAAAAATGATGTCTCAAATATCAAGTGTTTTTGGTGTGGTGAGATGGGTCACTACGCTACACATTGTCCTCTCAAGAAGAAGAACAAGGATGAGAAACATGATCCCCAGGTTGCAACTGCTAGGATTGAGGAGGAGGAGTTTTCCATGATTTCCCACTTACCTCCAAGGGAGAGGTAGGATGATCTAGTATTGTATTTCCAAAGAGTCGCAGTTCAGCGGGATCATTGAGGAGTCCACTTCTTGGATCAACACCTTTCTATGGGATTCCATATCAGAAGTAGTAGGATGGACTAGTGTTAGTTAGTGGAGATGAATGTCGGAGTGACAATGCAATGGCTAGAGAATGCTAGAGTTTTGGCAATGCAACGCAGTGTTTCCAACATTGCAATAAGGCACAATTTATATTCAGTAGTAGTGAAGCAGCTTCACAGGGTCTGCACAAAGACTAGTAGCAGTCAGATCTTCAGTATCAGATGCATCATGTTGATCACTTGGTTCAGTATTTTGGATGTTTTTCTACTGAAAAAATAGTAGAGTTGCAGTGCAGATGCAGTCGGAAGTAGTATGCAAGGTCAACAACAGCATAGATGCAGAAGCTCAGTAGTTGGTGGATAGCAGTGTTAAGCATCAGTAGCGCAGAGGGATATTTTACAAAATCATTGTATTGCTTTAGCAAGATGCATTACTAGAGCACATTCCTCGCTAAGAGGGAGTGTTTATTTCTAGTTGCATTGGATGTGCTCTAAGTCTCAAAATTGGAAACGAGGCTTAGACAAATGTATTCCAAAATACCTAGAAAGTGTTTTGGGAAATTCCACCCGGATGGGGTTTTATTAAAATAATTAATTATTTCTAATGGAAGCCTAAGTCTAAACTTAGGGAATTAAAATAATTAAATTGTATTAATAGAACTGGGTGTGAAACTTCTAGAAAAAGAAGGGGATCGGGCCAATCTGATCTGAGCCATTGATTAGAATCTAATCTAATCCGTTTATCTCTCAATGAGAATATTATAAGAAGGACTTCGATGGGAATTTGGAAAACATATCGGGAGAGAGTCTAGAGACTTATTTATCATGTGACCAGCGCAGAGAAGCTAGAGAGATAATCAATTTGATTCTATGCAGTGAGGGGGAGACATACTTCTAGTTGGATATTTTTCCTGATTCAGGAATACATCATAGAGAAGGCAGAGAAGAGGTAGCGTAGGGGCCATGCTGGGCAGTGCAGAGCCATGCAGAAGTAGCACTAAGCCTCTAAAGATATCCTCTATTTTGTTGAGGATCAGTTAGATCCAGTGCCAGAGAGACGGGCTGAGAGACCGGATGGGCATAAGATCAAAATCCAGCTAATCAAAAGAATATGTGAAGGGAGTGACGTAGTCCCTAGCCAGAGTGACGTAGATATGTGCAGAGGTAGTGCTGAGGCAGCATGGGGCTTCTCATTTCAGGTTTAGGTCAGTGTCGGATCTCTAGTGTTAGCGTGAGGGCCTTTTCTCACTAACTCTTTGTTAGTTATTTTCTCTACGTGGATGGCCAATAAGGAATCCTAGGTTATATTCGAAATTATTGCTTATTAATACAAACCCTCAGCTTTTGCACCTTTTTTCCCACATTGGGTTTTTCCAGGGAAATTTGTCCAAAAATAATGTTTTCATATGTGTGTTTGATTTCCTTCTTGATCAGTTCTTGTTTCCACATTTTATTTATGTAGTGAAGGTTGTAGTGTGATGTATTCAGTGTATGTCATAGAACAACTACAAATAAATTTTTAAGTAATGGATAACAATTAGGTGAATATTTTTGAGTTGTTGCAATAGGATTCTGGTTTAGGAATTTTCACACAGGACACTATCAAAAACTTACTATGAGAATTTTTTATTGTGCGGATGAAACATTGTGTGAGAAATTGGGGTTGATCTAGGCTAGATATGCTCAAAAATACCTTAGCCACACCTTGAGAACCTGTAATAGCGGCTATAGCTCCCTAGCTGTAGGCAGGACACTCTATGGCTGCAGATATCACCCAAATCAACTCGATCATGCCCTAAAGCCCTAGCCACAACCTTGCCACATTGTGCCTATGGCTATGACATCCTAGCCGTAGGAATAACACACTGTGTCTGCGGCTATAGCTTGAAAATTTCAGTGTGAAGCCTGCAGGTATGAACCAAAATCCCTTGATCAAAGTGGGCCTCTCGCCTGTGATTCTGGACCCTGACAAGGAATGTAAATAGAATATCACTTGAGAAAGTGTCTAAGAACGAGATTTAGGTCACTTCTATTTATAGCTTTCATGTTTGTCGATTTCGGTCGAGGCCTACTTTACTAATTCCACACATGCTTAGGCCAACCCATTCCATTACACTTTAATAAATAAAATAATTCAAAATTTAACTTCCACTTAACCAATTGGCGAATCTATAGGTCAATTTTGGTCCTCTTGAAAAGATGAAACTAATTCAATTATAATATCAGCCATCTGAGTTGTCCAAAGTGGAATTTGACCCTAGTTGCAAAAATTAACACTCCCTCTCAACTAGGAATAATTCCACTTGTTAACCTCTCTCTGTAGGTCTTCACATCATGGTGTTGTCATCCTAAGACTGTCACTCCTCAATTCCATCTGTTGAAACTTTCTAAGATTTAGAAGAAGAAGAATCGAGGAACAAGAGCTTCCACCCATACCAAGCAATAGGATAATACATCATACAAGGGAGCACATCTTCAACCTTGGAATCTCAAGAGGGTATAAAATCTCAACCAAATCCCATTTCCTTCTTTGACCCTGGAATCTCAAGAGGGGATAAAATATCAACCAAATCCTATTTCCTACTCATCTTCCCATCGATGACACTCAATATTCATGTGGTGGAACACCTGCATCATAATCGACTTGAGTTTTAAACCCCAAGTACACTCTCAACTTGTTGGCCAAACGGGGAGCAGTATTCCCAGCAATCCTTGCTTGAGGGTATAATGCAAACTAGGGTATACTCTGCAAATACCAATCAAGGGAGCGGAATTTTCCGACCCTATGAAGATAGGGAAGCGACATCTTCAACCCTATGGGTAAAAGATATGGGAGTACCCTAATTTCTATAGATCCCTCAACCCCAGGAGCCCTCTATCTCAATTCCTCACCCTGAGAGATCAAGCAGGGTAGGAATAGTTTGCTCGGTGTCCTCGATCAATGTTTCCCCTTATCTGGAGGGGCTACACCCATCAGTCCAAGTTTCTCTCTAAATACCAAGAAATTTCCTTTTGGTAATGCCTTGGTGAGAATATATGTTATCTTCTCATCAATCTATATGTGGTGGAGTCTAACAACTCCTCTCTACACCATGTCTCGAATAAATGATATCGAATCTTGATGTGCTTGGAATTTTCATGAAACATGGGATTCTCTACCAAAAGGATTTTCTCTTTTTGTCACTGTATATCATTGTAGTGTCTAAGACCTGTTAAAATAGCTCTCCAAAGAGCTTCCTTAACCAAATTTCTTCGCAACAAGCCATGCTAGTGGAAATTTATTATGCTTCGACGATGGTTAATGATACAGTGTTTTGTTTCCATCTCATCCAGGATATCATGGCAGATCCAAGATTAAAGTAGCATCGAGAAGTGCTCTTTCTGTTAGTAACCTTTCATGCCCAATCAGTATCAGTGTATCCATTAAGTTGAACATATTTGGTAGAATACCTCAAACCAAGTGTGATCGACCCACGTAAATATCTCAATACATTTTTTGCAGCGATCCAATATGCATGGAGGATCTTAGTCATGAATTGTCTCAATGTGTTTACTACAAAGAATATATCTAAACGAGTGTTCACAAGAAACATCAGAACCCCAATTATTTGTATGTTCTTGAATGGATTTTCTAGATCAAGTGTAGTTGCTTTTCCACATAGCTTCTTGAAGTTCATCTCCATCAGAGTAGCCATGGATTTACACTCAATCCTACCAAACCTTTCCAGAAGTTTCACAACATACTTTCCATGTGAGAGAAAGATCTCACCAGACCTTTGACAAACCTCAAGGCCTAAGAAGTATTGCATGAGTCCAACGTATTTCATCTCGAATTCAAAGGCTAGATCCCTTTATATTCTATCATCACAGGTTCACTTCCTGTCAAGAATAGATCATCTATAAACAGAACCAAAATCAATGGAATACCTTGGAAAACCTTAAAATAGAGGTTGGGATCTACATTGCTTCTTGTGAAGCCCAGCTTCATTAAATAATTATCAATGCATGCATACCAAGTTTGGGGAGCTTGCTTCAAACCATACAATGACTTATTCAACATGCAAACATGTGTTCTGTGATCTTCCACTTCAAATCCATGTGTTCGTTCAACATATACTTCTTCCTGTAACATGTCATGAAGGAAATCGGTCTTTATGTCCATCTAATGAAGGGTCCTTCCTTGACTAGCGGCAAGGGAAACTATCGAACAGATGTTTGTGTATCAAGCCACAGGTGAAAATATGTCATCATAATATTCTCCCTCTTTCTAAGATAAGCCCCGAGCTACGAACCTTTCTTTGTATTTCTCAATGATGCCATTGATTCTATGGTTAATCTTTAAAGCCACTTTCGATTCACAACATACTTCCCGTATGGTCTCGGCACAACATCCCATACATCGTTTTTCATAATAGATTCATATTATTCGTCCATAACATCCTTCCGAAAAATGTATTTGACTGCTTCTTCGAATGAGGATGGTTCGGCTTGAATCATAGTTCTTGTGGCAACTACATATACATGATACCTACATGGTTGTTTTCTTTTTCTGAATGATCTGTGAATGGGAACATTTATTTCATTATCTTTTATAGTGTCACAAGCCAAAGTGGTCTCTTCCTAGTAAGAAAATTACTGGGAGGTGGATGTAAGGGATCCATAGGCTTCATGGAAACATCAATATCATTGGACTCGGGCATAGAAGGACCGTCTAGAATATCCCAGTCATAATTTTCCTCCTTGGGAGGAGGAGGCAAAGGAAGGTATCTTACTTTACCAAGAGTTGCAATTTCATATAAATTTATGTCCCTACTAATTTCGACCTTCCTTTGACAAGGAATATATATTTTGTATGCCTTAGAGTTTTCACAATAACCCACAATTGTACCTTTTCTTCCTATATCTTCCATCTTGTTTCTTTTTTCTTTCAGCACATGAAAGTATACAGGGCTTCCAAATATACGAAGATGGATAATATCAGTCTTGGCACCTGTAAATATTTCTTCAGGTGGTTTTGTTTTCTAATGCTTGATGAGGCACCCGATTTTGAACATCTATAGCAGCATGTGAGGCTTTATCCCATAGAAACTTTGGTACCTTTTGATCGTGGAGCATGGCACGAGAAACTTCTAATATAGACCGATTCTTGCTTTCAACTAAGCCATTGTGTTCAGGTGTATATGGCACAATAGTTTCCTTCTTGATCCCTTCTTTCTTGCAGAATGCTATGAATTATTTTGACATGTATTCCCCTCCATTGTCAAACCTGAATACTTTGATTCTTTTCCCTGATTAATTTTTTATCAAGGCTTTGAATTCCTAGAAATTTTCAAAGGCTTCATCCTTGTGCTTAAGGTAGTATATCCATGTCTTTCTTCAGAAGTCATCAATGAAGGTGATGTAGTAGAAATGACCACCAATAGAATGCACAGACATCATACCACATATATCTGAAGGAATGAGATGGAGGATGTCAGTTCTCTTGTTCTTACTAGAGGGGAATGGTCCCCTTGTTTTCTATCCACTCGCACAACCTGTAAAAACTCCATCATGATGAGCTTGAACATCAAGAATGTTGGATACCAGTTTCTTTAATTTTGGAAGAGAATCATAGTGTAAATGAGTTAGTTTGTGGTTCCACAATTCACTAAGATGATTGGTGTTATGAACCAATTCTAGAAGTGGCCTTCTAGTGAATTTATAGAGTCCTTCATATTTCAAACCTAATGTGAATGTATCTTTCATAGCTGCATCAGTATAAAAATTCAAAACTTTTCCATTGATGAAGGAAACCCTCATCCCTTTATCTTCCAATGCGGATATAGAAATAAATTTCTTCATTAACCTGGCACATGCATAACATCATGCAACAATAATAATTCCCCAGAATTCAATTGAAGTTTAACGGATCCAAAACCTTTTACATGATAAGTGGAGTTATCTCCAAGAATTATTTTTATAGCAATCTCCCTCTCTTCCAGATTAGCGAGGACTTCCTTGTATCCAAAGAAGTGATGAGTGGACTCAATATCAAATAGCCAACTATCCCACAAATCTGGTGGAGAAGAAATAGTAAGTGTAGAAATGAGAATATATTCAAATTTATTTACATCATTACTTTTATACCTGGGATCCCTTGACTTATTTTGAGGAGGATGTTCTTCTTCGTGGTCCCTTGAAGAATCTATTTTTCTCCTTTCATATCTTCTGTCATGGTTGTTCCTTTGATTTTATTTTCTTCTTTTATTATTGTTGTTGCTTCTGGTGTTGTATCGTGGCCTCTTTCTCTTCTAGTGATAATCACATTCATTGTTACCTTTCTTGTGGAAGTTATAGAATTCAATATGGGATAGCGATATATCATTCCTTCCTTTTGTACTTTGAGAACGAGGCTTCATTGAAGGACTTCATTTTTCCCTCTTCCTTTTTTCATGAGCGATGTATACAGTGGGCTCTCCCTCTTCATTCTTTTGAATTCTACCTCTTCCTATCATTCTTGATTATTCTTTAGTAAGCTTCTCAACAATTTCATCAAATGATGGGAGGAAATTTTTGTTACTGGTTGTATTAATGAAGGTTTCCCAAATAGGAGGGAGACCTATATGAGCCACGACTACTAGTTATCTATCAGGTACATTCTCTCCAACCCTGTGAAATTGATCTCTAAGATGGGAGATCCTCATAATGTATGATTGAACAACTTATTCTTTGTTCATCTTCCTTTCCTTGAGTTGATATTTCAAGGTGATGATCTCATTCATATTTTTTATTCATATATGTCAGTTATCTTTTCATACATGTCTTTAGACTTTCTTAAATTCCCGACATATGTAAGTAAATGATCTTGTAAACCATCAGCTATAATTTGATTTTCTTTGGACTCACATTTCTTGTACATTTTCAAGAGAAGAAGAATTTATGGAGGCTCGAGCATCCTTCCTTGAATGTATTCCAACACATCATTTTTGTCAGATATGATCTCCAACCTGACTTTCCATGTAGCAAATTTTGATGCATCACCCAACTTTTCATGCTCCTTGAAGGTAGAGGAAGGCATTTGACCTTGGCTTATAGATCTACTTTCTGATAATGAGGGCTTCAATGGATGTCTTCTTTTGGGATTTTCCTTCACCTAAGCTCTGGTCCCATGTTAAATTTTCAGATTTTTCTATGTTGTATCAACTACTTTAGCCCAAATTACTTCTTCATAAACAATGTAACCAATTTTTAGAAGTGTAATAAATCATAAATTGTAACTAAAGATAGAAAAATATAAGCAGTGATAAAGAAGAAAACAACACAACCACAAGAGACAACAAATTGGTCCAATACCGGAGAAAAACCCCACAAGGGGGAAACCCTTTCAAATATTCTTCTTCAATAGATTGTCATAAAAATTTTGCAACAGAGAGTGCAATGAGCCCGATACATATCCAGTGGAAATATACAGAAAAAAATATACAGATCTGCAAATCTACAATAGTAATAAACATGAATCCAATAGATCACTGAAGCCAACTAAAATAAATTTTCAAATCCTATATCAGAATCCATAACACTAACAAAAATAGACTACGAACATTTTTTATTGTGCAGATGAAACACTACGCAAGCAACTAGGGTTGATCTAGCCCAGATCTACTCAAAAATCCCTTAGTCGCAT
The DNA here is from genome assembly GCA_034641835.2 of Pinus albicaulis. Taxonomy (NCBI): domain Eukaryota; kingdom Viridiplantae; phylum Streptophyta; class Pinopsida; order Pinales; family Pinaceae; genus Pinus; species Pinus albicaulis. Next base: position 415,943,056 of record CM076577.1, read on the forward strand.
CCTTGAGACTCTATGCTAGCGTCTATAGCTCCCTGGACATAGGAAGTACACTCTGTGTCTACGGCTATGGCCCAGATTAGCCAGATCAGGCCCTAAAGTTGTAGTCGCTACCTTCCCACATTGCGCTTGCGGCTATGACACCCTAGCTGCAGGCATAACACATTGTTCCCATGGCTATAGCCCGAAAATTTTAGTTTCAATCCTGCGGCTATTAACCAGAAGCCCTAGATCAAAGCAAGCCTCTGTGATTTCATACCCTGCATGAACTCCTTCCAGAGAAAGTGTATGAGAATGAACTTGAGGTCACTTCTATATATATCTTTTTGTGGTTCCATTTGGGGTTGAGGCCGAATTTACTAATTCCACATGAGCTTAGGCCGAGCCATTCAATTACACTTTAATAAATGAAATAATTCAAAATTTAACTTCCGCTTAACCAATTGGAGTGATCTATAGGTCGATTTTGGTCCTCTCGAAAGGAGGAATCTATTGCAATTATAATATCAACTATCTGAGTTGTTTAGAGTGTAATTTTACCCTAGTTTCAAAAATTAACACATTGAGCTTCCCTTTTTTTACTACATATATCCAAGATTGATAGAGGCAATAGTCTTTATGTGTAAATCTTTCAAACTTAAATTTTTCTCTTTTTTTAATGGTAAACTAGGCTTAGGTTATGGTAAAATCTAAGCTAAATAGCATAAAATACTTTAAACATCATAGTCCTAAGGTTACGATTTTCATCTTTTAAATTGAAAAAGGGAAAATATCATTTATATGCATTTTTCAACCACCTTTTTAGGGATGACATTTATGGTTTAATAGTTGTTTATTGAATTTTTAGCAATTGAAAATTTGTTGTAATCTTCCCCTTGGCTTATTCTTTAAACGACCATTGATTTTGTATTGTTTATCATTAATTATGGGTTGTTTTTCTATTGTTGTCATAAATGTTGCATGTTGTAAATTGTCTCTATTCAAAAACCTAATCTATAACAACAAAATTTTAATTTAATGATGCAGGAGCATCAAGTTAAATTTTCATTATTCAATTGTGTAATTAAGGGGGTGAGATATTTTAATTATTTTATTAATTAATTTTCTCATTTTTAACAAATTAGGAGAGAAATTATAAATTTTAGGATTATTGTAAATATTCCTTAAATAATTAAGGATATGAGTGGAGTTGAATTAGGTAGATAATCTAGGGATGAGGAATTCCATAAACAGGACTTAGTTGAGTCCAAAAAAAGATAAATGTAAATTAGATTTTAACTTGAGATTGGTGTGGAGGAAATTATGGAGTGGAATAAATTCATATTTATGTATAAATATGTAGCTTGTGAGGGTGAGAGGAGAGAAGCGAGGAAGTGAGGAAGTGAGGAATACGAAGAGTAAGAGAAATGGTTTGAAGGGCCGAGAGCCAAGAGGCCACCCATTGTAATATTTGGCCAAAGATTTTTTATGTTTTTATATCAATATTTTATTTGTGTGGCTCTCTTTCCTTCATACGTATTGTTTGAACTGGATATGTTATGGGTTTAACAAAAAATTTTAATTTTGTTGGAAGCACACGAGTTTTTTTTTAATGTTGGGATCTGATTTATCCTAGTATCCTAGCATCATTTGGTATCAGAGCCCAATGTGGTCTTGGTATTGAATCTTTCAAGAAGGAAGAGAGAGTGAATCTATCACTACTACGATTTTGTTTTTTTTATGCATCGATTGAATCAACACACCACAAATTCGGTGGAAGCATGTGCGTTAAATCCTTCCTCTGATCTATGTGTTGTTGATCTTGTCTAATATCTATGCGTTATGCATTGTAAATTTTTCCTCAAATATATGCGTTGTGGATCATGACTCAGACATCTGAATTGGCTGCAATCTTGTATATGGCTATTTGTTGGAGCGTGTGAATGTAGGAGGGTGGACGTATTGGAGCACGAATACCAACGGTCGAGTGTTGTCGATAGTGTGAATGTGCGGGGAGCGTCGACATGGAAACAAGGAGCCATAACAACTTTGGCAAAGCCATAGATCGGAAGCCTGTGCCAAAGTCGAAGCCACATTATGGTGAGGCTTTAACGCATTGGCTGAAGAAGCATCAGGAGAACATCACATGATCAAAAATTCGCACTGCACGCATTAATATGTTGTGGAGTCATGGGGTGAGCAGATGTAATATATCACTGCATACAGAGTGTGGTGTGTGGGCCGTGCAAAAGAGCAGGCGCGATACACCATTGTAGATGGTGTGTAGTGTGGGCATTCACGAAATAGGCCATGACACATGGCTGCACACAGAGCGAAGTGTGAGCGTTCATGAGAGCAGGCGTAACATACCATTGTATGCAATATAGCTGAAGTATGAGTGTTCATGTCACTGCATGCAGCGGAAGCGTGGTGTGGGAGTCAACGAAAGCAGCCATGACATATGACGCAACGGAATCATGGGGTGGCCATAACAAAACAAGCATGTGATCCATAGCACGCACATAAAACTGTGCCACACATTAAGCAATGCATTTTGGTCAATAGCACTTGGAAGACCAATAGAATGTGATGTGAATAGGCTTGATATTTTAGTGTTTGGTTTTGTTGATGAAAATTGTCGTGCGATCCATCGTAGATTGGATTCAGGGATCGAACACGTGATGGTGCATGCTAGGATTGACGTAGCATGAAGTGATAGATGAATGTTGCAGGCCGATAGTGAACACATATTGGCAGAATTGGTATAAGTGAAGATAAGGCCATGGTAATTTCTACAAATGCAACTCCGACTAAATTGATGTATGCTCTGTGGTCAGTCCATTCATGAGACATTGTAGATTTAGATAAACACGTTTTAAACGTAATATAATTGTTGTGTGGACCGTGCGCAATGTGATCTTGTTTGGGCTGGAGCTGATAGGGAAAATTCATTGAAATCAATGGAAGCCATGGATACTTTGGTCCAACTTTTGGAATCTATGCAACGTTGTACCTGATGCAGTAAAGTGCTGGAGATGGTGGAAGTCTGGTGCTGCCATCGATTTGTGAAATGAAATCAGGATATCCCTCTTGCAGCTGATGTTAGCATGATTGGTTAGCTTGGTGTGGAATATACTCTATGTATTTGGTTGGTGAGAAGGTGATTGTCACCACCAAATATAATGACAATGATTAATTGGCAATGGATCGCTTACTGTCTCTCGAAAGGTAATTTTCTTTTATTTATTTTTTATGCAAAAGCAAAGTGTTTTGTTTAGATCTACCAATTTTGAGAAATATGCCATTTTGTTGAACACGAGTTGGAGAGGATATATCCAATGAGCATGAGATGAAAGTCAAAATCGACGGTGGAGATTGGAAGAAGAGCCTCCAGATATGTGTGGCCTATTGATTGTGAAATCATTGGATTGGTAAGTTATAAAGTGTTATGTTGACTTTATAACATAAAATTTGGGTTAAATGAAATCCAATAAAGGATTTTGATGTGATATGGGCTAGAAATAAAGCGGAGATATGAGTTTAACCTAAACTATGGTGAATGTTTGGGTTTTAAATTATGAAGTCTGAGTTTATAGATATAATTCCAAGGTATGCCAAAGGTTTATGGTAAGGTTTATTGGAAAAAATTTCACTTGGCTCAAGTAAAAAAAGGTTAGTAAACCTTGATATAAAGAGAAGCATGCATCTTATAATATATGGGATGATTTATTATGCATGGTGTGGATCTTCACAAATTTAGTTGCATCATGTTGGATCAAAGCTTGTAGTTGGAAATGGGAGAATTTTGTGATTTGTGTTTTATGTTGAAAACACAAACAAAACACAATTGCTTGATATGTAAAATCTTTGTTTTTACCATCATATGGCGGCATTTAAGGAAGTGATATTCAGGATGGACGTGATGTACAAGTTGTACATTATTCATCAAAGAAGTTTCTCTCTGTACATAGGTGAAGAGATGTGAATTGATGTTGTATGATGCATGAAAGAGCAGGAAAAATGTTTGCACTAAAATGATGAAGGGCATGCGAATGTTAACAGTGGCAAAGATGACACAAAAGAGTGGAAACCAGAGGATTGAGATTGCAGAGAGAAAGGTTTAGTAATAACCTTAACAGAAGCATGAGGTATGATAATTCAGGAAGGTATATTTGAATGTTGAAAAGTGAATGGTTTATTTATTTTCACCTTAAAATAAATCTTGGAAAAGCTAAATTGCATTTCGACCAAAGACTTCAGTATCATGTGAAATGATAAGGGCAAATTGATGATTTTTTAGAAGTATGAAAGAGAGTGAAGATTTTACATCCTAAAAATGTATTAGGGGTGTATGTTCATCAGGAGATTGTATAACTTGAATTAAGTCAAAATATCCACTATCATAATTATTGGGGCAAGCCTTAGATGCAAAACAGATGTTAGAGTCAAATGAAAATTTGGATAGTTTGAGTTAATATTGATTATTTTCATCCAAGATGAATAATTGGTGTAAGTCTGAGGTCAAAGGGTCGTAAGCTAAGTAAAAAGTCTGAATGAAATTGGGTGCATGATCGACAGAGCCCGACACCTAAAGAATTGGTCATTGTAACACATAAGTTACTAAAGTGTTGCTTGCAGCAAAGTGAAGCAAGAGGGTTGCCAAATATTGGTTCCAAGACAGAGAACCAAGAGAAGCCAAGCGCAGGAGAAGAAATTTCATTTTTTATGAATGGAAAGTGTGAAGGATTGCTGAAAGGAGGATTGAATGAAATCCACACGTGAACATATGAAGTTCACAAAGGAAGAGAAGATGACTATTGGTAGTCATTTCCGAAGATTTGATGAAGACCACAGCAAAGGGAAGAAGAAGGAAAATGTCAAGGTAAGTGGCATATGTGAGCAGTTGACGGATGAAGATTGTGAGCGGGAGAAGGCTGAGATAACAGTTCACCTTGAATTGTTAATGGAATTGTTGCAGGAAAATATGAAAGACCAAACACATGGTTGGACCATGAGAAAGAACGTAAAGTGGTAGAGACTACACGCAAAGAGGGAAAAGCAGGTAAACATACAGTTGATAGAAGAGCTGAGGAAGCTCAAGCAGATGTTGAGCTGAACTGTTAATGGAATTGTTGCAGGAAAATATGAAAGACCAGACACGTGGTTGGACCATGAGAAAGAACGTAAAGTGGTAGAGACTACACGCAAAGAGGGAAAATCAGGTAAACATACAGTTGATAGAAGAGCTAAGGAAGCTCGAGCAGATGTTGAGGTGTGAAGAACTCAGAGAGGCTGAGTTAAAAATGGATGTTTCCATTTGTGGCACAGAACAGGGTGAAATTCTAGGTGAAGAGATCAATGAGGAAGATCTCATGAACTATTGGGATAGTTCATAACAATCTGAATATGTGTTGACGAGAGAAGAAGACGAGGCTGTGAAGCCTTGCATTTTTAAATCTCACAGTTTATGTATGTTTGCAGGATGTGAGAGAGATGGTAAGCATTCTGATGGAACTGTCACAGAGATGAATGAAACTCGTAAGGTGAACTCTGATGGAGAATGCCTTTCAGAGGAGAAAGGTACTAATTTGTTGCAGTAGGAAGAAATCATAAATGAATTCTTGTTTGGGGTAAGACATCTAGTTGAAGCTGTTATGAAGTAGAAGCATAATGGAAATGCCGAAGAAATATTCCAAGGAGGTAAACAAATGTATTTGTTTAATGAAATTGCTGATAGAACTTTGTAGTGTGATGATGTTGAAACCAGGACAACTCAGGAAGATTGTCAGAAGAAGAATGAAGCTGGGAATGATGGTTGTGATAAAGTGCTAGAAAGGTCTCATATGGAAATCGAGTTCTTGGAACGATGGCTTAAGGAACCTGAGGGAGAAGTGAAGATTACAGAACCTAATCCGGAAGGAATTACAGTTACTATGTGTGATAGGGATGAAATGTTTTTAACATTTATGGATTTGAATGAATGTTGTAACTTTTCAAATAATAATGTAACTGTAAGTACAAAAACCGACATTAACAGATATGATTTCGAAATCAGAGAAATTGAGCAGAAATTACTTGGTGTTGAGATGGAAGATCAGAAGCAGCAAGAAAATTATGTCCATAGAGACATAAAGGAGACAGAAATATTGATCCAGCAGGATAAAGAGGAAAGCAGTCAACAATTCAAAACATGATCTATTGAAGTCCAGGAAGTCAATGATGGGATATTAGTGCTTGAAGCATCAAAAGAGACTGAAAGGTCTTATCTTTTTAAAACTAACAGTTTATTGGTGAATGCAGGTACAACACTGGACGATAAATTTGTTGCTATAAAAGCAATCAATGACTATAGTTGTGGTCAAGAATAAATTCTTGATTATTTTCCACTAAAGAAAGTTGAGTGTTCAGCTCAGTTGGAGGCGAAATAATTCTACAAAGAGGAATTACTCCAAGGAATTGGTGGAAGAAAGAGTTGGAGAAGTCGATGGAATCTAATCGACAGAGTGGGTGATGAGTTGCCAAATCGAGTTGATACTTCGAAGGACCAGCAATAGAATAGGGTTTGGAATCTTGGAGGGAACAAGTCATCAGAACTTGTGGTTGTCGCATTGTTACAGAAAAGTGACGAACCTCATAGACAGGAGTCTATGGAAACTTCTCTACATGGGGAGTCTGATGCAGGAGCATCAAGTTAAATTTTCATTATTCAATTGTGTAATTAAGGGGGTGAGATATTTTAATTATTTTGTTAATTAATTTGCTCATTTTTAATAAATTAGGAGAGAAATTATAAATGTGAGGATTATTGTAAATATTCCTTAAATAATTAAGGATATGAGTGGAGTTGAATTAGGTAGATAATCTAGGGATGAGGAATTCCATAAACGGGACTTAGTTGAGTCCAAAAAAATATAAATCTAAATTAGATTTTAAGTTGAGATTGGCGTGGAGGAAATTATGCAGTGGAATAAATTCATATTTATGTATAAATATGTAGCTTGTGAGGGTGAGAGGAGAGAAGCGAGGAAGTGAGGAATACAGAGAGTAAGAGAAATGGTTTGAAGGGTCGAGAGCCAAGAGGCCACCCATTGTAATATTTGGCCAAATGGTTTTTATGTTTTTATATCAGTATTTTATTTGTGTGGCTCTCTTTTCTTCATACATATTGTTTGAACTAGATATGTTATGGGTTTAACAAAGAATTTTAATTTTTTTGGAAGCACATGAGTTTTTTTTACATGCTGGGACCTGATTCAACCCAGTTTCCTGGCATCATTGAAGGTGGCTCATGTTTGAAATATATTTAAGCATCTTCGGGACTTATATTCTCCATTTATACTTAGTTATAGGTTCTTTGAACTCACTATTGAATATCACATGAAGCTCTACCTTATTGAATATTATTCTAGGGTGTCAATTTAGCAAAATATTTGGAGCTTAGTCTGGGAATTCTTTTGTTAATATCTAAGATATGTTAGGTAATCATACCTGGTTGGAATAACATCTACCCATAAAACAACAAGGGAATAACTACTAAGGTTATTGTGGTGGTTATCCCTAGTGTCACCTCTTTAATCTACAGTTCCTATTGAGGCTTTGCACTACAGTGCTCTATTTTGTGATAAAATTCCACACACGTCCAAATGAATCAAGTCCAAAATCTCCTTTGAACTATGCTCATTTCTTGGAAAATGAATCTTTCCGTACTTGTCAAGTGCACACCCCTACACAAAATATATTGCTCAATGCGAAAATTTGGAAGACCTACGACCATCTCCCTCAAAATCGAGAACGCTCTATAATGCAAGTGCCCCATCTGTTTGTGCCATAACTCACAAGATGTCACTCCTATGAACCAAAGCTCAAATTTTATAATCTTGTAACCTATACAAATTACCTTTTTCCCAATCACTTGAGTTCTATGTGGGTTAAATCCTTTCATCCTGATTAATACTTTCCCTTTCTTGAAATCCACAACAAAACCCTTATCCTCCATGACCGAAGTTGAAATCACATTCTCCTTGAACCCTAGAACATACAACATGTCCTTCAACTCAAAAGAGTTTCCTAACTTGAGTAGGAAAATAACCGTACCAACTCTATCTACTAAATAGTCAGAATTATCACAAGCTCCACATGTACTATTCATTCATGCTTCATGAGACTCATAAACAATTTTTGTGTTGATTTCATATGAAAATATGTCGAACTATCTAGATACCATGTGTTCCTTGGAATTATTCTCATATAAAGGCAAGAAACTAATGAGAAATCGTTCTCAAATTTCACAGCAAACTCGCTCATCTAAGTTTCTGCTGAGGTTGCAACTTGCTTTGGCAATCACTTCCATTTTCCATTCTTCTATAGAGATTGTAATGAATAATATCCATGTTTATGACACATGAAGAACTTGATTTTTCTCAATACATTTTTTATTTTTTGGTTTTGAGGTTGAATCCTCACTCAATTTTTGAGTTGAAGTCATATGATAAGATTCCCCACTATCTAGATACCACACATTCCTTGGAATTGTGCTGATATAATGGAAGATAATAATGAGAAATCCTTCACAAAATTTTCCGCAAACTTGTTCATCTGAGTTTTTGTAGAGCTTTCCAAATACTTCTACAATTTCTTTCCTTTTCCCTTCTTCTTCTCTAGAAAATATAAAGCGTAATGTTTGTGCTTATGACATACGAAGCACTTGATTTTACTCAAGTCCTTTTTCTTTGTTTGTTGTTAAGCTAAATCATCACTCTTTCCTTTACCTTTACTAGAACCCTTTATTTTTCCCTTCCTCATTTGATCAATTAAGGTTTGGTTCTCGTCACCTCCCTTCTTATTGCTTTAGACTCCCCATCCAAATCTCATTTTGGATAAGTCGTCCCATAGTTTCGCAAAGTATTTAAACTTCTCGCAAACACAAACCCCCTAGATGAATTATTCCCAGGAAATTGGGAAACCATTCAATGCCAAGTTAACTAGTTCAATGCCTTCCACCTTCTCCCTGATTGTTGAAATTTGATCACGAAGCTAAGCGATCTTCATGAGGCAACTGGTAATTGTGTTAGATATAGACATCTCTATGGATCTGAGCTTATTTCTTAGGATCATCTTCTTGTTATAGTTCTTACTCTAGTAGATGCTTACCATGGCATCAAACATCTCCTTGGTCGTATTCTTCTCAAATATGGGAGGAGTCAAGTGATCCTTCATTACATCCAAGATCACCTGCTTGGATTTAACCTCCCTTTTCCTCACTGCCAACTTGTGTGGATCTGTCAGGGATGGAACTCTATTCTCAATAACATCCCAAAGATCATTTTACTCCAACAAAAATGTCACCCTAGCTTTCCATGGCAAGAAATTTGAGGCTCCATCCAATTTGTCCTCAATTATAAGATTTGTTGTTTCCATATTTCCAGATCTAACAAATTTCCCTGAAAAAGTGCTTTGTCCTTCAAGCACCAATAATACCAATTTTTGGACTTTAGATGTAATTGATATATTGGTGTAAATACTTGGAATACATCTAATCAAAGAGAAAACTTGGATACCATGTTATAATTTTCTCTCCAAGCCCTAGGTGAATAACCTCCTTATTGTTGGAAAATGCAATATGGCAGCTATTGATTCAGATTTTTTTTATCCTTAATCATTTCATGTGATATTTATTTATATTCTTGTGTTCTCTTTATTAGTTCTTCTTCAACAAAAAATTATCAAGAGAAAAATAATAAAGACAGTGGACACATAAATTAGGCTCAAGGCCAGGGGAAAACCCATAAAATATCTTCTCTTCTTATAGAATCTGCTTCAAATGATACAATCAAGATCCAAACCCTAGAACAAGACCTCCTCCCACCACCGAGTCAACCCTCCAAAGAGACCTTCCAATTTGGTCAAATTCAAATCAATTCAACCAGAGACAAACCCTTGCAAAACTGCACCAATCTCATAATTTCATCCCCCCTGCAACAGAACTTCAAACTTGTAGTTACTTCAGAAATTGTTTCCCCTCTAACTGCTCTAGAAACTTGCACGTGTGAGAGAAATCTAGGGAAAATTTTTTATTTTCCTCCAAGCTACTATTTCATTATTCCTTGTCTTTCTTGTCCTTCTTCCTCAAATTCGAACTTCAGATTGAGTTCCTTGATTGCAAATAAAATTGGTGAGAAAATGAGGTCAAAATACTTCTATCTATACTCTTTTCTGTGGTTTGAATATCCCTTTTTTGGTAGACTTGTCTCTGCCAGGATCGACTTGTGCTAGGAGGCTTCCAGAACTTTCTAGACTCAAAAATAAATTTCTTTAGAAGTTACATTTTTCCTGTAAGGGTCTTATAAACATGATGTTGACTCTCTTGACTCATGACAATATATCCTATGACCTAACAAACCCTAGAAGCATGAAGAACATTCTTTTACCTAGAATATTATCAATAACAAGCATGAAACCCATGCTTTAAAATAATAACTTTTTATTTTCTTCTTATGTTTGTTATATAAGATACATATCGAAATGAGTACAATAAAAATTATGAAGACCGAAACTAGTTACATTTCCAACACTTATGATCTCAAGTAAAACTAATAGCTGAAATTTAATTTTTAAAAAGGAAATTTTTAGACCAAAGAATTATCGCATAATTGCTATTAAAAAAAATGGAAAAAAAAAAAACCAAGTACAAAGATAAATTTTCCTACCCTTCAAATAAGTTTTCCATTAAAAAATATTCCAAACTTATAAGAGCTTCCCACAATGAAAATAACTCAACCAATAGAAAACAAGCAAACTATAGCAACCAACCTCCTCTATGACATAGCAACATGGCCATGTATGATTCATATGTAATATCCCCTCGCTAATATTACTAATTTAACTTGCACAAATTTCAATATTCTCTTTTGGGCATTTTTACAAACACTTTGCAAACAATTATTTCTTAAACTATTAATAAATCGCTACTATCTAATCTTATTCAATAAATTCATCAAATGGCCACAAAATGCTTGAGTCACATTTTATTAAAATAGATTATAATATTACATGAAAATTTATTTCAAGAACTTTGATTCTGCTTAGCAATGGCACTATCAGGCTCCTTCAAAATTAATTTCGTCGAAAAGAATAATTTGGTCACTCCATAAATAACCCGGTCTTCTCAGTAAAAGAATCCCCAACAATCAATTTGGATTCCTCAATGACTTGGCCTTAAAAGGAACAATTCATCCCCTTGTCTTAAAAATAAATAACTCAACCCTCTACTTATCTCGATCCAAGAATGGAACTCGACCTCCCAACAAAAACTCGACCTTAATTTGGCTTTTCCAGCAATTTGGCTTGTCCAAAAGTATTAATTCATCCCTTGGATACAAAAAATATTTTGGTTCCAAGAAATCAACATGCACCTCTACAATAAATACTGAGCCTCAATAATTAATTTTTCCTCTTGGAAATAGAACTTGTCTTCCGTAATGAACTCAGGCCTCCAAAGATGAAGAACTTGGAACCATCAATTATTTTAGTCCACAAAAAATAGAGAGCTCACCTTTTCCAATGAAGAATTTGACCTCACCAAATTCATGGAATTCCTCATAGAATTTGACCTGTACAATTTACCCAACTTTCGCAAGGAAATTCGATCGCTGAAAGATGGAATCAAACTCCCTAAGTCAATTATACTTCCAAAAATAACTTGGCATCCTCAAATAGTTTGGCCTCGAGAGATCATTCAACCTCCTTAAAGATAATTTGGCCCTAGAAAATAGATTTGGCTCCTCCAAATAAATTCAACTTCTGCAAATAATATCTTGATTACACAAGGGAACTCGGCCACTGCAAATATTACTCTATTTCCAGATGAATTTGGCTTTCAAAAAATAAATTCGACATGCCCTAGAATTGTTCCAAATGGATGGATCATTACCTCTTGAAGCTCCATGTTATCTGGAAAAATTAATTTCCTTCTCTTCAATAAGCATTGGTGAGTAATCTGGATGATCCCTTATTTCCACTCTACTAGGGTGGATAGTTTCATCATCAAAACCAATCTTAATCAATTATGGTGGATGGTCTCACCACCGAAACTAATCTCCGTGACAGTTTCATGCCCTCATACAATGCCCTAATATATTTCCAAATAAATTTCAAAAATACCCCATACATGTCGAAAGTGTGTTCCAATATTTATTTTATTGACATGGATCATCAAAATACCATGGATCTTGTTGCCTAAAAATCTAGAAGGCCATGTAAGGGCGAAAAATACAAGGCAAAAACTAGATAAGGGACAAAGATGAGGTGTGGGCCCCAGTCACCATAGCCACTAGGAGTCTTTTGCATATGTATTTTCACCAATCGTAGGCTTCCCTTTAGATAAGTCACCTATGAAAGATATTTTAGGTTCAAGGAACAAGGTGACAAATTCCTTATAAAGGATAACTCTTCTTAAGGACAAGGCTCAATAAAAAAATAAAAGGCAATTTGCATCCTATAATAAGAAAAATTAGGCACAATTGACCTAGGGCTTGAGATAAAACAAGACAAATGGATTATTTTATAATCAATAGGCCAAGAAAAGGTTTCCCAATAATGAATACTAGCATTCAAATGGAAAAAGGTATTGATTTATCAAATGTCTTCTATATCGATAATTTATTTTAATGTTTTAACTAACCTTTTTTCACATTCTTAAACATTATTACATAATTAACCAAATTATATAGAAGACATCAACAATATAATGATAGTAGAACCATGAATAAGAAGCCAAACAAGGAACAAAATATATTACCCTCGGAATATCCACAATGGGGAAAACCCCAACCAAAATTTTCCTTAGAGAATCAATGCAATAAGAGATACATCGAATTCAACTAACAAGCAATATGACCAACCACCAAGGACTAATTCAACCCTCCACAAAATTTATCAAATAATATTTTTAATAAGGTCATGAGATGACCACCAAGTCTTCCTCTAAACTTTCACTATGCCACTGAGATCAACCTCTGAATGTGCACCATATCTAAGGGATATATCACAAAGATAGGGTCTTCAATAGGGATGAATAGATTCCTGCAATTATTTCTCAGCATATGCACTTATCCACATAGATATATATCATATATTTGCAGTGAACCATAGAAGATATAGGCCTCAAATCTACATTGAACCACAGGGGATATAGGCCTCAGATACGCACTGAACCACAAAAATATATCGCATAATTCAAGGTCTTAAAGGGGGCGAACTTTGACATTTGTCTCAACCTCAAAGGTCGGATCCTTTAATATAATTTTGTGCCTCATAACAGTAAGAGATGAGCCTCATAAATTAGCATCATTCCTAAAAATTTCATGCCTCAAACCTCGCATTTATTCCACATAATATTTTTGCCTCAGACCCTTCGTATTAGCCCCATGCCTTCACATAATACTTAGAGATATAGGTGATCTGAAGTGTGTGTTGGTGGAGAGAGAATAGGCTCTATTTATATTGATTCGTCCATGCAAAAATACCTTGATGTTAATGAGGAAAACAGTGCACTGGTTGCTCTCTATGAAGGGGAAGCAGCGCCTGCCACTATTCATATAGAGATTGAGCCTTTCACTATTCTAGGTGTTTGTGCTGGGCTTATTCCTTTTCCACATCACAACCAATCACCTAGGAATACTTACCAAGGTGCCATGGGGAAGCAAGCAATGGGAAACATAGCTTACAATCAGTTATGCAGAATGGACACTCTACTCTATCTGTTGGTGTATCCTCAACGGTCTCTTCTGACAACAAAGACAATTGAACTGGTTCAGTATGACAAACTTGGAGCTGGTCAGAATGCAACACCGACTGTGATGAGTTATAGCGGCTATGATATTGAGGATGCCATTGTGATGAAAAAGTCTTCTCTTGATCGTGGATTTGGACGTTGCATTGTGATGAAAAAGTATTCAGCATCCATTAAGAAGTATATGAATCGTACTCAAGATAGAATTGCTAGACCTGCAATGGCATCAAATGGGAAAGTTGATACACGTTTTCAGATCCTAGACAATGATGGGATAGCAGCTCCTGGTGAAATAATAAGATATCATGATATTTATATAAATAAGAAGACCCCTATAAATGTTAGGGCTGAGGTGCCAAATCCAATGGCATTACCAGACAGTGCATACAAGTTTACTCCTCAAAGTCACAAGACACAAGAGTCCGTTGTTGTAGATAAAGTGTTGCTGACAAGCAATGATGAAAATATTCTTAACATAAAGTTCTTGTTCCGGCATACACATAGGCCTGAGCTTGGCGACAAATTTAGCAGCAGACATGGGCAGAAAGGTGTCTGTGGGACTATTGTTCAACAGGAAGATATTCCATTTTCTGAACGTGGTATTTGCCCAGATTTGATTACGAATCCTCACGGCTTTCCAAGTCGAATGACAATTGGGAAGATGATCGAATTACTTGGTGGGAAAGATGGTGTTTTGTGTGGGAAATTTCATTATGGTAGTGCTTTTGGAGAACCAAGCGGTCATGCTGACAGAGTTGAAACTATCAGTGTCACTCTTGTGAAGCATGGGTTCAACTATAGTGGTAAAGATTTTATATATTCAGGCATCACAGGATATCCGCTTCAAGCATATATATTTATGGGTCCTATCTATTATCAGAAGCTCAAGCACATGGTTCTGGATAAAATGCATGCTCGAGCTAGTGGACCAAGAGTGATGTTGACATGACAACCCACTGAGGGAAGAAGTCGCGAGGGAGAATTGCCATTAGGAGAAATGGAACGTGATTGTTTGATTGCTTATGGTGCAAGTATGATGATGTTGGAACGACTAATGATATCTAGTGACCAATTTGAAGTACAGGAATTGCAATCCATGAACATCGTACCTCGCTTGCAACTTGCAGAAGCATAACAATACAATTTTGAAAGCTCAAGATAAGACCTTTAACCAGGGTGACAAGGGGGATCCAGAGAAGCTGCGGCTGAAGCTAAACGAAAGTTGAAGATTGAGCGTGAATCTGCACGCTTGGAATTACAACAGATGGAGAAAACTATTGAGGTCGATGAAAACACCCAACTGCAGAAGGGAGTTGCTATAAAGTTCGATCTCATCTTACGCAAGAAGAATCTGAACCACTTTCAGGATTAGATCCAACGGTCTTGCGGGGGCATAAATTAAACGGATTTTATGGGAGATGGCACCCCCGCAGATGGTTTAGTTGAAACCACCATCTACAAGATCGATGGTTATGGTGCACTACGAGGTATCGAGGTTATTTCGTACAAACTGCCATCAGCACCCCCCGTAGGTGGTTATTGGTTTTCAAAAACCATGGGTGGTTGTGTTGATAAATACATATGGGCAATGGGACCCAATTATTTTTACTTGCACTAGTGTAAAGCCGTTTGGGTTTTATATTATATATTATATATATAATATTAAAACAGATACTTTGTAAATGTAAATAATTCCAAAACTTCCACGAATCAGTTTTATAACTGATCAAAGCAGTTAGGAAGTTACATCATAGGGCAGACATAAAAGCAGAGTGGAAAGGAGGAGCGAGGGTTCCTGGTTTTTGGACCTTGAAGCCAAGTTTTTGTGCCGAAGAATGAAAAATCTATGAATGAGCATGCAAGTTCCTGTCATTCTGTTTGTGCTGAAAAGTTTTTCTAGTTTTCATAATGTTTTCCATCTGTGATTAAAATAGAGTAAGAGCAGCGGGTCTCTTTATACATATGTATTTAAGAGTTAAACACACCTTAATGTGCGCTCCTCTGTTTTAACTTTGTCTCTACTTAATTCTCCAGGGTTTTGAAATGATAGATTCTATTTGAAGCAGCGTATCAGATTAAAATCTTCTTCTCTTTTTCTTCCGTTCATTTATTTCAGCATAAGTGGGATATAGCATTGCAGAACATCCATGGTTTTTTATTTAATGGTTACATAATCA
Organism: Pinus albicaulis; assembly: GCA_034641835.2. Lineage (NCBI taxonomy): Eukaryota > Viridiplantae > Streptophyta > Pinopsida > Pinales > Pinaceae > Pinus > Pinus albicaulis. The sequence goes on from CM076577.1 coordinate 415,958,998, forward strand.
ATGTTTGAGGTTTAAAAGTTAGAGACAGATATATTTTATTTTGTGACATAATCCTTAATGTCTTGAGCACGGATTCCTTTACACAACAAGGAATTGTTTCTCAAGGTACAACATTAATTGGCGTCGTTGCCGAGGAACGAAGAAGCAAAGTTCATTTCCCTGGGTTTTCTTTCTACTTCCTCTGGTTGTTTAGTGAGGAGGAAGTTTTTGGCTGTGTTCACTGTTCCCAGATTTCTCATTTTCAAAAAGCCTACCTTGCAGTAGAAACTTTCATAATCCTTTCTTTTTTATGGTGAACAAGATTCAGATTTGAAGATTAGTTGTTTACTATTCACCTGGCGACTCCACTGATGAAGGTTTCATTAGATGAAGAACTCTTCTAGCAAGAAGATGAGAAAGTATCATGGAAAAAACATGTATCAGAATTTTCGTTTTTTAAAGGAGGTTCTATTTTTTACTGTCAGTTTAGTGATCCATTTTCCCATTTATATTAAAAGGATTGTTTCCTGCTTTGTTTTCTCAGAAGACTACAAGGCCCAAAATGTCAATTCATTATTGGAAAAAGATTATTTTGCTTCTGCTTGTATTATAAATCTTGACACAGATGTATCTCCTAAACATGAAAGGAGGGATGATTGTTGTATTACAATCCCGGAAGATAATCAGTCACACTCTGGGCATAAAGATCATGATTCATCATCTTTGCATGATAATATTTTGCCTCATGAAAAATTGACTGCTTTTCAGTTCAAAAGTAAAGAAATCTTTAAACCCCTGAAGCTGCCTGCTATTCTCCATCAGTATCCTTTAAAAGGATTCAAGTCCTTGCCAAGTTTCTCCGGGAAGGAGAAGGACATTTCAGCTAAATCACATATCTTGGAATTTGAATACTTCCTGGACGAATTTCAAATTACTTATGAAGACGTAGCTTTGAGGATGTTCTGTCATTCTTTAAAACAGGATGCTCAGCACTGGTTCCAATGTTTGGAAGCAGGTTCAATCAATTCCTGGCAAGATCTTCAAGATATATTCCTTACATATTGGGGCGAGAGTAAGTCATATGAAGAGCACCTTTTGGAATTATATTCTATCCGAAGGCAAAGTAATGAATCGATTTCTGAGTTTAATAGGAGGTTTCAAAAAATTTATTTCAGCATGCCAGAAGAAATTAGACCTCCAGAAGCAGCAGCTATGGTCTATTATTTGAAAGCTCTTTCTATCGCCTTAGATTTTTATCTTAGGGAGAGAAAGCCTAGTAATCTGAAGCTGATGTTTCTCCATGCGCAAGAAATCGAAGAAATGGAATATTCAGATAATCTTAACATCAGCTACAGAAGCTTTTTGACAACAACAGGCACAATGATAGGATCATTCTGAGTAGAGGATCTGAAGAGAATGTACCATATACCGGACCCTGATAAGGTGTATGGAAAATCTTTCCTCGAAAAATTTTCAAAATAAAACAAGCTACAGTCAAACCCATTAAAACAATAGAGGAATAACCATAGAAAACACAAGAATGATGAAAAGGGTATGTATTCCACTTCTTCTCTGGCTGGTCCCTACTGTTATGTTTCTTTTATGATGTGTAGACTATTCAGTTCACCTAATACCAGTAAATTTTTCATTGAATGGGTCCCTCTTATGGATGTTGTCACTGACTCCTACCTTATGGATTGGGCTACCATTTTTTCAAAGAATATTTCTTCCCATATCCTTGAATACATAAAAAATCGTTCTTTTACCTCCAATAAAATCCCCCCATTATTTGAGTGTGTACATCATGGATGGTGTGTGTTTTACCTCTGATTTTCCAGCCATAGGTTTTAAATGGACCATCCAAGAGCTCACCCCCATTCATTTTTACCATGATATTATATGGGAATCCAAATATGAATCTAATTTTTACAAGATTTGTCATGGAATTATTCTCCTACACTTTCAAGATGTTTTGAATGAGAAATCCCCAAGATTGTCTAAGGAATTCAAAGTTGACTTTACAAGCATAGTGAAATAGTTTGAAGAGGAGTTATTCACTTTTGTTAGATTTTATGGAAGCATTTTTAAACCCCATGTACTCCCAATATATGTACCAGACAAGCTTCTCGCCAGAGAAATTTCTTACCAGACAGTGGGGCATGGATTGACTAAAGCCTTGAAAGAGGCGAAGAAAACTTCTTGGCCTACATTTCCCATACACTGTGGTGTTTATGCATTAGAAAATTTCAAAAATGTTGGATTACAAATTGATAAAATGCATTATTTGAAATTATTTACAGTTCTTAATAGACAATTTTATCCAAATAATGTTGCACTAAATGTTACAATTCAGGTAAGGATCAGACACTTCCTTCATGAAGATGATGATTATGATGACTTATTTGAGTCTGCCAATACCTATCTAGATGTTGAAAATTTGGCATCCATGTGTCTCAGCCCTGAATAACTCAAATGGTTCAAAGAATACAAAAACAATAGGTTGGAAGGTATTCCTCTAGACATTTTAGAGGTATCCCAACCTATTTCACAGAAAGGACAACAGAAAGAACAGGAAAAAGAGAAGCCTCGTAAGGATACTGAAATCCTTAGCAGATTAAAAGAACTTAATCCCACATAAGTACAGACTAATAGTCCATTTTTTCCTAGTGATTTACAAGAATTCTGGAAATGTTTCAATCAGAAACTTAAAGGAGATCAAGAAGTGGTGATCATTGATCATCAAGAGACAGTAAAAAAACCTCATGACAAAAGTCAGAGCCCGTTCACTGCTAGGTCTACTGAAAAATCTGTTGACACAGAAGGAGTTGAATTCATCTCGGCCTACCCAACATTTGAAATTGTATTGAATATAGAGGAAATCTCTCCTTTAGATATCTTTTATAGCCCAAAACATAAGCCTATAATGAGCAGACAAAGGAAAAGGAGGAGAGTTTAACAACCATAGGCTTTACTTCCTAGTGATGTGCCCATGGAGGTAGTTTGGAAAGACCCTCAATCAGATCCATCTTAGGATCTAACAAGGTTAACTCAGTTTGCAGGTGCTTATGAATTTGCTATAATTGATAAATCCACAGAAGTCCAGAAACTAATTAAAGATAAAGATGAGAGAATCCTTCAGCTATAACAAGAATTGCTAGCAGAAAAGAAAAGCATTAACCCTCAGGTGCAAGCACAAGTTTCACAACTCCAGTAAAGTATGGATCAACTAAAGTTGCAGCATAAAACTGACATTGGTTTCAAGGATGCTCAAATCCACCAGTTGCAATTCACTGTAGAATAGTTAAAGGATAATCCAAAAGTGGATGATTTTAAAAAGGAAGCTCTAGAACTCAAAATTTTGTTGGCTCAGAAACAAGTAGTGTTTTTTCAAAGACTATCTAACATAAATGAGCTATGCGAGAAGATTGATTCACTAATGAATCATTTAGCTGACAAGAAGACCAGCTTTGATGAAATTGATGATAAAGTCTCTCAATATGTCACTTGGCAAGATATTGAAAAAGTTTGAAAGGCCAATCTTCCCAGAATTGAATATTCAAAAAAGGAAATCTTGTTCATTGATTGGGATATACAATTAAAGAAAGCAAAAAGTTAAATTTACAGTGCAAGATATGTTTCCAATAACGTTATTGAAATGGTCAGAAAACCTCATTGCTGCCAATTTAATTGATAAATTCCCACTTGGTTATCTACCTGTTGTTAAATATTTGATAAAGAAGTGGCAAGAGATATCTAAAATGAAAGAAGAAAGCATCAAAAAATTGGTAAAGCTTTATTGGGACAAGTACTGGAAGCACTTATTTAAACCACATAGTCAATGGTTAATGCTACGCTATCTAACCAACACTTCCTCTTACATGGTGTCTCCACTATCAGATGGGGTCTAAACAGGACAGCTTCGCGTTAGGCCAGGCCAACCTCCTGAAGTTCGGCCTATGATAGACATCCTTCAGCTCAAATGAATGGAAATAGAGACAGCACCACCCTCATGAACTGAGTTATCCCAACAAACTCTATTTATGTTTTTAATTCACTTATTTTAAGGAGATTTATTTAAACCTCGTCAACACTTTATGTATTTTATATTTTTATACTTTTTTTTTACACTAAATAGACCCTTTCATGTCTTTGAAGAAAGGGTACTGAAATTTTGAAAAGAAGACTTTACATAAGTTGCACTATTGTACTCTTAAAGTTTCTCTGAATAGAAAGGTTGGACCAAAGACTGTTTTTTAAATGAGCAATGTTAATATATGTATGGTACTTTTATCTTTATGTTGATGTTTTGTTTCATATGAGAAATAGTTTAATTTCCTTATGATGTTTTTGTTATATGTATCTTTTTAAACATATTCCAGCATTAATTCACTTCTGAACATGCTTAGATTTTCATTTTTATTACATGAACAAATACATGCAATTGTTAAATGTGATATGTACTTAATCAATTGATTTGATTTACTATTTAACCAAATCAATTATCTTAATTTTTTTTACATTTCTATAAGTCCTTGATAAATCTTCATTTACATACACTTAAGATCGTCTTTTAAATTGCATATAAGAGAAAGGTAATTCATCCCCGGATATAGATAGGTATATATATATTTACTTTTAAGCTTGTTTTCACTCTCATTCACCAAGTCACAGTTAGCTATAAATACCACCCAATCCACTCAATTATATTTCATTGGGAACTTGGTCCCATAATCCCCAGTCGGAGTCACTATCTCAAACGGATAAGCGACAGTTTTCAAGTCCCCTACCAAGTGGTTTTCCCCGATCTTGTTGCAGCAATTTTCGAGGCATCAACACACTGATGGAGCTCTCTAACAGAGCTTGCCTCAACTATTCCCGCTAAAATTTTCCTACATTTGGTCCCACCCTCGTAACATGTCTCTTCCCAATATACTTTGGACAAAGACTTTCCAATCCTATGAGATATTATTGAGTGTCAATCACAATAGCTATGATGGTTGAGGCATTTCCCTAACAGTTGCAAGTTGGTCTCAGGCCTTATAAATCCTAGTGAGTAAGGGATCTATGCCTTCCCCCTTATCCATATTGATGCATCTCAGCTTCACTTCTATGAACATATTTCGCTACTCGAAATTACCCTAGTATAGCGTGGATAAAGAATCCCACATTTCTTTATTTGTTCCCTTGGTCGTTATATGTGAGAAAATATGATCTCAGACTCCATCCAGGATCAATCACTTCGCTTGTGCCATCTCCTTCCTATATTCCTTGAGCTCATATGCATCTTGAGGAACTACCACTACAATATTAATGTAGGCTTTCAGGCCATATTCATCTAGAAGTAAGGACATCATGGCCTTCCATATGACATAGTTGGATGGTCCATCCAACCTATCCTGATCTCTAATCCTTGTAGTAGCCATCTCAAAATTTATCTAAAAATCCCTCTTTCCCTCTACTTGCATTTTCCTCTGCTACTTGCACTCCCTTCTAGAATGTGAAAATATTCTAGCTGCTACTTTCAGTCTGCTTGGAAAAACCAAACTTCTGAGACTCGAATTTCCCTGAGAGAAATTTTCCCTATGCTTAGTGTGCTTTTCTCTTCCACCTGATGTTGGTTTTGCTGCTATAAAAACCTCTACATCCAACCAAGAAATTTTCTCATAAAAAAATTGAGTTGTTGTCGCTCCCTCTGTCTGTTGGAATCATTGTCTTGTGAAATTTAAACTTAATCTTCCTCCTGCAACTAAAAATCAAATTCTTTCCAGCAATTCGACATGCCTAGTAATGGATTTTTTTGCCTCTAGTAATTTATGCCTGTTTCTCTCACTGAACAGCGAAATTCCTTTCTTCTCTTCTGAGCTTCCCAGCTGATCAATCACGCTCTGATACCAAGTGAAAATTTCAACTTACTGTTGAAATCTTATTGCAGCAACTAGTATTATTTCTTCTAATTGATTAATTAATTATTTAGTTTATTACTACAACAACATCGAAATAAACACACTGCAACCTTCACAAATAAAACTATGAAAAATAAATAGAGTTGGGAACTGAGAAAATACTAGCACACACATATATAAAATGACACCATTATTTTTAGAAAAACGTCCCCGGAAAAGAACCCAACTTGGGAAAACCAATGCAGCAGTGACACTTTTCATTATTATGCAGTAGTGAAAATCTGAGTACAATCTATGGATTCCCGACTGGAAATCCAAACAGTAAGAAAATCTAGGCAAAAGTATCTAAGGGAGTTACCCTTCTTCCACAAACAATCCAAACACAACTTCCCTTTAGAAAACTCGGCCTCTTGGACCCTTTGCATCAGTCTTTGTGTTGCTCTACGCAGACCCTATAACGTCAAGATTCCAACCACTCTCTAATGAAGTTTTTATTCATGTCTCTATTGGTGAAATCGTCTCACCGTCACTCTGGACCCTCTTCCTGGCCTCTCGAACTAAGAATGAATTTTCCCTCTGCTAAATCGAACTTCCTTTTTGAAGCAACTGTGCAGTCCTCTTCATTTCCTCACTCATAATAACTCGGCCCTCTTGTTGTTTCCTCTCCGGATATGGAACACTTCATCCATATCATTGTCCCTGCCCCTCACTATCTTTGTTTCCCGCTGAAGCTCGAACTCTATGGAAACTGATTGTTGCTACTCTGAAAAATCGAATTCTCCAAGTGACTCAGGTGCATCTTCTCCATGTACCCATCTAATTCCCCTTATAATCATTTGTTGAGACTTCAACGGCCAAGATTAAAACTTAATCAATGGCTACGATCATCTTGGAGTCAATCTGTGTGAGTTTCAAGATGATTCACACCTTGAATTAATTAATTTTGATTAATTAGCTATATTCCCTAAGTTTAGAATCAGGAAATATTAAAAAATCAACTAATAATCTAATTAAGTCATCTCTAGGTGGAATTTATAGAAATGATTTATTGGTTTTTGATATCTCATGTATTGTAGCCTCTCCACTAAATTTTGTGGCTAGAACATGTCTGATGCTACAAAAACTAACACCAAACAAGTCTTTCCTTAATGTTGAATCCTTCCACATGCTAACACTTTTCCTCTAATTCAACTCGCACCCCAGCCCTAGCTAGAATATTGGCCTTAAGAGGGTCGAAATCAGAACAAAAAAAAGGGAAATTTGAGCTTGGAGATGAATTTATGGGTGATAACGAATTTGACAAGGCAAATTCCTAGTCCTTGGGATGATGGAGTCTATGGAAGTCAAATATTTGTTAAATATTGGTAATAAGTAAAGGAATTTTGATGCCCTAGCTCAAACCTCATCTTTATGAGGGTTCAAGATCACTTGGGAGATTTATTACAAATGTTCACCAAGGGGATTTCCATTCACATTTCATACATGATTAATGCATACAATGATGTTGCCTAGATTCCATACAATTGATTGCTTCAATAATAAATGGTACAATGGAAAAACCGTAGATAATAAATTCATTCCATACATTACACACAAGAAAAATTTATCAAATACAAGGCTTATTTACAAGACAAAATGCATTAACAATCCATTATTTGATCAAATATAACATTTCCAAGGCCAATAGCTCCAATATGCAAAAATACTCCATAGAACCACATCTCAAGAATCAAGAAGGTTGAAATATCTATGAGGTTGAACTCAAGTCACATGTGATGATGATATAAAACAATGATCATCTCCTCTATTTATATGAGGATGATGACATATGATTAGCCTACAAATCCCCTAGAAAAAAATTTTGATGACAAGATAACCTCGGGTTACAAGCCAACCCACTAGATTTTTACAAATATCCCCTAATTAACCCACACGTGTGTAACCTCTCTAAGGCTTACATCATGTAATAAATGTGCTCCAAATAGCATGTCCAAGGCTGATGAGTTGTCTAAAGTGATGTATAATCATGATAAGTCCAATATTTGATGTTTGGCCCTCAAATCCACCACATTACCTCTTGTGGGGTCCCAAGAGCCAACTAGGGTACCACAAAGTGGTCTCCATGGATCTCCAACTGCTCAAAGTGGCCTCCTCTACTCCAACATTGAGGGCTTATCAAGTGCAAAAAGCCCTCCCTAGTCTCTCATGGTGAGACCATCCTCATATAAGCTTTGAATCAATTGCCACAATCAATTGGTATCAAGGACAACCTGGGGGTAAGCCGGGTCCAGTTGTGTTATCCTGTAGAATCATCAAATTTGGTACACAATGATTCAACATCTTGGGTGCAAGAGGTATTTAGGAACATGTGTCATCTGATGTTGTTGCTAGGAGACCAAATAGTCTTAATGCTTCACTTTTTTGTGCCAATATACTTCTCGAAATAACTTGCGTACATGTGGAGAAGGTGCCCAAGACTTAGGTTGTTGAAGTCCCTGACAAAAACAAAATGAATTCTAATGAAAGCAACCAATCATCGGGGACAAATATAATTAGTGCATCTATGTGAACCAAACTTGAATTTAATGGGATATTTAATACTTCAAATAAGAATCATGTTCCAAAATCATGACCATAATCTCGTAATGGTGTTTTCTCCCTAGGTATGGGTGCCTAAAGGTCAACCCTATTAGGTGTTCCCAACTCCTAAGGGAGAAGTAACATTTCCTTGGACCACCATTCAATTGATAGGTGTTAGTGTATAATAATGATGGTAGCAGAGGGGATAAGACTCCATGGCCAAGTTTCATGGCCGAAGGGATTAGTTGTTGGGTGTGTCCACATCATGAGTGCATAGATGTGAGGAGAGAATGATTCATTGATGCATGAGTTGCCAACCCGAGCTTTGTTTTTCCATGCCTCGTGTGTGCCTTTTACTTCTTCTTGATTTTTCATTGTATTACTACTTATATCTCAATGGTTAGAGATTTTATTAACAATGTAGAAATTGTATTACCCCTTAATGATGAGTCAGTTTATCGCTCATCTGGGTTGGGACATGCAAGGGTTCCTTCTTTTGATGTCATGGAGCAATGAATGTCGAGGAACTGAGTGATGGCCATTTTGAGTGAGGTAGAGCTCATGCTAGGATTTTTACCATGTGCTAATATTTATGTCCCTAGCCATCTTTTTCATTTTTATTTTTCTTTATTTTTATTATGCCCATGATATGCTCTTTCTATTTCTTTTAGATGCATCAACCTCCCAGCATGAATTTTCCAAGTGTTACAGGACAAATGACCTCCTCATCAGCTAGGAGGATAAGGTAACAAGGAAGGAATAAAATGACCTAGACAAGACCCATTTTTGCCAAGGTAATGCACCCCAGAATAGCTAGGCAGAGTTATAACGCACCTGAGCCATGTAAAGGGAGCATTAATGCCTAGGGCAACACTTTGTCTTGCCCAAGGGGCAGTGTTATCCGTGTTTGAATGTGAAAAGGGAAATATCTTGCAGAAAACTAACTGTCATTTCCAGCTTTTTCTCAAAGAGAGTCAGTTCAAAATGGAAACTAAATGGCACAAACCTTTTATTAGGAATTGCCAAACATAACTGAACTCCTATGGAAGGAAAAAACAAGGAAAAGCAAGGACACATATAGATCTTTCCCGATTTGAACTGGTTGAAAAAGTTGGCAATTTTTGCCCTCTCCATCTCCTATAAATTGGAGTTGTGGGCTCTTGGTATAAGGTCGAAAGTTTTATTATATGTGGAGTAGAATTTCATTCTTGTAGTGTGAGGCTTGAAGATCGGTGAAGTTCATTGAGAGCTTTCTGCCTTGAGAATCATCACACTCGGAGATAGAGAAAGAGAGAGAGGAATTGGAAAATTGAGGAGGGCTTGGTGCAATTGACAGTTGTAATCCTCCTTCTCATAAATCAATAGAACTGTATATTTTTTGTCCATTCGATGCATCAGTGTCACAATTTTTGTTCAATCATCTATGTAGCATGATATGAGTGGCTTAGATTTGCCTTGTTGTATGTTTCTTATATGCTTTTTTAATTGATAGAAAGCTATATTGTTGTAGAGATTACACGGGTGCTTTGATTTGTTACAGGATTTGGACATGGAGCCGATGAAGAAGGACTTCTACTTCGCTGCTTGGTGTTCTACATAGGATCTGATGTCCACAAAGAGGTAATATTTTCCATCTCACTTTGTCAATTATATATATTAGTATGAAAATGTATGTAGTACCTTTGGAACTTTACAGCTAATCTGACAGTCTGCCTCGGGCACTGGAAAGCCTTGAGAGGGATACCCAATAACCACCACCCAATCATATTACCCTATAGCAAAAATGGTGACTCCGTTGGGGAATAAACCCCAAGTTTCCGGGTTTTTCCTATAACCTTACCTCTTTTCCTCTGTTCACATATCCTTCCGACCAATTTATATGCTTAGTAATCATCTCAAAAGCTCAAAGATTCCATATTAGACCCTAATTAGCCATCTGGGAAACTTTACCCCGAGTAACGCTCCCCCTAAGAGTGTTTCAGTGCATTATAACGCTGCTTATGCTCAGATACGGTGCGTTAGTATCAATATTAACACTCTGTAGCCTTTGATTGACAACGTTACCCAGAGAAATCTGTTGTTTACACCTCTGTTGTGTTTCCCTTTGGATGTGGAATTATTGGCCACCAGATTAGTTTCTTTTGCTGGATCCCTGTGTTTGATTACCAGTTAGAATTTTTGTCTTTAGTTCTTGTTTAAAAAGTTAATGTTAGTAGCATCTACTTTTTGAAGAAGAATTTTTTTTTTTTTTAAAAGCTTTCTGAACTTAGTTGAATTAAAAATTGGTTAAAAAGTTGTTAAGAGAAGATAGATAGATGTCTGAATATCTAAAGTTGAACTGTGTTATTTGAATGTTGGTGTATGGATGTTGAAAAAATTGCTCCTCGTAGAATAAACTCTTCATTGAATTGAATATTTAAATCATGTTTCTGCATGGTTTTTGAGTCAGAGTATCTTCACATTTCATACGTCCACTCCCCCTCCGCAAGACTAATAATCAAGTACAATAAGAATCAAGCGATAATAAAATTAATCATATAAATTTTTCTGAGCTCACACCAACAGTATTTCAGGCTAGAATCTTGGAGTAGGAGAAGTGATAAAATCACCAAATATCTCAAAACTTGAAACAAGAGTCATCAAAAAGTGAAATCCTATTACACTCATATTATCGGGACCAGTTCACTACCACTAGAGTTAAGCGCAGGACAACACCAGGGTGCATGAGAAGGTATCCCACCTTCGAGTTCATTTAGTGGGCATGCTATATATTGGGGTTCCCTTCGAGGATGTCGAAACTAGATCGAGGATCTAGGTGTTCTGCCCATATAGCGTGTTGTTTACGACCGTGACCCCCCTAATGATGTCTATGATTTGAGGTATCTTTAGTTGCAAAAATTTTAGGGACTTACACGAGGTGACTAGGACGGGTTGTCCTGGTACCTAAAATAGACAGACCTACTCTGTCTTCGGTCTTTGGGAGGGTACTCATCTTCACGAGATTCCTTACACTTATTTTCTGAGGTTTGGGCAAAGCTCTAGAGCAACCGTAACTGTGTTTACGACCAACCCTCTCTGTATGCTATTGTGATATTGGGTTTCATCTCTAGCAAACTATAGTACTTAGATGGGGCCACCCTATTCTGGCTGCTTGTTGGTTGATTTTAGAAAGTCCTTTTTTCTTTTTTCTATTTTTGGGTGTGTGATTACTATCATTGAGACTTTATAATACATCACAAATAATTATAAATTCCTCAAAATAAACAAGTCAATGTGGTGTCCTTTGACCCTCGCCATCTATCTCAACGATAGCGAGGTATCCCTCCATTGATGCTAGAGGAGGATTCAAGTCTCGGTGAGCCAGTGCCTTCTTCAGAAGAGCAGTCTCTAGTGACAACCCCTGATTTTCACATAGCCTCGTATCATACAGAGTTTCCAGAGGATCCTTTTACGAAAGGATTCATACCTCCTTGCAATCCTCCTCTCACTGACCCGTCGGCACCAGTGTTAGTTCAGGTTACACCAAGCCAAGATATGTCTTCAGGAACACCAACATCCATTTCACAACCGACACCCATGGGGTCGATGCCGATGGTAACCAACTCTGGTCCACCACCATATTCGTCACCGATTGTTAGTTCTACGCCAATGATTGGCAACCCCAGTATCCAGGCCATACCTAGTCCCAGAAATTCAGTCACCACAACTGTCAGCGGACCTCTGAATCCTTCGAGATCTACTCCTATTGTGACTGCGTGAGGACCCACGGTTTCCACTCCCACTAGCGGAGCTACTTCGGTTCCTTTTAGCAACACTTTCGGTTGGAACCCTTTTTTGAGTTCAAACCCCTTGGAAATCATGCCAGGGGGCAGTGTCACCAACACATATATGTCAGGGGGCACTTCGGTACCCCTACAGACATTGGGACAAACATGACAGCCTATTGTTAACGTTGTTCCTCTGAGTGGTCAAACTTTAGGTGTACGGTCTATGACGTTGCTTAACTATGAGAATATCAGTATGCCTTTGGCTAACTCTATCGCGTCCATATGGGCGAACCAACCCCAAAGTCAATTTGGGCAAGGGGGTAACTTTTACACTTGGGGCAACCAACAGTTCGCCTCCCAGTACAACATACCCTACAGACAGCAACCATACACCCCTACACCCCCACCCACAGGGAACTTTTATCAACAAAGTCCTACTTATCCCATTGGTAAGACATTGATGAGCAGACCCTACGGTCCGAACGGTAAACCAATATTTCCTTGCTATATCCGGGGGAAAACATGAAATTTCCATTTTTGGCAGCTCTAGACATCCTCGACATTTACAAACTGACCAATGATCCCATCAACCACAACCCATTCTAGCCTCTGGTACCGCACAATATTATGTCTAACATCCCTAAATTCGACAAGAAACAAGGGGACGATCCGGCTACACACATCACCACCTTTCATTTATGGTCTGTCTCTAACTCCATGGTGGATGATAGTATCTGGCTTCGACATTTCCCCTGCACTCCCACAGGAAATGTTGCCAAATGGTACATTGAGATACCACATGGGGTCGTCAACACTTTTGGCACCATAGCTATGAAATTTTTTAAGAAATTATAATTACCTATTAGATACAAAACCGGCACGGAACTCTTAACCTCGTTGTGCCAAGACACTGCCACCCACATCTCCGATCACATTCATGAGTGGAGACGTAGGTGGAGGCTTGTCAAAGCATCAATCTCAGATCATCTCTTATCCAATTGGTTTTTTAAGTCACTCTTACACCCCTAGCTAAGGATGTTTGTTTGTATGGTGCGGTCATAGAAGACCAATTAATTCTTCATGCACACCATTTAGACATGATCTATTCGTAATCTGACACGCTATATGATTTACTCCCCCATGCCCTTGGAAATTTGAATCCTCCCGCTACTCAAAAACCCAGAGCACATGCCGACAGCCTCGTTGGTGCAATCTCTGGCGTAGCCATAAAACATCCTAATGGGAAAACCTCCTAGCCATCTTCGGCTACCACCTCCCCTAACCAATCGACTACTCTTCCTACCGTTGAGGTAAATTCTATGCAATTTTCACAAAAACCTAGTGGCAAGAATAAGAAGAACAAGAAAAATACCTCTTCTTTTGAAGAGCAGTCAGATACTCAGAATAATCTCAATCAGAAAAATGCTACTAAGAACTAAAAAGGAAAGGAGAAACCCATGAAATTTCCTTGCAGAATCTGTGCGGAGGAACACTTGACATACAAATTTCCTCGGCTGCAGGAATGCATAGATTTTATCACAAACAAGGACTCTGGGAGGACACCTTTCGTTCTTTATAATCCCTTCCCTAATCCACAATAGCAATAGCAACACATGGTTTCAAACCCACCACAACCCCCACAAAGGGGAAATGGTGGTACCCATCCTTCTGGTGAAGGATCATTTTCCATTTATGGCGTTGAAAGTGTTGAACTCCAAACACGAGCCAAAATATATGGAAATATTGTCATTGATGCTCAGGAACTTGGTACCAGTTCGAATCCACTATTTCCCAACGATTTTCATATCGAAAGTCCTACTTCTAACCCTGTGATTCATCCCCCCAAAGGGACACTTCGACGCACGAATCATAACACCTCTACACGTGCTGCCCAAAACTACAATATTGTAGAAGATTTGGCGCAAGCACCATTAGCCATGTCTACACTCGAAGTATTGCAAACTTGCCCAGCGCAAAGGAAATCTCTGCTTTCAGCCATTGGTGGAATCAACCCCAGGATTCTACGCTATCCATCTTCGACATGGAGAAATATAAACCTCACCTCTCAAACCAACTTGCGTTCCAAGTGCAAGTTGTGTCGAAAGGGAGACCAATCCATCGAATTGTCATAGACGAAGGTGTTTTGACCTGCGTTATGTCAACTTCATGTTGGCTCGCTTTGGGTTCTCCTACTTTGTCTCCGTCGTCGAATTCCCTTAAAGCTTTCGATGGCCACACTTTCCTCCAAAAAGGCTACCTTGCTAGCTTTCCCATTTCGCTTAGTGGGAAAATGATAACGGTGGACATAGAAGTCGTAGATTTTCATCTCGACTATAATTTGTTGCTGGGTCACAGTTGGTCTTACGCAATGACTTCCATTGTCTCTTTTTTCTTCCGACTCATCATCTTTCCATTGGATAGGAAAATAGTCACAGTAGATCAGTTATCCTTTTGCACCCCTAATTATTCCACATTACCAAGTAGCACTATACCCCTAGTAGGAGGCATTCCTGACTCGTACGTCAGTGTCCGTACCGATCTTCTGAAGGCATCTTCCCTGATGGGATGCTTTCCTCTCTCACCGCCTGAGGTTCCACATATGATTCCAATGATATCCACCATTTCGTATGGCTCTATTGATCCATGGATCCTACTGGTGCCTTTAGAAATTTATTCCTATGGAGATCAAATGTCGTTATCACCAGCAGATTTGGCTTATCAAGCCATCCAAGTAGCATCTGAACCCTCCACTACTTTGGTTTTAACCAATGGTACCACCCTCCCGCCCATCACGGTTCTTCCTAGGGATCTCCTCGATGAAATCTTACCTACAGATGAAGATATTCGAGAGATCATGTCTCTAGAAGAACGACCTTGGGGAGAGTTCCATCATCGCGCTTCGATGTTTGATTTGGACACGATCACTTCTCAAATCCCATATTTTGACCCACTTGAGATCGTTCCCTCTGCTTATACGACTGTTCAAACTATCGATTCGGAAGGCAACATGGGAAATATTTCCAAGATTATGCTCATAGATATCTCAGTCAAAACGAGTATCATGGAAAACGTTCAGTTTGGAGCCGATTGCAATCCAAAGGAAATTGCACACTTCACATCCCTTTCTAAGGAATTCCATGACATCTTTACTTGGTCTTATGAGAAAATTCCCAACCTATATCCTTCTATTGATGAGAAAGAGATCAAGAAACTTCGAGCATTCTTTTTATGGTATTTTTCTTGCTCGTTAATCCAAAAAACCTCGAGTTCTCTTCTTTGGGCCCGTTAAACTTACACGAAGAAGCAATGAGCATTCTTTTTATGGAATTTTTCTCGCTCGTTAATCCAAAAAACCTTGAGTTCTCTTCTTCAGGCTCGTTAAGATTACACGAAGAAGCGTCGAGCATTCTTTTTATGGTATTTTTTTCGCTCATTAATCCGAAAAACCTAGAGTTCTCTTCTTCGGGCTCGTTAAACTTACACGAAGAAGCGTCGAGCTTTCTTTTAGGGACTTTTTCTAGCTCGTAAAACTGAAAAAACCCTGAGTTACCTTCGTTAGGCTCGTTAAACCACTATGACAAAGAAATATGAGCCATTCTTTTCCATATTTTTCAAAGCTCATTAAACAGAAAAAGTAACCGAGTTTTTCTCCGTGGGACTCATTAAAAATTCATGGAGAACATCGATTTTTTCTGCATTGGACTCGTTAAAATTTCATGAATAACATTGATTTTACTTCGTCTCCTCGTACTCATAAAAAAATGAGGTAGATGTCTATTGAACATAGGTTTCTCACTTTTCCGGATTCAATGGAATAACTCATGGAAAATGAATTGTTTCGAGCTTACTATTCTCCCTTCGTCGTGCCCGGTTATCAAACATGACAAAGGTACCCCTTGGAGTTGTCTTTTACGATATTTTTCAAAATCTCTAAATATGAAAAAATCACCGAGTTTACCCGTCTTGACTCGTTAAACTTAATCAGACTGGGAAAATTTTGGACAAAGTGGATACTTATTCTGTTACATTTTAAAGGTCGATTTGGCAGCACAAAATCTTGAACATGGCACTTCCCAGAAAACTCTCTCGCATTTAGCCAAACCCTACCATCTATGATTTTAGCCTTCATATTCCAATGTTCCTACATTGGTGAACCCTAATACTCTTTGGTGTTCATTAAGCCTAAGTTGCCTGGTACCCTGTTAGAGTGCCTTCTATTGTTCAATAGGATCCCACTATCTACTGCTCCTTGTATCAACCAAGCCATCATATAACAGAACTTATTTGTCATCAGTTATTCCCATTTTCTCTTGATTAATTCCATAAACAAAATCATCTTTTCTCATTTCGTGTCGACTGATGTAGGATGCCTCAATGCCTACCTTTTGAAATATCTCTTCCTATCGACTTCAAAATCTTATCTAGGAAGTTAATCAAGAAACACATCAGTACCTGAGTACTTGAAAACATCAGTGGCAGGTCACCTTGTGTTTGGTTGGGGGTTCTCATTATTGGCTCTCGATCGAATGATTCTATGAGTGTTCGACATCAACTCCTTTTATTCACACTCGCTAGATTGTACTATGCATCTTGAGGACCATCATCCTTATCGGTGGCCACCCTCGCATCTGTTACCAGTTTTTTTCATTTACTGGTAATTAGACGACTTCCCACATGTTTGACTACAACTCATTTATTCACATGTGCGGAAATATGCAGTTTAGTGCAGTGACGACCAAGACCTTGGGTTGAGGCTTACACCATTACAGTTGTGTTTCCTCTCCCAAGTTGCGATATTGTTTTTGGAGACAGCTTATCATTTTGATCCTGTTAAGATAGACGCTTCCACGTTACGCTCATCGGTGGACACACTTTTCATATCTCTACTCTAGAGAAATCATTTTGAGTAGCTACTGAAAATGGGAATGCCCGACTCAGGACAAATACTTTATTTTCTGACATATGTTGTTGTTTCAGGTTTTCCTCAGTCCTCCAATTCCTCTCATTCTACTACACTTGTTATAAATTATTTCAGTCGTCGTCTTCATCTCTGACCTCACACTTTAGGGGGCATCTGTTACAGGACAAATGACCTCTTCATCAGCTCAGAGGAGAAGGTAACATGGAAGGAAGAAAACGACCTAGACAAGGCCCATTTTTACCAAGGTAATGCACCCCAGAAACAGCTAGGCAAAGTTATAACACACCTGATCCATGCAAAGGGAGCATTAATGCCTAGGGTAATGCTTTGTCTTGCCCAAGGGGCAGCGTTATCCATGTTTGAATGTGAAAAGGGAAATATCTTGCGGAAAACTAATTGTCATTTCCAGTTTTTTCTCAAAGAGAGTCAGATAAAAATGGAAACTAAATGGCACAAACCTTTTATTAGGCATTACCAAACACAACTGAACTCCTATGGAAGTAAAAATCAAGGAAAAGAGTTGAACTTTCCTGATCTGTCCCGATTTGAACTGGTTGAAAGAGTTGGCAAGGTTTTCCCTCTCCATCTCCTATAAATTGGAGTTGTGGGCTCTTAGTATAAGGTCAAAGGTTTGATTATATGTGGAGCAAAATTTCATTGTTGTAGTTTGAGGCTTGAAGATCGATGAAGTTCATTGAGAGCTTTATGCCTTGAGCATCATCACACTCAAAGATAGAGAAAGAGAGAGAGGAATTATAAGATTGAGGAGGGATTGGTGCAACTGACGGTTGTAATCCTTCTTTTCAAAAATCAATAGAAATGTATATGTTTTGTCCATTTGATGCATCAGTGTCACAATTGTTCAATCGTCTATGTAGCATGATATGAGTGGCCTAGATATACTTTGTTTTATGTTTCTTATATGCTAGTTTAATTGATAGAAAGCTATATTGTTGTAGATATTACACAGGTGCTTTGATTGGTTGCAGGATTTGGACTTGGAGTCGGTGAAGAAGGACTTATACTTCGATGCTTGGTGTTCTCCATAGGATCTGTTGTCCAAAAAGAGGTAATATTTTCCATCTCGCTTTGTCAATTATATATATTAGTATGAACATGTATGTAGTCCCTTTGGAACTTTACATCTAATCTGATATTCTGCATCGGGCACCAAAAAGCCCTGAGAGGGATACCCAATAAACACCACCCGAGCATATTACCCTATAGCATATGCCCTACCTAGGTATGTGTACATATGAGTTCCAAATCCAAAATATCCCATGACAAGTTGAACCTGATGAATGTAGGTGATCTATGGGATTATATTGTAAGGAGAAAAGTGTTAATTATGATATATGGGAAGATAGAATTACACTATCTCAATCAGGGTTCCCAAGTAGTGCCCCTCTTATACCCATGGGGCCTTAAGGGAGGTCCCACTAGACTAGCATCAAATATTAACCCTCCAAGTAAGCTAAGAGAATAATATCATAGTCAAAGCCCATCATTCTTTTGAATCACCCCATAATCCATACCAAATTCCCAACAAGAAACAATTATAAGCACCCGATTGCAAAATGACCAAAGTACCTTTTGAGTGGAAGCCCACATTTCTCCATGTGTTCATGTCAAATGGGTGAGAAGCAGCTAATGAAAATGGAAACAATATATGGAATATCATCAGCTAGTGGTGTTCGTGAGAGGCTACTGGTTGTCATGAATAGGAGAAATTTTTTCTCATATGGGGTTACCCATTTTGGTGGGTAACGTCTATCTCCAACTAGGGGACATGAATTCACCATAGAGTGCATGATCCAATAGCTCGAATATGGAGTTCATGAGAACTCAAAAACTCCCTGGGATTTTAGACCTATAACCTGCACATTGAAATCAGTTTGTTTGGGAGCATGTGCACTGGGTGTAGGGTATAACCCACGTTTTATATGAAAATAACAAATTTGTATAGAAAAATAAAATCTATGCTAAATGTAATCTACTCTAGCATGAGACATTATATGAAATGAAAGATATCAAAATTATCACACAACATGAAATGCAACTAAACCAATATTTGTGATAGATATATATCTCTCTATGTGTGTGTGTGTGTGTGTGCGCGCGCGCGCGCGTGTGTGTGTTAGTTTCCATCAAATAAAGTTAGGAAACTCCCTTTCGCCAGAGAGGGAAAAATTTCACCATCAAGCTTGGAAATATAAAAGTATCCCACACCTACTTTTCCATGGATCCTAACAAAAATGAGGTATTTATTAACCAAGACAAAGTCACCTACTTGGTATTCCTTCTTTTTTTTTTGGACCCATTGCTTCTTTGGAATGGTCGGCCTTGATTTAGGCTTCTTAACATTACAAACCTCTTGCGAAGGAGGCTTAATTGACTTTGAGATATCACTAGGAGGCTTTTGATTGGCAACCTTTGAGCTTCTACTGATTATGGTATTATGATTTCTAGGATCCAGAAAAGGAAAAGGCTCGATATCCTCTACATGATAGGGAAGTTGAGGTTCCCTATATAGCACAAATGGTATCCAATCGGAATTTGGGATAATGGCATATGATAGATCCATTTGTAATTGGCCACCTATCAAGGCATGCCATTTTCTTAATAATAACATGCCCCATGCATTCGACACGTCAATGACTACAATATCCATCAATGTAGAAATGTTTTTGATAGCTTCCAAACATAACTTCACATCCTTAATGATACCATACACAAGAATATATTTGGAATAAAAACCACAAAAATTCTTACATGGCCTAGTGATGCCCATTTGAAACTGATGCATGACCTTTAATGGAATAACATTGGCAGAAGCACCTGAATCAAGCATATAGTTGTTGAATCAAGCATACAGTTGTGAAGTATAAGGTTATTGATCACTAAGGATAATAATAAGGGCTCATGACCTCCATTTTTCCTATCCAATTACATGTTTTGAAAGATAACAAGAGGATCATCAAGGTCATCTCCAATGTCAAAACTCTTTCTAATTTTCTTACGTTGAGCAGGAAGCTTAACCATCTCCATGAGGGGGTCTTGAAAATTAACGTTGGACAAAAAAAATTTCATGTCTACATCAAATGCAATATCATTTTTCTTAGGTTTGGGCTTAGGTTTGATTTGAGCTTATACTTGAGGATTTTCCTTCCCTTGGGATGGATAAATTGAACTAGCACTTACTTGCGCTTAATCATTATTTTCCTAGAATATTGAAGACCCTTAAACCTTCTAGTATTCTCAATAGTCATAACTTATTCGAGTTTTTTATTGTCACTTAAATCACAAACTTGATTAGGATTTAGGTGGAAATAGTTATCTCCAAGCAAGCTATTGAAATGAGCACTGTCATTTAGTATATTCAAGTGCTCAGGATTTTATTCCTCCTCTTCTTGATCATAAGGACTATCTTCTTAGGAGTGTAGCTCCTCACAAGGTTGACACCAAGGGGGATATTATTGTCCCAACAAGTTGGTTGGAGCAAGTGTGTTTTGGACACTTTATTGAGTAGCACAGTCTCCCTCAAGAGCCTTTCTATTGAAGGACTTGTCCTTATTGAATTGAGATTTATAAGGGTATTTAGGACGAGATCCTATCTCTCTTTATATCATGGAAATTGTGTTCATCATTGTCCTTTGACCTTGTATCAACTCGTTGGTAAGCTTATAAATTTTTTTGGCAATGGCTTTCAATGCGGGATCAACCTAGGAACTAGGTTTGGCTTTGGGTTCAATCTTAGCCCTAGTATAGTTGAATAAATCAATCCTTGAAGCATTCAAAAAAATTTCAACCTAAGTAGCAATGCACTTAGCCTCTGCTAAGTATTTGGGAATGTCGTCTTTAATATCATATATAGGTCATGTTGTTGCTCAAATTTTACAGGCACGGTGCGAAAACGACTCAAGGCGGGGGTTGTCACTCTGATCCCTGCCCTCTTCCTTCTATTTTTCTCCCAACAACAGGCTATGGGGGGTAGTCCGTATGGAATATGAGAAAGCAAGAATTTTTGGCAACCAACAAGTCTGGGAAACAATATTGAATGGCCTAGCCACTTGGTTGATTTAACAAGTTTTAAATATTAGATTATATTATTACGTGAGACCAATGCCTTATGGATTAAATTACTTGCTTTATGTCAATTAAGTACCAAATTATCGGATGAACAATTGCTACTTGGAGATTCTTTGCTATCCTATATGATGTGCAAGTCCTAAAATCTAGGTGAGATGAAAAATCTTGGTTTATTTTAATTATATTCCTAGCTAAGTGAATCCCTCAATCCTTAGTTTTTTTTAGACTAGTATCGAAGGTAGGTTGTAGAGAGAATTCAAGGCAAAGCAGGCAATGGACTAGTTAACGATACCTAACCATGAAATCTAGATACATGATGCCACCAGCGTTGCAGAGTCTATGGATTTGACAACTACAAGGTCACTGCATTAACCACTAGAGAGGGTCTATCCTTTGCAAGCTAAAAGAAGGGTGGCCCTATATTTCTATCAACCAATATTATGCTTGGAGGTTAGTTAATTAGCAAATAACTAGGCGTAAAATGCAAATGTAAGATGGTGATTGTTCTTTAGGTGAGATTACTTAATGAATTAACTACAAATTATCTTTGATTACATCAATAGAGTACTTAAGCGATATATGAAAGAAAATCCCAACCACAATAGAACATGATCAAAATAAATGGTGTCAGAAAGTGTTGCCAATATAAAATATAAACAAAAGTGATAAATAGAACACGATCAATGATACATTTAGAAATTTCCAATTAGTTACAAGATAACATCCACAAGATATATTCAATTTAATCATGAAATGTGAATCCACTTATCCAATGGAAATAGAGCATTCATCCAAAATGTTACTTAGAAAAATTATCCAATGCACTTATCAATTAATTAGAGCTCTTGTGTGAAATAATGCAAGAGTGAAAATAGATGTCAGTGGTGAAAAACAAAACTATAGATCAACCAATATGGCGCATGAGATTGAAACAATAGAAAAATAGCTCAATCACACAATTAAATGTTTATCCAAGTTTCTTAAAATGTAAAGAACCTAAACCAATTGAAATTATTTAAGCTTCAACACTTTTAGCACTACTGCAAATTGTTATATCATACCTTAAAATAATTTTAGAACTATTACAAATGATGAATTATGCCCAAAAACATAAGCCCAATAAACACAAGTGACAGTATAAATGTATTTAAGTAGTTTTCCGGATTATCCACATTGCTAGAAAATGAGTGTCGACGTTTCGAATCCCAACGGGGATCCATCATTCAAAGTATGTCCTGATGATGGATCCTCGTTGGGATTCGAAACGTCGACACTCGTTTTCTAGCAATGTGGATAATCCGGAAAACTACTTAAATAATGATCACCACATGAGTTTAAAAACCAAAGTATAAATGTAAACTATGATTTTTAATGATTTATTATGTCACTGTTATGAACTTAATCTTTGTTTTACCATATGAATCCCATCTGAAAAACTAATTAATCAACCCACAAATTTTTTTTCATGCAGTCAATATGATCCAAGATTTAATATTTAGTGATTTAAGAGTATTCTTCAATTTCTTATATGATTATTTAATGGATTCGGGCTTAGATTTATAGAATTTTTTTTTTTTTTTCTAAATTGGACTAATTCTATTTATGTAAATATAGTAATACAAAACTGCCTCAGCTCAGCTGTGCTAGCCTGAAACTGGGCTTGAAAGTCAAACATAGTTTTGGAATGAAGCTGCCCATATTGGAAAACCAGCTCTATAGTATCAATCTCACCGCCCTTGTACAGGGAAACCGGTGGAATATTAAGGATTGTTTTGATATAGTAGCAAAAAACTAACACTATCATAAGCAAAAACCAGAAAACTGAAGTATACTGTAGATAACCAGCATTGCTAACAAGATAAACAAGTTGAAAAACCATACTGCGCCAAGGCATTGCTGAGTCAGATGGAGTTGGTAGGCGAGGGCTTTTCCTCCACTATTGGGCAGCTGTAATCAGCTTCAGGATCTTCCATTGCACTTTGTTTGTTGCGTTCTTCAGCGGCCTGTTCAGCTCCAGTGTTAACCTGCAGGGAGGAGAGACCAGAGGTGGGATTGGCATATCCTGCCGGTTCGGGAAAGTGCTCATTAGGAGAGGGGGCAGGGGAGGCACGAAGCTCGACTTGGACAGGATGAGGGTCGACAGGAGCAGAATGGGAGATAGACCAAGTGGGCGGGTTAATGGTGGCGTCCTCACGCAAAGTAACAGTGATGAAAGCAGTGATGGAGGGCCGATTGAAGGCGCTGTCAAACCTCAGCTCTGCCCGTTGAGTGGTTTGACGAATGAAACGACTGCTATCAGGCTGAGGGGCAGGGGCGGAGAAGCGCGGAGGAGCGACAGGCGGAGGATAGGTAGGAGGGTGGCCATGAACATAGGCAGGAGGTGTCTCAGAGAAAGGCATGCTTGAAGAAGGGCGGTCGCCAATCGAACATCCTCTATGGCTTCCTCGCCGAGCGGTCATGTGCTGCCTGAGGCGAGGCATGATGAAGCCAAGAGACACAGGTTCGAGAGACTTGGGAGTCTGGAGCGAATCGACAACAGAGAAAGAAACCGGAGCAAGTTGCAAGATAGAGCTGGATTTTTGCTGAGGATCGATGGAACCTGGGCAGAATTTGCTGTGGGAGAAATGCGCGTCCGGTCCAAAATCGATACAACTATAAAGCGAGCAGCGCCTGCCCGTTACTGTGCGAGCGCTTGGCTCAGCACAGTGGGCAGGGCACGTGCCATCCAGAGGCACCATACAATCGCAAAGAGAGGCGGCGAACTTGGCCAGGGTCACCATACAATCGCACAGAGAGACGGTGAGCTCGTCGCTCCAGGAGCAAGGTTTCATAATGCACCAGCCAGGCGGAACATGAGGAATGTATCGCCGGCGTTGAGAGTTAATGCAAACATCAAGCGGAGTAAATGTTGTGGTTATGGGGCCGTGGAGGGCCATGTGGCCACCACGCGCCAACAGCGTTGGGAAATGGCCAAAGCCAAAAATCCCAATGCCTCTATTATTCATCCGCATCCGGAGAGATTTATAGAATTTTAGTACTGAATACATTGTTGTAATAAAATGATTCAAAAATTCATAATAGAACAAGAAGGAAAATATGGAGGAAGAGAGCAAACCCTTGGGCCTAATGACCTAGTTTAGTGTCTTGTTGTTCGCCAAGTGATTTAGGACTTGGGACAATGACCCGCAACACGAATTTTTCAACTAAAAACCAATGAATCAACCCTTTTATGACTGCAACTAGGGAATCAATGGCTAGTTGAGGTCTTGATTAGCAATTTTGGCCCTTGAAACCCTAGCCCAAAAGGCTAGTTAAGCTGCAAAACCAATTGTTAGCGAAATAACTCAAATTTCTTGACTCAAATTACTAGAAATCAATTTCAAATAATCTACAATGATTCCACAATCCTGCAACCACAAAAACTAGCTGAAAAATTACTGCAAAACCCACACAAGACCCCAACGATGAATGGGAAATTCCCAAAAACAACTAGTGGCTAGGGATAAAAGGACTCCAAGGCATGTGGCTATAGCTAAAATGTATCTAAGGCATGTGGTTATGGCTAAAAAATCCCTAGAAAAGCAGTTTCAAGCCTAAATAGGCTTGCGGCTAAGGGGAAAATCCCCTTAGAGGTTGCGACCTAGCCCTAAAGGGCTTCCACTAGGGGGACCAGGCCTTTAAAGGGATGGACGACTCCCTAAAATGAGGTCGAGCCCTCCTAAATTCTGTGGTTAAGGTAAATGAGGGGGGCTAGGCCTCCAAGATGCTAGACAGCTCCCTTGGGGATAGGTCGAGGCATCTAGGAGGCTAAAAGGGGAGTGGATAGGCCAGTCTAGGGCATCCAAAAAATTCCCAAGACCTGCAAACAAAAATTACATCCAAGAAAATGTTGAATGTTGAGACTGCAAATTTAATAAAGACTAGATCTTACCCTCAAGGACCTAGATCTAGCTCAAAACCCCAACAAAAGTCATCTTGATCACCTTGAAGCTGACCTGTACAAATGAATCACTAAACTCCCAAAACCCAACATATACAAAATTTGAAAACCCAAAAAATAAAACCCCAAGAGATGAAAAATAAAATAGAGTAGAAATAATTTATAAATTTTTATTTTACAAAATATTACAAATATACAATGTTTTTCAAATTATAAAAAATTGGAGAAATATTTTTTACAATAACAGTGGATGAAATTATTTTCCAAAAAATAAGAATATTGACCACAAACCCTTTTGTAAAATTAAAATATCCTATAGAAATATTAGAGCCCAAACACAGTCGTCTCTTCCCCACAGCCTGTGAACTTGGAGCCCAAGGGCTACCATACCTGCAAATATCTATAATTTTTCTCAAGTAAAATCGTTAGATCATATGGTGAATGAGATCACCTAAGATAAAATAAAACATACCACAAATCAATGGAAGATGAACATTGTGAACTGAACCCCAAAGTATTTCTATTATGATATAGAAATGTTGCCAACATAGAAATGGCTCAATACCAACTTTACAAAATTTACATTATCCAGAGATACCAAAATAAAATAAAAATGACTTATATTTATAGATACATCCCTCCAAGTGGAAAATAATGGCTAGTTGGATTGATCCTCGTCAAAAGAATCTCGACTGTCAAAAATAACTTGATCATCTTTTAATCTCCACCATCGAATTTTTAATTTTGAGGAAAAAAACATTTTTTTTCTTAAAATTACTTTTTATTTAATCCAAAAATTAAAATTTTGGATTAATTTCCTCAAAATTTTGACTTTGACTTAACCACCAAAGTCCAAAGGCCCAATTTTTCTTTAAAAAAAAAACATTTTTTTCCTCAGTGGGGAGCCTCCATGAATTTTCCATTTGGAGGGAAGTTATTATCTCTATACCTATTTTAGACTCAAAATTAATTTAATTTTTTGGCTTAGGATTTTTATTTAATTTAGCTACAAAAAATTAATTAATTGACACTAGAGGGGATTTAATTATTTTTCCACCCTCAAATATTTTATTCATGGTGTCTAAGTATGAGGGACTATGCACTAAAATATTTTTTACATCAAATATTACAATTAATTCAACCCTCAAAGGGGAAATACCCATTTACATATAGACCCTCATGACATTACCTACATATGCGAATCAATATGATCTAGTATAAACCAAGTGATTTGTAATAAAATAATATAGCCAAATAGCTTAAATTATTCCCATACCATTTTTACAAATACTTGATATAACACTAAGACTAACCTAAGACCTTGTCAATGAATTCTACCCTAGATTTGGGGTTTAAGCTGGAGGAAAAACTCTGCCAATTATCTATGTTTATAAACACACATAATTCGGTGAGGTTAAAAAAAAATTAGGATGAAATTTGTCGCCAAAATCAGAAGCTTATCTAGGTGTTGTTACATAATTAGATGGTCATACTAGCATCATTTATAATATAACTTGCAGAAATTTGGTTTACAATAATAAAACAATTTTGGCCAAAGCTCTTGAACTTTGAAAAAAAATTCTTCATGTCTTCACATTTTTCTTCCTTGGATTGTTGACAAAATGTGGTCAACAAGTCAAATGTCTATGAATAGATCTAATATATCTATCAAGAATGGCATCATCGAAAGGTCTAAATCCATCTTGGATCTCTCTGAGGAGGCTTCCAAACCTTTGAGTGAATTCCTTCACAGTTTATTTCTTATTCTTAGTTGTTGCAAGGAATCTCTCAAGGAGCATACCTTCATCAAAGGTTGAAGCCCATTTGTTCCTGAATGCATCGTGAAAGGTATCCTAATAATAAATACTACCTTGGGGATAGCTAAGTACCAATATCTAGCATTTCCATCAAATGTTAAGGCACATAGCATCATGATTATATCTTCTTCCATTATAAGCCTTGAACTCACTACCCAACATAAATCATGTATGTGTTTTCTATAGTGATGGCACCAATTCCATTGAATTTGGGGATCCATTTGATGATATTTATCAGGTAATGGATGAGGAGAATTAGGACGATTTCTCAAATCCAAAGGCCTAAATACAGCTATAATTCAAGGCTTATCCATATATATGGTATTTGTATTATCACCAAAGAGGTTCCTAACCAACAAGATATTGAGATTAATGGTATAAGTATGAGCTTATGAAGTACTATTTGTATCCTCCTTCTTAGAGCTATTGTTCTCGAAAGAAATACCAAGGGATTGAATTGGGTTCGATTTAGGAGTCATCATAAGAGTATATATCTTATTGTTTGAGATATTCTCTTTAAAGAGGTGAACCTAAAGACTCAAATCCTCCCCGGAAACGGTGCCAAAAAAATTTCTTCAAAATCTAGTAGCCCTTGTAAGGGGGTAACCTACAAGGAAAAAACTAGACTAAGGGGAAACAATGAGGTGTGGCCCATTGTCACCAAAATCACTACCTCCTTCCCTTTATGGATTTTCACCAATGGGAGGCTTCCCTTTAGATAATTCACCTATGATAGATACATTGGGTTCAAGGATCAAGGTGACAAATGGCTTATAGAGGATAAATATTATTAAGGACAAGGCCCACTAAACAAATAAAAGGCAATTCACATCCTCTAATAAGCCCAAATTATGGCACAATTGACCTAGGTCTTGAAAAATACCAATCCAAATAGATTATCCTAGAATCAATAGGCCAAGAAAAGGTTTCCCACTAATGAATACTATCAATCTAATGGAACAAGGAACCTTCAATAATCCCCCAAGGTGACGCTTTGCAAAGTAGGGTTTCCCTATGGAAAAACCTACCTAGGGAAAGAGATTAGGTCTTAAAATGAAAAGACTGGCGACTAAGGGTAGTTTATTTTGAGCCAACCAAGTCTTTCCTCAATGTCAAATCCTTCCACATGCTAAGTCTCTTCCTCTAAGTCAATTTTCACCCAATCCCTAGCTAGCATCTTGGCCTTGGGAAGGTCTAAATAAAAAAGTAAAAAATAAAAAAATAAATAGGGGAAATTTGAGTTTGGGGATGAATTTATGGGTGATCACCAAATTTATAAGGCCATTTCCTAGTCCTTGAGATGATGGAGTCTACGAATATCAAATATTTTCTAATTGTTGGTTAGGTGTAAGGGGCTTTGGATGCCCTAGTTCAAAATCCTAGATAGTATCTTCATGAGGGATCAAGGTCACTTGGGAGAGAAATTACAAAGGTTCACCAAGGGGATTTCCATTCACATTTCATACATGAGTAATTCATACAACTATGTTACCTAGATTCCATACAATTTATCTTCAATAATAAATGGTACAGTAGAAAAACCCTAGATAATCAATTCATTCCATACATTAGAAATAAGAAAAAATTATCAGAAATAAGGCTTACTTACAAGAAAAAATGCATGAATAATCCATTCTTAATCCGAGATAGCATTTCCAAGGCCAAGAAATAGCTTCAATATTCAAAAATACTCCATAGAATCACTTCTCCTTAAGAATCAAGAAGGTCGAAATCTCTAAGAGTTTGAACTCAACTCACAAGTGACGATGATATAAACAATGATCCTCTCCTCTATTTATATGAGGATGAAATCTAATTAGCCTAAAAATCCCCTACAAACAATTTTTATGACAATATAAACTTGGGTTACAACCCAACCACTATATTTTCACAAATATGCCCTAATTAGCCCATATGTGTGAGTCATAAGCTCTCTAAGGTTGCTTTCATGTAATAAATGTGCTCCAAATAGCATGTCCAAGGTTGATGAGGTGTCCAAATGGTGTAGAAGCATTTCAAGTCCAATATTTGAGGGTTGTACCTCAAATTCTCCTCATTGCCTCCTGTGGGGTCGCAAGATTTATTTAGGGCAGCACAAAGTGGTCTCCATGGATTTCTCATTGCTCAAAGTGGCCTCCTTTACTTCAATGTTGAGGGATTCTTAAGTGCAACAAGCCCTCCCTAGTCTCTCATGGTGATGCCATCCTCATCTGGGGTCTAGATTAGCTACCACCCATCAATTGGTGTCAAGGACAGCCTAGGGGCAAGCTAGGTCCAGTTGTGTCATCCTGAAGAATCTTCAAATCTGATAAAGACTGATCCAATGTCCTAGGTACAGGAAGTGTATGGGAACATGTGTCATATAATGTTGTTTCTATGAGCCTCAACAGTCTCAATGCTTCACTTTCTTATGCCAATATACTTCTCGAAAATTCCTAGGTACTTGTGAAGAATGTGCCTAAGACATGGGTTATTGTACCACCTAACAAAAACAACACGAATTCTAGTGAAAGCAACCAGTCATCAGGGACAAATATCATTAGTGTATCTAAGTGAACCAAACTTGAATATCATGGGCTATTTAATACTTCAAATAAGTATCCCCTTCCAAAATAAGGACCCTAATCTCGCAATGGTGTTTTCTCCCTTGGTAGGAGTGGCTAAAGGTCAACATTATTAGGTATTTCCAACCCCTAAATGAAATTTTAACACCCTCTTCCCACATTTACCCAATTTTACCAGTCTGTTGGGGTAAACATGTGATGATAGGTTACTATGATGTGATTCAACTCCCTAAGTACAGTTAAGGAAGTAGATCGACATAATGAAACCAAACTGACCTTCCACACATGATATCGAACCTCCAAGAGCCAGCCAACCCTTCCACGTGATAAACCCCTGAGACCACTTGACAATTTGTTGATCTGGACCCTCAACCGCTCCCATGACAAGCCATGCATGCAACTGAGGCCTTCCAGTTTTTTTTACACATCAATTTGTCACCATGTTCATTTTCCCGTCCCTGATCCTAAAATTCCTTGTGACAGATCTTGTGCTATGTTTCCACCATCAAGAAATATGTTAACATATCCCCTTCAAGATCCAAAGAAGACTTCCTTCGAAGATTACTGAAGAAACTTGCTTAAATTCCTATTTTTTTGGGCCAGCACCCTTCCTAGTGCCATGATCTCGTTGATGCCATTTTCACAGTTCTGGCTTGGCACTGTAAGCACCCTAATTTCTTGTAAAACTGCGTTGATCCCCTTTCTGGAAATTCTTCCTCAAATGGAGGAGAAGCTTCTACCTCTAGAAGCTCAAGGGCAGCGATTTGGTTGTTGAACGGTGGTGATAAGGTTGATCTCTCTGATTTTAGAGCCTTGATCTCATCCATGGGGGTTCATCCCTTAGAAATTCAGCCTTCCTCCTCCTTTCATGGGCTCCTGTAGAAATTCTAATACAAATTATGTATTTCCTGGATTCTCCTGATCTAACAATTATATGCCACTGTTAAATTCAGAATCACTTCTACAAAAAAATCTTGCAGAATTTAAAACATGATCACCAATTGTAATATCATGAAGAAATATCAATCACACATAACATAGATGTTTTTACCGAGAAAGCATAAAGCTAAAAAATTCACTATCATATATTATGTATATATCATGGATCATGAAACAATCTCATACAAAGATCCAATCCAAGAGCTCTCAATACAATATACAATCATCTCACACTGTCATATAAAAATTGGAAAATTCATGTGTCAATTTACTGCCTCTAGATAGCCTGCCTCCACTGCGCAATCCCTGATGGTAAAGAACCCCTGAATGAATGGAATCCTTCTTACCTTGACTACACAATCTTCATGGGAACATCCAATGTGTGTGTGGTTTCATGATTTCACCCACTAATGTCACAACTGATATTCAAACTGTCCCTTTCACCTACATCTCAACTGGGTCTCCACTGGATCTGACATGCATGTAGTTAACAGTAGTAAATCTTCAATTGCATGTGAGACCACTGATTTTGAATTAATTAATAATTATTTCATTTATCTCTCACTAGTGCATCTTCAGTTGCAACTAGCACAACTGATTTTAACTCACTTAACTGAGTTAAACTACTTTACAACTCACATAACTACACATCCAACTTTGTTACAACTTCGAATCGCTCAGTTACAACTAATTCCACTTGCATGTCCCACCAACAAACTTTTGAACTCGAATTTCCTATAGCTAACTGATTTTCCATTTCAATTAACTATTTCCAAGTGCTCATTGAGAATAGATTATTTTTTATTGTCCAGCTAATATTAAGGGATAATAATAGCCGACATGCATCTATAAATAGACATGTGATCTATAAATAGAACTCGCACATACATCTATAAATAGACTTCATCTATAAATATAATTTTTTCATGCATCTATAAATAGACCTCCACCTAAAAATAGCCTGAGGCTCCATCCTAGTGTAGGTGCATAATTTTCACTAGGATCTTCTTGTTGAATCTCAACAACTCCCAACCTCTTCTCCCTTCTTATAAATTCACGTCCCTCATTCCCCCAAGTTTAGAGCTTGGTTGATCATTTTCAGACTCATCTAAACTCTCATCCCTTTGCATGCTAGCATTGTGATAAAGCCTAAGTGTTTGGGAAAAGAAATTCTTTCTAGCTTGGTGACGGACTCAGATTTTCACCAAAGGACGCCTCCAACATCAAGGCCTGGGTTGTAAGCTCTCCTTTTGTAATTTATCAATAATAACATCTGATGTTTTCTTTCTATATTTGTCTAATTTTTTATGTGAATATTCCAGTACTCCTTGATCTGCTAGATAGCTAATGTTTACGTTTATTATGTATTGTATGACGTTTGTTGTTGTCGCTTGATCATTCACAGGTATTTGCGTGCCATTAGTAGTAGGAAGTGGTCCTACAAGGATCGTGGATCAAGGTCATTATCAATGAAATCAAGCATAGCATTGGGGAAAAGGTATTTATGTCTCTTTTCTCGTTGCATTGTAAACATTAGTTGAGAGAGCTTTGCTTTAGAAAGAATCTCATGTTTTTCCTTTTCTTGTGTCAAGATCCTTAAAAAATGAAACAAGGTTTCGGAGCAAAGTTCATCTTCTTGTGTCAAGCTCCTTAAAAACTGAAACAAGGTCTTTGGAGCAAAGTTCATTTTCTTGTGTCAAGCTCCTTAAAAAATGAAACAAGGTGTTAGAGAAGAGTTCATTGTCTTGTGTCAAGCTCCTTAAAACATGAAACAAGCTCTATGGAGCATAGTTCCTTTTCTTGTGCCAAGCTCGTTAAAAAATGAAACAAGCTCTCTGGAGAATAGTTCATTTTCTTCTACCAAGCTCATTAAAAGATGAACCAAATCCAATTTCAATTCAAGTATTTGACTAGATCTCATAAATTCTTAGTCGAGTCTTTCACTTGATCTCCTAAATGAACCTTCATTCCATTCACCTGTTAGTAGCCAGTATTCTACTTAGGTGAATGAACTGAACCTTGGGGGCATGTACCTCAAATTCAGTCACCATGCTGGGGGCATGCAAACCAGTTTCAAGCATATTTTATCTTTGTTTCAAGCTTGTGTAAAAATGAAACAAATTTCAAGCATAGTTTCCATGTTTCAAGCTTCTGTAAAAATGAAATGATTCTCATTTTACCTCTCGTTATTTCCATTTTATCAGCTTGTTCTGCCAGATGAGCCTTGGTTTTCTCATTCAATTGTCACCATCTGTTTGGCCGATCGTACGCTCTCACTTGGTTTTTTTACCCTTTCTTGGGGAAATGTTGCCATGAGTGTTTTTATTAGCCAACCTTTTGACCTTTACATGTTTTGAGTAGTTCCATCATAACCGAAACCAGTTTCTATCCTCTTATACCACTCGTTCCTCCAGGAGGAGTCACCTTTATGCTCTTTTTTACTCTCAAAAAATGAAAATATTGTCGAGTACTTGTCATTTCAAACTTGTTAAAATGAATCAATTGACATGGCATTAGTATACGTTTACCCCTTTTTCGAGATGAGATTTACTATTTACGAAAAAGGAATACCTTGTTCGAACATGATCAAGAGGTTCTCTCAAATGTTTTTTTCTACCTTTTCGGATTCGAGAGACGACTTACAAAAAGGTACATGATGGATTTTCCTTTTTGTTTCTTTTCAAACTCCTTAAACATGAAAATCTATTGAGTTTCTTTCATTGGACTTGTTAAAGATTAAACGATGAAATCCTTGTCACCATGATGAGACCGACTTCCTCCTTCCTTGGGCTCATTAAACTTACTAGGATAGATTCATTCGAAGAATGAACTAACACACTCAACATTTTCTATCCTCTTCATGCTAGCTATAAAAAATAAAGAGGTACTTGTTAGCAATAACAGGGGGAAATTGAAAGTGAACATCCTATGTGTATTTTGGGTAGCTTGTCGCTCTTGAACATGATACTCATCTGTAGTTCGTGTCGGGTTGGGGACATCCTACATTCGTCACTTTTCCTCCATGGGTTGGGAAATATGTTTGTCTCTCATTTTATTATAAATTCTGTCAACATGACCTCTGATCCTATTTGAGTTGAATGTTGCCACACTCCAGATTTGTGTCACCAATATGGTTGCATCCATACCACAGATCCATTTCTATGATCTCTTTAGGTGGATGGTTGCGACCATGTCATGGGTTCATGTGTTTTTTGATGCCTAGTGCAGCATTATGTGGTTAGGCATGTTCATACCAGAGACGTCATATATTGTAAAATGTTTGATTTGGAATGTTTTCCAAAGGTGGAATGCGTTATTTTCCTTGGTTCATAAATAATTTCAGCCATCACTCCACATTTTTCCCTCATGCTTTAGGGGGCATCTGTTACACAGTAATTTTCCACCATGCTCATTTTTTCGTCCCTGATCCTATAATTCCCCGTGACAGATCCTATGCAATGTTTCCACCATCAAGAAATATGTTAACATATCCCCTTGAATATCCAAAGAAGACTGCCTTGGAAGATTACTTAATAAAATTGGTTATTTTCCTAGTTTTCTGGGTCAGCGCCCTTCCTAGTGCCATGACCGCGCTGATGTCCTTTTCACAGTTTTGGCTTAGCAATGTCAGCACTTTAATTTCTTTGAAAACAATGTTGATCACATTTCTAGGATTGATTCCTCAATTGGAGGAGAAGCTTCGACCTCTAGAAGCTCAAGGGCGACGATTTTGTTGTTGAACAGTGGTAATAAGGTCAAGCTCTCTAATTTTATAGCCTTGATATCATCCATGGGGATTCATCCCTTAGAAAGTGGGCCTTCCTCCTCCTTTCATGGGCTCTCAACCTCTTCTCCCTTCTTATAAATTCGCATCCCTCGTTCCCCCAAGTCTATAGCTTTATTGATCATTGTCAGACTCATTTGAACTCTCATCCCTTTGCATGCTAGCATTGTGATAAAGCCTAAGTGTTCAGGAGAAAGAATGATTTTGAGCTTGGTGAAGGACTTGGATTTTCACCAAAGGATGCCTCCAACATCAAGGCCTGGTTTGTAATCTCTCCTTTTGCATCGATCAATAATAACATCTGATGTTTTATTTCTATATTTCTCTAAATGTTTATACAAATATTTTGGTATTCCCTAATCTGCTAGATAGCTAATGTTTACGTTTATTATGTATTGTATCACGTTTTATGTTGTCTCTTGATCATGCATAGGTATTTTCATGTCATTAGTAGCAGGAAGTAAGCCTACAAGGATCGTGGATCGAGGTTATCATCAACAGACTTAAGCTTAGCATTCGGAAAAAGGTATTTATTTCTCTTTTATCGTTGCATTGTAAACATTAGTTAAGAGATATTTGCATTAGAAATAATCTTGTGTTGCTAGACCCACTCTAGGGCTAGAGAGATCGCCTCTATCCACAGAGGGGATTTATCTTGACAACATTTGTTCCCACAAAAATGCATGTCAGCGACTATGGACTTTTCCAAGCAGTTTTGTGCCAGCTACCCCAAATTTTGTGCCACTTTTTCAGGGACAAGACTCAAGACACTGCCCATAACTTCATGCAACTTTCATAAATGAGTAATAACAATGGAAGAAAGCTACTAATGCAATCACTGGTACAAGTACTTGATCTGGCCCCTACTGGCCATGATAAGAATTTCATCAATTATGTCACAAATATGTAATATACAGGTCTTAACAACATATATGAGCATAGGGGTCGTATAATTATCTAAGAATCATTAAGAAGGATTTATGCCTTATCACAATAGCTATAATATCATCTATTAGGTCATATATTCATGGTTCATTCGTTTGTTATTCAAAACATGATGAGAGCCATACATCAAGTCTATCATAAAACATCCTCATCACCAGCACATAACCAAAAAAAATAACCAGGATATAACAGTCGTAAAAACCACATATGGACAAGTATATCTACCCATCAAATACAAAAAAAAAAATCTTATTAACATATGCAAAATGAAACTAGTTCAGGGACTTCCATGTACCATGACTACAAGGAAAAGACCCTCTAACATTTTTTTTGACTCGAACCCCTTATAAAAATAGCCCAGATATCTGTTTGTAGTAGAGGTTTCTAGATGAGGTTGGCAGGTGGAGGTTTTTGCGAATTTTTTTTGTCCGGTGTGTTTCTCATCATAAACTGCACCAGTTCGTTTAACTCACAATGCACCAGTGCGTACTAAAAATTGGCACACCGAGACATCGTGCTCTCCGTAAAAACATGCCATGTGCATCTCATTATTGTAGTGCATTAGTGCGCTACTCAGAAACAGGCTTGATACGTCTTAAAAACTCTTGCTCAAACAAAAACAGGTTTGGTGCGCTACGTAGAAACCGCCCGGTGCATCTCAAAAACCCACACACCGAAACAGGGTTAAATAAAAAAAATTACTGGCCAAAAAATATGCATTTTCACTTCTTCAGTGCTCCAAATCTCTCAAGAAATGGTATGAATTTCCCTTGTGTGAGGCACCCTGCCATCAGTGCTCCCATTGCACGCACTGCTGTCGTCCATTGCCCACCTTGTGGAGTTCGAATTTTGGAAAACGGTGGGCAAATTTGGTTTTTCAAATTCTTCAGAAAATATGCCTCCTCGACGCCCAAATGTACATTTATTTTACTTGTTTCTTAATAACTAAACTTTTTAGTAGATTATATTTGTAAAAAAGCTTAAATTTTACCATTTAAAAAAACAAAAACAAAAAATTATGTGTGGTGCGCTCGAGCCGTCCGGCTCGCACCATTCGTGGTGCTGCCTATAAATTTACTAGCCGCACCATGAACAGTGCTAACGGAAAACCGCACCCGAGTTCCGGTGCGGTCATTTTAATGACCACACCATTGACTATGTACCAATTTTGGGAGGGCGATGCACTGACCAAACTATCTGCCTCAGGGTAGATAATTTGGACAGTGCACCGCCCTGCTGACATCAGTACATAGTCAATGGTGCGGTATTTTACAGGACCGCACTATTGACCATGTACTGATATCCGGAGGGCGGTGCACTTACCAAACTATCTGCACTAGGGCACATATTTTTTTCAGCACACCGCCTTCCCGACACTGATACATAGTCAACGGTGCATTCGTTTACACGACCGCACCATTGACCATGAATTATTTTTGGGCGGTGTGTTGACCTAACTATCTTCCCCAGGGTGGATAGTTTCATCAACACACCACAGAAGAAATTAAATTTCACATTTTTCGATGCGCAAAAAATTTCCATGCGCACTGAAGACGGTGCGCAATAAAAATGGATGCACTGGTATCGGTGCATGACTGTTTTTTTGGGCGCACTAACTGTTTTTTTTTTCAAAAAAAAAAAAAAAAAAATTATATATATATAGATATTTGTAAACACATGTCTCATTTAATAAAAAATTGTATTTAATAAGTGAATCATTCAGCGACGTCAAATGAGAGAACAAAGGGAACAGCAACAACATATGGAGGACCAGTATAACGTGGTTCGCCTCTAGGAGGCACGAGAGAGGGAGAGACTTATGTACCCTTGCCAATATATGGCAGCCACCCAGTTGCTCCTAAGGGAGATAGGCCTCCTCAAGTTCTATGAGGGGGCTACATCCCTGAAGGGCCATAATGGGTTATTGGGACAACTCATCTTCAAGTGAGATGCCCACCGACAGGCTTTCTGGGTCGGTCCTAACCATTGGTATGTGCCCACTGAGGAGGACATATATTTTAATATTGTCCTATCTAGGAGAGGGTATGATTTACCCCTGTTCCCATAGGTCCCCGTCGGCTATGCAGTAGGGAGTTAGTTGGTGTACTCTCAGAGATACATTAGCGATGATATACTTTCTCTTACAGATTTTTAGGTGTCTAGTGGTCAATTACATATTGCTTTGTTTGGTGCAGAGGAGGTGAGGTGCCTCTCACAACTGCTGACGACCACTGCACACTATATTAGTGACGGGAAACACATTAGTTTCTCGATTTTATTTTATTTTGATTCTTTATTATAAGCACCACGACTTGTGAGGTAGTCTACGATTTTTTTTGCGACAGTTTTGTACAAAATTAGATAGATGTCATTCTCTAGCACGTCGAAGGTTGACCTTCCCTTTTGCTTTAGATTTATTTTTTTTATTTTTTGAGAGGTTTTCAGAGAAGAGTCCTACCTTTTTTTGGAAACCTCGTAGGTTGATGTTTCACATATGGATGGATATGTGGGGCAGATGATGACCAAGAGGGGCGGGTCTAACTTTTCCACCAGGATATCTCATGATGCATTCAAGTTTCTATCCAGTGTTGATGATCACTCCTTCATTCGGGTGCCATGTCCGTATGTTGGTTTGGATTGGTGAGGGTGTGCAAACATCCTCTTCACACAAGATGAGCCGTCGGATGCGAAAGGTAATATTAGTGTTTTCTTTAAATTTATTCTTACACGTTATTTTACTTGTTTTATTAAATTGTTTATTGAAATTGTCTAATTATTGTTGTGCACTTATATATATTTTGTAGATATTGGGTCATTCGTTGGCGATGATATTCCACCACCACCAAATAATCCGGGTGTATATCATGTTGACGACAAGATGGCAAAGGCGGAGGATCAGGGTGTAGACATACTTGATCCTGATCAGGCGCAGATACCAGTGGGTGTGAGGCATAGGTCGGACACCCGTTTTAGGATGGATTTGGGCGACCAACTATGTCGAATCCTAGCTGAGGAGGGAGTTAGGTTGATTACTATCAGAGAGATACAGGCTGACATAGATCTGGAGAGTCATGCCTATGATATGTTGACCCTCATGCGGCATATCGTTGGAGCTACCAAAGTACTGGCGTGGGCGAGGAGGGGTAGGTGTGGTGGAGATGCAATACAACGGAGCAGCACATCATCGTATGATCATGATTATGGGGGGCGTGATTATCATTCTAGCACTCCACCTCCTCCTCCACCTTGCATCGGAGATGATCATGATCAGACGCCTGCAGCATCCAGTCATGATCATCAGCAGGCATCGTTTGAGCAATCTGCACCATCTCAATAGACATGCCCTAGTCTTGAGCAGGCACCTGATACTGAGGAGGGCGCAGGTCCATCTAAGGAGGCAGGTCCATTGACTGAGCAGACCGTCGCACCATCCACTGAGCACGCTAGACCATCTGCAATTCATCATGAGCAGGCAGTTCATGATCAGCAGGCACCTCCAAATCAACATGCACGTGATCATCATCTATCTGAGCATGTCGAGGTTGCACCATCGACTGAGCAGGCCTCGACTAGTACTACTATCGATGTACCACTAGCTGATATTTGAAATTTATATGCAGTTATATTACAGTTGTATATTTTTCACATCATATAGTTATATATATATATATGGTCCATGTATTTTATATTCATGTTCCATATGTACTTAATTTACATGTTGGTGTTCATCATGATGTGTATATTGTTAGGTAATGTTAGATATGCTCATTTAATGTGCAGCTTGCAGATAGATGTGTATGTGATAGCAGTTATTTGACATGAGATGTATATTTGATGTTTGTGTTGTGATAATGTTATACAATAATTTTGTTTTGTTAGATGGTCATGATCTCGATGATTAGATGAGTGAATTTGAATGTGTTTATTTTTAATATTAAATCAAATTTAAATCTTAATTTTAATTGTATGTAAAATTGTAAAATTGTATGTAAATTCATTTCTTCCCATGCAAAGGATGATAATGTCTTGCACAACCAACTTTAACCTGATGTGGAACCTCCTCTTAGCAATCATTCACATGGGCACTCTGCTTCACCTAATCTTCTTCCATACACTGAATCACATGCAATCCCAAGTGCATTGTCCCAACTCGCATATGTGAGCATGCCACAAAATCGCACAACATCTACGCTTGTGCCACAAGTCTTCAAAAAGCGTGGCCTCTCCTCATTATGTCATCCCTTCGCTGCTCCAATCAGCCTTTAGATCCTTCTCTTCCTTCTCCCTTGTCATTCCGTTGCTACTTCAGTTTCCCCACGCACTCCCCCTGCTGCGTGCTCTCCCTCTCGCATGCCACCTTACTGGTGCTAGTTGGCAAAGGGCTTCTCCCACTGATTCCCTCCAGGTTGCGCCCCCCCCCCCTGCGACATCCCCCCTAGTTGCACGCCTCCCTCTGGAATTCACTGCTTCTTTGGATTCAACCTACTGTGCGCTTTCTGAGGCACGCACCCTTATTGCGCACCCCCTACTGCATAACCCTTTGTTGCGTACCCCCCACTGTGCTTCTCTATTGTGCGCTCTCCTTTTGCACACTTCACCGCTTTTATACCGGTCTCCCACTCTCTGCCTGTTAGCCCCCCCATGGCTTCACGTCAGCACCAAAATACTA
Source organism: Pinus albicaulis (assembly GCA_034641835.2). Classification (NCBI taxonomy): domain Eukaryota; kingdom Viridiplantae; phylum Streptophyta; class Pinopsida; order Pinales; family Pinaceae; genus Pinus; species Pinus albicaulis. The sequence goes on from CM076577.1 coordinate 415,998,895, forward strand.
TCAGGGGTAGCCAAAGAGGTCCGTTCTCGAGTCGCTATCAACGCGGATAGGATCTCCGTTTAAAATCCATTGAAGGCTCCTCTTCTAGCATCCATGACAGAGAAGCACCACAACGGTCTGAGCGCACCCAAAATGAGATGGCCTTCGCTCCGGAGAATCAGAGGGGTAGAAGAGGCCCCAGGAATTCCACCATTGTGCACTTAGAGCCGCCCACTCCTCGAAAAATCGAGCCTTTCCCGGTTCAAGAGGCCTCGGAGGAGGATACATATGTGTGGATCATGGATTCGGACGGAGTATGGACGATAGTTCTAGATGCTGAGTACCCAGTCGCTCCTATCATCTACACAACCACTACAAACCCACCCCCCCAACCACCCCCACCCCCACCCCCACCCCCCCACGCGCGTGCCTTCTGCTGAGGGGGAGGCCATTGCACAGGAATATGAATGCCGCATCGAGGAGGTGGACCCTACTATATAGGATGATGAAGGAACACCATGACTGCTCGACTGCTCAGCTCATTTTTGTTTCCTATTATTTTAGCACATACTACAGATCTTTTATTTTTATATGTGTCATGGTACACTTTGTAAATAATGATTGTTTGATGCTATTAAGGGGTTGGTTTCCTTCTAGGAGGCAACCCCAAACTTGCGCTATTTTGAAAGCCTCTAAGGCTGGGATTGGTTAAGCATCGCTTACCATCTCAGCCCAACGCCTATGTAAAGTTTTCTTTTGATCTAATATATTTTAACCTAACTTACCCAAAAAAAATTGTAAAATTGTAATTGTATTTCTAATTGTAATATTTAATTTATTGTGAAATGATTGTAATTGTAATTTTAATTGTAATTGTATATATGTAAAATTGTAATTGTATGTAAAATTCTGAAATTGTATGTGAAATTGTAAAATGGTAATTCTACTTCTAATTCTAATTCTAATTCTAATTCTAATTTTAATTGCAATGGTATGTAAAATATTTGTAAAAATTTAATTGCATTGATGTGAAATGACTATAATTGTAATTTTAATTGTGATTGTATATATGTAAAATTATAAAATTGTAACTGTATGTAAAATTCTAAAATTGTAATTGTAATTTTAATTGTAATTGTATGTGAAATTGTAAAATTGTAATTGTAATTCTAAGTGTAATTTTAATTGTAATTGTATGTAAAATGTTTGTAAAATTTTAATTGTATTAATGTGAAATGATTGTGATTGTAATTGTAAATGTAGGTAAAATTGTAAAATTGTAATTGTAATTGTATGTAAAATTCTAAAATTGTAATTGTATGTGAAAATGTAAAATTGTAATTGTAATTATAATTCTAATTCTAATTCTAATTCTAATTCTAATTCTAATTTTGATTCTATTTCTAATTTTAATTGTAATTGTATGTATGTAAAATTGTAAAATTGTAATTGTAATTGTAATTGTAATTGTATTGTGAAATTGTACGTATTGTCATCATTCAATTTTATTAAAATTTTTAAATTTGTAAAATTGTAAAATTGTAAATTAATTGTCAATTTTGAACCATAACTACCATAAGTAAAAGTTATACCATAAATATTGTTAAATTACCATAATTGTAAAATTGTAAATTTGTAAATTTGTATGAATATAAATAATTGTAAAATAATAAATCTAGAATAATATGATTTTTTGTAACATAATAAAGTTTAGAAAATAATGCAAATTAATTCATGTACTTTAGAATTATCATTATTTTATTATGATCTTACATACCAAAAATAACATAATACATTTTGAAGATATCATTCACACACATTTAAAGAAATCAAGTAGTTGTATTATTTTAGAAATTGACATTAAAAAAAAAAAAAAAAAAACTTTATACAGTACGCCATTGTTTTCGAGATCAACATAATTGCAAATTATCAAGTGAAATGATTTTAACATTAACATAATGCAAATTACCAATTAATTCAAAATACATATTATAATGTTTCAAAAAAAAAGAGCCTTAGTTTTAAGGTAATTAAGTCCTCCTCTTTATAAAAACCCATCTTAAAAAGTATAATGATGAAATAACACATGTACCATATCACTCTCGGTTCTCATGATCACCCTCATTATCTTCCATCTCGCTTGGCATGATAACGCTATTGTTCTCAAAAATATGTTTTGATCTAGGTTCATGTCTCAATACGAACCACCAATCCATATCCAACACATCTGGGTAAAAAAACACATGGTTGCAGTGTTTGGGGAAAACATAGGGCTCCTTAGCTTCATCCCACATATTTCTAGAGTTGATACATATCAGCCTACTATCGCAGTCTTCCTTTACATTATTCCGATCAAAGGTGTCCCACCACTTGCACCTAAAAATAACACATTGGAAAGAAGAGAAATCCACTTCAATGATCTCTTGTATCTTTCTGACATACCCTAACGTCCCTCGTACTAGGTTTTGATCACGGTGGCTAGATAAACTAGATTGATCGAAATCAACTTCCACTCCACAGTTTTGTGTTATGTGTCCATCAACGGAATTTTCTGTGCAAAAATGGTGTCCATATTCCCACATAGATGGGAACAAATGCACCTATAAAAAAGTTAACAATCATAGTGTCGTGTGTCTTATAATAACCCAACAATTAAAATATGAAATACTGATGTAATTACATTTCAAAGGTGCATTATTAAGTTTAAAATGTACATAAATATATTATTACCGAGTGGCTATACTGAATCCCTATGTTTAGCACATCCTCTTCAGCATGTGGGTAATGACTAGTTGCATAGTATTTCTCTCTAACTTGGTCAGCAACCCAACTGTTGGGGCATATTTTTGGCGTATTTTCTTTTAAATGATCGGGATAAGGCACACTTATACCATTCAACTGTCTGAATTATTTCCTGTCATTGTCCCATTTCATACTCTTTTTCTTGTACAAAGCAACCCATGGTTGTATCGCTTTGGAATTGTAAAGAATGAATTTATTGATTGCTTCAATTTCTACATTCGTTGATGAAATAAAACCGACATATAGTACATATGAGATCAAAATATACATTATATCGAAGTTCAACATGAATATTTACATTGTGTAAATTTGAAAATTATAAGTCGCTTACTCTTTATCAAACACCTTTTTTCATTCGTTTGGAGAAGCTCCCCTTCTCTTTTGTCTCTATGCCTTTCATCGTCCCAAATCACCACACCTGGTCTGTTGTCAATTTGATTGATGTACTCACTGGCATAATATAAAGACTCATACGATATGTACCCCTCTGCCATAGACCCCTCTGGTTTTTCCCTTTGTTCAACAAAACCTTTCAATTTCTTTATGTACCTCTCTAAGAAGAACATCCAACGACAAGAAACCACCCCAAATAATGCAACCTCATCTACTAGGTGGATTAGAAAATGAACCTGCAAGTCCATGAAAATCGTCAACAATTCCTTCTCAAACGTACAAACAATCTCAACTATCTCTTGATGCCACCATGGAATGCTAGCCACATGAATCTCCTTTGACATGATCTAACATATAAATGCAGATAATTTAGATATGGCATGTCATATTTATTGGGAGAATTCATGTTTCACACACCCACGCACGACCAAAGGATAATGACACTGCAAATTTATAAACACATGCAATAATATAAAAAATTAGTTATGTTTTATGATCCCTGCATGGGATAAAATTTATTAATATAAGAAATAATAAAATCATGCTTTTGAAATTATACGTACTCTTAGAAGATTCAAATGGTCATGCAATTTCAACCCGGAAAAATGGTCATCCACGGTGAAGCAGCATCGTAGTGAAGACCCGTATGAAGATGGCACCCTCACACCCATTATAACTTCCTTTTTCAAAGAAAGGTCATATTTTTTTAAAATCCATGGGAAATCACCTTCTTTGAAATACCATGAATTAGAGGGACCGGCGCTTGCCTCTGATCATGTCCTTTCTAATTGTCTTGGCCAATGTTTATTTTTAGTTTTTGAAGTAATAATATCTTTCCTAACAGCAAATGTGTCACTTTGTTTCGATGATATGTGCCTCCATAAAGAAGATGAAATTTTTTTAAATATGTGCATGGGATCTATTAAGTGGGTAATCCTAAGATGCTCCAATATGGGAGGTTATAAAAGATATATTTCCTTTTCATTCCAATGGGAAATTTCTCAACATAGGTGTCGAATAATTCTGGATCATCGAACATAGGCTCCCCATTTTAATCGAACATTTCTATGAACTCATTCTCCTTCTCTCTCTCATATTCTCTAAGCCATTAATTTGGTGTCATTATTGAAGGCCTTTGGGTTCTCTCTCATTTACCATTGAAAGAGGATGTTGCTCTTCTGTAAGGGTGTTCTTCTGGGAGGAATACCCTGGAGCAGTAATACACTGGCTTTCGTAGGTCGTTGGACCATATAGCTTTCAGATAAGGTCCACAACATTTACATCCAAAATTCCCTTTTCTTACAAGACCTGAAAAATTATTGTATACAATATATATGCATGGTACATTAAATAATATCATGAAGATCAAAACAATTACAACGAATTAAATAATTAATATGCGAAACAATATTGTTACGTATATAAACAAATCAATAAACATGTAATTTACCATAGCAAACTCCTAAGCCTAGATAATAATGTGTCGTGTAAGCACATGTGCCATACAACGTAAAACTCCTCTCTGCTGCAATGGGTCCTGATACATCATATACATTTATCCCATCCCATAATTCCTTCAATTCATCTACCAATGATTGTAAGTAGACATCCATATTCTTCACTTGTCTTCTACCAGGGACTATGAGAGCCAACAAAAGATATTCATTCTTCACAGACAACCATGGGGGGATATTGTTATTTATCACTACTACAGGCCAAACAGAATAGTTGGTGTTCTGGAGGGAATATGGGTTGACACCATCCATGGCTATGCTGAGTCGTAGACTTCGTACTTCATCCTTGATTCATGGCTATTGAATCTGTTGGGATTTTCATAACTCCCAACTCACTTTTGTGTGAGTCATGCCATCCTTGGAACATATCTAATTCTTTGCAAGGAAATATCCTTTGAATCCTTTGGATTATAGTCATGTGCCTCAATATCTTAAAAGGAGGACCATGTGATTTACCCTTCTTTTTGTATTTATCATACCTGTCATGCCCACATTTCGGACATATCTCTTTGCCTGCATATTCTCCTATATATAGAATAAAATCATTTGTACATACATGATCTGATACGTACTCAACACCAAACATTTTCAATAATTTATTTGCCTCTTCGCAGCTACCGGGAAAGACATTATCACTCGAAAGAACCTTATCTTTTAAGAACCTATAGTTGGTGATCATGGACAATATTAAATGTACATTAATGCCGATATAATTATTAACATTCATAAAATTAACCACTTGTAATGTTCATTGTGTAATTATATTTCTCAAAATATAAGGGAGGACTTGATGGTAAATTACCTCAAAATTTCCGAGTAACATGCATTCGAAAAGCCAAACTTTTCTTTCAAGTTGTAAAGTAACATCGTTGTCTCCAACTAGGTATACTTTGAATGACCACCAGGTCCAAAGAGAGGGGTGGTGGACGAAAATTTAAGGCTTTCGAAAAAGGTATCATCGATATGAGCATCATCCCCTAACTGATCATCATTCTGGAATGCATCTAACAACATTGTCTCCATGGTAGTCATATCCCTTAAGTAATCATCCATACCAAACTCCATTTATTACCTCCATTTCCAACTTGTGAAGAACCACTATTTTTTTATTCATTCCTAATTGGTATAGCGGGAATTGAATAGGTGGGGTATTCAACCATTCTTGGTTTTGTTACTCTCCGAATTTTTCTCTTAATTCATCCTTCTCTCGATTTGACATTGTCGTCGAGTGCAACGGAAGATGGTAGGTAGGTCGCTCATCATCACTAGAATCCTAATAATTTCAAAAAATATATTTGAACATGATTAGTACAAAATATATGATATCAATTAGTAAGCACGTCGACAATGCATGATTAATTGGTTTGACTTTGAAATAATTACATTAATATACCAAACAATTATTATTACCATCATTTTCCCAGGATTGTGGCTAGAAGATGCAATTTTACAATTGGCAGGGTGAAGTGGTTGTCCATTTTCAACTACCAAATGTGCCTTGCGGTATGTTGCTCCTGATAAGAGCTTCCGATGTTTTGGAGTTGTTTGAATATTTTGTGCATCTGAACTCGATTTTGAATCTGCATGAACCTACAAATTTATATACATTAATTTTATTCAGTTGATTAACATGGATAAAATAAATAAATTCAATTATATAATGAAAATATAAATAAAATCTTAAGTAAATATTATGTCTCGAGATGGATAGGGAGAACTTTGTGATGGGCTTTGAGAAATATAATGGAACGAGCTGGATTTTGAAGAAATGTCCATTTGATATAGTTATGATATTTTCTCCATGCATTTGAGAAAAATCAACAATAAATTTTGGTGTACATACCTAAAAGTAATTTCGGTGCCTTAAAAATGGACTTATTGTTATCAGTGCTTATGTACAGTTAACCGCACTGGTGTGTTTTAGTTACTGTGCACCAGTGTTGTGTTATTAATTGATGCACCGGTGTGATTATATAACAAATGCACCAAATAGCCGCAAATAAAAAAAAACGCAACTTTAAATTGAAAAATGGGCAGCAAAGTATTTTCAGAAATCTAATTTCATAAAAAATCTTTAAATAGTAAAATTTTCATTATTTCATTATTTTTGCAAAAAAAATAGGAAAAGATTTGCACGAGAGACATACCTGGAGCAAGAGAGCACGAGAGCATTGTGGAGCAATGAAATACTTTCGAATAGAACTATTCAAAGAATCAGAATTTCAAACATCTGGTGATTCAAACCCTGTAGTATAGAATTTCAAACCATCTGGTGATTAAATTTTACTGTAATAATTGTTTTTTTTACTATTTCTGTTTGATTTAATACATGGTAAGTAAAAATTTTAAATTTTATTGTTCATTTTCAGGAAAAACAAAAAAAACAAAACAAAAAAATCCATTCTTATTCTAAACCCTTGATTCTTTTAGTTTCTACCCTTGCTTCTTCCTATTTATGTGACTTCAGAATTAGGGCTTTTCATTTTAGATTTATAGGGTTTGTATTTCTATATATATAGGCCTATGACATCTAACCCGTGGGACGACTTGCAGAGTAGGATCCCAATCCATGTCGGCCCTTGCATAAATTTAAAAAAAACATATTTTTTTGAATCGATGTGCTCTGTGTAAAATAGCGCATCGGTGCGCTATTTTATTACAGCGCACCGCACACATATTGTTTGATAAAAACAATTTAAAAACATATTTTCTTTAATCCGTGTGCCTTGTGTATAATAGCGCATCAGTGCGATAGTTTATTACAGCGCACCATGCATGTACTATTTGATAAAAACAATTTTAAAACATATTTTTTTTCATTTGTGCACCCTCTGTAGAATAGCGCATCGCGCATGTATTGTTTGATAAAAACATTTTTTTTATTTTAAGTATGTGTTAATCGGTGCACCAGTTAACATATAACGTATCGGGTCTCCTTGTTGACAGAGAGCACCATACGGTGGTCCCCTGTTTTCTCAGTGCGTTTATAAGAACATGTTGCACCGCCTCATCCATGGCATCTGATGCTACAAAAACTAACGCTAGAGTTTTTTTATTAATTTATCTATGTTAATCAGTGCATTGTTTAACATATAACGCATCGGATCTCCTTGTTGATAGATAGCACCATACAGTGTTTCTACTGTTTTGGCGGTGCATTTATAAGAACACGACGCACTGACGCCAGTCCGTACTTCTTGAAAGACGCACCATTTTCTTGATTTGTTTTGTTTTTTACCTAAAAATTTTGTGATTTATTTATAAAATATATTAATGAATGGTATGGTACAGGTTTCATATTGATAAAGAAATGGCTGACAAGAGATCAAGTAGCAAAAATACTGATAGCACATTGAGAAAAGAAAAAAGGAAAGCTCTTTGCAAATTATTTACAAAAATTGTTATTGTTGAACTATATGTAAGTTTAAATAATATTTATTGTTTACTATGTATCATGCAGAGCCACAAAATGACGAAGCTCGATAATATTATTTCTGATCTAAGACCAGAAGAGTGTAAAATCTTGATGGAAAAATTGCAGAAGGATGAATCATGTGAATGAAAAAATACTGTCGATCCAATATGAGTTTCTTTTTTTATTTTCATTAATAATATACTTTAAAATATTAGATAACTTGTTTAAAACAATCTATTAATTCACATGTTTAATGTTCTACAGAGACCAACAACTCAGAAAAGGAATGTTGTTCCAAGAAAAGAAAAAAAATAGAACATGCACATGAAAATAAATTGCTCCTTAGCTCATCTAGAGTGGTGTTGGAGGTTAAATTTTACAAAACTTTGAGGGATCTAGTGGAAAAAATGTATAGACGTTATTTCCACTTACAATACAAAAATCAATCCAATGATTCCAAAAACCAAATTTTATCTAAACTACTGGATGAGTTTCTAGAGAATTGGTAAATGAGACATGTTAGACTTTTAATAGCAAAAGCGTACAACAACAAAAAAGAAGGAATGAAAAAGTAATATTTCTTTAAATGTTTTTTCTATAATTATATGTATATATTAGTAGAAAGAAATCATTTATAAATATCACTTTTGTTATATTTACTTTTTATGTATCAATATAAAAATTAAATAGTTTATTTTCATGTTACATTTTCAGGAAGATTATGAAAATATCAAAGGAAGAACGAACTGATATCAGAAATATGCCAGTAGGAATGTCTAAAAAGGTGTACAAGGATATGGTCAAAGAAATGGACATAATTGCATCGCACGAGGAGCCATCTCAACAACAACGTGCTTCAAATGTAATATGTAATCATTGAATTTTTCAATTAGGTACAATAAATAAACAATTTAGCATTAAATATTAATTTTCAAGTATTTTCTTGCAGAAAATAAAAGAAAATGGAACCCATTCAGCACATAAAATAGGACGACAATGAAGAAAAGGTTTGATATCTAAGTTTGTGATTAATTGTTACTTCCTTATCAAACTTAACTAGATTTCATTTTTGTATATTTTAAGTTGTTTTACAACAATCATCATTGAATGTCTTCAAACAGGTGCTAACATACAAAGAAGAACCATCAGACGAATTGATTGACATTGGATTAAATATGGGTTGTCAGTATATGTTGGCATATCAAAAATTAATTGTGTAACTTGTAAGCATCTATCGATCTTGTTTTACTTAGCTCCATCTATAATTAATAAAACAAAAAAATATTTTATATTAAATATATGATTTTTTATGGGGTATAAAACTTGCAGGAAACAAAGTATGGAACTGTGCCAACAAATGAAATGTTGAAAGATGGCATGAAATTTGGTTTTGAAATAATGTGTATAGTTCATGAGTCAATTCTTGCTATGGTACGTCATTTTTTTCGATTTATATTCGTGTATATTATTTAATATTGCAATTTTCATTATCCTCACCAATGTATATACACTCATTACAGTTTATTTTTGTGTTTGTAGATGGAAGTTGAAGAAGAAGAAAATAATGAACATCGTGAACAAAACATTCATCAAAATAACCCAACTCATGGAAGTAGCTCAATCAGTGAAAGCAGTTCAAGTGAAGAATGATGATCAATATATTTGGATATCAAAACAAGGTGTTGTATTTTTTCAAATATTTGTCCGTTAAATCAGAAATTGTGTTTAATGTAATGGACATAGTGTCCCAATTGAAAGACAGAGGGATTCCAAAAATCGACTCATTTTGTATGAAAAAGAGTGTCTTATATATATATATATATATATATATATATATATATATATATATATATATATATATATATATATATATATATATATATATGTTTTAATTTATTCTATTGTGTTCTCCATTGTTGTTGTTAAATGTTACACCATTGATTAAATGTATAGATGATTAAATAGTATAATGAAGGGATGTGAAATCTGATGATATGATATAAAAAATTAATCCAAACATCACATTCACAATCACAATAATTGTTAGAAAATTAAATATTACAAAGCAATGAAACACATAAAATATACGGAAAACACAAGCACACAAAACACATAAAACCAGAGAGACACAGATATACGTGGTTCACCCAGTTTGGGTTACGTCCACCCCGAACAACCAGTCCTTCCTTTCTATTATCCAGCAAAAATGAAGAGACACAACCTACAGTAGATCTGTTGTAATATCCTTTGTTCTCTCTCACAGTCTCCCTATCTGTTTCTCACTCCGAGAATACACATACACTCCATGGTTGCAATACAATACCCTCATAAAAGCGAGGGGTTGCCTTCTAGTGCAAAAAACCCTAAACTAAACATAACTTCTACCGTCAGATCGTCCGCCTAATGAATGGTCCAGATTGACTAGAAATTACTATACTTTTACAAGGCAATTTTACATATGTTCTTAGCTTCGAGGGCGCTGCCCCCGAAACCCCCCACCAGGGAGGGGCTCCATAAAGTCGCAGCCACCCCCCCTGGACCCCCCAGGCAGCGTTTAATTGCGAGCATCGTTGCCGCCCCATTAAGGTACAGGGGTCCAACTTTGTGATACAAAATAAACAAGATAATCAGGCTCCACACCCAACAATCTCCCAATTGGAGACTGATTGTAGCAACTGCACCGCTGCTTCATTTGCTAGACAATGACTCCTCTTTGGACCTAGTTGTTTCTCATCTTCATTGTCATACTTGAAGACCAATTGAAACTGAGCATAATCTCAGTTTCTCCCTGGTTACAACTTTTGTTAGCATATCTGCAGGATTCTGGCTAGTGTGTATCTTTTCCAGCTTCAACTATCCATCTTCCAATACTAACCGTATGAAATGGTACTTGAGTTGTATGTATTTAGTTCTGGAATTAAATATTGAGTTCTTTGCAAGATGAATGGCACTTTGGTTATCACTGTATAACATGCCCATATCATGCTTCTTACCCAATTCATCCATAAACCTTTGTAACCAAATCATTTCTTTACTAGCCTCTGTAGCAGCAACATACTCTGCTTCTGTTGTTGAAAGCGCAACAACACTTTGGTTTTTTGAAACCCAACTGACAGCTATTCCACCTACTGTAAATACATACCCTGTAGTGCTCCTCCTATTTTCTCTTTCACCTACCATATATGCTTCAACATATCCCTGTAGAGCAATGTTTGAACCACCAAAGCATAACGCTTGATTTGTGGTACCTCTCAAATATCTGAGAAACCATTTTACTGCCATCTAATGTTCTTTTCCTGGATTATTCATGTACCTTCTTACAACTCCCACTGCATGTGCAATATCAGGCCTTGTGCAGAACATTGCATACATTAAGCTTCCAATTGCTGATGCATATGGAACTTTAGACAAATAATCCATTTCTTCTTGGGTCTTGGGGCACATCTCCTTACTAAGTTTGAAATGGCTAGCAAAAGGTGTACTAATTGGTTTTTCATTCTGCATATTAAATCTTTTCAACACCTTTTGTATGTACTCATTCTGAGACAGTATTAATTTGCGATTTTTCCTGTCTCTAGTTATTCTCATACCAAGGATTTGTTTTGCAACTCCCAAATCCTTCATTGCAAATGAATTTTCCAATTTTATTTTGAGCTCATTTATTTCCTGCATATTAGACCCTGCAACAAGCATGCAATCTACATACAATAACAATATAATATAGCTGCCATCATTTTTCATTTTTAGATAAACACAATGATCAGAGTGACATCTAGTGTAACCTTGTTCAGACATAAACTTGTCAAACTTTAGATGCCACTGCCTTGGAGCCTATTTTAAGCCATAAAAGCTCTTCTTTAGCCTGCACACTAATTTTTCTTTCCCTTTGACCTCATATCCTTCTGGTTTCTCCATATAGATCTCTTCCTCTAAATATCCATGGATAAATGTTGTCTTTACATCTAACTATTCAAGATTTAAATCTTCTGCTGCTACAAGACTTAAAATAGTTCTGATTGAATTCATCTTAACAACAGGAGAAAATATTTCATCAAAATCAATACCTTTCTTTTGTGCAAACCCCTTCACCACAAGTCTAGCTTTGTACCTCTGTTTTCCTCCATCTTCTTCCTTCAGCCTGTAAACCCATTTATTCGGAAATGTAGTTTTACCTGCAGGAAACCTGACTAAGTCCCAAGTCTGGTTATGCATTAAGGAGTCCTTCTCTTCTTCCATGGCTAGCTCCCACTTCTTCCTGCTTTCAACCTGCATTGCTTCTTTATAAAATTTAGGCTCACCAGAATCAGTCAACAATAAATAATATAATGAAGGAGAGTATCGTTTAGGGGGTCTACTTATCCTGATAGATCTTCTAACACCACTTTCAAGTGTTTGAGGTTCATGTTGTTGTTGTGGCGGTTGCTGTTGTTGTTGATTATTATTATTTTCAAGCACCTTTACTTTTTCTGTGATCTCATCAAGAACTGTGTATTCTTTGTTTTCTTTTTCCTGTTTCTTTTCCTGCAACTAATTCTTATACAAGACCTTTTCATTTAATATTACATCTCTGCTCCTAATGATTTTGTAATTTTCATAATCATATAAGCGATAACCAAAATCATTAACACCATATCCAATAAAGGTACATTTCTTTGATTTTTCCTCAAGCTTTGTTCTGTTTTCTTTATTAATATGGACAAAGGCCTCACAGCCAAAAGGCTTTAAAAAGGAGTAGTTTACCTTTTTATATGTCCATGCTTCCTCTGGAATACCACCATCCAAGGAACTTGAAGGCCCTCTGTTTATTAGATAAACAGCAGTATCTACAGCATCTGCCCAAAATTGTAAAGGCAATCCTGCATGCAATCTCATGCACCTTGCATGCACCATGATTGTTCTGTTCATTCTTTCTGACACACCATTTTCTTCTGGTGTTCTCAGAATTGTCTTCTCTCTGCGAATTCCATGCTCTGAACAGTACCTATCAAACTCTTTGCTGCAATATTCACCTCAATTTTCTGATCTGAGACACTTCAACTTATTTCCTGTCTCAATCTCAACCAAAGCTTTCCATTTCTTGAAAATATAAAATACATCAGATTTATTCTGAATATAATAAATCCATGTTTTTCTAGTTGCATCATCAATAAAAGTAACATAATAATGAGAGCCACCAAGAGATGATACTTGAGCGGGTCCCCCTACATCTGTATGCACAAGATCTAATTTTTTTCTCTTCTTTTCTTTACCAACTCTGAGAAATCTGACTCTCTTTTGTTTTCCATAAATGCAGTCCTCACAGAAATCCAAATCAACATTCTTCAAACCCGGCAACAAATTTCTTGAGTGAAGAATCTTCATCCCCTTCTCACTCATGTGTCCAAGACTATGATGCCATAATGTTGCATCTGCTCCTTTGGAATTTAAAGCATTAACAGAGTTAGAAATACCATTGCATAAATACAATGTACCAACCTTTTCGCCTTTTGCTATTACTAGGGCTTCTTTGGTGACCTTCCAAGTTTTATTTGTGAAAGTTGTCACGCAACCTTCACTGCCTAACTGCCCTGTTGAAATCAGATTTTTCTTCAGATCTGGAACATGCCTTACCTCCTTTAATAGCCATTGGTTTCCATTCTGTTGTTTTACAAGAACTTTACCCATTCCAACAATTTTACAGGCTTTATCATCACCCAAAAAAACTTGTCCAAAATCTCCTTGAACATAGTCATGAAAATATTTCTTATTTGGTGTGGCATGGAATGAGGCCCCTGAATCTACTACCCAAGAATCAGTAACATTTTCGAAAGAAAGAATCAAAGCATATTGTAACACATCACCTGTCACATTTGCTTCATGATTTTTTTCTTGTTGTGAATCTCTTTCTTTTCCCTTCCAAGATCTACAGTCTTTCTTCAGGTGTCCTTTCTTTCCGCATTTCCAGCACACTATCCCCGATCTGGACTTGGATCTGCCTTTCCTTGATTTATTGCGATATCCCGAGCTCTTTCCTCTTTCCATTCTTCTTCCCATAGACTCTGCACTCAAATCATTACCCGATGTCTCACCGGAGCTTTTCCGTCGCATTTCCTCGCTAAGGATAGCATCGACAACATCATCAAACTTTAAAGTACTAGATCCAGAGACAGAGTTACTAATGGCCATAACTAAACCATTCCAGCTTTCTGGAAATGAGCACAGAAATAAAAGAGCCCTAACTTCATCATCAAATTTTACCCCTACAGAACTTAACTGACTGGTAACTATATTAAAATCATTTAAATGGTTTTCAACAGATCCACCTTCCGACATCTTCATATTAAATAAATGTTTCATAAGAAATACCTTGTTTGAGGCCAAGGGTTTTTCATATAGTTTCGCCAACACCTTAATCAAACCCTCTGTTGTTGTTTCCTTCGAAATATTGAAGGCTACCGACGTTGCGAGGCACAACCGTACTGTTTCGAGCGCCTTTCTATCGAGAATATCCCATTCTGTGTCTGTCATAGTCATCGAATTCTTTGTTTTTCCGCTCAATGGTAGGTACATATCTTTCTGATATAGATAATATTCCATCTACATCTTCCACAGCGGGAATTTTTGGTCGTTAAATTTCTCGACCCTAAACTTACCATCTTCCGCCATTGCTCCCACTCGAACCAAGAACCCTTATTTCCTACGATTTTATCAGCCAAATAGACCTTCGGCTCTGATACCAGTTGTTAGAAAATTAAATATTACAAAGCAATGCAACACATAAAATATGAAGAAAACATAAGCACACAAAACACATAAAACTAAAGAGACACAGATATACGTGGTTCACCCAGTTTGGGCTACATCCACCCGGAACAGCCAATCCTTCCTTTCTATTATCCAATGAAAATGAAGAGACACAACCTACATCAGATCCGTTGTAATATCCTCTGTTCTCTCTCACAGTATCCCTATCTATTTCTCACTCCGAGAATACACATACACTCCATATCCGCAATACAATACCCTCATAAAAGCGAGGGGTTTCCTTCTAGGGAAAAAAACCCTAAACTAAACATAACTTCTACCGTCAGATCATCCGCCTAATGAATGGCCCAGATTGACTAGAAATTACTATACTTTTACAAGGAAATTTTACATATGTTCTTAGCTTCGGGGGCGCTGCCCCTGAAACCCCCCACCAGGGTGGGCTCCATAAAGTTGCAGCCGCCCCCCTCCTGAACCCCCCAGGCAGTGTTTAATTACGGGCGGCGTTTCCGCCCCATTAAGGTATAGGGGTCCAACATTGTGATACAAAATAAGCAAGATAATCAGGCTCCACACCTAACAATAATTGCACTGTCACAAGTCGATGTTTCTAAAAAATATAAAATGAACATTGTTGTGTGTTAGTTACTGTGCATCGGTGCAGCGCACCAGCGCATTTCTACGATCTATGGGCACCACAAAAATACAAATACTAATTAGAACGCTCGATGTGTTTGTGTGATACTGCGCACTAGTGCATTTTTATGATATTGTGCACCGTTTTGTTTCTACGACCTATGGGCACCACACAAATACCAATACCAATTAGAATTCCATGTGTGCTCTATCGATGACTACCACCCAGGCAGTTTGATAGGCGTTGCATGCACCAGTGCAGTTTTCCTTTAACGTGTCAATATGTTTTTATAACTTGATGGCCTGGTGTGTTGTATCACCTACAGGGCACCTAGTTTGGTTTTACACCTTAATAGCCCAGTGCATGCACCTACGACTGCCTCGGTGCGACTGTCTTGCTGACATGCACTGTGGCGTTGCTAAACGCCCCGGGGCATCCGAAATTTATTTTCCGTCCTAGTGCTTGGTAGGTTTATAGTATCGATGCATTCACGGTACAACGCACCGATGTGTTGACACCCAATTAGCGTGCCGTTGAGAAAAACATCCATAACAACCTCCGGGAGCCCATTTTTTTTTAGTTGTGTTGAAATTCCATTAGAAGCTCTACCAAAACCTTCGTTACCAAAAACAGATGTTGTAGAAAAAAAAAATTTGACAATTTTGGCCAATTTTATAACACTAAAAACCTTCGTTATAACCTCCGCTAGAGGGTATTTTCCTTGCAGTGCACCTGACCATAGATTGGGCTGAACCAAATATATCTTTCATCCAATCACCCATGTACCATATTCCAAGCATGAATGTGGGATCTCATGGAACAAACCAAACAAAACCAAACCAATGCTTCCATAGGCCAAACCTCCTCAACCTTCAACCAGTGATTCCACCTCACATTTGGGCATCACTAACATCACCAGATTGGTCTCTACCCAAGTTTCCAAGGCTTCAAAGCATTTTTTCCAACCAAGGCTTCCAGAGGAAAAACCTCCTCAACCTTCAACTAGTGATTCCACCTCACATTCGGACATCACTAACCATCACTAGATCGGTCTCTACCCAAGTTTTCCAAGGCTTCAGAGCATTTGTTCCAACCAAGGCTTCCAGGACTAGTAAATCAACCCAAAGTTGTTGATAGGATTCCAAATTTTTTGTCCAATCAGGGCTTCCAGGACTAGTAATTGAACCCACCAAGGGCTTCCAGATCATTTGTCCAAACAAGGATTCCAGGACTAGTAACTCAACCCAAGTTGTTGCAGGGTTTCCAGAACATTTGTCCAACCAATTCTTCCAGGAACTAATAACTCAACACATAGCCAAAGGAACATGAGAACCAACCTGTTATAGGTCAATATGGGCATCATTCCCAATTACCTGGTCAAATTTGACATCATCCCCAAGACCAATGAAATAGGGTCTATCATCCACTATCATTTCAGTTGCTACATGCCCTAAGACAAGAACAAATCATTCATGACTTCTATTGCAAGGTTTCCAAGGTTGGAAGTATATGTTATATCACTTATGAGCTCACCAACGTTGCCTCTCAAGGGACTAACTGCGTTGCATATGCAGTTACCTCCATTCAAGGGTGCTTTGCAATGCGCTTCCTGACATTCAAGAGTGCGTTGGTCAAATGAGAGTGAAATTCTCATTGTTCTGGAATCTCCACATGGCCAGTGCCTTCTAGAAGATTCCATATGTTTCTAACTTCAAATCCATGTGTCCATATAACACCTCTGAACTTGGGAACATGTCTTGCCTATTATTAGAAAGTAATTGATGGAGAAACTACCTTCAGTTGCCCTATAAATTGAGCACAGATCCTAGTGCTACAAAAGGAAGAAATTTTGGTAAAGAAATGTTGTTGGATTCTCAATTGAGAGAGTGATAGAAGTGATATGTTATTGGTGAGATGTTGATTGGTATGAGGCTAGGATGATGCTAGATTTGGTGACATGAAATCGATCATTGGTTGTAACTTCCCCCTTCTATTAATTAAAAATATTGTTTTTCATTTTCCCATATATGTATCTGTTTATGGTTCTATTTCTCATGCAATGGATTCTTAACTGACATATATGTTTCATGTTTAATCGATTTAAATGATTAAGATAAATAGGCATTTATATAGTGCAATCTCTTTGTTGTTTAGTGTTTATACTTGAAGGAACTAGTCTAGTGATCCAAAGTTAGATTGGAAGCTACATCAAAAGTGACAAAAGGAGAATAGGAAGCACTTGGATCACAAGTAGGTTCATCTATATTTCTGTGTGTATATTTACTCTTAAAAAGTTTCTGCAAAGTATTTGATCTGTTGTTCTAAATTCATAGCACCACATTTAGGGAATTTGATTTATCCCTAATTCATAATTCTGCATAACAAATTGGCGACTCCGCTGGGGAGTTTCCCTTCATTCCTGGTGTTTTTGCCTCTACTTATCCACTCAGTAGTATAGACTATCAATTATTAGAATTTTGGGTCAAATAATTGCATTAGAAGTGTGTTCTGTAGTTTTAATTTTGAATCTTTATTGCGCCCAACGCACTGTTGTTCAAGACACAGTGCTCTGCAGATCAATGTCTCCCACTCAGGGGTGCTTTGCAACGCATTGTCTCCCTTTAGAGACTGTGTTTCCCCCTTAGCCAACCAAATTCCCTTTGAATTTTTCATTGCCATCATACTCAGCCTTTTGTTTTTTGTGTTTTCAATTGTCTGATACCTCTTAGAGACTAGTGAATTTTCCTGATTCTTCCTCCTTTGAAAAGTAAGTTTGTGAAATGTCTCTTTAAGTTTTTTTCTTTATCATTGACAAATAGAATTCAAAGTATTTTATTTTTGCATTAGATTCATTTGTTTTCGTAAAGGAAATTGTCGTTAAATTCTTCATTTCCTATAGGAAAATTTGTATTTCCATTCTTCGTTTTCCTAAAAGATAAATTGTTGTTAAATTCATCATTTCTCAAAGAAGAAAGAATTTGTTTTTGTTGATTTGATGCATATAGTTTCATTTTTGCATTCACATTAAGGAGACTAAAAAGAAAAACCTGCATTTGCATATATTGAATTGTGTGTTTTGCATAGGAACAAGTTAGGAAATTTGCATATTAGGTTGTGCTCTTTGTTGTTTTCTCTCAAAACTGATTGCTCTTTCTCCTTAGTAGCTAGAATTTTCATTGAATACGCTAAAATTGAAAAGTTTGTTTATAATTTTATTTTACATTTTAGGAATTTCCATCACATCATCACAGTGAACCTTGAAAGGAAAATTGATAAACAATATCAACTTAAAATTTACATCAATTTACCTAAAAAAGCATTGGAACCATAACAATAACATTAGAAGGTCTAGGATACATTTCGAGCGTGATACCTCACTCCACATACGTAATTATATCGTAACTCGTCCACGTACCTTCGGGTGTATCGGGAGGTGTTATAGTACCAAAAGTATAAAGGGGTGCTCTCACTATGTAGTTTCGCATTAGACAGCGCTAATACCTTCAAGTATATTTGGGAGGAAAATTTTAGGTTGCTATCCATCCATAGTGAAGAGTCGACCGCCTTGAAAATTGTGATACACCGAACACAGCATTTAGGGAGATTGCCTACCTGTACTTCTTGTTTCACCAGGAGGTATTTTGCAGTTCACAGTTTCTTGGTAGACCTTTTGCCTAGAATTACCCTTTTATTTTTATTTTTTATTTTTGTCATAAAATAAATCAGTCATTGTGGAAGAAGAACATCCCTTTCCCCATCATTGGCGTAGACTTGCATTGAAACCACCTTTACCACTATAAACCACTTCTGGTCGGTGAAGGAGACATCACTCTACCGAAACTAGTACTATCAGTACCTCTGGTGTGACATCATCCTTGCATATACTAGATTCGACACAAGTTGTTTCTACAAATATTGTTTCATATACTATTGTCGAGACGGAGTCCTCACAGCTACCTATGGTCACGATCCATCCATTCAGTAAGACCATACCTCTCGAACCTGATGTTGTTCTACTGGAAGTTGATCCGGATCCCATCGTGATTTAGGGGGCAGTTGTTATTGGTCAAACTGGACATCATCCCCAGGACCAATGAAATAGGGTCTATCATCCCCTTATATTTCAATTTCTATATTCCATAAGTGAAGAAAATATAGATCTCGAAGTCGAACAACTGGAAGTTGTTCCTGCATTATTCGCTCCACAATCTATTGTAGCCATTGAGTCTCTCATATCGCACATTGAAACACTTGAAATATACTTTGGGCTTGATGAAAAATTTCTTCCACCTGGTTTGATTTCGATTGAAGGAATATCACAAGACGCGACACCTTTAACTCCAACTCATTTTTGGGAGGATTTTTACCCGTACAAGTCTTTTCCTCAATCACCTTCCTCTACTTTTGTTGATCATGTTTTACTTCGAGTTCCTGTAAATTCTATAGGGTATACATTGGGTCATTTGACCATGGCTGAGATAACATCCCAGATTGAACCATCTATTTCAGCTGCAACAACATCTATTGGTGCTTCATCTTCGATGTTTTTTCCATTGTCTTCACCCATGTCATCATCTGGAATCCTATGCAGTTGTGGCTGTGAGTTAAGAGGAAAGGTTGAACGCAAGTGACCCGAATGTAGTGAACGTGGTAGTGCGCATATTAAAACATAGATCTGAACATGAAGGTGTGAATGCGAAGACAGTACTTAGGTGTATAAGTGACCCAACATAGAGAGAAGAGCATGGAACGTTGCAGGAAATATATGAAATAGGCAGAGGCTGTGTAAAACGTAAAGGCATGGGTCAAGTCAGGAAAATACAGTTGTGCATAACATTTAGAAATATAACAGTAAGCATAGAAGATAAAGGGACAACAGGAAGAGAAGACAAAATGAATAGAAAGTAAGAGGCTAAAAGGGTTGAATTGAAATATTGTTTTAACTGTAAATGTATTATTTATTTTAAATTATTTTTGATGCAAAGGCAAGTCTCTGTAGGCAAAGAAAAACTCCAATGTAATACTGAAATCAGTACATAGTGTTGTAACATCCTGAATGTGTTGAGCGAGGAAATGAGAAGGTGGAAGGCAAAGAGTCATACATGTTCATTTCATATTTCCATATGGAATGCAAACATCTATGAAGTGATCTCTATAAATGATGTTATTGTGATATGTATAGAGAGGTTAGAGAGTGGAAGAAGAAGAAGAAGGAGCAGATAGAGAAGTTGTGAAGATCCAGAGATGATTTAAAGTAGTTATGAAGGCTGGAAGGACAGCAGTGAAGAAGGAGAAAAACAGTGTCGATATCCAGGTAAATCAGCGTATGATTTTATTGTAGAGTGAGGAAGTTGGTGCTTCCATATCAAGTTGTAGCTTGATAGATGTCCAGTTGTAGCTATTTGAGGTAGAAGCCTCCTGTGGGTTGTAGCCTACATAAAATACATGGGAGTTGGTGCTTCTGTTTCAAGTTGTATCTTGATATATGTCCAGTTGTAGTTGGCTGAGGTAGGAGCCTCCTGTGGGTTGTATCCTACAAAAAATAGATGGGAGTTGGAGCTTCCTTGCAAGTTGTAGCTTGCAGAATTGAGGTATTAGCATCCTGTAGGTTGGAGCCTACAGAAAACCAGTGGTGAGAGGGATTTGGAGCTTTCCTTTGCATCACAACAATAATAAGATGTGGTTTTCTCCCTTATGGGTTTCCACTTATATCTGTTGTCTATGTACATGATGATTATGTGTTGATATTTTGTATTTAATCTACTTAATACCTGTTGCTCACTTATTAATATTTTTGTTCCATTATCCCTTAAGTTGATTATGAAATGAAGGTGTAAATAAGTGTAAAATAAATTTTTAAAAGACCAGGAATGCATTAAACTAATTCATCCCCCCTCTCAGTTTAAATAAGGTTTCAACAATTGGTATTAGAGCCAGTTCCTTCTGTATCAGTTTAACAACTGGAAGGAGATCCTAGATCCCAAAGATGACTAGCCTAGAGGGATGCTCAACAAATAAAGCCCCGTTGTTTACTGGCACAAACTATGCCTTCTGGAAAATAAGAATGAGGATGTACATAATGTCTCTAGGAATAGAATTTTGGGCTGTTGTGGAAATAGGATATGCTCCAAAGCATACTGACAAAGAGAAAGAAGCCAAACAAGATTTCATAGCTAATGCAAAATCCATGAATGCATGTTGTGTAACCAACTCCAAAAAGAGAAGAAAAGAGATATCAACGCCTTAGAAATAAGCCACTTCGAGGGGGGAACCTCCAATACATTACATAAATGAAAAATTCTTGGATGATACAATTTACAAAACCTCCTTTCTATATATAGGAGTCCGCAGGGCCACCGTACAATCTAATTGGGGACATGATATAATGTAACCGACCTAAAAATAATCATTTGAAGACGTTAATAGCAATATAGAGTTTACAAAGTCTGATAATAACAATAAGGGGTTACACTAACAATAATAAGGGACTATACTAGTAATATAGGGACCTAACATGCCCCTCTCCTTCAAAAAAGTGTTGTCCTCAATGCTTGAGTAGCTCTGGGTGCTTCTGTATAAAATTCTCATCCTCCATGTAGAATCTTCAGTGGGTAAGTTCTTCCACTTGATGAGATACTCTGAAATTGATCGATTCCGTAGTTGTCGAGTTCTTGTTTCCATGACCGCTTCTGGTTCCAATATGATTTTTCCTTCCTCATCAAGTTCTGGCAATATTGTTTGAACTGGAAGATTTTCACCTATAACCTTCTTTAAACACGAAACATGGAAAACTGGATGTACTCGCGAAGAAGCAGGAAGCTCCAATTTGTATGCCATAGTACCAATGTTTTGCAACACCTTGTAAGGACCATAGTACTTTGGCGATAATTTATTATCCTTCTTAGCTTGCTTGAGGGACATTTGTTTGTATGGTTGTAGCCGTAAAAATACCCAATCTCCTACATCAAAACTTCTCTCGTTGCGATGTTGATCTGCCTGTTGTTTCATTTGGTTTTGTGCCAAATTCAGGTTATCCTTTAAGAGTTGGAGAACTTCTTGCTAATGCTCGATGTGATCTTCCACTACTTGAACCTTCGAATTTTCCCTTAAGGATGATATCCATAAAGTGCCATAAATGGGGTCATTTTTGCTGCAGTATGGAAGGAAGTGTTATACCACCATTCAGCGAGAGGTAACCACTTGACCCATTGTGTTTGTTTATCAGATACAAAACAACGAAGATATCCTTCCAAACATTTATTGACTATCTCAGTTTGACCATCAGATTGAGGATGATAAGATGAGCTATGAGCTAATTGAGTACCCAAACAAGAAAATAACTCTGTCCAAAAATTTCCAGTAAAAATGGGATCTCTGTCACTCACAATAACTCTTGGGCTTCCATGTAGCTTTTGAATTCTGTCCATAAATGTACTAGCAACTGTAATTGCTTTAAATGGATGAGATAATGCACAAAAGTGTGCATACTTGGTAAGTCTATCAACTACCACCATGATGACACTCTTTCCTTCGAACTTAGGTAAACCTGTGATAAAATCCATTGAAATCTCCTCCCAACGTTGCCTTGGAATGGATAAAGGTTGTAGAAGACCCGGGGTCTTAATTGTCTCAAATTTATTCTGCTGGCAAACCAAACATTCCGCCACAAACTTTTGAATATCAGATTTAAGGCCATCCCAGAAAAATTCTTTCTTCACCCTGTGGTAAGTTTTTAAAAATCCTGAGTGTCCTCCTAAAGGAGAAGTGTGCAATTCCAGAAGAATCTTTTGTTTTAGTTGGGAATTGTTACAAATATATAAGCGATCTTTGTACCATAAGGAATCATTTTTCCAACTAAATGTATCAGATGTACTAGGATCTTGCTTCAACTTTTGAATGAGTGTCCATACATCTTTTTCCTTCTTCCATTCATCTCTTGCTTTGGTTATCCAATCTGGTTGGATAATAGAAATGGCACAAAGCAATGCTTCCACCTCTTCATTCTTTCTTGAGAGTGCATCTGCAACAACATTAAGCTTTCATTTTTTGTATATTATTTCAAAGTCATAACCCAACATCTTTGTGACCCATTTTTGTTGCTCTTCTGAAGATAGTCTTTGTTCCAAAAAGTGTTTAAGACTATCATGATCAGTTTTTACCTTGAAGTGTCTTCCCATTATGTAAGTTCGCCATTTCTTTAGTGCATGCAGTATTGCTAACATTTCCTTCTCATAAATAGGTTTATGTAAATACTTTCATTTGATTGGATGAATTTCAAAAGAAATGGGTCTTCCTTCCTTCATTAAAACAGCACCAATTCCATTTCCTGAGGCATCACATTCCACAATAAATGTTTTTGTGAAGTCTTTCGTAGCTAAGACTGGTGCTCGACACATTTCCTCTTTAAGATGTTCAAAGGCCTTAGTTGCTTCAGGAGTCCATGAAAATGAATCTTTCTTCAATAATGTTGTTATAGGTGTTGCTATTCTCCCATAATTCTTAACAAACTTGCGATAATACCCTGTTAACCCGAGAAATCCTCGCAACTGCTTTATGATTGTGGGGACTTTCCATTCCTTGATGGATTTAATTTTGTTAGGGTCTACCTTAACACCCTCGTGAGATACAATATGACCTAGATATTCCACCTCTTGTACTCCAAAGAAACATTTGGATTTTTTGCATATAATTGTTTCTCCTACAATAGTTTGAGCACCCTGTCAACATGTTCAACATGATCCTTCCAAGACCTTTTGTAGATTAGTATATCATCAAAAAATACTAGCACAAATTTTCTAAGGAAGGGTTTGAAAATGGAATTCATCAACCCTTGAAATGTAGAAGGTGCATTGGTAAGGCCAAAAGGCATGACCAAAAATTCATAATGACCCTCATGAGTTTGAAATGTTGTTTTTTGAATATCTTCAGTCTTCATTATAATTTGATGATATCCTGAACGAAGATCCAACTTGGTAAAATAAATTGCTCCATGTAATTCATCCAATAATTCATCAATCACATGAATGGGAAATTTATCTTTAATGGTGAGCTTATTGAACTCCCTATAATCCGGACACACTCGCCATGATCCATCCTTCTTGTGTACCAATACTACAGGAGCAGAGAAAGAACTTTGACTAGGTTGAATTATACCCACCTCTAACGTTTCTGCAATCATACGTTCAATTTCGCTCTTTTGGACATAAGGATATCTATAAGGCCTGATGTTTGGAGGAACACTTCCTGGAATCAAATGAATAGAATGATCATGATCACGAATAGGTGGGAGTCCTTTGGGAGTTTCAAACACCTTGGAATGATTGTCCAAGACTTGTTGGAGATCTGCAAAAATAGATGATTTTGATGTTGGAACTTCTAGTGAGCATAATTGTGCAGTTACACCTCGTTGTTCTTTATTTAGAAGCTTTTTCATGACATTACAGCTTATTATCTTTCCCAGCTTCCCCGTAATACCCCGTAATTCGACTTCCTTTCCTTCTGAAAAAAATTTCAAGGAAATTTCTTGAAAATTAAAAGCTATCGTCCCCAAAGATTGTAACCATTGTACTCCTAGTACAACATCAGCATCTCCCATAGGAATGGAAAGCATTGGACTATTCAATACATATTCCCCCATGGTTAGCTTGATATTATGGCATTTTCCAGAGCAATTTATAGTTCCTCCATTTGCAACCATCACTTGACATTCTGGTGCTGGGTATAGGAAACAATTTAATTCCTTAGCTACCTTACAATGAATAAAATTATGGGTGCTACCTGAATCAATCAACACTATTACCTTTTTCTTCTTGATATGTCCTTCTATCTTGAGAGTTTGAGGAGTGGTAATTCCTACCAGTGCATTACAAGATATGGTCGGATTCATTTCTTCCCCTTCTATGGCTGGTTCCTGGTGTATATCCTCTTCTTGTTCATTTTCTTCTTCCTCTTCACAATATATGTAAAATAATTTCTTCTCAGCACACTTATGACCTTTAGTGTATTTGCTATCACAACTGTAGCATAGCCCTTTTGCTCTTTTTTCTTCCAATTTTTGTGGTGTCAACCTTGTAGGTTGTGGAAATCTAGGCGTAGCAACACTTCCTTCTTTATAGAAGTGAGTGGTAGGCTTCCTTGTCGCCATAATTTTACATTCAATTTTTCTTGACAATCTGAATGCCTCCTCCAATGAATCAAGTTCCAAAACGTGAACTTCATATTGGATGTTATCCTTTAAAGTGCCTATGAAGAGATCAATCCTGTGTTCCTCTGGAATATCAGTTACCTTTATATTCAATTTTTGGAAGTCCTCAATGTGCTCCTCCACTAAGCCATTTTGTTTGAGATTTAACAATTGGCTAAATAAGGTGTTTCTTTTTGTATCCTCATAATGTGTTATCATTTCCTCCGTAAAAATTGACCAAGTGACAATTTTTTACGGGAGCAAATCCATCGATACCATACAAATGTATTTTTTTCTAAATGTAAAGTTGCAATGCGTACCTTTTGTGTGTTTTGCATGTTATGGAGATCAAAATATTTCTCCATCTGTAGTATCCATGTTATAGGATCCTTTCATCAAACTTCCTCATCTCCATTTTTGGAATATGGTGGTTCTTCCCGCCAACATTAGAGTTTATGAAATCACGATTAACATTTATTTTTTTCTCATCATGAGTTTCTTCAACTATCTTTTCACCATTATGAAACATTTCTTGTATCAACTTTGTCAAACCTTCCATGTCTGCTTTTAGATCATTCTTCATGTTTTCCATGTGGTCTTTTATGTCATCCATCTTAGCTTCTATGTCAGCTTCCATGCCATCCATCTTAGCTTCCACACCTTTCTTCAAAACTTCCATTTAATTTTTTGTTGCTCTTTGCGAGAGTGAAATTTGGTGCACTTGCTCTTGTAATTTTGATAGATCATGTTGTAATTCTTCATCTTCATGAGTCATAGTAGAGCCTTCTTAAGGCTTAATGGGTGTTGAATTATTTTTACGAGGCATATTTTAGAACCCAATACTGATATCTATTCTAAAATATGCCCTTGGAATCAATTCAAATTGATTCTTCAAACAAGACTTATGCAATTCGGAAAATATATATATATATATATATATATATATATATATATATATATATATATATATATATATATATTTATATACACATTTTTCTTGCTTTTGAGGAGCTCGATATTGAAATTGGATTATCTCTATGATTTCAACACTTCAATATTTGAATTTCAGTACCACCGTAGCCCTCTAAATTATCTTTTGAATGCCACAGGTCTGACCTGATTTGGATTCTCCAAGACAAAGTTGTGTCCAATCTCCTACAATGACCTAATTATGGACTGGTTAAGTAGAGTGAACTTGTACGACTTGCCACGTGTCACTGTTTTATCCTTCAGCTTTGAAATTGATAGCCAAGAAACCAAAGTCCGTGTACTTGTGACCACTTTTTACAACACTCCAATCCGATGCTTAGAGAGATATTTATGAATATTTTCCCACAATCACCTCTTTGAGATGAAATTTGGGAGCCTCAAAAATCACTACCTTCCACAGATCATATCTCCGAAAATATTGCGAACCAAGATCTGAAATTTTTTGACGGTTTTCCTCGGGATTTTGGCTTTGCACCCTAAAAATTTCAGATTCTGAACCTTCGTATAAAAAACGTTATAGTGAAAATTCCACGATGACCTGTTTAGAGCAGTGAAACCCTAGAATCCAAACCTCTGATACCAAATGTTGTGTAACCAGCTCCAAAAATAGAAGAAAAGAGATATCAATGCCTTATAAATAAGCCACTTCGAGGGGGAAACCTCAAATACATTACATAAATGAACAATTCTTGGATGATACAATTTACAAAACCTCCTTTCTATATATAGGAGTCCATGGGGCCATAATGTAATCCTAGTGGGGCCACAATGTAATCCTAGCTAACCTAACAATAATAATTTAAGGGCACAATAATAACAATATGGGGGTTCCAAGGGAACAGTAATAACAATAAGGGGGTTACACTAACAATAAGGGATTATACTAGTAATATAGGGACCTAAAAATGCACTCTTGAGTGATCTGTGTGAAACAGAATTTATCAAAGTAATGCACAGTGAGACTGTCAAAGATATATGGGATACTTTAGAAGATATCCATGAGGGAGATAAAAAAAAGGTGAAGACGGCCAAACTACAAGCCTATAAAGCTCAGTTTGAAAATGTAAAAATGAATGAAGATGAAGATGTAGCCATTTTATTCTTAAAGGTTGCAGAAATTTTGAATAACATGAAAGCTCTAGGAGAAACCATTAAGGAATGTGTGATAGTGCAAAAGATATTGATATCTTGACCATCCAGGTTCAACCCTAAGGTTTAGGCCATAGAAGAAACAACAAACTGGGAACCTTGACCATGAACCAATTGCTTGGAAACTTGACAGCTTATGAGATGAGACTTCCATAGGGGAAGTCAACTGTGAGGGAGGCAACCTTTAAGGCAGATAAGTGAAAAGAAGAAAAGGAAGATATTTGCTTATGCTCTGATGAAGAAGAGGCCAAATTTGTCAGGGGATTGGATAGAGGCACGGTAAATTATAAAGGTAAAATTCCATTTAAATGCTTTAACTGTGGAAGAGTGGGGCACTATGCATATAAATTTCCTCATAATAAAACAGAGAACCAGCCACAAGAGACAAGGAAAAAAAAAAATAAGTGGCAGAAAGGGAAGAGATTCAACAGAAAATAATTTTATGTTGAACAAGATAGCAGTGCATTTGAAAGCTCAGATGAATCCTCAAATGAAGAAGGAACCTCTGAATTTGTGTTGATGGCCAAGGAAGAGCTTGAAGGATTCCTTCTGGAAGATGAGGAATAAGGTGAGGAAGATCTCGAGGGGGAGCTAATGAGTGCCCTAGAGGAAATAGATAGACTTACACTCAAGTGATGAAAAAAGAAATACATTCTCTTGAAATATGTAAAGGAAGAACCAGATTCAGAAAACCTCATTCAGTTGAAAGTAGAACTTGTAGAAGCTAAGAAGGTGGAAGACATTCTGCTAAATCAAATTAAAGATAAACATCAAGAGCAAGAAAAATTGGAAGAAGAAGTGGTATTCCTAAGAAAGAAACTAGAAAACTCCCAAAGGGAATTATCTATAAAAACTTCACGAATGAAAAGCTCTGAAGAGTTGGAAAAAATTATAAATGCTCAAATATCTCCTCTCATGAAGGTTGGGATAGGCTATGAAGGAGAAACCAGTAAGTCCAAGGTAGAAGATAACAAGAATATCATTTTTGTAAAACCTGTAAAGGATAATGAAGCAGCTCGAAATATTCCTATAGAAGTAGAAGCCAGTAAGAACATGATTTGTAAAGAAACTAACAGAAAAAATCAACAACATGAAAGGACATAGAATGAGAGGAACAAACAATAAGCGGAAAAAGGCCCATATACTATTGAATATGAATTGAATAAATTCAGAAGTTGTCAAAGGAGTTTATTTCCTCCTATGAGAAATATCACTTGTTTTGGTTGCCACAAACTTGGACATATTGCAGCATACTGTAAGACAAAGAAAATCTATTCCAACCAACCAAAGATGCAGCCAATGAAAGGAATACCTCAAGCAAAAAAATGGAGAAGACAATCTATCACCATGTATACAAATCATTTCCATGGCTATGTAATGAATTTGGACATAAACTTGTTGAATTTAAATTATGTTCAAAAGGGAGCATAAAATATTATACATCAGCTCAAACATACCTTGGTAAAATAAGATGTTATGTATGCCTCAAGCTTGGTCACAAATAAAAAGATTGTAAACTTCCATATACATTAAAGAACTCTAGACAGATGATGGAATCCAATCAAATCAGACAAAACTATGAATCAAAAATAAGTGCAAACATTATGAAGAACCCCAATAAATTGTGGAAGGAAAAGAGAAAGGGGGGGCCTGTTACCTCAATAACAAAATGAATACATAAGAGTCTCAAGGGGAGCTACTCTAGGAAGCAACGCAAATATCCAGCCAGTAATAGATAAGAAGCAACATCCCAGGGGGAGAGCAGTTCATAATTAGTCCCCATAAAATTAGTCTAAGAAGAGTTCCATGGAATAAGAATAGCTAAAATTTCAGTAATGGAAAGGACAATTCCTCTAACAGAGAACTATAGAGGAAGAAGAATACCTTAATCATTCAATAGCCAACATGTTAATGGAAGGACAGAAGGCAGCAAGCAACCATGGTGGTAGAGTGAACATCATCCATGATCATGTAAGCTAAGAAGACACAACACACTAAGTGATGAATGGTTAAAATCACAAAAAAATATGTTTCGAGCTATAGAACTGAAAATATCCATAGAGGATGATCACACTATGCATCACACTACAAGAATTAACAATGAAACTCATTTAAGAACGATGAGTAAGAGAAATGTTTATCATCATTATATCATTACATAATTCATCAATAGAAGGCTCCCTTGAGAGGAAAGCAGTTAAATGAGTGATAAATCTATGAGTGGTATGACCTTTTAGATTCCTAGTAAATAAATTGAAGATGTCTTCTCGAAGATCATTATGTTAGAACAGTTGAATTGTATATAGAGCAGCAATGATTCTAGAGCAGCCCTATAAAGGAATATGCAGTGACATTCTTTTAAACCAGAATGACAGAATAAGAAAAAGGTTAATGATGCCAAGATCAGATTCAGTATATTGATTATTGTTGTTGAGAAAAGTGGAGAGCTCAAGAGTAGAACCTATGAAGGTTGTCTTAACTATGGGTGCATATGCGAACTAAAGTGAAATTACTGCTTGGTTTATCAAAGTAGTATCAATTGGTATTTGTAACAAGTAGCCTACCTATCAACAGAATACCAAGTGTCATCAGTGGAGCAGTGGTATGGTACAGGTCCTCAGGATCTGAACATCATGGCAAAAGTACATCATGGTAATATTCCCAGCGTTATCTACATTATTAAAGCATGAAAATGTCAATAAATGTGCTAAAGGATCTTTATCTTGTTTACACTTGAAGAATTATATTGATCATTGAAGCAGTATCTATTTCTAGATATAATTGCATGGCTTCGTCAAGTCAGTACAGATATATCTTCAAGGACTCTTTCTTAATATCATTCATAAAACTATGTGAAGCTTTTTTGTTGAGATTTCAATTAAACAACTTGAATATGTTTTGTTGAAGATCATCATGATAGAATGGTTAAAGTATCTGAAGTATGAAGGACTAGTTTTGTTAATCTTACATTTGAAGCTCAAGAGTCTGTTATTGATTCATCTAAACCCTACTTCAGCAGAAAGGAATTTTTAGTATTTCACCAGTGAAGAGAGGTTTATCATTGACATATATACCCCCTTATGTCATAAATAGCATTCTCAGTATTTTAGTATTGCTCCAATGATGCATCTCTGATTATATAAGTCTGATTATACAAGTTTGTTCTATGGAGTGTCCTTATCATCACTTTCATCTTAGTTCAAGTGCAAGGAGTCTATGCTTTGGGATGGTATCGTCTTAATGTGCACATACATACAATTTCAATGATTCTCAAAGTGTTCTCCCAACAACTCTGGTACACTAGTCTGGAGCAGCATGGTATAAAGTTAGAAGAAGGAGGCCCAAACACAACTCAGAGAGAGGAAATAAAAATATAGAAACTACATTGGGAAATGTGAAACCCTTTGCCATTTATGTCAAATGGGGAGTAAAATCAAGCAGAAGAAGGCTATTCTGAAAAGCAAGCAGAGGAAGAAAAGACACTTCTCAGAATGAAAGGGGAGGAAGTCCTGGAGGAATAATTGGAATATTGCCATCAATGCCAAAGGGGGAGAATGTTGGAAATATTTTCATTGATGGAAAAAGAGGCAAAGGATCAGCATGGATAAGATTTAGCGTGATTACTTAAGGCAAAGAACCAGCAAAAAAATTGTAATGTTCCTTTTTCAAAAACATTATCAATCGAAAAGAAAATATATTCCATAGATAGACTGTAGGGGCATTTACTAGATTTTTCACCTTTGAACAAAGGATGAGCTCTATAGGCTACCTGTCCCACTAGCAGACTCTGTCTATAGATCAAGGGATAATATTCCAAAGAGGGAAGAACAACAAGATTGGAAATCTCTCATGATAACCCCAAAATTGCAGCTACAGTAATAACAAATACATCAAATGGAAATAGCAGTGATACATATACACATGAAATACCAGAGAATCCAATGCTCGTCATATTAAGACATAGCAGCAAATAAGAATACAAATCCTTGAGGGAATGATCACCCAAGCAAGGTACTAGAAGCCTCAAGAAACCTGTACATGCAAATATGAGAATACATTGCTGCATAAGAAATCCCTAGGCCATGACTGCGAATTTTTAGAGAGGAACTATTGCATAAATGATGAAAATAAAAATATATAACAATGTGGGCTCAAATAAATAAGGGGGAGCAAGATCTCAACCCCTGAAAATACAATACAACAATCCTTTAAGAGGATTGGCTGAAATCTATACAAAAATGCTATAATACAAAAATGTTGGAGTTGTAGTAGTTGTTGCAACTCAAGAGCTAGAAATGGATGGAGAAGGCTGAAATAGATGCTGCATATGAAGAGCCCTTCTCCAATGAAAATCTGAAGTGAAAGGCTGATCCTTTCACCCAAGACTTCCCCTCCAAGTAACTATCAATCCCTCAAAGCAAATCTTCTCTCTTAATAATGTTGTCTATTGAAGGGACTGCGCTGAAAATGATGGAATTTGGTTGGCCTGATGCCAAATATGGTGGGATATTCTCAAGAACCCCCTTTTCTGATCTCCCAAGGGATGGATCCTCCTTCCTCTAAAAAACTAGCTTTGGATGGTGTATGGAAACCTCCCCAGCAACACCCAACAACACTGCACAATGTCTGCTACAAAAACTGCATTGAATTAGATGACTGAAGCTATGGCCTGAATGCCTGAATATGG
This sequence comes from Pinus albicaulis, assembly GCA_034641835.2. Lineage (NCBI taxonomy): Eukaryota > Viridiplantae > Streptophyta > Pinopsida > Pinales > Pinaceae > Pinus > Pinus albicaulis. The sequence continues at coordinate 416,031,388 of CM076577.1, forward strand.
GGAATGGAGTGCAATCCTTCATGAGCTCCTCAAGAAGGAGATGAATTCCTAAACAGGACTCCCTCGTGCCCGAAGGCACTGTAGCTCTGCTGAACAGCGAGAGGCAGCAACAAGTCTCTAAGACTCAAATGTAAAATGATCAATGATAATCTCAATGGCTGCCTTGCTCCTCTTTTAAACAAGTGAGCCTCCCTCCATGGACCCACTTCGAATTAGGGTTTCCCTTCCTCTAGAAGCTTCCCTCCTACGTTGTCCCACTTAGTTCTTTCCAACTCATGCCAATGCAGTTTGACTTGGTCAACCTTGCCCTAGCCTTTATGTAAAAACATCCTTTCACACATGGAGGTGTGAAATCCAGCTCCAAAAATTATCCTCTTTCATACTTAGAGTATTTGTATTCTCTAATCATGCAAATAATGGGTCCCCTACCCATTTTATTCATCTTTAACAAAATGTAATGTTTCATAAAATTTGGAACATTACAGTCCTCCCCTCTCAAAATATTGCTTGCCCTCAAGCAATTGCAAGGATGAACTGATTTTATTTCTACCCTTCCTCCTGTAGAATCCTTATGTGATGATATCCTTAAGGAAAGGATGTCATATCAGCAATCAAGTCTCCAAACTGTCCCTCCAACATATGCAATCTAGCCTTTGGGTGAACATCCCCAAATAGATATCATGTAGAAACAACTATCCATGAAGGAAACAAGAGTTGTCTAAGGGCCTCCTTGAGGCATGATATCTGATATATAATGGGACTTATCATCCTCATATGAATCTCTCATCCCCAAGCCATCAATCATAAAAATAAGCTGCCTCCCAACAAGGCAAATCATGGAAAATCTCCCTCCACCTTGAGCTCCGGAAATGAAGGTGGGCTGAAAATACGATCATGGAAAGCACTATAAATTGCCCCATGTTATCGTCTTCCCCACTTATGAAAAGTGTGGAGTGTATGTTGATCCTGGGCTGCAAAATTATTGCCCTCAAGTGAAAAAAATGAAGAGCAATCCTTCAAGGATTTCTCCTCCATCAATGAAGAATGAGCTGCTCCAAGACATTTCACCCACGATGAATAGGACATGGTCATCATAGGATACCCCATGACATGTTTTTTGTAGGTGATACCATGTGAATCAAGGCAAAAACAATGTCTCATAGGGTTACAATGCAATCTCACCCACTGTAGCTACAGAAAATAGCATGGCAAGTACTGTACAAAAATATCACCTCTACTACTGAACAGTAGATAGATGAGTGAACCAGCAATACAAAATAAAATACATGCCAAAATATAAACAATGGATGGATTTCATCATCATACTCATGGCCCTCCTCAAGAGAAAGCAAATAGATTGTTGTGGTGGCCATGTCTCCTCTCATGTTCCCATTAGAACATGTAATGCAGAAAATATGGGAGTCCTCCCTTATCAAGGACACATTCATCCCATGTGTCTCTCCTCTAATCATGTCCTTCACTGAGATAACAGCAATATAAACCAAGGAGACCATACTCAGCAATAAAATGAGGCAATTACTGAAGGTTTCATGTTTTGCAAAGATGTACCAACAGTCTCCCAAGTAGTCACAGTGCAATTTCCCAAACTGCTGCTTTGAGAAATGATATGGAAAGTTGTTTTTCATCTCATGAATAACAATGTATGTTCCTGATAATGCATGGTAAGTGGATGAACATAAATTATAAACATACATGGAAGGTAACACTTGCCCAAGGCCATATAAAATATGGTTGTCTCCATCACATAGTTTGGCCCAATTTTGCTCATGGAGCAACATGAAAAATCTGCCCCTTTGAATAGCCCTGCACTGCATCATAATGATAAGAGTATGTAAATCAGAAAAGGTACACACAAGACTCTTACCATAGGCTGGAAGTGATATTATAGATGGATCTATGCATGTGATCCTCCTCCCAAATGACAGCGCTGTGAGCTCATGCAAAAAGGCTCCTGCTCATGCCAATCTTTGTTCCTTGACATGCTCCTTGTCAAGAACAACTCTGGTGATGTTGCTACAAATATGAAGCTTCTCCCAAAATGGAAATGCCTCCCAATAAATCCCAGCTAAGGAGTGATCCCCTTCCACTATGATAGTGCCCTCCTCTACTCCTACAACACCAACAATCAGATGAGAGAAAATCTGCTTGTGCTCTCTCCCATCAATCCCAAGAAACTCAAGTGCTTGTTGCCTCCTCATGCTCACATCATATGACTCATGTGATGAAGGTATCATGACTGATATATATGTCATATCAAAAATATGTATCCCTTCCCCTTTCTGCCCAATGATGTAAACACCTTGCCACTAATCCTCTTCTTTGGTACTCCTCCCATGAGGGCTACCATCCTCCCAAACCAATTCTGGCTTTTTGCATTTCATGAGAGTTTGAAATGCAACTCCTTGGAGACCTCTTAGGAAAGCCCTCTCACCCATGACTATGTTGGATCTATGAGGATCCAAATGTGATGGAGGTGGTGTCTCCTCTCCACCCATGTTCAACATTGTTGTTGATTCCTCCAATGATGTAGCCGCTGTCTCTTCCTCCAGTTCACAATTTGTTTCATGATTCTTCATGGAGGTGTCTGGTTTACTTCATCCTCCAAAATTTCACACTCCCACCTTAAAGGCTGAATTCAAATCATCAAAGGTGTGTGAGGATGAGGGTTCATCTTCTCCTTGAACCCTTTGCACAGCGCAGTGCAATCATGAGGCCCTAAAGTGGCCATGTGATTTGATCCATGGACCTCTTCATTTGAAATTCCACCATCATTAAGATTATTTGCTGAAATAAAATGTGGAACTTTGCTCATACCTTGGTGGATATTGGGACCTTCTTATGTGGCTGTAATGGCTTTTCCTCCAATGGCTTCTTCGCCCATAGATTTTGAAGGCTTCTCCTCCAAAGCTATAGCAGCATTGGTGCAATCCTCCTCCCATGGTGGTGTGAGCTTCTCTTCCTTTGTTCTTTCTCCATCAAAGGTTTGGATCAACCTTTGAGAAAATACTGCAAAATAACTCACCCTTGAATGGACCAAGGGTTTGAACCACCAAACATAGGTTTCCTCCTCCATGTGCAGTGCTGCATTCTTCACTGCTTCTTTCTCTTCCACTGAATGCAGCAATAAAAATGCCTCCAGCTTCTTCTCCCAAGCTCTAGCTGAAGTAACCCCATCAAATGTAGACAATAGAAGCCTATTGCCTCTGATTTCTCCTTTTCCACAGGACCTTCTCTCCTCCGTCTGTTGAATAGACTGTGGGAACATTGTAGCTCCCCTGAATGTTGCAGAATGGGTTTTATAGTCACCCAGGTACTTGCTTAAGATCTGAAAATCCAAGCATCTCCCATGTTGGTCTTCAGGAGAATAGGAAGTGCATGGACCTTCCTCTTCTCCCCTTTTCTTCTCCTCCTCCTCAAGGAGGCTCTTCTTTATTCCAAAATAGATGAGATCAGGCTCATCTTCTTCATTATTCTCCTCTGAAATCAAACTCACATGCTATGCCAAGTTCAATGCTCTAATACCACTGTAATGTTCCTTTTTCAGAAAAATTATCAATCGACAAGAAAATATATTCCAGAGATAGAATGTAGGGGAATTTACTGGATTTGTCACCTTTGAAAAAATGATGAGCTCCAGAGGCTACCTAGCCCACTAGCAGACTCTGTCTATAGAGATTTTTCAAGGGATAATATTCCCAAGAGGGAAGAACAACAAGATTGGGAATCTCTCATGATAACCCCAACATTGCAGCTACAGTAATAACAAATACATCAAATGGAAATAGCAGTGATACATATACACATGAAATACCAGAGAATCAAATGCCCATCATATTAAGACATAGCAGCAAATAAGAATACAAATCCTTGAGGGAATGACCACCCAAGCAAGGCACTAGAAGCCTCAAGAAACATGTACATGCAAATATGAGAATACACTGCTGCATAAGAAATCCCTAGGCCATGACTGCGCAGTTTTAGAGAGGAATTGTTGGATAAATGATGAAAATACAAAGATATAACAATGTGGGCTCAAATAAAGAAGGGGGAGCAAGATCTCAACCCCTAAAAATACAATACAACAATCCTTTAAGAGGATTGGCTGAAATCTATGCAAAAATGCTATAATACAAAAATGTTGGAGTTGCAATCGCTGCTGTAACTCAAGATCTGGAAATGGATGGAGAAGGTTGAAATAGCTGCTGCAAATGAAGAGCCCTTCTCCAATGAAAATCTGAAGTCAAAGGTTGATCCTTTCACCGAAGACTTCCCCTCCAAGTAACTGTCAATCCCTCACAGCAAATATTCTCTCTGAATAACGTTGTCTATTGAATGGATGGCGTTGAAAATGATGGAATTTGGTTGGCCTGATGCCAAATATGGTGGGATATTCTCAAGAACCCCCTTTTCTTATCTCCCAAGGGATGGAACCTCCTTCCTCTAAAAAACTAGCTCTGGATGGTGTATGGAAACCTCCCCAGCAACACCTAGCAACACTGCACAATGTCTGCTACAGAAACTATGCTGATGTAGATGACTGAAGCTATGGCCTGAATGCCTGAATATGGGGAATGGAGTGAAATCCTTCATGAACTCCTCAAGAAGGAGAGGAATTCCTAAATAGGACTCCCCCGTGCCCGAAGGCACTGAAGCTCTGCTGAACAGCAAGAGGTAGCAACAAGTCTCTAAGACTCAAATGTAAAATGATCAATGATAATCTCAATGGTTGCCTTGCTCCTATTTTAAACAAGTGAGCCTCCCTCCATGGACCCTACTTCGAATTAGGGTTTCCCTTCCTCTATAATCTTCCCTCCTACGTTGTCCCACTTAGTGCTTTCCAACTCATGCCAACGCAGTTTGACTTGGTCAACCTTGGCCTAGCCTTTATGTAAAAACCTCCTTTCACACATGGATGCGTGAAATCCAGCTCCAAACATGATCCTCTTTCATATTTAGAGGATTTGTATCCTCTAATCATGCAAAGAATGGGTCCCCTACCCATTTTATTCATCTTTAACAAAATTTAATGTTCCATAAAAAATTGGAACATTACAAGAACAAAGGCAGTTAATGTAGCGAAAAGCAGGAAAGGAAGCAAAGGCAACAAAGTGGGTCAAGTCGTGAAAGGTAGCCAAGGCAACGAATGTAGAAAAGGAAACGAATGCAACTAAGAAGGTACCAAAGGAAACAAGCCAGCAAAAGTAGTGAATGAAGCAGAGAGGCAGCGAATTTCTTCAGCACACAATAGAAGGCAATTGGATTTTCAAGAACAACAAGGTCCAGAGATATTACACATGGTAGAAGCAGGAAGAGGCGAGAGCAGTGATATCCAGAGTTATAGAGCAGGAAAGTGTAAACAAACGAAAAATCGACTAAGGTAGATAATTCTTTGAAGAATTCCAAGGGAGGCGAGTGGATGGTCAGGATTAGATCTCAAAAGTAAAGGGGAGAGATGAACGGCAGAGATCGTATCACTTTAGGTGCGATGTCGCAAATCGCATCATTTAAGAGTTCGGCATTAAGGCATCACATGGTAAGTTAAAGCATTTGCGATGCAAAGAGGAGAAGGGACACATGGTGGCACAGTGCAATATCTAAAACATGTGAAATAGAGGTAACCACTAAGTTAAACGATTATAAGTTGCGAACTGCAAAGTGCGGGCGATGACGTAAAGGTGACGTGGCAGTGATGTGGATATGACGTGGCAGTGACATGGATATGATGTGGCTTTGACATGGATATAACATGGCAATGATGTGGCAATGACATGGAAGTGACATGGCAAGGTGACGTGGAATGATGACGTGGAGATGACATGGACCTAGCCCGCATACCATTATGTTCGCAAGTTATATAAGTTGTGATGAGAAGTACATCGCATACCGTAGAAAATAAGGAGAACTTTGCGATAAGACACTTGCGATAAAAATCTGCGATAGCGAAGTAGCGAAAAAATTCAAGTGGGACCCAATCTCATATCGCAAATCACAAAGCTTAGGAGGATAATAACTTAAGATATGAGAGTGGTGAAGTGTGAAGTGAGATAATGGAGCGAACGCGATGCAGCTCAAATTTTAATTCTAAAGAAAAGTCTGGGAGTATGGGTTTTCCCTTTGTAAATCGCATCGGAGAGAAAAGGAGGCATATAGCGTAGAAGGATTGAAATACCAAAATGCGATATAAAGCAGATGTGATATTGTTCAGAGGTAAATATCAACATATTTCATGTCCAGCCTTAATGTGTTTTGCGCTGTTATTTTGTGAAGAAAACGGTGGAAGCAGAGGTCGACTCGAGTAACAAAGGAAAAGGTTGAACACAGCAAGGAAAGGCTTGGGTAAGTAAAAAGACACAACCCCATGCTGAACAGTGTTATGCAGTTGTGGTTGTGAGTTAAGAGGAAAGGTTGAACGCAAGTGACCCGGCTATAGTGAACATGGTAATGTGCCTATTAAAACATAGGTCTGAATGCGAAGGTTTGAACGCGAAGGCAATACTCAGGTGTATAAGTGACCCAACACAGAGAGAAGAGCATGGAATGTTGCAGGTAAGATATGAAATAGGCAGAGGTTGTGTAAAACGTAAAGGAATGGGTCAAGTCAGGAAAAGATGGTTGTACAGAACAGTTATAAATATAACAGCAGGCAGAGAAGACAAAATGAACAGAAAATTAAGAGGCTGAAAGGGCTGAATTGAAATATTGTTGTAACTATACATGTATTATTTATTTTAAATTGTTTGTGATGTAAAGGCAAGTCTCTGTAGGCAAATAAAAACTCCAATGTAATATTGAAATGAGTACATAGTGTTGTAACATCTTGAATGTGTTGAGCGAGGAAATGAGAAGGTGGAAGGCAAAGAGTCATACCTGTTCATTTCATACTCCCATATGGATGCAAACATCTATGAAGCGATCTCTATAAATGATGTTATTGTGATATGCATAGAGAGGTTAGAGAGTGGAAGAAGAACAAGGAGCATATAGAGAAGTTGTGAAGATCCAAAGATGATTTAAAGCAGATACGAAGGTTGGAAGGACAGCAGTGAAGAAGGAGAAAAACAGATTTGATATCCAAGTAAATCAGCATATGATTTTATTGTAGAGTGAGGAAGTTGGTGCTTCCATATCAAGTTGTAGCTTGATAGATGTCCAGTTGTATTTGGTTGAGGTAGGAGCCTCCTGTGGGTTGTAGCCTACAGAAAATACATGGTATTTGGTGCTTCTGTTTCAAGTTGTAGCATGATAGATTTCTAGTTGTAGTTGGCTGGGGTAGAAGACTCTTATGGGTTGTAGCCTGCGTAAAATGGATGGGAGTTGGAGCTTCCTTGCAAGTTGTAGCTTGCAAAATTTAGGTAGTAGCCTCCTGTTGGTTGGAGCCTACATAAAATCAATGGTGATAGAGAGTTGGACCTTGCCTTTGCATCACAACAATCATAAGATGTGGTTTTCTCCCTTATGGGTTCCCACTTATATCTGTTTTCTATGTGCATGATGATTATGTGTTGATATTATGTATTTAATATACTTAATACCTGTTGCTCACTTATTAAGATTGTTCTTCCATTATACATTAAGTTGATCATGAAATGAAGGTGTAAATAAGTGTAAAATAAAGTTTTAAAAGACCATGAATGCATTAAATTGATTCACCACCCCCCCCCCTCTCAGTTTAACTAAGGGTTCAATAAAATTATCCTCATAAATTCCAAAATTCTATTAAAACCCCGGATAAGACCGTCGACACATGTTATAACTTATCATTTATGGTGCTCATCAAACTCCTTAAATGATGACTCCATTAGAATATGTATTTTCCAGTGCATATTCACTGGTCCGATTGCACAATGAGGATAGTTCTTTTATTGTGTCAACCTCGTTAAAATATGAAACAAGTATTGAGGATAGTTATTTTACTGTGTCAACCTCATTAAAAAATGAAACGGGCCATGAAGATAGTTTTTTTTTTGTGTCAACCTCATTAAAAAATGAAACAGACCATGAGCATAGTTCCTTTTCTTCTGTCAATCTCATTAAAAATGAAACAAGGTTCCATGAGAAAAGTTCTTTTCCAGTGTAAATCTCGTTAAAAAATGAAACAAATCCTCCCCTAAATGATCTCGTAAATGAACCTTCATTACATCTAGCTATTAGTAACCAATAGTCTAATTAGGTGAATGAAATAAATCTTGGGGGGCATATACTCCTACAGGGGCCATTCGACATGTGCTCTTGCAGGGGGCATTCAAAACATTCTTACCAATTGCACACAATCGACCGTTGAAGTTCGGGGGCAAAAACAGGTTCAGTGCTCCAAAATGCAAATGGTAACTTCCAAATGGTAAAATGAATAGTAAAAATATTTTAATTAGTCATTTGATTATTTTCAAATCAAATTTATTTCTATGACTATGGTTTTATTCATTTTTATCATGAAACATGTATTTTTAATCCATTTTATGTTGTTCTGAACAGTTTTGCAACTGATATAGCAGATTATAAATGTACATTTATTTTGAGAATGATTTGAACACAAAGCATACTTTTATCCTTATTTTTCGAGCTTTGATCAAAACAAAAAAGGACTTGAGGCGCACTTTTATCTCTTTTTCAAGCTTCGATAACAGTGAAAAAGGAACCTCTGGAGTCTTCTTTTAGCTCTTTTTAGACTTTGATAATGTGAAAATATTTCCAAGAACTTGTCTTTTCGAGATCTTAAAAGTAATTGAATTGATATCAACTCAGTATAATTTTAACCCTTTTCCGCACTGAGATAGATTATTTATGAAAAAGGAATGCCTTAGTCGAACATGGATAGGAGGTTCTCTCAAATATCATTTTGCACTTTTTCGGATCTGAGAGACAAGTTTATGAAAAAATACCTATGGAGTTTTCTTTAATCCTCTTTTTTAAACTCTCTAAATATGAAAAAGGACCGAGTTGTTACTGTCGTTAGGCTCGTTAAAACATAAAATAGCGACGGGCTTGTCAATCATGGAAAGAATCAATTTTCATTCATCACTAGACACGTTAAATTATTAAATAGTGATACATTATTCACCTGAAGGGTTGAATTATAGACCAATCATATGTTATCCTCCTCAAGCTTGTTAAAAATAAAGAGGTAGTGGTCAAAAAATGACCGAGGAAAATTTTGGAAAGTGAACAGAAATTTTACGATAGCTGGTCACTCTTGAACATGACACTTCACTCCATCATCGTGATTGTTTGGGTTGGGTAATCTTCTTGATGGTTCATTCATACCTATGGTTCATCATACCTTCACTTCGGTTTTCGGTGAATGTTTCCAACTCATCTCAGTGTCGCCGATATGTTCAAGAGAAATCATTCAGTGAAAACTCATCCTTCTTCAATACTAATAAACCTTCATTCTCATGAAATTCATCCTTGAACATTGCTATATCAAGTCACATTTTGTCTCTGAAATCAGTAACTCTTGTTTCGTGATAAAGTGGCTTCCTATCGACATCAAATCCTCATCCAGGAAGTTTACTTAGAAATATCATCTTCCAGTACCATGAGGCTTGTTACAGCATCGACAAGATCCTCGCTTCCAGACCTTTGACCGAAAGATTTTGTTTTTCGTTCGACATCAAATCATTTATTCACGTCTTACAAAATGTACTGCAGTACCTTAAGGGCCATTAACATCAATGGTGGTTCTCTCTCATTTGTTAAAGCTCACATCATTGGCTGGTAATCAAACGGTGTCTTACCATGTTCGACTACAAATCATATATTCACATAGCTAGACTTGTACCCGAACAATCGAGTGAAGGAGATAAGAAGACCCTGGATCTAGTTTCAGCCATCCAGGCTATGATTTCAGGATTTTTGTACACATCATTTGTACGGTGACCTTACATACAGATCGTCATCCAAACATGGGCCTATATTTGTAGGCATGTATGTATTGGGAAACATTCCAATGTAATCGACTTTTTGCACTATGTACATGTTATTAGATATTTTATGTGTTGAGCATGGGAATGTCTCCCTCAGCAATTTGTGATCAAGAGGATATATCTTGATGTAATTTATTTTAAGATTGATGTAGGTCGCCACTCCACTTCAATTCCAGCCCATCACATCGTAAAGCATCTCATTCAAAAAATATTTTTATTATTCTGATTTCATGCTTTAGGGGGCAGCTATTATAGGTCAATATGGGAATCATTCCCAATGACCTGGTCAAACTGGACATCATCCCCAGGACCAATGAAATAGGTTCTATCATCCCCTATCATTTTAGTTGCTACATGCCCTAAGACAAGAACAATCATTCATGACTTCTATTGCAAGGTTTGAAGTATATGTTATATCACTTATGAGCTCACCAACATTGCCTCTCAAGGGACTAACTGTATTGCATATGCAGATACCTCCATTCAAGGGTGCTTTGCAATGCACTTCCAACATTCAAGAGTGTGTTGGTCAAATGGGATAAAAATTCTCATTGTTCCGGAATCTCCACATGCCCAGTGCCTTCTAGAAGAGTCCATATGTGTCAAAATTCGAATCCATGTGTCCATCTAACACTCTGAAATTGGGAACATGTCTTGCCTATTATTAGAAAGTCATTGATTGAGAAACTACCTTCATTTGCCCTATAAATTGAGCACAGATCCTAGTGCTAGAAAAGGAAGAAATTTTGGTAAAGAAATGTTGTTGGATTCTCAATTGAGAGAGTGATAGAAGTGATATGATGTTGGTGAGATGTTGATTGTGATGAGGCTGGGATAATGTTGGAGTTGGTGACATCAAATCGATCATTGGTTGTAACCTCCCCCTTCTATTCATTAATAAATATTGATGTTCATTTTCCCATATATGTATATGTTTATTGTTCTATTTCTCATGCAATGGATTCTTAACTGATACATATGTTTCAGGTTTAATTGATTTAACTGATTAAGATAAATAGGCATTTGTATATTGAAATCTCTTTGTTGTTTATACTTGCAGAAACTAGTCTGGCGATCTAAAGTTATATTGGAAGCTACAGCAAAAGCGACAAAAGGAGAATAGGAAGCGCTTGGATCACAAGTAGGTTCCTCTATCTTTTTGTGTGTCTATTTACTCTTAGAGAAAGTGTTTGAAAATTCTTTGATCTGTTTTTCTAAATGAATAGCACCACATTTAGGGAATTTGATTTATCTGTAATTCATAATTACGCATAACACAACCAAAAAAAAAAAAAAAACCCCACAACACCATTGCTATCCAGGAAATGGAAAGGCTAGGAAATATCACTGTCAATCCAGACTATCCTCCATGTCAATGAAAAATCATAACTAGGAAACCGCATGCATATGCCATGGATGCCAAAAATATCAAGGAAATCATACATGAAACTTGGTACCTGCAAGCAAAACTTGTTGTAGTTGTTGATCTTGATTTTCTTTTGCACTTTCATGCTCTTCATTTTCCTTCTTTCTTCAAATCCAAAGTATGTCACACTCCTCCAAGAATGCTCCAAGAAAACTCTAAGTGTCCAAGAGTATGAGAGAGAGATAATAGAGAGAAAGAGCTCCAAAAATGAGCTTACAAAATCTAACACTAACAAAATCCATGAATTTATCCGAAGAAGCCTTTTTATTAATGAGGCCTCTATTTTATTCAATTTATCATTATTTTCCTTTATTTTCCTCCTCACGTGAAACCTGTGACCTTTCACCTTCTTTTTCTCTTATTTTCCATTATTTTCATAAATAAACGTCACTTTTTCTTTCCAAATTCTTCGTCGTTTCCTTTTTCAATTTCCATAGCCATTAAATAATCACAAGTGATCATCACCACTGTGTTTTTTCCCAACATTCAGCTTGGAATACATGTCTCATGACCATGGTTATTATTTTTCCTTTATTAACTTTATTACATGGATTTTTCACTAGGGTTGTTCAAGAACCCTCCCCCTTGGGGGAACACCGTATTCGATGTTCAATGAAACCTACAACCAACAAGATTTCTAAAGCAAAACATACTATCAATGGAGGTTTATAACTTAAATCATTGCAGTATTTATAATGATGAACCTACTGAGAAGAAAACCAACATTAAAACATAACAATCATAACAACCATAATGTCATGACACCCATATCGCGTATTGGAGCTTTATAACAAATATCACGGCAGTATTTCATCCATATACATATGTACATATACCAAAAAAAAAAAAATCAACCAGCAAATAGAGAAGGATATATAGCCCTTATCCATCATCTCCCATGTAGCTTCGTTGGGCCCAAAGTACTTCCATTTCACTTTAACATTCACGACTACTCATCTTTCTTGTTAAACACACAGATGGTGGGTGAGAAAGTAAACACACACAAAGGGAAATATAAGCATTAGTTGCATTTCTATAACTCATAGATGTACATTTATATTACATTAATGTGACTCTTGGATTCCGCATTCCAAGGTCACTTGGACTCCATTTGTGACTGTTCACCTTCCACACCTACCCATAGAGGATTAGGTGTCCAACATTCCCCCATTAATCCGAAGGGGGTGTGAGTCCAAGAAGAGAGTTTTAATACAAATATGCAAAGTATGCATGGCAGCACTTAGGCTGAATCAGCTCTCTGAAATGTTGGCATAAAGAGGTGGTTTAAGGATGACCACCAACACTGGAACGCAACACTTATTGCAGTTGTCGTAACTCTTCCAAAACTAGCAAGAAGTTGAGGGCTTCTGCTAGAGGAAGTGTCCCTCATATTTGAAGAGGGAGACCTTCAACCTAAAAGAAGGGAATTCTACAACCTATGATGGTTTAAGGATGACCACCAACACTGGAATGCTTAATGCATTTCTCGGAACTCTACCAAATCTGGCAAGAAGTTGAAATCTTCTACTAGAGGAAGTGCTCTAAATTCTTTAAAGAGGAAGAATATGAACCTCGCATAGATGGTTTAAGGTTTTCCATCAACCAAAGGCATGCTCATAGGCATCAGTGTCTCTGGATACAACTTTGAATCTGGAATGACGAATTGTGGCTCAGGTTCGCTTGAATTGTTGCGTCTCTGGCTACAACTCTGAATCTGGAATGAGAGATTGTGGCTCAAGCTCGCTTGAACTATTGTGTCTCTGGCTACAACTCTAAATATAGAATGAGATATTATGGCTGAGGCTCGCTTAATGTGGCTTTGAAGCTTGTAGATGACCACCATTTTCCCCCCTATCAGGTACAAGGTGAGATGATGGCGAAAACTCAACTGCAAGATTCTTCAATATTCGAGAACAAGTTTTGATATGCGACTTAAACATCTTCTTGGTTGTTGATGCCCATTTCCAGGAAAATATCCATCCAAGATGAATCTTTTTTCTTGCAGGAGGCTTGTTTCTAAAGCATCTTTGTGAATAATGGGTGTGCTGACCACAGTGCTTGCATGGGTGAAGATCAAAACAGTGATCTTTCATATGGCCAACGCGATCACAGTGTTGGCATTTTACAATTTTTTCTTGTTGCTGTGGAAGAGGAGCAGGATCTAGAACAGCTAAATGTGAACTGTCAGGAAGAAATCTGGCACTCTGAAATTTGATGGGCTTGGAGTAGTCTGGAATATGAAAGGACACATCCTTGTCATATCCAAGACCACTTCTGTGCTTGTTGTGGACAAGCTCTTCCAAATGTTTGATGATGGGTTTGGGAAGTGTAGACTGAGCTGCTACATCTGCATGTAAATCTGCTCTTGTACAAGGAATTGAATGTGAATCGAATGCAACCTTATATTCTTGCTACTAATGGGAGTCTTTCTCAATTTTCTGAACAGAAATAGGTTTAGAATGATGACTCCACTGTTGCAATTCTTCTTGCTGAAATTGTGATTCTCGCTACAAAAACTCAATCTTGTCTTGTGCATGATGCAGGCAAGTATGAATGTCAAAGAGAGTGTCTTTACTGATCGTGTCATCAATAGTATATTGTATCAAAGTTTCCAAGGATTGTAATACTTCATAAAAATTTTCCATTTTCCAAACAACTGAAGCTTAAGAAATAAAGGGTGTCGGCTTCAACCGATAATGCACCCATTTACAATGCCTTTTGAAAGAAAATAAGTGACTTCAAACACCTTTTAATCTTTCTTGAACTTCCAACTATGGAATTCCCAAAGGAAAAACTCTGCTACTCAAATTATGGAGGACCCAACTCAGAAAATAGAACTAACTTATACTTTTAGCAAAGGGATTGTAAACAAATTCTTTCAAATTCTCTCTCTTTTAATGGATAATTCTTGTGGAAATCACATACAGAAATAATATCGAAAACTGAGATATTCAAGGACTTAACTGAATTGTGTAAGAGAGACACTTGACTTGCAATGGCTTATAATGATTGGCATCACTAGGTTGAAACAAAAATTACGAAGACCGGAGATATGAAATATCAACCTTTACAAGCTATAATATACCAAATAACTATGATCACAAAAAGCACTATGGAAATGACCACCTCGATGATGAAATGGAACCGAGTGCCTTTGTTAAATCCTTAGCTGGTAATTCTGACTTGCTTGTTCATAGTAGCCATACTTCTTTTCCTTCCAACCCTTTCCCCACAGTTCCAATTGTTCCTCAGTATGGTACACTTATATCAAGCTTCCATGACACGATTTCACCATGGAGTACATTCCACAAGGAGCAAGGGACTGTTCTTCCTTCCTTTCGTCCATAAAACACGTTTCATTGGGCTTTTAAAACGTCGCTTATCACAAAAGGATGAACTCACTGGATCAGAGATAACGCAAAGATAATGCTCTCAAACTACATAGATAACGTTCTCAAACTAGCTTCAACGCAGAGAGGTGTAACCAGCGCAGAGATAATGCTCTCAAACTGCAGAGATAATGCTCTCTAACTGTAGATATAACGCTCTCTAACTGCGGAGATAACGCTCTCAAAATAGCTTCAATGCAAAGAGGTGTAACCAGCGCAGAGATTGATTCCACGTCGTAAGGGGAGATGGAGGAGCGCGACACGAAGGAACGAGGTGGTAGCACTAGGAGATAAGTTGAATGATATGGTCTGAGGATGTATTACATGGTGGGTGCCATGATACAGTCACTGTCGATTGAAGAGAAGTTGTATGAGTGGTATGGTGGAATCCACAAGAGGTGGTATTAACATGGAGTATTACAGTCTATTGAACCAGATAGCAGAGAAGCAAAGCTTGCTTTTCACATCCATCTTACAATTTTGTGAGCACGAATATGCAATAAAGTTGGGTTGGATCCAAGATATTGATTAAATGGATCTACTTTTAATATGGGTGTCCCTCAGAGGCTGGTTTCTCAGGCTCTTGCTACTACTGAGGGGAAATATACTCTAAAATCCACAGAATGGATACCCAACCAACGATCCGAGAGCCAGAAATTGAAACCCAAAACATCTACAAATGCATCCTGCATACAGTGCTAAGAAAGAATTTAAACCGATACTCTTTGGCTGATAACATTCCCAATGAAGCACAATACTTCATTTTTTATTTTATTTTTATATTTGAATCCTTGTGACCATTCCTCTTCGAATAGGAGTTTTGAAACCTCATTGAGTGCGGAAGAGCCGTTTTTATGTGACACAGTTGGTGCACATAAACGCTATGTCCAGGCATAATTATCTCTATGAGAGCTTACACCAAACATAGTTATTATTTCTCAGATAAAATTGTTGCAGACATGCCTGTGGAATAATTTTCTGACAACTGTAACGGACAAGGCACATGATTGATAGGTCTAGAGAGATTCATAGGCGTTACTGCCATTGTAGGTAGGTGACAGTAAGAAGAGCCACCAAAACAAGTTATTCATTCACATTAGCATGCAGTAGATCTCCAGCTCTAAAGGAGGAGCGTTAGAGACCGGCAATTTGTCTTGTACAAAGACCATCGTTATTCAAGGTAGGGAAGAAAACCTACATTAACACATAAACTCACAATGAGGAAGAAGGCCACTCATCATGGCTCCGATACCATGTTAAACACACACATGGTGGGTGAGAAAGTAAACACACACAAATGGAAATATAAGCATTAGTTTCATTTCTAAATTACTCATAGATGTACATTTATATTACATTAATGTGACTCTTGGATTCCGCATTCCAAGGTCACCTGGACTCCATTTGTGATTGTTCGCCTTCCACACCTACCCAACATTTCTTTTCAAAATACACCGAGGTTCCGGTTGGAATTCTCCTTCTGGTTTCTGCTAGAATTCTCCTTCTCGTTCCACCTGCAATCCAGACCAGTCAATCACATGATTAGCATCTTTAACATAATATTTAAGCAGCGACACATGGAAAACATCATGGACTTTCACTATCGGAGGCAGTGCAAGTCGATAGGTTGTTGGTCCAATCCTCTCAAGAATCTTGAAAATCCACAATACTGAGGTGCCAACTTGGCACATGACCCAATCCTCAAGGAGATCTTCTTGGGTTTTATGTGCAAGTACACTTTTTCCCCAACTTGAAACACCTTAATCATCATGTTTTTATCTACATAAATTTTATGTATGCCTTGTGTTGCTTTCGTATTATTCTTGATTACCTGCATTTCTTGTTCCATTTCTTCCAACATGTCCGGTCCAATCAATACCTTGTTTACTGGATCACTCCACTACTAGGAGTATTCCAACTCCGCCCATAGAGTGTCTCAAAATGACTCATCCTCAGATACTCTTGATACCTTTTGTTGTAAGTGAACTCAACCAGTACAAGGTACTCTTCCCACTTTAAATGTTGATGCATCACATACATCGTCAAAATGTCCTCCAATATCCCACTGACCCTCTATGTTTGTCCATCTATCTGTGGATGATAATTTGTGTTGAAAGCCAACTTTATACTCAAACCTACAAATAACTCTTTCCAGAACCTAGAAGTGAACTTGGCATCCCTATTTGACACGATTTTTTTCAGAACATCGTGTAACATTACCAGATCTCTAATGAATACATGTGCTACATCATTAGTTGAATATGTAGAATTTAATGGAATAAAGTGCAACCTTTTTCAACATGTCAACCACAACCATAATAGAAGCATGTTTTTTAGATGTTCTCGGCAAGCCTGTGATGAAGTCCATGGAAATGACCTCCCATTTCTGTAGAGAATACACAGCGGAAAACTATGAATAAATCACACGCACAGCATATAAAATGAAGACAGCAGAATTTAATGTGGTTCACCCAACCAAGCTGGGCTAAATCCACCAAACAGAGGTATCGGAAATCTTATTACTCAACAGGAGATTACAACAGCATATTTACACATCTGCACTTCCTCTTCCTCACAACTCTCATCACATATTTTTCCTCTATAGGCTTACAATTTATAGATGAGAGAAGAAACTGAATAATTAATTCTATCACAACAAAATAGGATAGAATATCTCATCATCAAGATTTAATGCAATCAGTTTTGCAACAAACAACTATCGTTGGCATACAAAATCTCAACAATCTCCACCTTGACAACAATTAGTATGATACCTTGTTTCTTTATTTTAATTTTCTCTACAAGCCAAGAGAATCCAGACACCATTGTAGCTTCTCTAATAAAACTGGTTTCATGAACATGTCTGCACAGTTTTCCTTTGTATGCACTTTTTCAAGAGAGACTCCCCATTCAGTGATAACCTGTCTTACAAAATGGTACTTTATAGGTATATTCTTTGATTTATTATCATAGGCCAGATTTTTAGCCAAGTGAATTGCACTTTGACTATCACAAAATAACTTAATGTTGTTCTGCAACCTACCAAACTCACCAAACAAACCTTTCAACCAAACCGCTTCTTTGCAAGCATGTGAAGCAGCTATGTATTATGCTTCTGTAGTGGATAAAGCAACAATGTTTTGTAGCTTTGACATCCATCTAATAGCTCCACCTGCAAGAGTAAAGACATATCCTGAAGTTGACCTTCTCTTATCCAAATCGCCTGCAAAATCGGAATCAACATATCCGCAAAAAAATTCACTACTTCTGTCATAAGTGATACAATAATCACTTGTGCCTCTCAGATACCGAAGCACCCATTTCACTGTTGCCCAGTGTTCTTTACTTGGATTTTCCATATACCTACTGACAACCCCAACTGCATGTGAAATATATGGTCGTGTATAGACCATCACATACATCAAAGTTCCTACTGCATTAGCATAAGGTATTCGAGACATATATTCCTTTTCTTCATTTGTATTAGGACATAAACTTGAAGAAATCTTAAAATGGGAAGCTAAAGGAACTGAAAGTGGCTTCACATTATATGATACCAAACCTTAACAGTATTTTCTCAATATAATTTTCTTGTGATAACCACAGCTTACCATTGCTCCTGTCTCTGAAAAACTCCATGCCCAAAATCTATCTTGTTGCTCCTAGATCTTTCATATCAAACGTCCTAGCCATCTAAGCCTTTAACCTGTTGATCTCAGTTATGCTTTTTCTTGCTAAAAGAATATCGTCAACATATAATACTAAGATAATGAATATGCCATTACTTAATTTCTTAAAGTAAACACAATGATCATATTCACTTCTTATAAAATTTTGGCTCATCATGAAAGAATCAAATTTCTTGTACCATTTTCGAGGCGACTGCTTCAGACCATACAATGATTTATGGAGCCTGCAGACAAATTTCTTGTTGCGATTTTGAAAAAACCCTTCAGGTTCTTCCATATAAATCTCTTCATCTAAATCTCCATGTAAGATTCAGTCTTAACACATAGTTGTTGTAATTCTAAATCAAGTAAAGCAACTAATGCTTCGACAATCTGAATTGAAACAATTTTAACAACTGGTGAAAATATCTCATGAAAGTCAATTCCTGCTTTCTGAGAAAAACCTTTCGCAACTAGCCTTGCTTTGTACCTGGCTTATTTATCATCAACACCCCTTTTCAATTTGTAAACCCATTTACATCCTAAATTTTTTCTGTCTTTAGGAAGTTCTACCAGGTCCCATGTGGCATTCTTGTCTAATGCCTTCATCTCATCCTTCATAGCTTCTTTCCACTTACCATTGTTAGAACCTTATACAGCTTCCTGATAGCATAAAGTTTCATCATCATTAGCGGTTAAAGAAATTAAAGTAACATAATCATCATACCTTTTAGGAGGATGTCTGATTCTCGTGGACCTTCTTAAAGATGTTTCTGGTTCTTCCACAATTTGTTGGTTATTATCTGTAGGAACTTCTTCATGATCTTCATCTGAAACTTGTTCATCTTTACTATCATCAGTATTTGAACTGGTTTCAAACTGAATATGTTGAAACTTAGGTACATTTTCCTATTTCAATTTATTGTCTACATCTGGATTATCAAGTGAAGATTCATTGAATTTAACATCTCTGTTAATGATGATCTTGTGAGTAGTAGGATCCCACAACCTATATCCCTTAATCCCATCACCATATCCAACAAAGATATATCTTTTACATTTAGGATCTAATTTAGAACGTTGATGTTTCGAAATTAGAGCATATGCATCACAACCACAAACTTTCAGTTTAGAATAATCACAAGGATGACCTTTCCATACCTCTTGAGGAATTTTGCATTCTATTGCAGTTGATGGTGATCGATTTATTAAATAACAAGCCGTAGATACTGCTTCTGTCCATAATTCCTTCTGCAAATTGGTGTTACTCAGCATACTTCTTGCTCTTTCCAAGAGAGTCTTGTTCATGCGTTCAGCAACTCTATTTTGATGAGGAGTATAAGCAGTAGATCTATATGTTTTGATCCCAACTTCCTTGAAATAATTCTCAAATGCCTTTGAAGTAAACTCACCACCATTGTCAGTTCTTAAACATTTAATGGTTATTCTAGTGATGTTTTCTACTAATTCTCTAAACTGCTTGAAAACTGTGAATACATCAGACTTTATTTTTAACATGTAGACCCATAATTTCCTAGAGAAATCATCTATAAAAGATACAAAATATGATGATCCTCCATATGAGGTTTTAGGAGACGGACCCCAAACATTAGAATGGATATAATCAAGGATTCCTTTGCTAGTATATTTTCCAGTTTTAAATTTCTCTTGCTTTGTTTCCCATAAATACAATGTTTGCAGAAATCTAACTTAGAAGATTTTAAACTAGGAAGTAACATACGATCAGATAAAATTTTTAAACCTATTTCGCTCATATGGCCCAACTGTTGATGCCATAGTCGAATAGAATCACTGTCGTTCTCAGATACAGTAGAAGCATGATCTAAATCTGTTCTTCCTTCTAACTAAAAAATATTTCCAACCTTCTTTGCTTTCATTACGAATAAGATTCCTTTGTAAATTTTCATTACTCCACCTTGAATAAAAGTTTTATATCCATTTGTGTCTAACACTCCTAGAGAAATAATAGTTTTCCTGAGATTAGGCACATGTCTTACATCAATTAAGATTTTATTTGTCCCATCAAACATTTTAATCTGGATGCTTCCAATTCCCACAACACTACATGAGACATCATTTCCCATGTACACTACTTCATCATTGATTGATTTATAAGATTTAAACCACTCTTTATGAATGTACATGTGATTGGACACACCAGAATCTAATAGCCAATGTTGATCATGATTTAACAAATTAATTGATAGAACTTCATCACTTATACCTGAACCACTGTCGAACCTAAACCTGTATCTGTCGTGTTTGCCTCTTTATTTTCTGTTGAAGAGACTCCTTTGGATTTTTTCTGTCTCTTCCAATAGTCCTTCTTCAAATGTCCCGATTTGCTGCAAAACCAGCATTTTAGCTTACTCTTCTTCCCTTTCGATTTTGACCGAGAGTTATTTTTCTCACTGAAGCATTTTATTTAGATCGACCTGTAACCATCATTGCTTTGATGTATAGGTTTCTAAATTTTACCTTTTTCTGGTTTCTTCAAACAGCATAGCTCCAACAACATCATCAAATTCAAGGGTTTCTGATGAACTAAGACTTATAGAAGTAACAAAATGATCCCATGACTCAGGCAACGAGCATAATAAAGTTACAGCTTTATCTTCTGAATCAAATTTTACTTCTATGCTATCTAAATGCACCAAGAGAGTATTAAAGGTATTCAAATGATCAGTTATTGTCGTACCTTCCTTCATGCGCAAGCTATACAACTGTATTTTCAGAATAATCCTGTTAGTTAAGGATTTCGTCATGTATAGTTTTTCTAACTTTGTCCATAAACCAGCAGTTGTTTTCTCTAACACGATGTTAAATAAAACATCATCCACCAAACACAATCGTATGCCACTCAATGCTATGTCATCGATGTCACTCCATTTGTCATTTGTCATGGTGAAAGGTTGTTTGGATTTTCCCAAAAGTGCCTTCGCCACACCTTGTTGTACGAGTAAATCATGCATCTTGACTTTCCATATTTCGAAGTTATTCCTCCCATTAAACTTCTCGATCTCAAACCGAGCACTTTGAGTTTTTGGAATTTTTAACTTTGCCTTCTTCTCTATGGATCCTTAATTGCCTTTTAAATCAAATTAACAATTTGATAAAAAAATTCCCTTTTTAAACATGCAATTAATAATAATAATTGGATACCATTTCCAGGCTTCTTAAATTTGCATGCATAGATTTGCAGTGGATCAAATTCAAAAAACTGAATATCAGATTTGCACTAACCTCACTCCTTCCGATTTCAAGCTCCACCTTACTTTTTAGACCCAATTTGTTCCAAAAAAATTGTTCCTATTGGATTGTTTGGCAAGCTCACAATAGTCACACTAATTCAATTCAATGCACTATTATGCCATCATAAACCATATGCCATACCCATCATGATTTAAAAGGAAATGACATTCATATAACATATCTCCAAGGTTCTCAACCCTTGTAAGAAAACCCAATGCATAAAATTTTCAACGCACATAAGAATTTAACGGAGGAATACCATTTCTAGCATATAATACATTCAACGCAGAATCATTTAACTCACATTCAATACGAACAACACATGTTTTTCACCGTATGATACCAGGTAATGTGTAGAAGTCTTCAAAGAATATTTTCCACCTTATCTCGGGTTGTGTGACATTATCCCGCCAAACGGACTCGGTCCTAATCCCTGCCAGGGTCCCAACTCCTCGTGCAATTTAACAGTTCCCCATTACAAAGTCTTTCCAGCCTTATGTGGACCCCAGCCTTCGGGCCTCCACATAATCACGTTGCAGCCATTTTCGATTGCAACATAAAAGATTCACTCCCGCAAGGACACAAACATGAACATAAATAGTCTCTCGTCATTCAATGGACATAAAGAAGACGTCTCACGGCCTTTGCCGGCTGGCTATCAATCTCACAGTCCACAGTTATCAGTCTCACGCTATTAGTCTCATGGTCCATGGCTTCTCCACAGCGGAATAACTAATCAACAGCCCATGGCACTTCATGAATTAATTAAAACAGGCAGCATCTTCTTCAATTGATTTTGCAGGCAGCATATCGATCTAAAAACTGTCTCTTAAAACCTGAATGCTCTGATACCAATTGTAGAGAATACATAGTGGAAAGCTATGAATAAATCACACGCACAACATATAAAATGAAGACATCAGAATTTAACGTGGTTCACCCAACCAATATGGGCTACATCCACCAAACAGAGGTATCGGAAATCTTTTTACTCAACAGCAGATTGCAACAACAGATTTACACATCTACACTTCCTCTTCCTCACACCTCTCATCACATATTTTGCCTCTACAGGCTTACAATTTATAGATGAGAGAAGAAACTGAATAATTAATTCTATCACAACAAAATAGGATAGAATATATCATCATCAGGATTTAATGCAATCAATTTTGCAACAAATAACTATTGTTGGCATACAAAATCTCAACAATTTCCACTCTAGAATAAAAATCAGTTGTAGTAGAATTTATTCATTGTTTTCAATGTCTTTTGATATCCCAAGTGACCTGAATATGACTTTGCATGAAATTATCTCAATATAATATTTTTTTACTCATGGTCATTTGGTACATATATCTTGTCCCTAAACCTAACCAATCCATCCATTGTGAGATGATAGTCCATATCCTAATCAACTGTACCATGTGTTATGGCCTAAATCTACCTCAGGCTGAGGAAGGCAGCATCTAGGGTAACATCAAACCACGCTTAACCTGGTAGCTAGCCCTACCATATCGGGAGAGGGCTCTCTCCTTGTCAATCTCAGCAAAAATAATCAGTGAGGCTTGAGATGACTTGAATAAAGGCTGATTTTAGGCTAGGTATATATGTAAGAGAGTTTGATTTGATTTTAAGGGTGTTTGTTGGATTAAAGGGAAAGGCAGATTTTGGGTCTAGGGAATGAGGCCCAGTTTTGCAGAGATCTAAATGGGGCAAGGTAGGCAATTGATTTGACACTTCCAATTTTGAATGAAATGGATAGCTTAGACCGGTGAGGAGTTGAAGAGGGCAATAAACTTTCAGGAATCCTCTTCAAACAGTTGAAAACATACAAAATTAAACAAACCCTAGGTAGAGCACTGCAAATTCTAATGAATTCCACCTTTATCCTTGTTTGTTTAACTTAAGAAGAAATAAGAGGGAAAATGATACACATAAAACACCAGTGGACTTACATTAACAGATAGAAATACATCATCAAAACAAAGAGCCACATGAATCCCAAGGATTTCTACAAACCCTAGTCTATTCCTTTGCCAAACTACAGAGATGAATGTAAAATGATTCTCAAAGAAATCCCAAGTGTCCAACCATGCTAATGACTGAAAAACCACAAGATATAGACAAACAATAACTCATCCCTAGCCTCTAGGGGTCTAGCTCACAATTTTAGGAGCTGTTTCAACAAGATCTAAACTGAGAACTGGAAAATAGGCAGTGGAACAGCTTGCCTCTATAAGATAGGAAACTGATTCATTCAGTTGCAATTCACCTTTTGATGGATGAATTTACCTCCATGAGTAAAAATTTAACAAAATTACTTCAAGATCCATCAAAGTACATCAAATTACATCATGATTTTAACATTTGGAAGCAAGAAAGTCAAAATGTCAAAAACTAGGCGAAAAACAGAGTTACTGAGTCCAAAATGAGCAAAAATCTCCAATCCGTCGTGCCTTATTTCTCTATGCATCGCACCAGTTTGCAGCTGATTTTTAAGGCCTTCCCTGTGTCCAAATTTTCTCCAAGTGGGCTTGTTGGAAAGGTTTTCCTGTCTACTTTCCAACACAAGTTTAATTTCTGAATTTGGCTTCCATTTGCCTCTCCAAAAATGAGTTCTCCCAACACTGCTTCGTGTGTGTCCAAAAAGGGGCAGAAAGGTCATTTTTGGGGTGTTTTGACACTTCTGGAAGCCCAAAACCTGTCAAAATCTCTTGGCCATAGGTAGGCATGCATAATTTTCCATGAAAAATCCAAAAATGTAAAGTTTGCACCAAGATGAGCCCCCCATCAAAAGCGCGCGCCAAGTGGCGCGGCGCATAGAGCTGGAAAATCTGTTTTTAAGCCAAAAAAATCAAAATTTGCAAAACGTGTCCCAAATTTCTTGAAATTTGGGTAAGTGTCCTCCATTATGTACTATGCTGGGCCAAGGAAGCTTTAGCCAAAATCTAAAGTCTATCTTGCCTTTTCCAACGCTTTGAGGCCTTCTTCAACTTAGCCTTCAGGATCTTGATTCGTGCCTTGCAAACATGATTTCTTGCCCAATAATGATTCGCCATGTGCCTCAACATGTTATTTTCCTTGTTGGCCTTCACTAGCAATTAAAGGAGTCTTAACTCACTTGCACACCACAAATTTGAGCAAATTTCGAAGTTTTGGGGAAGCTTATGGTGAAATTGGGCTTGCAACTCTATGCGCCGCGCCACAAGCCCAACGCGCCGCGCCACAAGCCCAACGCGCCGCGCCTGCTCAATGCGCCGCGCCAGTGTATTTTTTACACTGTGGAGGCCATCTCTATGCGTCGCGCCACTCAGCCAATGCGCTGCGCCAGTGAACTTTGCCCAGTTTTCATTCAAACTTGCTCCTTATCTCCAACACGCCTTTCTCTTGTTCAATATTTCTCTTTTGAATGAAAATGAGCTCTGTAATGAGGATCAATGAGTTTATATACAAGATCTTTTGATCAACTCTGTTTTTGGGCAGTTTACTCTATTTGTGCCTCTGATTAAGTGAATGACTTGATTTTTTATTTGCCTTGCAGGGGATGGAGCTGCTAAAGCCTGGAAAAGTGACTAGGGTGGCCATTGAGGCTATTTACACATGAGAGATCTGAAATTACATGAAATTTATACATAAAAACCTAAAATACTCTATTTTTCCTCAAAATAGGGTTTTGAGGAAAAATTCATTTTTGGGCATGTGATGATGAAATTTATTTGGTACTGGAACTTTATTCAACCTCCTCATGCACCCGCTGACCATTGTTGGAAATTTTGAAGACCTTATTGATGAAACCCTAGACCTAATGAAACTGAAACCCTAAAAAATGACTCTTGCAAACTATAGGACAAAAAGTGACTGCAGATGATCTTATTGAATGGAAATGGACCATCAGGTAAAGGACATGAGGGAAAATGTATAAAAAAACCACTACCGTCAGATGATCCATGCTCCTAATGGAATGCAGCTGACGAGCAAGACACCTAATATGCAATGCAACAAGAGAATTTTGATCACTGACGGAGGGATGAAGATACTGACACTAACATTGGCTCCAATGGGGATGGTAGCTCCTTGGAGGTGCCAAGAACTACAGATCTCTGGGAAAGCAGGAAGTGCCTTTCGTCCATTGGGCTATGGAGTCAATAACTTCGACAAACCAAAACCAAACTCTTGACTCAATTTCAGGATTAAATCTGACTCAAGACTGACTCAAAACGAACCAAACCAAAACTGAAATCAATCCTCAGTTTTATAACTTTCACCTCGGGCCCCAAACTGAAATAATCATGACAGCACACACTTGCTCTGAAACTATGTTGAAACTGACTAAAACAAAAATGACTCAAGACCTACTTAACTGAGATTAGTACTTACAAATCTTTTTTTAATGGCAGCAGTCCATCGAGATTTGAAGGTTTCAAATCATGATGACAACCAACTGCCTACTGATGGAATATGTACAATCATGTGTATTGAGCCTTCCAATGTAACCAATCCAGCAGATGGCTACATACAAAAATTCTTCTCTTACTTTTCTCGAGCAGGTGGAACAATGTACATGTAGGCAACTCACAATAACCACTGAAACCAAGGCTTATGATAACGAACCAGACAACATTTATCTTTTCTGATGCTTGCAAAATAATGTCGAAGGGATCTTGAAAATCCTGAAGCACTAGTTGGTCTTGAGATCCAACAACAAAATTACAACTACTCGCTTCATTCTAATCTGAAAGAAAAATTGATTGTCGAGTGACAGGAAGGCACAGAGAGGTATAAGCTTCTGCCATCTGAGTGTTAGCTGTAATTTCTTTGACCATGAAAAATTATGGCATATTGTCTCTCTCAAGCTCATATTCCTCAACTTCATGGTCTAGGTCATTCTTAAACAGAAAACAATCTTCAAGATTATCAAACATGACAGCCTTATCATCTTCATGAAAGAAAATATTATCTGTTTGTTGATCTATAAAACTACTTACAAGACCGTCATCATTTTCAAAAGAGGAAGAAGTTTCACCAACACTTTCTTGACCATGTGGGCACTGCAAATCTGCTTTAGCTTGGGCTGTAACATGACCTTTCAGGAGTTGATCTATCTCATCTTCAGACAGAGGAGATAATAATTTCTATTTTCTTTTGCTCAAACAGTGATTGTCTTCATGAAATAACATTTTAAAACATGAAAAACCTAAATGACAATCCTTAATTCCCTGATCTTTTGAAATTTGGAAACATTGTTTATCATCTTCATATGACATGGCAATCAAATTATCATCTATCACTGAGTTATTGAAAGAAGATTTTTCACTTACTTGAACAAATATCTCATCTTGTCTTTCATGAACTAACTGAATTACCTCCTCATGAAGGCTTTGTTCTAATGAAATGAGAACATTTGGATCAATAACTGCGTCTTCTTCATTCCAGATGATCTTAACAGCAGAGCTCTCCTTCATGGGATTCAGCACAAGGTATTCTTGATCACCATGATCTGAATCTAGATCTGAAATAGCTGACTTGACTTTATCACATTCTGAAATTGAAATTTTACTTTCCTGCATATTGTTTGCTTCTATGGACAGATCTTAAACAAAACCTTCTCTTTCATCATTTTCCATTGTACTAAAATCTTGATCCTGCTGCAAAGTTTCCTGAGCATCTTGATGGGTATCCTCTAAGTTCTCTTTATGCTGCTGAAATGGATTTTCATACAGAGCCTCCATGATCTCATCGTCCATGAAGTCATCGTCTTCATAAAATTTTTCAATATTTTCAATAAAACTATGAACATGGCTACAATTGTTCTGAACTAAAGTTAAGGATGGATAAGATTCTTTATACCTTTCAAAGAACATGGTATGAAAATCCTTTAAACAGTAAATACAAGAAGGCGGCAAACTTTCATACCAAGATCGAGCTTCACCTTCCAAAGTGGCCATGAATATCTTCATCAAGCAGTCTTCAGGAAAATCAACCTTCAACTTGCGAATATGTATGTGAAATCTAACCAAATGTAAAGTAGCATCCTTCCCATCATCATCTTTAAACGTAGGCAAATTCCTTTGCCAATCTACCTTAGGAATTTTATTTGGAAAACCTAGAATGTGATCTCGTCTCATGGGAGCATACCTTCGATACAGCGAAACCATTTTGATAACAATGAATTCACCAAGAAATTCCTCAGGCTACTGATTCTTGAAGAGTAGAGTCGCCATAAAAATTCTGAACCTTAGGATTCTTCGACACTAGAGTCGCCAGGTGAATGATTTCAGCCTTCTTATGTCTGATCGTTGTCCACCATCAACCATCAGATCTAACTTGATACATGTACTTGGAAAATTTTCAAGTCATATGTTACGTTTATAAAACTAAACCGGAGATTGACTGAAGCAGCATTCATCTACTTTCGCTAATGCAAAGCAAGAGCGTTTCGAAGGCTACCTGGCTAACTTCAAGCTCCGTCTGTATTTTATAAAACAAATAACACTAACAAGCAAACAATTTTTTCTCCCCAGTATGGTCGCCACTATTTTATGGCCTAAATCTACCTTAGGCTTAGGAAGGCAGCATCTAGGGTAACATCAAACCACGCTTAACCTGGTAGCTAGCCCTACCAGATCGGGAGAGGGCTCTCTCCTTGTCAATCTCAGCAAAAATAATCAGTGAGGCTTGATACGACTTGAATAAAGGCTGATTTTAGGCTAGGTATATATGTAAGAGAGTTTGATTTGATTTTAAGGGTGTTTGTTTGATCAAAGGGAAAGGCAGATTTTGGGTCTGGGGAATGAGGCCCAGTTTTGCAGAGATCTGAATTGGGCAAGGTAGGAAATTGATTTGACACTTCCAATTTTGAATGAAATGGATAGCTTATACCGGTGAGGAGTTGAAGAGGGCAAGAAACTTTCAGGAACCCTCTTCAAACAGTTGAAAACATACAAAATTAAACAAACCCTAGGTAGAGCACTGCAAATTCTAATGAATTCCACCTTTATCCTTGTTTGTTTAACTTAAGAAGAAATAAGAGGGAAAATGATACACATAAAACACCAGTGGACTTACATTAATAGAGAGAAACACATCATCAAAATAAACAGCCACATGAATCCCAAGGAGTGTTGCAAACCCTAGTCTATTCCTTTGCCAAACTGCAGAGATGAATGTACAATGATGCTCAAAGCAATCCCAAGTGTCCAACCATGCTAATGACTGAAAAATCACAAGATATAGACAAACAATAACTCATCCCCAGCCTCTAGGGGTCGAGCTCACAATTTTAGGAGCTATTTCAACAAGATATAAACTGAGAACTGGAAAATAGGCAGTGGAACAGCTTGCCTCTATAAGATAGGAAACTGATTCATTCAGTTGCAATTCACCTTTTGATGGATGAATTTACCTCCATGAGTAAAAATTTAACAAAATTACATCAATATCCATCAAATTACATCATTATTTTAACATTTGGAAGCAAGAAAGTCAAAATTTCAAAAACTAGGCGAAAAACAGAGTTACTGAGTCCAAAATGAGCAAAAATCCCCAATGCGTCGCGCCTGATTTCTCTATTCATCATGCCAGTTTGAAGCTGATTTTGAAGGCCTTCCCTGTGTCCAAATTTTCTCAAAGTTGGATTTTTGGAAATTTCTACCTGTCTACTTTCCAACACAAGTGGAATTTCTGAATTTGGCTTCCATTTGCCCCTCCAAAAATGAGTTCTCCCAACACTGCTTCCTGTGTGTCCAAAAAGGAGCAGAAAGGTCATTTTTGGGGTGTTCTGACCCTTCTAGAAGCCCAAAACCTGTCAAAATATCTTGGCCATAGGTAGGCATGCATAATTTTCCATGAGAAATCCAAAAATGTAAAGTTTGCACCACGAGGAGCCCCCCATCAAAAGCGTGCGCCAAGTGGCGCGGCGCATAGAGCTGGAAAATTTGTTTTTAAGCCAAAAAATCAAAATTTGCAAAAAGTGTCCCAAATTTTCTTGAAATTTGGGCTAAGTGTCCTCCATTATGTACTATGCTGGGCCAAGGAAGCTTCAGCCAAAATCTGAAGTCTATCTTGCCTTTTCCGACGCTTTGAGGCCTTCTTCAACTTAGCCTTCAGGATCTTGATTCGTGCCTTGCAAACATGATTTCTTGCCCAATAATGATTCGCCATGTGCCTCAACATGTTCTTTTCCTTGTTGGCCTTCACTAGCAATTAAGGGAGTCTTAACTCACTTGCACACCACAAATTTGAGTAAATTTGGAAGTTTTGGGGAAGCTTATGCTGAAATTGGGCTTGCAGCTCTATGCGCCGCGCCACAAGCCCAACGTGCCACGCCTGCTCAATGCGTCGCGCCAGTGTATTTTTTACACTGTGGAGGCCGGCTCTATGCGCCGCGCCAGTGAACTTTGCCCAGTTTTCATTCAAACTTGCTCCTTATCTCCAACACACCTTTCTCTTGTTCAATCTTTCTCTTTTGAATGAAAATGAGCTCTGTAATGAGGATCAATGAGTTTATATACAAGAGCTTTTAATCAATCTTTTTTTGGGCAGTTTACTCTATTTGTGCCTCTGATTAACTGAATGACTTGATTTTTTGTTTGCCTTGCAGGGGATGGAGCTGTTGAAGCCTGGAAAAGTTACCAGGGTGGCCATTGAGGCTATTTACACATGAGAGAACTGAAATTACATGAAATTTATACATAAAAACCTAAAATACTCTGTTTTTCCTCAAAACGGGATTTTGAGGAAAATTTCATTTCTGGGCATGTGATGATGAAATTTATTTGGTACTGGAACTTTATTCAACCTCCTCATGCTCCTGCTAACCATTTTTGGACATTTTGAAGACCTTATTGATGAAACCCTAGACCTAATGAAACTGAAACCCTAAAAAATGACTCTTGCAAACTATAGGAAAAAAATTGACTGTAGTTGATCTTAATGAATGGAAATGGGCCAGCAGGTAAAGGACATGAGGGAAAATGTATAAAAAAACCACTATCGTCAGATGATCCATGCTCCTAATGGAATGCATCTGACGAGCGAGACACCTAATATGCAATGCAACAAGAGAATTTTGATCACTGACGGAGGGATGAAGATACCGACACTAACACCATGTTGTAACCTATGTCTAAGCTCTTTATACCTTTCATCATGCTGACTTCTCTGTAATATCTGATCATGTAAATCTGTCTCATAAGAACTCATAGTTGCAATGTGATTTACTTGTATTTTCTTGCTAAGATCATCTCCAACCTTGTTCTCTTTACCTTTAATGTACCTGATCTCAAAATCAAACTCATTGATCATGGCCAACTATCTAGATTTCCTCTCATTCATATTCAGTTGGTAAAATAAATACCTCAACCCAATATGATCACTCATCAGTATGAACCTCCTACCAAGAATATTGTGCGTCCACATATTCAACGCATGTATGATCGTTTCCAGCTCAATATCATGTGTCGGATAATTATTATTGTGCTCATCTAGTTTCCTTGATTCGTAACATACCACCTTTCCTTCCTGCATTAAGACTCCACCAAGCCCCTTATTGTAAGCATTTGTACATACCACAAACTTTTTGTCAATATCTGCAATCTACAGAACTAGATCATTTGACAACAACTACTTCAATTGTTCAAAACCAGTTGCACATTCCTCTATCCATTCAAATTTCTTACCTTTCCTTTGAAATGATGTAATAGGATAAGCAATCTATGAGAAGTTCTTAATAAACTTCCTACAATAACTTGCTAACCTCATAAATGACCTTACCTCACTCAAATTTTTAGGAGTTGTCCATTCCATGATAGCTTTTATCTTTTCTAGATCCACTGCTATGTCTTCCTTAGAAACCACATGTCCCAAGTAATGTACCTATGTCTGAAAGAAACTACATTTGCTAATTTTGGAATACAACTTATGCTCTCTTAGCAATATCAATATTGTTGCTAAATGTTCAGCATGTTCTTCCTCATTCTTATAATATAACAATATATCATCAATGAATACAATAACAAACTTATCCAAATAAGGACGCAATACATTATTCGTCAAGAACATAAAAGTAGTTGGAGCATTAGTAAAACCGAAAAGAACAAAAACAAACTCATAATTCCCATACCTGGTCCTGAATTTTCAACATTCTAACTGATGTTGTTATTATCTTACCCTGCAAGATTCTTTTTTCCCCATTGTCATTCAAACATTCAATATATTTTTCATAATAGTCCACCTTAGTCATGTGAAGATATAACCAGTCCATTCCCGAAACCATATTGTACGATCCCAACGGAAGTACATTCAAATGTGTTGATGTAGACATACCATTCAAATAAAATGCATGAGCTCTTACTCAATGATGAACTATTTTCTTAGTACATGTATCCAATTGCACTAACCAAGACTCTACATGCACTTCTTTACTCAAACCACACTTATCACCAAGTCAAGATTAACATAACTATAATTAGATCTAGGGTAAATCAAAATAGAAACAAATTAATCACGAAGCTTACCATCCATAGCAATGATAGATGTATAATGATATGCATATTTGTTATCCAACACTGCATAAATATAAGGAATACTTCGTCCAACATCTCCCACTTTCTGTGCCTCCTGAGCACTATAAATTTGTGGTCTACCACCCTGATGTTGTGGACAATATCGCATGCAATGATCCTTGCCACAAGTCCAACACTATAAAGGCTTCCAACCTGCATCTTTGTTCTACTCGGACTGATTTTTTGTTGAAATTGGCGACAAGAAGAGGCTTCTAATTAAATTTTCCCTTAATGAAATTAGAAGGAAATTGTAATTCCATATCACATGAAATCTTGTACAAATTAACTAAGTTAGGAAGTCTTAATTAGCTCAGTGAATTCCATTTGAGGGTTAAACTAGAGGCATGTAGAGTTCTCTCTAAGTTTTAGGGGGTATAGTTACAATTTATTTTGAGTTGTAATTATTTAACTTAATTATTTGATTTAAAATTAGTTTAACTAGTTCTAGCTGATGGAGGAACTAATGAGAGATAAAGTGAATTAAATCTGATTTAATTCACATGCAGTGATCAATCATATAACTGATAATTCTCTTTAAATATTTTTTGCATGTCAACTTTGAGGAAGACCCAATTGAGATTGGAGTTAAAGGGAAGTGTACTATCGGTTGTATAATTATAAAATTGTGCAGTTCATGCATGAGGTCACTAGAAGGCCTTAGATGTAATTTGAAATCATTAATTGGGAATTTCATAATTAATAGGGGCTCAATTTCCCTAGGGATTGCACAAGAAAGGTAGGGCATCCAGAGGCAAAAAATTAGTTAAGTATTGGACCAAATTTTCTTGGGATAAAGTGAGATAGTCAAAGATAGTGCAAAGAGCTCTCAAGCCTAAGAGAAGCATTATGTCATTTCATATTATTTATTTAATGCAATATATAGATAACAGGTTTTTTAGATGGGGCTTTTCCCAGATAAATCTTTGTGTTGTGCAATTGAAATTATTTCTTTTTATTTTTCATGTGATTATGTGATCACAATTGGTTTTCGCAATTTGTAGAATAGATTCAAATATTTTGTTTTAGCATATTACAAGGTCAGTTGAATATTTGTGGATTTTCTACATGGTATTAGAGAATGAATCACTATAGAAGAGAATAATATGAGTTTATTTTCAACAAGTGAATCAAATTTACAAATATATTCTTCAGGATCGGCAACAGAATCAGGATGTATTTATGTGGATTGAGACTCGAATATGCCCCAGAGGGTAGTTCAAATTACATAGCTTGGAATGATAGGATGGAAGTAGTTTTGGAAGACAACGGTCTGAAGGAGTTCATAGATAGTGATATTCTCAGGCCCACAGCAAGAGATGCTCAAAATCTTGATGCATGGAAGAATATTGTAGCAAAGGCGAGAAGGATTTTGTTAGAAGGAGTTCGAGATCATATTGTCTCGAACCTCCATAGAAAGGAAACTCCATATGTTATGTGGAAGGCCTTAACAGATTTTTTTCAGAATAGCAGCGACCATAGGAAGTTGGTGCTGAAGGACAAGCTCAGAAAAATCAAGATGGAGAAGGGTGACACAATACCAAAATACTTGATTAAGCTCACTCAATGTCGAGATGAGCTTCGAAGTGTTGATGTTATAGTTGTTGAGGATGATTTGGTGAACCTAGCACTTCTAGGTCTTCCCAAGAGCCAGCACAACTACCAAGATTCAATGAATGGGAGGGAGAAGCTACCAGAGTGGGAGAAATTGTGGTCTAAATTGGTACAAGAAGAGATTTGGTGGAATACCAGAGATGGATCCTCATCAAAGACTGATGATAAGGAGAATTGTGCCTTGGCTAGAAAGGTGAAGAAAGGAAAAGTGAAGGCATCCCATTCCAAATCTTATTCTGGTCAGGTAGGCAAGAACAAGGCATTGTCAAAGATAAAAAAAATTCACTATCATGATCTTGGACACTATGCCACAAAGTGTCTGCACAAGAAGATCAGCAAGAATCCCTCAGGAGGAGAGGCAGGTGAAGCACTTGCTTCACAATTCAAGCTGTATTTTACTCTCATTGCATGTATGTTGTCATTGGTGATGGGTTATGTGTGGTATTTGGATAGTGGATCTTCATTCCTTATGAACGACAACAAATAAATATTCAGCAACGTGGAGGAGAAGGATCTCCAAATGCACATCAATATGGGATATGATGGGAGGTATAACGCGACCAGCATACGTAAAGCTACTTTCAGAGGGAGTTTGGTACTCCTCTCACATTAAAAAATGTCATGTATGTTCCTGGTTTAAAGAAGAATTTAGTTTCAGTTGCTATGTTGTAATATCGTGGCTATGATGTGATATTTAGAAAATGAAAGGCGTTCCTTCGTCACAAATCCACGAGATAGGTGTACAAGATTAGGGTTTGAGTAAAGAACCTATACAAATTGGATGTAGTAGATTTTGTTTCCTTGAGCACGAAAGCAAAGAAGGTGCAAAGTCAATACATCAGAGAGTTATGGCATAGAATATTGGGCCATTTACACCATAGCGCTTTGCAGATCATGTAGCAGATTTCTACAGGACTTCCCAAGGGTGAAATTGAGCAGGTAGATACATGCTAAAGGTGTACATTGGGGAAGTATATTGGAAATATTTTCATTGATGGAAAAGGAGCACAAAGGAGCAACACCTGAACTATCATTAAGGCAAAGGATCAAAGAAGAACCAACAATAAGGCAAAGGAGAAGATCAGGAAACAATGCAGTAAGAAAGCATAAAAGAGAGGTAGAGGAGCACAGAGAGGAAAGGAGCGGCATTATACTATCAGCAGAGGAAGCAAAGAAGTGAATGCGGCTAAGAAGAAAGGAAGACAAAGAAGCAGAGACAGTAGAGGTAGTAAAGAAGCAAATGCAGCTAAGAAGCAAGGCTGACAAGGAGCAGAGGCAGCTAACGAAGCAAAGGCAGCAGAGAAGCAGCAAAAGCAAAGAGGCAGATAATGCATCTAAGAAAAGGGAATCTGGAATAGATTGCATCTCATGCATGAAGAAGACACTATTGGATGCATTATCAAGAAGGAGAAGATAAACCAAAAGAAGAATAAAAATTCCTTTCAAAAGGAAAAATTTCAATCAAATGAGATACCTGCTAGGGTGAATGGATATAATACCATGAAGAAATTATAGTTAGGAAAAAGCCAAACTTGACACAGCCTTGACTGAAATAAAAATATTGAAGAATGAAAACAAAAACCTTAAGACATTGGTGCAAATATCTGATGAGAGAGAATATGAAGATAAGAAATAAATTGTTGGCCTGACGGCACAAATTGAAGAAGCAGGGAAAGTAGAAGACACTCTGCTGCAACAAATAAGAGAGAAAATTCTGGAATGTGGAAGATTGGAAGAAGAGGTGATAAGCCTGAGGATGAAATTAGAGAAGGCCCAAATTGAACTAATTATGAATATTCCACCAATGAAAAGTTATGGGCAGTTGGACCAGATTCTAAATGCTCAAAGGTCTCCTCTCATAAAGGTTTGGATAGGCTATGAAGGAGAAACCAATAAGTCCAAGGTAGAAGATAACAAGAATATCATTTTTGTAAAAGTTGTAGAAGATAATGAAGAAGCTCAAAATATTCCTACAGAAGTAGAAGCCAGCAAGAACATGATTTGTAAAGAAACTAACAAAAACAAGAAGCAACATGAAAGGATAGAGAATGAGAGAAAGAAATAGTCAGCTGCAAAAGGCCCATACACTCCTGAATATGAATTGAATAAATTCAGAAGTTGTCAAAGGAGGTTCTTTCCTCCCATGAGAAGTATCACTTGTTTTTCCTGCCACAAACTTGGACATATTGCAGCATACTGTAAGACAAAGCAAATCCATTCCAACCAGCAAAAGGATGTAGAAAATGAAAAGGCTACCTCAAGCAAACAAAGGGAGACGAAAACCTTTCACCAAGTACACTAATCGATTCCATGGCTACTATTTTTCATGCAATGAATTTGGACATAAATCTGTTGAATGTAAATTGTGTTCAAAAAGGGGAAAAAATGCCATACATCAGCTCAACCTTACTTAGGTAAAATAAAATGTTATTCATGCCACAAGCTTGGTCACAAATAAAAATATTGTAACCTGCCATATACATTAAAGAACTCTAGACATATGATGGAATCCAATCATATCAGACAAAACTGTGAATCAAAAAGAAGTGCACATTATGAAGAACCTGAATAAAGTATGGAAATAAAAGAGAAAGGGGGAGCCTGTTACCTCAGTAACATAATGAATCCATCATAGTCTCAGGGGGAGATGCTCTAGGAAGAAACGCAAATATCCAGCCAGTAATAGATAAGAAGCAACATCCCAGGGGGAGATCAGTTTATAAATAGTCCCCATAAAAGTTGTCTAAGAAGAGCTCCTTGGAATAAGAACAGCTAAAAGTTCAGGAAGGGAAATGGCAATTCCTCGAACAAAAAACAATAAAGAAAGAAGGATACCTGAAGCATTCAATATCCAACAGGATTGATGGAAGGAGACAAGGTAGCAAGCAGCCATGGTGGTAGAGGGATCATCAGCCATGAACATGTAAGCCAAGAAGACAACAACACACTAAGTGATGAATGGTTAAAATCACAAAAATTACGTTTTGAGCTATAGAACTGGAAAGATCCATAGAGGATGATCACACTATGCATCACACTAAAAGAGTTAACAATGAAACAAAATTAAGAAGGACGAGTAAGAGAATTGCTTGTCATCAGTATATCATTACATCATTCATCTATAGAAGGTCCCCTTGGAGGAAATCAGCTAAATGAGGGATAAAACTATGACTGGTATGTCCTTGTAGATTCCAAGTAAATAAATTGAAGATGTCTTCCGGAAGATCATTTTGTCAAGATCAATTGAATTTTATATAGAGCAGCAATGATTCTGGAGCAGTCCTAGAAAGGAATATGCAGTGACATTCATTTAAACCCGAATGATAGAATAAGAAAAAGGTTAATGATGCCAAGATCATATTCAGTATATTGATGATTGTTTTTTAGAACAGTGGAGAGATCAATAGTAGAAACTATGAAGGTTGTCTTAACTATGGGTGCATGTGTGAGCTGAAGTGAAATTACTGTTTGGTTTATCAAAGTAGTACCAATTGGTATTTGGAACAAGCAGCCTTCCTATCAGCAGAATAACAAGTGTCATCAGTGGAGCAGTGGTATGGTACAGGTCCTCAGGATCATAATATTATGGCAGAATTACATCAAGGTATTATTCCTAGTGTTATCTACATTATTAAAGAATGAAAAGGTCAATAATAGTGCTAAAGGATCATTATCTTGTTTACACTTGAAGTATTATATTGAGCATTGAAGCAGTATCTATTTCTAGATATAACTGCATGCCTTCCTCAAGTCAGTATAGATCTATCTTCAAGGCATTTGTCTTAAGATCATTCATAAAACTGTGTGAAGTCTGTTTTTTGAGATTTCAATTAAACAACTTGAAGATGTTTTTGCTCAAAATCATCATGATAGAATAGTAAAAGTATTTGAAGTATGAAGGACTAGTTGTGGTAATCTTACCATTTGAAGCTCAAGAGTCTTTTATTGATTCATCTAAATCCTAATTCAGCAGAAAGGAATTGCTGGTATTTCACCATTGAAGAGAGGTTGATCATTGACATACATATCCCTTATGTCATAAATTCAATTGCATAATTGATAAGTAAGACTGACTAATGCATTGAATGTATCTAGCCTCGAGGGTTTGTTTTGAAATGACTATGTACAGTAGTAATGTCACTTGATCTCTTTGATTGAAAGATGTTGCCTAATCTTACAATAAACTGTAAGTTCTAGTTTGATTCATTGTTCACATTAGTATCAAGGGCCTTTTGATTTTTAATGTAATATCCTTGTTAGCAGTCTAGCACATATCACCAATAACTAGCAGTAAAGGTGAACCACAGGTACAAAATATATATTGGCATCATCATATTTGAACAGATGTGTATAGAAGAAGAAGACATATTCCATCTACAACCTTCCTCAACAGATATGTATCTCAGATGAATATTATAATATATACTGAAGTATATTTGGAGCAGATTTGACATGTCATATGGAGCATTCTCAATATTTTAGTATTGTTCCAATTATGCATCTCTAATTATATAAGTTTGATTATAAAAATTGTTCGATGAAGTGTCATTAATCATCACTTTCAGCTTTATACAAGTGCAAGGAGTCTGTTCTTTGAGATGGTATCAGCTTACTGTGTATATACATACAGGTTCAATGATTCTCAAAAGTGTTCTCCCAACAAATCGTGTACACCAATCTGGAGCAGCAACATATAAAGTCAAAAGAAGAAGGCCTGAACACAACTCAGAGAGAGGAAATGCAAAGATAGAATCTACACTGGGAGATGTGCAACCCGTTGCCATTGATGTCAAAGGGGGAGGAAAAGGAAGTATAAGAAGAAAGGCTCTTATGAAAAGCAAGCAGAGGAAGAAAGACACTTCTCAGAATGAAAGGGGGAGGAAGTCTTGGAGGAAGTATTGGAATATTTATATCAATGCTAAAGGGGGATAATGTTGGAAATATTTCCATTGATGGAAAAGGAGCACAAAGGAGCAGCACCTAAACTATCATTAAGGAAAATGAGCAAAGAAGAACCATCAATACTGAAAAGGAGCAGATCAGGCAACAATGCAATAAGAAAGCATAAAAGAGAGGCAGAGGAGCAGCAGAGAGGCAAGGAGCAGCATTAGATTATCAGCAGAGGCAGCAAAGAAGAAAATGCAGCTAATAATCAAGGCAGACAAATAAGCAGAGATAGCAGAGGAAGCAAAGAAGAAAATGCAGCTAAGAAGCAAGGCAGACAAGGATCAAAGGCAGTTGAGGTAGCAAAGGTAGCAGAGAAGCAGCGAATGCAGCTAGTAGCAAAGGCAAAGAAGCAAAAAAATCAAAGAGGCAGTGAATGCAACTAAGCAGCAAAGGTAGAGTAGTAGAAAATGCAGAGAGGAAATTAATATAGAGAGGTAGCGAACGTAGTAGAGGCAGCGAATGTAGCTAAAAAGGCACCAAAGGCAGCAAGGTGACAGAGGCAACAAAGAAGCAGAGGAAGCAGAGCCAGTGAATGAAGTAGAGAGGCAACGAATTGCTTCAACGCACAGCAAAAGGCAATCGGATTTGCAAGACACAGCGAGGACCATAGATCTTACACATAAGAGAAGCAGGAAGAGGCGAGCGCTGAGAGACAGAGAGGGCTTTAATCAATATGAAAAGGGTATATGTCGAGTGTGATAACTCGGGATGACATTCAATAACAATACAAGCTCAGGAACAAGCATAGGGGGAACAGCATGGAGAAACCGGAGCTACAAAGTGGGACAGTGTAAACAAACGAAAATTCAACTAAGGCAGAGAATTCTTTGAATACTTCCAAGGGAGGCGTACAGACGGTCAGGATTAGATCAAAAAAGTGAAGGCGAGAGATGGAAGGCAGAGATCGAATCGCTTCAGGAGCGATTTCGCAAATCGCAACATTTAAGAGTTTAGCGTTAAGGCATCGCATAGTAAGTTAAAGCATTTTTCATGCGAAGTGGAGAAGGGACATGTGTTGGCATGGTGCAATATCACAAATCGCGCAAAATAGATGTAACCACTAAGTTAAACGGTTATAAGTTTTAAAATACGAAGTACGGGGAGTGACGTAAAGATGACGTGGAAGTAACGCAAAGATGATGTGGCAGTGATGAAAAGATGACATGGCAGTGACGTAAAGATGATGTGGCAGTGACATGAAGATGACATGGCGATGATGTGGTAGTGACATGGAAAGTTGACGTGGCCTCGACCCCATAGATCGCAGGAATTTATGATGACATGGCAAGGTGATGTGGCAGTTATGTGGCATGATGACATGGACCTCGCCCGCATACTGCACATTGCGGCACTTAACGGATAGTAGTAAGGCAACCGCAAGTTTAGTTTAAAGTTTTGCGATGTGAAATGGAGGGACACGTGTCGACCTTGCACAACACCGCATCTCACAAGAAATAGGTTGTAACTTCAAGACATCTCAAAGAATGTTATTTTGGTTGCGATGTGGTAAGGATCAAATGATGCAATGGGATGAAAGGAATCCACGTGTCAGGACTACGCACGAGCACATATTGATAGAGTGGGAAACCTACAGGCAAGTGTTTGCGATGAATTTTGATTGGTTTAAGGTACTATGGGACCCAATAACCTTGTTTTGTATATGTTATATGTGCCATATTATAAAGTATTCTTTGTTGATTTCTAAGTATGTATGTTATATATGCATTTTTTTTTTTCGCTAAACGTATGTATGTGGAACAAACAGCAGAATTGGACTTCATTGCGTTATAAAGAGTTTTATGTGGGCCATATCACACAGGTCGCAAAAAAATGATCTGAACGCAAATCAAAGGACCAGGAGCTCGAGAAGAACACTGTTGCAGAAGTAAAGCAAATGAAAAGGTTGAACACGGAAGAAGAGTTAGGCTAAAAGGGGCAGTTATGCAGCAAAGTTGGAATATAACGACAGAAATAGAAAATACAAAAGGACAGCAAGAAAAGAGGACAAACACACAGCAAAGCTAAGAAACTGAAAGAGCTGAGTAAAATAATTGATTGTAACTGTAAATGTATTATTTACTTGATATTGTTTGTGATGCAAAGGTAAATCTCCATGGGCAAAGAAAAACTCCTATTAAATACTGAAATGAGAAGGTGGAAGACAAAGAGTCATACCTGTTCATTTCATATTCCCATATGGAATGAAAATAGCTATGAGGTGATATCTATAAATGATGGTATTGTCATATGCATAAAGAGGTTAGAGAGTGGAAGAATAAGACTGAGCAATGTTACACAGTAATTTGTCACCATCCCTGCAATCCCCCGTCCCGCACATTGGAGGGCCTTTTCCGTGACCTGTGAGCAGTGACATGACCTGAAACCACTTTTATGGCATCCCCCTTGACAAGGACAATCATTCCTCTGAAGACAGTTTCCTATGAAAAACCCTAAAAATAGCCCTTTTGGCCTTGGCGGGACCAGCCAGTTCAGCCCTCGTGCCAATGGGGGAAATTCTCCAAAGAGGGTGCGCCAACTGGCGCTCTGTCCCAGTCTATTACTCGCACCACGCTTAATAACGATTGTTGTTTTTTAATAAATGGCGGAATTTTGATTCCAACCAACTCCTAAACGAGTCTATAAAATGAGTTGGGAGGTTTGGCTCCAGATCTCCATGTAGGGGAAGTGGTTTTCCACCTATCATGGAAGCTTCCTTGAGGATAGGGCCAATCCCACCATTGTAGGGATCCCAACTCCCCTTCCACCATCTATATAAGCTTGCCATTCTCCTTTTTCAAGCTACTCTTAGTAGCCTTAATGCTCATAGAACTAGGAGTTGAATCAGTAGTAAGGAGACTATCGCCAGATAGCCTCTGAGAGCCAAAGCCGAAGAGAGAGAGCTTTGTCCCATTCCTGACAAGCTTCATTGAGATGCGCCCCGCTATCGACCCGCCGAAGGAAGATCCAGTGTCAGAGCTCAGGTTGTATCTTTCTTTCGTTGTGATTAATAATAAACGACTTTGATTATGGTTCCATTCATATGTTCATGTCTTATGTTATGAATTATATCTTCTCTGACTGATATATGGTTGCATGTATTAGGTTTTACGTTGTGTGTTGTTTCTTCATGAACGAGCAGGTGTTTGAACGTGCTAAGCGGGATAATTTTGATCTGCCAAAGCGAAGGATAGAAGCGCCATCTTCTCGGCAAGCAATAGTAGCGTGGGACCCTAAGGTAGGCCTCTTGTCGCATCTTGGTCTTTTGTAACTAGGAACCTGTGTCTTAGTGTGACTCAGTTGTTGCTAGACACGATCTGGGCTAGTAGGGATCGCCTCTGTCCACAAAGGGGATTTACCTCTCCAAAAAACTGGAAACTCCACTGGGGAGACACTGATTGGAGTTTGTGTTGTCTTTTTGGTTGATTTTGGTCTTGTCTTCTTGATCAGCTCTTTTGGTTCGCCTTTTTCTAGTGTTAAACCTCTGTTTAGCCTCACCATACCTGATCTGCTCCCTTTTTGCTCTTTTTTATTTTTCTCATTAGTAAACTCGACTGGCACGGTTTTTTCCCTGAGAATCACACCTACTGGCGCTTGTTTCTAGTTCAGCCTCCGCGCCAATCCTGTTCTGGCGCTAGTTGCAGCCAAACAGTCACGCCAATCCTGTGTGGTGCTAGGGTTTTCTTCTTTCTGAGCTTTCTGAGCTTGATTTTTGGTTTTGGTGTCATTTTTTCGACTGCTTGAGTATCCTGAAGCCTTGGTTGACTATTTATGACCTCTATCCTCCGGTTGTTTGCCCTCTACTATCAGTTTTACATTCTAACCCTAGGGCATCTAGGTGTTATAGTGTGCTGAGCCTCCCGTGGGAGTTTTTGGTTTTCATTTGTCCAGTCAACTTCGTTGTTGCTTCTTTGCATTCGTTTGGTGGTTTTCCATTGTTTTATTACGTTATTTGAGTGATTTCTCTCTTTCTCATTCGAGTTTCGCTTTGTCTCGTTTTGAGCCTAGATTACACAGTTCATTTGAGTCTTTGGGATTCCTCTTTGATTTGAGGGATTTATCCATCAATTTGAGGTCTGATTGTGTGTTTTGCATTGAGTGGACTGGTTTGCTTTCACTCTTTCGCTATCATTTCTCGAATTGGTCTTGTTATTAGTTTTCATTTTGTTTAGTGCATTTTTCTCTTAAAACATTGAAAATACAAAAAATCAAATCTTTTGCTTTTGATTAGTTAATGTAAATTGAAAACTTTTCTGCGTTATTAGTGTTATATAACTCTAAGGGAAAAGATTTTAGTTTCATTAGCGTGCATTAGAGACACTAGTGGTTGTTTTGTGATCATTTTGTTATTGTGTGAAAGCTCTCAACCTTCCCGTAGTTAGCTATTCATCGAACAAAGTGATATATTGTGGCATGTAGTGTGCATTTAGAGGATTTTGAAACATAACATTCGGTAGGGCCTGAAAATTGAAACATAATTGAAGCTCAACTCTAAAATTTATTCAATTTACCTTAAGGCAGCATTGAAACATTAACGAAATATCTAGAGGTCTAGGCTAGTGACGTGTTCCGGTATTGTTAAACCTAGTAGCTGTCGTTTGCCTCTTGGCTTCAGACAGCACTAGTATGGACTTGTGCTCCCCGTACCGTCACGTATATAAAGGGAGACCCCACTAGGTTGCTATCCTTTATCCGTAGGAAGCTGAGTTTGTCGCCTTACACCCATGATACACCAGACACAGCATTCGGGGAGATTTCCTGCACATACGTCAAGTCCTTGGTTGATTTCTCTTTCATTTTTGAAACCAAGGTGTATATTGCAGTTCACGGATATCTGGTACACCCTTTGCCTAGAGTTCCAAAGTAGTCATTTTGATCTTTTCTGACTCATTAAATTTGAAACGATCATCAAGCGCTTGTCCTTTCATGCTTGTTTCCAAATTGAAAGAGATAGAGTCACCTTTTGTCCATTTCTTGACTCTTAAAACATGAAATGGTAAAGTTTCTAAGTTTCAATGTGGTAAAATAAATCACCTGCGATCACACGCCCTTTTAGAGTTTGCTTGTTGGTCGTTTGATTTTGTGCCTTGGTTGTTTCCCGTGTGCTTTTTTTTTATCTCTTCCCCTTTTCATTGTTGTCACAGTGGCAGAACCCTCAGTTTCATCTACTGGTATTCCTTACACAAACGATTAATCAGAGGCCTCTCAGTCCTCTGCTGAACCTCAGCAGCCCATTGTCTCTGAGTTTCCCGACGGGGGACCGGTTTTATCTGAGCTTCCCTTTAGAGGACCAGTTGAGTTCAATTGGCCCTTATCCAACGCTTGGTTTGGATTTGGAGTAGGGGAATATTTCCCTCCTCTTACATCGGGTTCACCTTTTTTAGCTGTTGTTATTCCTCCTAGCCCTCGCCATCTTTTAGAAGATCTAGCGCCAGGGTCAAATATGGACTCATCCAGTCCTTCTCCTAGTGAGGAAATCCCTACATCTGGTGAAGATTACCAGCTATTCCTAGAAAACAACCCCGAGTTATCTTTCATGTCTTCACCTAGTCCTTCGCTTCCAACGGGGTATAGATCCTTAAGTCAGATTGTGGCCGTTGTCACCTCTATGGGAGTATCAACTCCGTATACGATGCCAGTTATTCCTTCGTTATGGATGTCCCCAAGGACACCCCTCACGTCATCTCCTCAGGTCACATTAGTACCTGTTAGGCCTACTGTCTGTGTAGTTGCATCTACACCCACTGTTACTACTCAGTCCGTCAGGACTGCTTCACTTCCTAAAGATGTCTACATAGCCTCGGCTATCCCGGAGAATATCTCTCCTAAGGAGTATCGGTTGTCTCTACAGCAGTCAAACTCCGAGGTTGGTCAGTCCTCTCAAGATCCCAACCGTCCTTATTTTTCCCATTATGCACAGGATGGTACACCTGTTTACATTTTTCCATATCAGTACGATGAGCAGGGAAACCCTCTACGTTTTCCTACTCCAGAGGCTTATTCATATGTTCAAGGTTTTCTGTCTGCCCAGGTTGGGCAACCTTCCAACCCGCAAGGACAACCCTTCCAGGGCCAGCCTGGTTATATTTATGAGC
This sequence comes from Pinus albicaulis, assembly GCA_034641835.2. Taxonomy (NCBI): domain Eukaryota; kingdom Viridiplantae; phylum Streptophyta; class Pinopsida; order Pinales; family Pinaceae; genus Pinus; species Pinus albicaulis. The sequence continues at coordinate 416,076,303 of CM076577.1, forward strand.
CGTAAGGAAAAACCTTACAGGGCCAACCTTCGGGCCAACAAGGGTTGTTATACAGTCCGCAAGGACAGTCCTACAACCCTCAAGGTCAACCTATACAGCCTCACCCTGTGGTCCAACAAAGGCAACCTCAAGGACCCACAAGTGAACCGGGGTACCAACCGGGATCGTTGTATGGTCTTGGGGAGAAAATCCAACCCTCTCAACCTATGGTGCAACCTCTGCAAACTCAGTTTCCTATTGGTCTGAATGTTGCATAGCTAGGGCCCTCTTATGGTCCTGTTACAGGTCAAAATGGTTATCAGACACAACCTGGCCCTATCCCACCACCAGGCCAACCGGCTCATCCGGGGTAGCCTGGTTTCCTTCATCAGCCAGGTCAACCTGTTCAACCAGGGCAGCCCACTCAGCCAGGTCAACCTGTCCAACCAAGCTAGCCTGCACATCCTGTCAACCCTGCTCAACAGCCAATTTACTCTATGCCGCAGCCAAATCCACCTGTGCGCCCAACTCATCAGGCTCAGCAGGGCCCCACTTACCAATAGCCCGCTCAACCCCAAGGCGGTTATTATCTTCAAGGTCAATCTCGACCGGTTTACAACCCGCCCCAAGGTTCTAGTTATTACCTTCAACAACTAGGCTATACCTATACTCAACAGTCAAATCCATATACTGCTCAAACGGGGCTGACATATAATCAGGGTCCATAGCCCGATTATCGACCCCCATACACTAGTTATCAACAACCGTACCAATCCAACTATACGGCTTACACCCCCTATGGTCAGAATCCCCCGAGACAGAACCAATGGGGGCCAAGTTATGCTCAACCAGGGTGGAGTACAGGTACAGGTCCTTGTTGAGGGCCTGGTATGCCTTTCAATCCTCAGTTACCTTTCCTTGCTATGTTGGAATTGCCGGATGTTTCTAAATTGACCAATGATCCGATTATTCACAATACTTATTGGCCTTCGTTTCCAACCAAGGTGCCCAGTGACTGTCCTAAATTTGAAGGTAAAGCTGGAGAAGACCCCCAAGCTCATGTAATGACATTTGTGGTGTTTTTCAAACTCTTAGGTCGATGATTCAATTCGTCTATGTCTCTTCCAACGTACGCTTACCGATGCTGCTGCTAAGTGGTACATCGAATTACCCCGCGGTATCTTTCAAGACTTCAATACATTAGATATGGCTTTTCTGACACATTTTCAGTTAACAGTTTGTTACGAAGCCAGGACTCATCTCCTGACTTCTCTCAAGCAAGATAAAGCCACCCACATATCTGATCATATTCATGAGTGGCGACGTCGTCGTAGACTGATCAATTTTGATATACCTGATCAGCTACTAACTCATTGGTTCCCTACCTCCTTCGTTAACAAGATCGCTCAAGATATTGCTATGGGGGCATGTGTGACCGAAGAAAAAGCCATTGCTTGTGCCCAGTACCTTGATTTGGTGTACTCTCAATCCGGCACACTTTATGATATCTTGACTGATGCCCCGCGGCCAGGGACCTCTAAAGCACCAGCTACCCCATCGGTGGATGGTGTTATTGGTTCCATTTCTCAGACTTCTCAGAAGTCCTATAATGGGAAGTAGAAGTCTAATTCTTCCAACAATTATGCTCTTCCCGCCCCTCCGGATTCTAGTAAGACTGCGGAGGTCAATGTAATTTAGGCTAATCCTATGAAAAAGGCCTCCAAGGAAAAGAAGAAGGGCAAAGGAAAATCCAAACCCGATGCCCCAAAACCAGAGTCTTCTAAACCTCGTGCTGACGATGGTTCCCAACGTAAACTGAAGTACCCCTGCCTTATCTGTGAAGGAGACCATTATACCAAATATTGTCCCCGATGATCTGAATTTAGTCAACTTTTGAAAGGCTCCAAAGGGACTCTGGCAGTTCTCAAAGAACCATTCCCATCTCAGCAGACCCAGATGGTTGAGTAGCCTTCACCATCTGCACCATTTGGGTCCCAAGTTTTTATGATGAATGGTGTTGCACCTGTTTCGATTGCTACGCGTTCGAAGGATTATGCTGGATCACGTCAGGTAGCTGGGAAGGAATTCGTTGATGGCCCACCTCCCCCACCTGTCTCTAGTCATTTATAAATTGAGAAGCCCAGCGCTGAACCTGTTGTGAGGCCACCTTCTTAAGGTGTTCTGCAAAAATCTTCCTATAACCCAAACGCCCGTGCCGCTCAGCACTACAACATTGTTGAGGATTTGGCACAGGCACCCTCTACAATGTCTGCGTTGGAAGTGCTTCAAAGTTTCCCATCGCAATGGAAAGCTCTGTTGTCTGCAATCGGTGGAATCGATCCCGCCAATTCTAGTCTTCTCACCTTCGACCTAGAAAATTTTGTCCCCCAACTTCCACATCAAATCGCTCTTGTTATCCAAGTCGGTATCAACAGCATCAACATCCACAGAGCCATTGTGGACGAAGGTGCTTCCACCTGTGTTATGTCATCTGCCTGCTGGAAGGCCATTGGCTCTCCAACTCTTACCTCGTCTCCTAATTCCCTAGAGGCATTCGATGGTCGAGAATCAAAACCCCTGGGTGTTCTCGAAAGTTTGCGGATCACGTTACAGGGTAAGACAGTCAACGTAGAAGTAGAAGTGGTTGATGCCAAGCTCAACTACAATATTCTTCTTGGTCGCAGTTGGACGCACGCCATGCTATGTGTTCCGTCCACCCTCTTCTGGCTTCTAAAGTTTCCTCACGAGGGAAAAATTATCACTGTTGATCAGTTGTATTTCTTCACCTCATCCTCCGAGAACAACATTCCTTACATGGATCAGATCCCCAATTCCCCCGACAGTGTAGGGCCCGGTCTTTTCAAGGACCCCATCCTCATAGGTATTTTTCTCGCGCCACCACCGCACACCATTCAAGTTAACATGATCTCTAGGTCAGATGACCCTTGGATCATCCCTTCACCTGAACAGGTGACCTCTTTCGGAGAATCGATGCCTTTAACTCCAGTTGAGATTAATTATTGCGAGATCGTCGCTGCATCTGATCCTCCTTCTGAACATGCTCCTTCGAGCATGGCTCTGGATATATATTCTCAATCCCCTTGGCTCGGGGATGCAGATTCACCTGATCCTTTAAGAGAATTCTTCCCTTCCGATGAAGCTATTGTTGAAACAATGTCTCTTTAAGATCTGTCGTGGAGCGATGGACATCATCGTTTCTCGTTCATGCCTGGCCTGGGGGCAATGTCTAATTGTCTAGAGTGCTTTTCATCTCAGGTTCCCACTCCACCTCTTCAAACACTGATATTGACACATGAGGTCCTTTCGAAGGGAAACCTGAGTAACATTACACAAACCATGCCTATCGACATCTCCGTAAAACCAAGGGTAGTCGAGAACATTCATGTGGGAGTTACTTGTTCTCCCAAAGAGATTTAGGTTTACACGAACCTTTTTCGTGAATTCAGAGATGTTTTCGCATGGTCCTATGAAGAGATGCCTGGGATTGATCCCAGCATAGTCGTGCATGAGATTCCTACCTATCCAGGTGTGAAACCCGTGTGTCAGCGTCTACGCCCAGCGCATCCCCGAAAAGCCGCAGCCATAAAGGCAGAAGTTGAAAAGCTTCTTAACGTGGGCTTTATCTATCCAATTCCCCTCACAGAATGGGTTTCTAATATCGTCCCTGTAGATAAGAAGCAGGGCACTATACGGGTCTGTGTTGATTACCGAGACATCAATCAGGCCTGTCCTAAGGACAATTACCCCACTCCTTTTATAGATCAGATCATCGATGACTGTGTGGGGAGTGAGATTTATTCCCTTATGGACGGCTTCTCCGAGTACAATAAAATTAATATTTTACCCACTGATCAAAATAAGACTGCCTTTATCTATCCGTGGGGTACTTTCGCTTACAAAAAGCTCGCATTCGGCTTGAAAAATGTTGGGGCCACCTTCCAGCGTGCTATGTCCTATGCTTTCCATGACATATGTCATATTGTTCAGTCGTATCTGGACGATTTTCCGGCCCATTCAGCTCGGTGTGAGGACCATCCTGAACACCTCCGCCATATTTTCCTCCGTTGCAGACATTACAATATTAGGCTCAATCCTCACAAGTGCGTCTTTTGCGTGGATTTTGGTCGTCTTTTGGGATTCATTGTCTCCAAATACGGGATTCGCTTTGACCCCCTCAAGGTCGAGGCCATCGTTAACCTCCCATCCCTATCCTCGTTACATCAACTGCAGAGTCTGCAGGGGAAAGCCAACTTCTTACAGCGCTTTATTCCAAACTATGAGGAAGTGGCCAAGGGGTTTACGCGACTTTTGAAATAGAACGTTCCCTTCCATTGGGACGAGATTTCTCAGCAATATTTTGATAAGCTTAAAACGTTGCTCATTAACACTCCGTTGATACGTCCTCCCAACTATTATCACGATTTTACCCTTTATTTGGCCGTTGCGTTTAGCACGATAGCTATGGTTCTAGTACAAGATGACGATGATGGAAATGAACACGTAGTTTATTACCTATCTTGGAATCTTCTCGACATGGAAATGCGCTATGCCCACGTCGATAAGTTGGCGCTCGCGGAGGTTCAGGCCGTTCATCGATTCCGCCATTAAATCCTGTTGTTTACGGTAACCGTGGTTTCTAACTGCAACCCCATGACATACATCTTGTCTCGACAATTACTGGGGGAAAATACTCCAAATGGATTGTCATCCTTCAGGAGTTCGATTTAGAGTTCACCACTGCTAAGTCGAATAAATCATTGGTTTTTTCTGATCTTATTTGTTCTCTCCCGACAAACTCCGTTCCATCCCAATCCGAGGATCATATCCCGGATGAAACACTATTTCTTATTAGCACTCGTGATCCATGGTACGGTGACATTATCGTGTATCTTCAAACATCCACGTTCCATTCCAAGTTGACAAAATATGCTCGACGTCGCGTTCGGCATCAATCTCAACCATACCGCATTGCAGGAAATACCTTGTATCGTGTCGAAGTTGATTCTATGCTCTGCCGGTGCTTGACCCTGGAAGAGGCCGAGAAAGTCTTGAATGACTATCACAGTGGTGCCTGTGGCGGTCATATGTCTGGATATGCCACCGCTCAGAATATTCTGCGTGTGGGTTACTTCTAGCCGTCTATATTCAAAGACTGTATTGTTGCAGTTCGAAAATGTCATGCGTGCCAGGTATTTCAGCGCAAGATCCGCGCGCCACCCCTACCTTTGCATCCTGTCATTACCGTAGGCCCTTTTTCTAAATTAGGCATAGATTTTATGACATGTAACCCTCACTCAGCTGGGGGGCATGCTTATATAATCGTTGTCGTTGAATACTTCACTAAGTGGGCCGAAGCGATGCCTACATTAGCTACCGACGGTAAGACAGCTGCCCAATTTATTTTCAACCATGTTATTACGTGTTTCGAAGTCCCTCGGGCCATTTTCACTGATCATGGCACTCATTTTTTGGATTACATGATGACTGGGCTGACATCGAAGTTGGGCTTACGCCATGATATCTCAATGCCATACTACCCCCAGGCGAATGGCCAGGTTGAGGCCGTGAACAAGGTATTGGTCACGATGCTTCAACGAACGATTGGTATCCACAAATCCAATTGGAATCTCCAATTGTTCTCAGCTCTCTGGGCCTATCGAACGTCTGTAAAGAGCGCAACCGGATTCACACCTTTCCAATTGGTGTATGGTCTGGAAGCGACTCTCCCGGTTGAATGTGAAATTCCTTCTTTGAAGTTGGTTGTGGAACTATTGCCCGACACTTCTCCGAAGGAAGAATGTCTCTTGTATTTGGAATGACTAGATGAAACCCGCCTCTTGGTTGCCTTGGTTATTGAGGCACAGAAAAAGCAGGTCAAAGCCCACTTCGACCAATCAGTTTCTCCACGTTCTTTCATTGAAGGGGACCTCGTCCTCCTATATGACCAAGCACACGATAAACTTGGAGTGGGAAAATTCCAGCCCATGTGGCATGGGCCCTATATAGTTAAGCGAGTATTAAAAAATGGGGCCGATGAGCTTATCGAATATGAAGGTATTCTTCTGGCGCAGCCTAGAAATGGGTTGTGCCTCAAGAAGTACTATGCTTGAGTTATTCTTGTGTGGTGTGTGTGTACATAAGTGAGCAATTTCATTTTTGTGCATGTGTGGTGTGGTGTGCTTTGTAAGCATCTTTCTGTTGATTGGGTCTTCCTGATTGTGCAGATGTCTATTACTCCTTTTATCGGTTTTGCGAATGGTGCCTCCCGCAGTACCAGGAATCTGTCCTCGGCAGCCTAGGTAATCTACGATCCCGCTGGTGAGTTGGTCAATTTGCAAGGTGTTTGTCTAGGGCCTACCACAAATAATGTCGCGGAGTATAGTGTCGTTTTGGAATTGTTGAACGAGGTTGTTAACCTCGGTATCCATGCATTACTTGTATATCTGGACTCACAGTTTGTAGTATTACAACTTAATGGTCATTATTCAGTTAGAAACCCATCCATTTTATGACTGTATCTACGTATTCGTTTACTAGAAAGAAATTTTGATTACATTACATATAAACACATACCCAGACACATGAATGCGTTAACAGATGCAGTAGCTAATATGGTTTTAGATAGACATTTACGCAACTTGTAAAAACATCATCATATGTAAAAAGATACATCCAGATATAGATATATGTGTGTGTGTGTGTGTGTGTGTGTGTGTGTGTGTGTGTGTGTCGAAATGTTTTCAGTTTGTGTACATCACATAAAATTCAAAAAAATACACATGTCTGTCAAATAATAGCCGGAGACAACATGTCTCTCAAAAATGTGAAAATGAAAAGCCCTAGATGACTAATCAACGTGGTGCTCGTGGTATCATGTCACTGCATGCATCAATCGCCTCAGTGATCGATGGAGGCGACTAGGCACCCCCAGAGTGTGCCTCTGGTAAGCCATCAGGACGTCTGTTAGACGAGCATAATCCGGGATCCCTCGAACGATACCCTCTAGGTTCTAGACTAGCTCATTCCCCTCGCCACCCTCAGCTTGAGGATCGTGTGCGAGAGGGGTCCTCCGTGCGATGGGCGACATCCCGACGGGCCTCTCTGGGCCAACATCTGCACACATATAGGATTTTTTGTTAGAATAGACATGTATCAGAAGAAAAATAAATAAATAAATAAATAAAAAATAAAAATAAATAAATAAATAATTAATTAATTAAAAAATTAAAAATTAAAAATAAAAATTAAAAATTAAAAATAAAAATTAAAAATTAAAAATAAAATTAAAAATAAAAAAAAATTAAAAATAAAATAAATAAAAATAAAAATAAAATAAATAAATAAATAAATATATATATATATATATATATATATTCCTACCCAGCTCCTCATCCAATTCATCCCCCTCCGGGAGTGGAATATTTGGGTCTCCCGTGAAGTTGGTACCGGCATAGGGCTAGTCCTCAACAACGATCAGCTGTCGCCGTAGCCATGCAAAAAACTCGGGCCTCCATGACATTTGTTGGCCCCCTCCTAATCTGGGCATGGGTGCTGCCCATCGAGCCATCCTCGGCTCCCTCAATGATGGCTCGGCGACTATCACCCCCTGGCCCTGGAAAATTGGTAGTCGTTCAAGGATGAACGATACCAGGATGGATCCATACCCAAACTGTTTCAGTTTGGCCTTCTTACACTTTGTCATCTGTCGTTTGATGTTCATTGTTATGGCAGTGGCCCAATCAAAAAGTGTCGGGTTCATGCATTCAGATGCTAAGAGGAGCTGTGTTTTAGCTGCCTCATGCGGTGCTTATGACCCCGCAGCCCGCGTAATGGTGTGGAGCACTGCTCGGAGTGCTAGATTGGGGACCGTGTGGATATCGACCTTCCCACTGCCTAGTCCTATTTTTTCCCCCAGGCACACTCTTTCCATCACCATTTCCATTTTCTCACCAGATGGTCTAGTGCCTATCATGATCGGCACTGGACCTCTGCGGGACAATCGAGTTATGAAATAGATGTTAGAGACTTCAAGTTCCAACACTTGGTCTCGAAGCCTGAATTTTTCTTCATTCTCGTCCCAAATGTTGATCAAATACTATAGTAGCTCAGGTTGTGCTCTCAAACATGGTGTTAGGAAGAAATTTTTTAGACCACAATTTCGGAGAGAATTCATGCATGCTTCATTCTGCATGGCCATTTCATCCTCTTCACCATGCTCCCTTTCCTTCCACTCGATCACCATTGTGGCCGTGTGTCTGCACCAACATGGTCATAAACACCTCATTATATCTCTGGAACACTCATAAATTCATCTGATTGGCTCACATTTTTTAAATTTAAGCGGAAATTTGAGTTGCGCCATTGGCGCGACTGTTTTGCTAACTGTCGCGCCAACTGGCGCGACCCCTTTGCAAAAAGGAGCCAATTGGCGCAGGTCCGTGCCCGATACCCGCGCTAATTGGTTGTGCCCTAATTTTGCAAAGGTCCCCTCAGGGATCCAAAAACACAATGGAAATCTATAAAAAATGAATTAAAAAAAAGCTAAGGAGAGCGCCTCTTACCTGGAACAAACGAGAACTGGAATGACGTATTGGATTGACCACAATCGCCGCCACAAGTTTGCACAGCAAAAGCTCATTGTTTCTCTCTCAAGAGGTAAAAAGTAAAAGTGAATATGTTTTTACTATTTTTGCATATTAATAACTTTTCAAAGTCAAAGCTAGGTTTTGAAAGTCATTTTTCCAATATTTTATTATATTTTGTCGAAAAATGGATTTTACGCTCGCTTTCATGTGCAGCAACAGGTTTTCACGCAGCTTGAACGATGATACGAGTTGTATTTTATACTTTTTTGGACTCAGTAAAAACATGAAAACGTCATTTTTGGAGTCATCTTTCAGCTCTTTTCTGACTCTCTAAACATGAAAAGATTGTCGAGTTGCTTGTCATTTTGATCTCATAAAATTGGCTGCGAAACGACATCTACCCAGTATACGTTTATCCCTTTTTCGGGCTAGGGTAGATTATTTCGAAAAAGGAATACCCTAGCCTATCGCGACTAGGAGGCTTTCTAAGACATAGTTTTCTACCTTTTCGGATCTAAGGAACTATTTATGAAAAGGGATTGTTGGAGTTTACTTTTCTGCTGTCTTTTCAAACTCTCTAAACATGAAAAGACGTCGAGTTCTTCCTTTTTCAGACTCATTAAACCCTAATGACATCGAATTTTGTCATAATGACGATACTCAAGTTTCTCCTTCCTAGGGCTCGTTAAATGTGTTGGAAATATTGTCATTGATGGAAAAGGAGGCAGCACTCAGGCAAAAGAGGCAGCGTTGTAACAAAGGAAGGCAAAAGAGGCACAGCGAAAGCAATAGAGGCAACAAGAAGAAAGTCAAAATGTAACAGTCATAGAAGCACAGTGAAGAACCGTTATCGGAAGATAGAGACAGAGGCAAAGTGACAGAAGCAGAGACAGAGGCAGAGAGCAGTTACAAAATTCCGGGAATCGCACTCTCCAACCGGTGGAGCAGAGGAGAGACAGAGGCAGAGAGCAGTTACAAAATTCCGGGAATCGCACTCTCCAACCGGCGGAGCAGAGGCAGAGACATAGGCAGAGAGCTGTTATAATTCCGAGAATTGCCCAACCCGGAGGACAGATATATAATTCCGAGAATCATACCCCAAGCTGGGTGTTACGCATATAATGCAAAACCAAATTCCGGGAATCGCACACTCCAACCGGCGGTATAGAATTAACATAATTCATAAACATTATTCCGAGAATCGCCTAACCCACTGGCGGACACATATATATATATAATATCCATCACAATACATATAAATGTCAGGAATTTCATATTCTGCAATGGTCCAAGGCATATACATTGATATATATTTAAGTGGAGCGTGTTATGATCAATGGAAAGGAAGTAATATAAAGTGGGACCCTTACCCAATCGCAATCGGAGATTGCAAGGGCAGCAGAACATCGCAACAGAAAGTTGCGATTGCGATTGAAATGCCAGACCCGATCGAGTTATGTACCACAGTTAATTGCTAATCGCATCCGAGTTCCAATCGCACGACTTTGTAAAACGCTGCGATTGAAGTGGCGGACCCGATCGAGTTATGTACCACAGTTAATTGCTAATCGCATCCGAGTTCCAATCGCACGACTTTGTAAAACGCTGCGATTGAAGTGGCGGACTCGATCCAGTTATAAGCGGGAGTTGATATATGCAAATCGCATCTGTGTTCTGATCGCAATCGGAACTTTTCTATTATGCGCCCCGATTGCATTTGATTGAAGCTTGGACCCGATGGGCTTATTAACTATCATTAACAAGTGTTTGAGTTCCAGTTCTAATCGCAAACGGAAATTTGTGAAGGCGTTGTTATATATAAATATATATATATAAAAATTTGTTGCGATTGTATTGAAAAGTGCCGTGTGGTCTGTGGACCCACGGGCCTCGGCTTAAGGTGGAGGGTGATTGTTTATATAAAATAATTGCTGTGAGATATATAAAACATGGTTGCGGTTGTATTAAAACATGTCGCGTGGTCTGTAGACCCACGGGCCTCAGCTTAACGGGAGGGCGATTATTAATGTAATTCAATTGTAATATATGTATGTTCCGGCCTGCGGAACTCGCCACATCAACAAGACACTTGCTGCGTGTAAAGGATTGAATTACAGTCAGCAGATTAATTTATATATAAAGCGCTGGTATAAAAATAAAATAAAAATGCAGTTCATAAATTCAGGAGTTACACAGTAGCCATAAACAGAAAGGCATACAGAGAAGAGAAAGGGACAAAGAGACAGTTAGAGAAAAGACAAATGCGCAACAAGCCAAGAGACAAAATGCAAGTCTCCGAGAGAAAATAAACTCCCACTGTAATGTTAAAATTGACACCTACAGTTATAATTTCTGAGTAAGCTGATAAAAGGAGTGAGAAGGCAGAAGGCAAAGAGACATGACTTTCCATTTCGAATTCCAAGCAGAATACAAACAGTCATGTGAGGAAATCTATAAATAATATCATCTTGATATGCAGAGAGAGTTTTTTTTTAATGAAGAGAGAGTAAATCGAGAGAAGCAAGTAATATAGAAGAGTAAGAGAAGAGAAGATTAAGTTAGAAAAGGTAATGTATGAGAAGCTGCGTACCGTAGCCGATATCTCGAGGTAAATCAAAGAAACTTTCGCCTTTGATAAATTTGATAGTGTTGAGCTTCCTCACAACACAGAATTTGAATGTAAGCTTTGTAGTCAACGAGGTTGGATTCCCCGTAGGTTGGTGCCCGGCAGAATCGAGGAGTTGGTGCTTCCTTGTAAGTTATAGCTTGCATAATTGAGGTAGGAGCCTCCTGTAGGTTGGTGCCTGCAGAAAAACAGTGGTGAGAGGGAGTTGGAGCTTGCCTTTGCATCACAACAATAATAAGATGTGGTTTTCTCCCTTTATGGGTTTCTACTTATATCTGGTGTCTCTGTGCATGATATTTATGTATTGATCTGATATGTATCATTTGCTTAATACCTGCTGCTCTCAAATTAAGTCTACTGCTCTATTAAACTAATACTTTCAGATTACATTCTAAGATTACTCTCACATTAAATAGAGTTTTAAATGAAGGTGTAAATAAGTTTATTGAAAAGTTTAAAAGATCAGGAATGTATTAAACTGATTCACCCCCCCCCCCTCTCAGTTTAATTAGAGATTCAACAATTGGTATCAGAGCCAGTTCCTTTGTACAAGTCTAATGACTGAAAGGAGATCCTAGGTTCCCAAGATGGCTAGTAAAGAAGGATGCTCAACCAATAAAGCCCCTTTCTTCACTGGTGAAAATTATGCTTTCTGGAAAATTAGAATGAAGACATACATAATGTCTCTAGGAATAGAAGTCTGGGCTGCTGTGCAATTAGGATATGACCCGAAGGCAACTGACTCAGAAAAGGACGCAAAACAAGATTTTGTGGCTAATGCAAAAGCCATGAATGCCATCCTGAATGGATTATGTGAAGTAGAGTTTATTAAAGTAATGCACAAAGACACTGCCAAGAAAATATGGGATACTCTTGAAGGCATACATGAGGGAGACCAGAAAGTAAAAACTGCCAAACTTCAAGTATATAGAGCCCAGTTTGAAAACTTAAAAATGAATGATGATGAAGATGTTGGCAGCTTCTTCTTAAAAGTTGCAGAAATTGTTAACAATATGAAAGCTCTTGGAGAAACCATACCAGAAAGTATATTTGTGCAAAAGATTATAAGATCACTCCCACCCAGATTTAATCCCAAGGTATCTGCAATAGAAGAGACAGCGGATTGGGAGACTTTGACCATGAACCGGATACTTGGAAATCTAACTGCCTATGAAATGAGGCTCCCACAGAAGAAGCCAAGTACAAGGGAAGCAGCATTCAAAACAGAAAAAAGGAAAGAAGAAAAGGAAGAAATATGCTCTTGCTCTGATGAAGAAGAGGCTAAATTTGTCAAGAAATTCGATAGAGGCTCAGGTAGATACAAAGGTAAACTTCCCTTCAAATGCTTTAACTGTGGAAGAGTTGGACATTATGCTGCTAAATGTCCTCACAAGAAAGTAAGAAATCAAGCTCAAGGATCAGAGAAAGACACATCAAAGTTCTGGCAGAAAGGAAAGAAATTCAGCAGAAAATCCTTCTATGCTCAGCAAGACAGCAGTGCATCTGAAGACTCAGATGAACCCTCAAGTGAAGAAGGAACCTCATAATTTTTATTGATGGCCATAGAAGATCTTGAGGGACTCCTACTAGAAGATGAAGAAGAAGAAGGGGAAGTAGACCTTGAGGGGGAGCTAAGAAGTGCTCTGGAGGAGATTGACAGACTCAAACTAAAATGCAGAAAACAAAAAGAGATTCTCCTAAAATGTGGGAAAGAAGAACAAAATTCAGAAGTCCTCATGCAGCTGAAGGTAAAGCTTGAAGAAGCCAAGAAGATAGAAGATATGTTACTTCAGCAAATCAAAGATAAATCTTGAGAACAAGAGAAGCTGGAAGAAGAAATTCTGTGTCTGAGAAAGAAATTAGAAAAAGCTCAACAGAAAGTTTCTATATACCCTTCTCAAACAACAAGCTCTATTAAGTTGAATGAAATTTTGGCTGCTCAAAGATCCCCTATGATAAAGACTGGAATAGGCTACGAAGGAGAATCAAGTAAAGGAAAAGAAAAGGTTGACAGAGAGATTATTTTTGTAAAAGCAAAGAAGGATGAGGAAGTAGCTCAAATAATTCCTACAAAAGAAGAAATCTACAATAAGAGAGACATAGAGCAAAAGAAACCTCTAGTAACAAAGAATATAATGAATACTAAGATGACAGAAAAAGAATCATATGCCCCTAAGTATATCAAATTTGGAAGTCATCAGAGGAAATTCTTCCCTCCTATGAAGAATGCCACCTGCTATGTCTGCCACAAGCCAGGACACATTGCTGCATATTGTTATGCAAGGAAGAGTAATTCAGACCTGCAAAAGATGCAAACAGTGAAGAGACTATCTCAAACAAACAAATGGAAAAAACAACCTTCCATCAGGTATGCAAATAAATTCTATGGTTATTGTTTTTATTGTAAGGAATTTGGCCATAAAATTATTGAATGTAGAAAGTATAGACAAAGACTGATGTTCAATACCTCAAGGAGGTTTATGAGTCAAAGCAATTTTGTTCATGCTCACAATTCTGCAAAAACTATATTCAAATGTTCAAAAGGGGGCCTCCAGTGGATAAAGAAGGTGAATAATTGTGACCTGGCTCTAACTGCTCAAGATCTGAAAAGCCAGTGGTACTTGGACAGTGGTTGTTCCAAACACATGACTGGAGACAGAAGCAAGTTTATAACTCTTGATGAAAAGAAATCTAGCAATGTTATTTTTGGTAATGATAAATCAGGAAAGATCAAGGGAAAAGGCTCAGTCAGCATAGACAATGGCAGAGGAAAAGCCCAAGAGGTACTATTTGTGGATGGACTGAAAGAAAATTTACTGAGTGTCAGTCAGATGTGTGACAAAGGCCGTGAAGTTCTTTTTAGAGCAGAAGATTGTGTATTCAGGTCAAGCACAACAGGAAAGACTCTGCTCAAAGGTGTTCGAACAGAGAACAATGTATACATAGTGAAAGAGGAAGATGAAGCCTGCCATCTTAGCAAACTTGAGGAGTCATGGTTGTGGCATAGGAGATTGGGACATCTCAGCTTTGACCATATCATCAAATTGAGCAAGAAGAAAGCTGTCAAAGACATGCCAGAAATAAAAAGGCCTTCAAGTACTATATGCAAATCTTGTCAATTAGGGAAACAGACTCGCACATCCTTTAAATCTAAAGAGTTGTCAACAAGAAGACCACTCCAGCTTGTGCACATGGACCTGTGTGGACCTGCTAGAACTAGAACACCAAGTGGAGAATACTATTTCATACTGATAATAGATGACTTCTCCAGAATGACATGGGTTGCCTTTCTCAAAAATAAATCAGAAGCATTGGAAAATTTTAAGATATTCAGAGCATTAGCAGAAAATCAAACTGGATGCAAGCTGAAATGTATCAGATCAGACAGAGGAGGAGAATTCACAGATTATGACTTTGCAGACCTATGTAATGAACATGGAATAAAACAACAATTTACTATTGCAGGGACACCTCAACAGAATGGAGTAGCAGAGAGACAAAACAGGTCTGTACAACAAATAGCCAGAGCTATGATGCAAGAGAATAATATTGCTCAAACCTTCTGGGCAGAAGCAGTACACACAGCAGTACATATCCCTAATAAAGCTCACTTAAGGCCAAGCAGTGACAAGACTCCATATGAACTATGGCATGGAAAGCCAGCTTCAATAAAACATTTCAGAGTCTTTGGTAGCAAGTGTTACATAAAGAATAATGATGAAAACCTTGGGAAAATTTATGCAAGAGCAGAAGAAGGGATTTTTCTAGGATATGCTTCCAAAAGTAAAGGATACAAATGCTACAACAAGACACTTCGGAAAATAGTTGAAAGTATTGATGTGAGATTTGATGAAGAATTTCCAAACAATACAAGAAATACAGATTGCTGCAGTCCATCAGTTAATCATGAAGAAGAAGACCGGAATGATGAAGAAACTAGCAAGACAATAGAAGATGCGGAGCTGAGCTCAAAAACCCCCTCAAGATACACTCAGAAGAATCATCCTGAAGATCAGATCATAGGAGACAAGAAAGCAGGAGTCCAGACAAGAAGGCAGCTAACAGAGCAAACAGAAGAAGTATACATAGCCATGTTATCACAAATAGAGCCAAAGAAATTTGAAGAAGCCAGCAAGGACAAGTATTGGATAAAAGCAATGAATGAAGAATTGGACCAAATTGAGAAGAACAATACCTGGGAACTAGTTCCTAGACCTATTGAGAAAAATATCATTGGTTCAAAATAGGTATTCAAAAACAAAATGAATGAGCAAGGACAAGTAATCAGGAATAAAGCCAGGCTGGTCTGCAAAGGATACTCACAAATTGAAGGACTTGACTATGATGAAACATTTGCACCTGTAGCCAGAATGGAAGCTATCAGAATGTTCCTGGAATTTGCATGCTATCAAGACTTCAAGGTATATCAAATGGATGTAAAGTCTGCTTTTCTTAATGGAGATCTAGAAGAAGAAGTGTACATGGAACAACCAGAAGGTTTCTCATTGACAGACAAAGAAGACTATGTGTGCAGACTGAAGAAGGCCCTATATGGACTGAAACGGGCTCCTCGTGCTTGGTACTCAAGACTGGACAAATATTTGCAAAAACAGGGTTTTAAGAGAGGTGGAGTAGACAACAATCTATACATAAAAGCGCATGAAAATGAACTCCTAATTGTTGTTGTATATGTTGATGACATTATGTTTGGAAGAAACAAAGATGAACTAGCAAAAGGGTTTGCTGATGAGATGAAAATAGAGTTTGAAATGTCTATGATTGGAGAAATCAGTTTCTACTTGGGACTGCAAATTCAGCAAAAGAACACATGCACATTCATTTCTCAAGAAAAATACTTAAAAGAAATGCTGGAAAAATTCAAAATGGAGGACTGCAAACCAATGACAACCCCCATGATCACGTGATGCAAGCTGTGTGCTGATGATAGGTCTGCAGATGTAGATAAAAAAACTCTACAGATCCATGATAGGAAGCCTGCTGTACTTGACAGCTTCAAGACCAGACATCATGCTAGCAGTAGGACTAGTGGCAAGATATCAAGCAGCACCTAAACAAAACCATCTTCTGGCAGTAAAAAGAATACTCAGATATCTACAAGGAACTGCACAATATGGGATTTGGTATCCTAAAAGCAAAAGCTTCACCTTGATAGCATACACAGATGCATATTGGGCCAGCTGTGTGGATGATAGGGAGAGTACAAGTGGAGGTGCATTCTATCTAGGAAAAAGTCTGGTGGCATGGCTAAGCAAGAAACAAACATCCATCTCTCTGTCTACAGCTGAAGCAGAATATATAGCAGCAGCAGCATGTTGCACACAAGTCATGTGGATGAAGCAGACACTTCAAGACATGAAGGTAAGCATTAATGAACCTATCTCAATCAAATGTGATAATACAAGTGCTATAAGTATATCTAAAAATCCCGTGCTTCATTCAAAAACTAAACATATACCAATCAAGTATCATTTTCTCCGAGAGCAAGTGGCTCAGAAGATAGTTAAACTGGACTATGTATCAACGAAAGAACAGATAGCAGATATATTTACCAAACCACTTGCCAGAGAACCATTCGAATACTTGAGAGACAAACTAGGGGTAGTATCTGTAGATACTATTCTTTAATATGAAGAGAAAGTACAGTCTCAGGGGGAGAACAAAACGAAGATATCATTCTAGGGGGAGAACAGCCAGCAAGATAAGCATAAAACAAGTCCACAGGATCAGCATTATCAATATTATCAGGATTCAGAAGCAACAAGAACCTTTCAATCGTAAAATGCATCATCTCTGTCTGCAATCTAGCACATATTACAGGCACTACAAATGAAACACAGCATAGTCCAATTTCGGCAGAAGAGGACCTAAACATAACTCAGAGAAAGGAAATACAACGACAAAACCCATACGGAGGGATGAGGAGTCATCCTTTGCCATTGATGTCAAAGGGGGAGGAAGAACAAATAGCAAACAAGAAAGAGAAAGCAAACAGAGAAAGTGGATTGCCATCAATGCCAAAGGGGGAGACTGTTGGAAATATTGTCATTGATGGCAAAGGAGGCAGCACTCAGGCAAAAGAGGCAGCGCTGTAGCAAAGGAAGGCAAAAGAGGCACAGCGAAAGCAATAGAGGCAGCAAGAAGAAAGTCAAAATGTAACAGTCATAGAAGCACAGTGAAGAACCATTATCGGAAGATAGAGACAGAGGCAGAGTGACAGAAGTAGAGACAGAGGTAGAGAGAAGTTACAAAATTCCGGGAATCGCACTCTCCAACTGGCGGAGCAGAGGAGAGACAGAGGTAGAGAGCAGTTACAAAATTCCGGGAATCGCACTCTCCAACCGGCGGAGCAGAGGCAGAGACAGAGGCAGAGAGCTGTTATAATTCCGAGAATCGCCCAACCCGGAGGACAGATATATAATTCCGAGAATCATACCCCAAGCCGGGCGTTACGCATATAATGCAAAACCAAATTTCGGGAATCGCACACTCCAACCGGCGGTATAGAATTAACATAATTCATAAACATTATTCCGGGAATCGCCTAACCCGCTGGTATGATTCGCCTAACAGAATTATATTATATATATATATATAATATCCATCACAATACATATAAATGTCACGCATTTCATATTCTACAATGGTCTAAGGCATATACATTGATATATATTTAAGTGGAGCGTGTTATGATCAATGGAAAGGAAGTAATATAAAGTGGGATCCTCACCCAATCGCAATCAGAGATCGCAAGGGCAGCGGAACATCGCAACAGAAAGTTGCGATTGCGATTGAAATGCCGGACCCGATCGAGTTATGTACCACAGTTAATTGCTAATCGCATCCGAGTTCCAATCGCACGACTTTGTAAAACGTTGTGATTGAAGTGGCGGACCCGATCGAGTTATGTACCATAGTTAATTGCTAATCGCATCCGAGTTCCAATCGCACGACTTTGTAAAACGCTGCGATTGAAGTGGCGGACCCGATCGAGTTATGTACCACAGTTAATTTCTAATCGCACCTGAGTTCCAATCGCACGACTTTGTAAAACGCTGTGATTGAAGTGGCGGACCCGATCCAGTTATAAGCGGGAGTTGATATATGCAAATCGCATCCGTGTTCTGATCGCAATCGGAACTTTTCTATTATGCGCCCCGATTGCATTTGATTGAAGCCCGGACCCGATGGGCTTATTAACTATGATTAACAAGTGTTTGAGTTCCAGTTCTAATCGCAAACGGAAATTTGTGAAGGCGCTGTTATATATAAATATATATATATATATAAAGTTGTTGCGATTGTATTGAAAAGTGCCGCGTGGTCTGTGGACCCACGGGCCTCGGCTTAAGGTGGAGGGCGATTGTTTATATAAAATAATTGTTGTGAGATATATAAAACATGGTTGTGGTTGTATTAAAACATGTCGCGTGGTCTGTAGACCCACGGGCCTCAGCTTAACGGGAGGGCGATTATTAATGTAATACAATTGTAATATATGTATGTTCCAGCCTGCGGAACTCGCCACATCAACAAGACACTTGCTGCGTGTAAAGGATTGAATTACAGTCAGCAGATTCATTTATATATAAAGCGCTGGTATAAAAATAAAATAAAAATGTAGTTCATAAATTCAGGACTTACGCAGCAGCCATAAACAGAAAGGCATACAGAGAAGAGAAAGGGACAAGGAGACAGTTAGAGAAAAGACAAATGCGCAGCAAGCCAAGAGACAAAATGAGTGAGCTGGAGTTCACATTGTAATTCGAATGTAAATGTTTTAATTGTTTTTATTGTTTGTGATGCATTGGCAAGTCTCCGAGAGAAAACAAACTCCCACTGTAATGTTAAAATTGACACCTATAGTTATAATTTCTGAGTAAGCTGATAAAAGGAGTGAGAAGGCAGAAGGCAAAGAGACATGACTTTCCATTTTGAATTCCAAGCAGAATACAAACAGTCATGTGAGGAAATCTATAAATAATATCATCTTGATATGCAGAGTGAGTTTTTTTTTTAATGAAGAGAGAGTAAATCGAGAGAAGGCAGAATATAGAAGAGTAAGACAGAGAAGATTAAGAAAAGCAGAACAGAAGGAGAAGCTACAGAACAGGGTTGATATCTGAGGTAAATCAGCAAACTTTCAGTTTGATAAATTGAGGAAGTTGGAGCTTCCCTATCAAGTTGCGGCTTGATAGTCGTCAGTTGTAGCTGACTGAGGTTGGAGCCTCCTGTAGGTTGGTGCCTGCAGAAAATTGAAGGGAGTTGGTGCTTCCTTGCAAGTTGTAGCTTGCAGAATTGAGGATAGAGCCTCCTGTAGGTTGGTGCATGCAGAAAACAGTGGTGAGAGGGAGTTGGAGCTTGCCTTTGCATCACAACAATAATAAGATGTGGTTTTCTCCCTTTATGGGTTTCCACTTATATCTGGTGTCTTTGTGCATGATATTTATGTATTGATCTGATATGTATCATTTGCTTAATACCTGCTGCTCTCAAATTAAGTCTACTGCTCTATTAAACTAATAATTTCAGATTACATTCTAAGATTACTCTCACATTAAATAAGTTTATTGAAAAGTTTATTGAAATGAAGGTGTAAATAAGTTTATTGAAAAGTTTAAAAGATCAGGAATGTATTAAACTGATTCACCCCCCCCCTCTCAGTTTAATTAGAG
Source organism: Pinus albicaulis (assembly GCA_034641835.2). Classification (NCBI taxonomy): domain Eukaryota; kingdom Viridiplantae; phylum Streptophyta; class Pinopsida; order Pinales; family Pinaceae; genus Pinus; species Pinus albicaulis. The sequence goes on from CM076577.1 coordinate 416,096,207, forward strand.
ATTCAACAAAATGTACTAGGTTGGATTTGTCTGAAGGACGAACTTATATCACAAGCATATGTTATCCCCTTCAAGCTTGTTTTCAAAAATAATTGGGGTACTCGCCAGAAATGGTGGGGAAAATGGAACCAGTATCATCGTCGTGTCGGTAGTATGTCACTCTTGAACATGGCACTTGTCTGCATTCATGTCGGGTTGGGGACATCTCATCTCGTTTTCCGCTTGCCTCCATGGGTTTGGGTGATCCCTTTTGACCTCTCATTTGCTTCATCATCATGACCTCTGATATTTTGATGTCAAATACTGCCAAATCCAGTGTCGTGCTGCCAATATGTTCAAGAGAATTTGACCTCTGCAGTTTTAACCCTCCCCTAATTTTCATATGATCCTAATTCACAAACATTATATTCCTTTGTCTCGCGTCGATGATGTGGGAAACACTATGGCACACCTTTGATCAAGGTCACTTCTTGTTGACTTCAGCTCATTATCCAAGAAGCTGATCTAGAGACTCCCTTCCGGTACCTTGGAGCCTGCATGCCTCAATGGCAGGTTCTTCGCATTCGATGCAAGGTTTTCATCATTGGCCTTCGATCGGATGATTCTACGGGTGTTTGATGCCAGCTCACTGATCACATTCCGTGGATTTTACCTATAGTACCTTGAGGGTCATCCTCATTATTGGTGGTTCCTCTCGCGTTTGTTAATGGCTTTCATCATTGGCTGGTAATCAGACGGTGTTCTTGCATGTTTGACTTCAGCTCATTTATTCACATGCTAGAACTTGTACTCTTTTCGAGTTGAGATGGAGCGCAAGACCCTGGATTTTTTCTATTGGAATCCAGGCTGCGGATTTTGTGGATTATCATGATTGGTTACATGACTCATTGATTGGATGGTTGCGACCATACTTGATTCTATTTATCGATCCTCACTGCATGGTTGCGTCCATGTCTCGGATCTTGATTATTGTGTACTCTATTATGGATGGTTGCGCCCATACCACACATAATGTATTTGAGATATCAGTTGTACTTGTTTACGCAGGTTTTCCGACGGTAATGTTTTCAGTTGGACACGTTCTCATAGAGCATTTCACCCCTCTCTCTCTCTTGGGCCTCATGCTTTAGGGGGCATCTGTTACACAGTAATTTGTCACCGTCCTTGAAATCCCTCGTCCCGCACATTGGAGGGCCTTTTTCGTGACCTATGAGCAGTGACATGACCTGAAACCACTTTTATGGCATCCCCCTTGACAAGGACAATCATTCCTCTGAAGACAGTTTCCTGTGGAAAACCCTAAAAATAGCCCTTTTGGCCTTGGTGCGACCAGCCAGTTCAGCCCTCGCGCCAATGGGGGAAATCCACCAAAGAGGGCACACCAACTGGCGCTCTGTCCCAGTCTATTACTCGCACCAAGCTTAATAAGGATTGTTTTTTAAAAATAAATGGCGGAAGTTTGATTCCAACCAACTCCTGAACTAGTCTCTAAAATGAGTTGGGAGGTTTGGATCCGGATCTCCATGTAGGGGAAGTAGTTTTCCACCTATAATGGAAGCTTCCTTGAGGATAGGGCCAATCCCACCATTGTAGGGATCCCAACTCCCCTTCCACCATCTATATAAGCTTTCCATTCTCCCTTTGCAAGCTAGTATTAGTAGCCTTAATGCTCATAGAATTAGGAGTTGAATCAGTAGTAAGGATACTAACTTCAGACAGCCTCTGAGAGCCAAAGCTGAAGAGAGACAGCTTTGTCCCATTCTCGACGAGCTTCATCAAGACGTGCTCCGCTATTGACCCACCAAAGGAAGATCCAGCATCAGAGCTTAGGTTGTATCTTTCTTTCGTTGTGATTAATAATAAACAACTTCGATTATGGTTCCATTCATATGTTCATGTGTTATGTTATGAATTATATCTTCTCTAACTGATATATGGTTGCATGTATTAGGTTTTACGCTTGTGTGTTGTTGTTTCTTCGTGTACGTGCAGGTGTTCGAGCATGCTAAGCGGGAGAATTGTGATCTGCCAAATCGAAGGACGGAAGTGCCATATTCTCTACAAACAATAGCAGCATGGGACTTAAGGTAGGCCTCTTGTCGCATCTTGGTCTTTTGTAACTAGGAACCTGCGTCTTAGCGTGACTCGGTTGTTGCTAGACCCGATCTGGGCTAGTAGGGATCGCCTTTATCCGCAGAGGGGATTTACCTCTCCAACAATGAGATAGAGAAGCTATGACAATTCGAGAGATGATATAAAGAAAATTTTAAGGTTGGAAGGACAACAGTGAAGAAGGAGAAAAACAGAGCTAATATCTAGATAAATCAGCATATGATTTTATTGTAGTGTAAGGGAGTTGGTGCTTCCATAACAAGATGTAGCTTGATAGATGTCCAACTGGAGCTGGTTGAGGTAGGAGCCTCATGTGGGTTGTAGCCTATAAAAAATACATGGGAGTTGGTTCTTCCATTTCAAGTTGTAGCCTGATAGATGTACAGTTGGATTTGGTCGAGGTAGGAGCCTCATGTTGATTGTAGCCTGTGGAAAATAGATTAAATGGAGAAAGGCCTATGATACGTTTGAGGAAAACCAAGTCACAAGGCCGCTAATGATGAGGAAGGAGCATGGCCAGTCAGCAAATATTTATAACAAGCATTTCACCTTTCTACAGATTGAGGGGCATAGAGAGCACATGTTGACAACCCAGAAATGGTGTGCTGACCTTTGTGTCATACAAATTACAATGTTTCGTAAGGAAGTGTAGGACAGTTGTTAGAGGAGGTGGATTTTTTCATCTTCAGCCGTCATAGGACGAGAACCATTTGGAGCACCTAACTTTGCACAGGCTCTAGAGAGGATGCCACGTTTTGTAGCATGCATTCAGACCTGTGGGGTCAAATGGATGGGGCTGAGGTTTTGGTTTCCCCTTATTTGGTTTCCAACCAAGCAACATATTCCTGCATACAACGTTGACCTTGACTGGTGGAAGGATGTTGTTCTGACGGAAGGTTATAAACCCCCTGGGACAGAAATGGCCAGAGAATATGATCTCACGCAGCTTCATGCCAGTCACAGTCAGTCCAACCCAGATCTGAGGATACGAAGAGAAGCATGAGGACATGTAGATAGACCAGTTGGGGGGAGATGTTGGGTACTGGATTTGTATACTTTTCTCTCCCATTTTTTCCCACCTTTATATCTCTTTGTATCATTAATTATTCTAAAATGAATGAGGTAAACCCCTTCTCTCTATCCTACATGGAATATTTGATTAATGAAGTAATAGTCATGGAGGTTTTACCTTTGCAAGCATTAACTCCGATATTTTTACAGATTTGGTAAAATTAAGAGGATTACAGCTGTGAGCCACGGAATAGCTTCTAAATTCCAGCGCTATCTTTACCTATTGCTACAGCGCAACAGACTCTGTTTCACTCCAGCAATATTTCAGGCTTTTTCATGGTTTCCTTTTGGCAACTAGGTTGTTGTTGTAACGAATTGTATAATTGTAGATATGTAGTTGTTAAAGGAAATCTGCGATTTCCTGGACAGTTGTATAAAGAGGGCCTATGGGCTGTGAATCAGGATTAAGAAAGAATATACAGATTTTGTAAGAGAAGTATTTTTTCCAATTAATTGAATGCATAGCACTCTGTTGTTTCATCTGTAAATCGTGAGTTTGTCGCAGCCCTGACCAGAGAGTTGGGCCCACTCTTCTAATCAAGTGTTGCGTTATCTTTCTTTGTTTATGTTACATTTTAGTTTGGTTTTGTAACTGTTGTTTCAGTATAACTTTTCAATTGCTGTGAATTCCTTTTGAATTCTGCAATCCATTTTAATTGTTGTTACAGTAGCTTTCTTGTTCATTAATTAAAGCTTGTGATCCAATAGCAGGTTGTGTGATTGCTCTTGCATATAATGTGTGCATTAGTCTTGAAATAAATAACACCCTTGAGTTGATAATTTATGTGGAAAAAGGGTTTGAATATTTGTTCACATCTGGACAACAACATTTTGGCGTCGTTGTCGAGGAAGGCTAACAAGGTGCAAGAACATGATCTGCAATTGATCTAAGGGTCGATCTCTCATCTTGGGGAGGGAATTTATTGCCCTACTTCAAGTCTTGAGCGTAGTGTTCCTTTTTTTCTATTTTTTGTTGTTTTCTTTAGAATTGATCTCTCGTCTTGGGGAGGGAATCCATTACCCTGCTCCAAGTCTCGAGCGTAGTGTGCTAATTTTCCTTGCTTTGCTTTTTCATTAAGATCGATCTCTCGTCTTAGGGAGTTTATTTGCTACCCTACTATAAGTCCTGAGCATAGTTTTCAGCTTTTTTTCTTTTTGATTATTTTTCTGAAAAGGGCCAACTTCTCATACTTGGGAGGGTATTTGATTACCCTAGCCTGAACTTCGATTTTCTTTTAGTTTAATTGATTTTCTGTTTAAACCCACTCTCTCGTCCCAAGGAGGAAGCTATCTGTCCTGCTCCAGGTCCTGAGCGCTTTTTCTATTTTGATGAATTCTTCTCACCAATTGTATGAAAAAAGATCTGAATAAGAGGGGCAGAGGAAGACCCCCAAAGAAACGAAAGGATCTGGGAAGGAAGACGTATATCCAGGAGATCATCGAAAAGGCTAAATCTGAAGCATCCTCTCGCGTTGCTGTCAGGGTAAGGGTTCAGACAAAGTTCGAAGGGCAGTCAGTTGAACATCTAGTGCCATCCACAGTACCAAAGGAAGTTCTTTCGATGATGGAAGAAGCAAAAAATAAGGTATCAGTGGAGGAGACATCCCTGCTGTCAGCAGAAGGGGAAGAAATAGAAAGTAGAGGGTCGAAAGAACTGAGCAGTTACAAGTGGGAAGAAGAACCCCTGAAAGCGTTTTCATCACCACGATACCAAGGGAGTGTTGTGAAGCCTCCTACAGTTGAATTAAGCAATTCTGATTTGGAAAGAGAGTTCCTGAAGGATTTTGCATCACCAAGGGACCAGCGAAGTGCGGTGAAACCTCCTAGAGTTGAATCACCCCAAGTACCAGTCGCAGAACCAGTTGAAATCCCAGGTGAGTATTGGAGGATATCTATGGCACATGCAAGTTCTTCTATTGATTTCCCAATTGAAAACATTATAGGTGATGCACCGATGAAGCCCATTCCTTTAACAGCTCTGCCTAATTTTCATGGGATTTCTTTGGAAGACCCCTATACATTCCTCTTCGAATTTGGCATTTTCTGTCGAGGGTATGATTATATCTCCAATGCTCAGAAAATAAAAATATTTCCTACTACCCTAAAAGGAACAGCCCTGCGATGGTTCATGGGTTTAGGAGGGAGAACTATTTCCTTATGGGATGGGATGAAAGAAGCCTTTTTGGAGAAATAACAAGACTACTGTAAATCCCGTGACATTAAGGAGGAAATATTTAAGTTTGTACAGAACGAGGATAAGAATATGGAAGACTGTGTGGAACGATTCAAATATATATTGCAGAGATTGGCCATAATGACCTGGATAAGGATATTCTGAAGATCATTCTTCTCCGGGCACTTGGGGAAGATTCCCTACAATTCTAAACATAGTAGGAAAGGGGGACATTTCAAAAGAAGACTTTGACACCACATGTGACTATTGAATTCAGTGTTCATGGGGGGCTACAAGGAGTGGACAAGGAATTCGGTCATTAAATACTTCTGGTGGAGGGGTACAAAGGAAGAAATTGGAAACCTACTGGATAACCTAAGGACTGATATCCTGAGCACATTATCTGCCTAGATGGACACTCTGCAAGAAAAACATAAACAGATAAGTTAGAGAAGACTATGGCTATATTCTTCCCACAGTGTAGAAAGAAGCATCCTTTGAAAGAATGTCCATTAAACACAGTGGAAGCCTGCGCAATCTGTGAACAGACTCATGCGACCAGCTCGTGTCCTTCCTTGCCCGAAATGAAGGTATTTTTTCAAGGAGAAAGTGAAGAAAATGTGGTAGACCAGTTGTATTTCATGGGGGCGAAAATCCCATGGCAACCTCGACCACCAGCTATGAATCTAGGTATGTTTCAGAATCCATCCCAGTATTTTAATAATTTTAATATGGGTCCCCAGTCTGCACATTTTTCATCTATGTGGTCTCAATATCAATATCCCCCCTGGCAACAATGGGTTCCCCAGGCCAGTTCAAACCCTTCATGGAATCAGAATTGGCGTGGGCCCTCTCCTACTGTGAAATTTCCCTAATCTATGCCTCAACAACAACTCCAGTTGCCCTCTAATGTACCTCCTGGCAATCCAGCCCTTTGACCCTAGCTTCCTATCCAGCCCAATCCTAATCCTAATAATAAAAGGGTCCAACAAACAGATACGCTTAACCTTCCATCTTATAACATTTCTACCGCAGGACTTAACGAAATAAACTTACAATCTGGGTGGTTATTAAATGCTCCCACTTCACCTATTATTATAGAACAGATTGACAGTGAAGTTATAGAACCAGAACAGAGGATATTTGGGGATAAACAAGACCAAAACATAAAAAATCAGACACCTCCCCAACCTGTTCTTAATCAGGATCATCCAAATTCTCCACCATATCCTGAAATACTAACCTTGAATAAACCAAACCCTCAAGTAGAGTTTGATTTCTTGGGGGAATTTCAAAATCTCTTTGTCAAAATACCCTTGCTCCAGGCTATGAGGGATGTACCTATATATGCAAAAACTCTCAAATATTACTGCTCTAAGAAACCTGGGAAGAAACCAAGGGATCCGTTAACTATTCATGTGATGGGTAGATTGTCCGACATTATGCTAGGAAAGACTATGCCCATGAAATATGGAGACCCGGGAAACCCAATTCTAATAGTACAAATCAATGGGGTTGAAATACAAAATGTACTGGTAGATTTGGGTGTTGCCATAAATATTATTACCTTCGAAACAATGAACACATTAGGTCTCGGAAATTTTAAGCCAACCCCTACAATCTTAGAATTAGCAGACATGTCTACAATCAAGCCAGTAGGGAAATTAGAAGATGTGCCTATTTTGATGGATTCATGGCACTACCCTGCGGACCTCCTTGTATTACAGACATGATCCTCAGTTGTTGGTCACCCATTGATTTTGGGAAGACCTTGGCTTGCAACCGCAGATGCTTACATAGGGTGTCGATATGGGCATATGATCATATCAAATGGGATGGTTACAAAGAATATTACTCTCTACCCTCTTGCGGAACCTAGTCCATTTGAAAAATTATTAACCAGTCAGAAACCTCTACCAATAGAAGAGCCTAAACCTGAAAATGAAGAAGTTAGACCAATCCTCAATATTGGGCAGTCCCTGCAATTTAAAACGGAAATCGAGGATGATATTATTAACACTTTTATTAATTATCTTGGTTCTATTTCAACTTCTACTCGCCAGATTTTAGAATCTGCTATGAGCTATGAGACACGGGAAAACATTGAACCAGAGGATGATATTGAAGACATTCCTGTAACTCCATCCCATGATAGTATTCTGATTGAAATTGAACCAAGGAAAACACTTAATATTAACCCCAATCCATCTAAATCCCAGACAAAATAGCTTTTAAAATTCCTTCAAGACCATCAAGAATCTTTTGCCTAGGATTATAACGACATGAAGGGAATCCCTGCTAACTTATGTACTCATCATATTTATATTAAGGAAGATTTTCGCCCTGTGATACAACCTCAACGAAGAATGAATCCTGCTCTAAAGAACATTGTCAAAGAAGAATTACAAAAATTATTGGATGTAGGTTTCATTTACCCCATCTCAGATAGCCAATGGGTGTCCGCTAGTTATTGTTCCTAAAAATAATGGTAAGTGGAAGATCTGTGTAGATTACCTGGAGCTAAACAAGGCAACTTAAAAAGACCATTTTCCTTTGCCATTCATTGACCAAATCCTGGACACCCTGTTTGGGAAGAAGTTTTTTTCCTTCCTAGACGGATTCAGCAGATATAACCAGATCCAGATAGCCCTGGAAGACCAGGATAAAACAACTTTCACATGCCCATGGGGGACCTTTGCATACAGGGTCCTCCCATTTGGCCTATGTAATGCTTCTGCCACCTTCCAGAGGGAAATCCTGGGAATTTTTTCTTATTTGGTCGATGGCAGAGTTGAAATCTATATGGATGATTTTACTCCATATGGAAACTCATTTGAAGAGGGATTGGAAAATCTGGAGAAAGTACTCAAAAGATGTAAGCAGACACATGTATCTCCGAGTACATTCAAATGCCATATGATGAGGGGATAAGGAATAGTTTTGGGAAATTTTCTCTCAGTTGTTGGAATTCGAGTTGATCCGGCCAAATTAGAGGTAATATTACACTTCCCGGTACCAAAGACACCCACACTGGTACGTAGCTTTATTGGTTGTTCTGGTTATTACAGATGCTTTATAGAAAAATTTTCTAAAATAGCACATCCACTTTTTCAATTGCTAACAAAATATGCATAATTCTTGTGGACTAAAGACTGTGAAGAAGCTTTCACGAAAATTAAGGGACTGATTTGCAAAGCTCCAATCCTTCGAGGACCTGATCGAGCATTACCGTTTCACATACATGCTGATGCTTCTCAGACATTAGTAGGAGTTGTTTTAGGACAGCATGTAGACAAAACATCGTATGCAATTTATTATGTCAACAAGAATTCAATTCCTGCTGAACTGAATTACACAGTGACAGAGAAAAAATTCTTGGTTGTCATTTATGCTATCAACAAGTTATGGCACTACATCACCGGGTATCCTACTTTTGTACATACTAATCATGCAGCAATCAGGTATTTGATGAATAAACCTATCACTCCTAGCTGTATTACAAGATGGTTGCTATTTCTTAAAAAAATTGATATTACAATAATAGACAAACCAGGAAAATATAATGTAGTTGTTGATTTCCTATCTAGAATGGATAACAATGACGAATGCACACCTATAGAAGATAGTTTTCCCTATGAGCATATTTTTTTAGTTTATACTAAACCTCCATGGTATGTAGATATTGCTAACTATCCTGCTACAGGGAAAGTGCCTCATCATTTGACATATAGGGAACAGCGAAAAATTATTCATCACAGTGCCCAATATTCTTGGATGGCAGGGTACCTCTTTCATACAAGAGCCGATAAGCAGATTCGGCGTTGTGTATCTGAGGATAATATTTATGAAGTATTAAAGGTTTCCCGTGATGGCCCTTGTGGAGGGAATTTTGTAGACAAAAGAACAGGCCATAAGGTGCTACAAATGGGATATTACTGGATTTCTATCTTTCGGGATGCACAGAATTATGTTAGGAGGTGTGATAGTTTCCAACGTATGGGGTAGCCCAGTTGAGCTGATGAAATGCCTTTGCAGGCATAGGTAGTCCTCGAACCTTTTGAGAAATGGGCTATCGACTTTGTTGGACCCTTCAACCCACCCTCCCAAAAAAAGTTTCACATTTTGTTCTGCACAGATTACATGACTAAATGGGTAGAAGACAAAGTTGTTGCAAAAGCAACAGAATAGGCGGTCTCGTATTTTCTATTTGAAGAAATTTTTGCTCATTACGGCACTCCAAGGGAGATTGTTTCAGATGGAGGAACACAATTTACATCACACGTGATAGCAAAGCTTATGCAGAAATATGGGGTCAAACACAGGGTGACATCTCCATACCATCCCCAGGCGAATGGACAAGTGGAAAGCACAAACAATACATTGGAAAATATCTTGACAAAAATTATGGCATACCATCGTCGATATTGGGCTCAGAAGCTGCTTGAAGCTCTTTGTGTGTACAAAACAACATGGTGGAACACAACTATATTTTCACCATTTGAGTTGGTTTATGGGAAATCCCCGTTGTTTCCAATATAATTTGAAATCATTACGCTCATAACAGCTCTTGAAGTTGGTTTGGATCTGTCAAATGCCCAGAAACACCGACTGGCCCAGCTCAATGAACTAGATTAAATCTATTCAATGGTTGTCCCGAGAACTACTGATATTCATCAACAGAGAATGAAATGGCATGATAAGTTTATCAAAAGCAAGGTGTTTCAGAGGGGAGACTAGGCATTACTTTATGACTCCCGCTTTAAGGATTTTAAGGGAAATCTTTGCACTTGCTGGATGGGACCTTACGAGGTGGACGTTGTATTTGATAATGGAACAGTCAGGCTAGTCACAATTGATGATACACGTGCTACATTCATAGAAAATGGACATCACCTGAGATTATACCATCGCCCAGCCTCTAAGGACGCTTTCATCAAACATCTCTCTAAGAAATATGGTTTGAAGGTTATCAATGCAGAGAAATCTTCCTCTGCATCCTTGCTCTAAAAAATTAAAATTAAATTAAATTAAAAAATAAAAATAAATAAATATTGTTACTATTTATTTTGTTGTCTTTTTGCAGGAGTTACTACTAAGGAGTAATGTTTTAAAGATCAAAAATTTTCTTCTAAATATCGATTGTGTTACTCGGTTGTTGCTACTCATGATGATGTTACCCGGTTGCTGCTACTCATGATGTTGTTACTCGGTTGCTGTTGCTCATGATGTTGTTACTCGGTTGCTACTACTCATGATTTTGTTACTCGATTGCTACTACTTATGATGTTGTTACTCGGTTGCTGCTACTCATGATGTTGTTACTTGGTTGTTGCTACTCATGATGTTGTTACTCGGTCGCTGCTACTCATGATGTTGTTACTCAGGTGCTGCTACTCGATGTTGTTACTCCTTGGTTGATGCTAGCCAGATTTTATTACTCTGAATGTTGTTACACGCATTGTTATTACTCCAGATGTTGTTACTCCGGATTATGTTACTCGCATTGTTGTTACTCCATATGTTGTCACTCCGAATGTTGTTACTCGCACTGCTGTTACTCCAGATGTTATTACTCTGGATGATGTTACTCGCATGTTGTTACTCAAAATGTTGTTACTCTGGATGTTGTTACTCGCACTGTTGTTACTCCAAATGTTGTTACTCACACTGTTGTTACGCCAGATGCTGCTACTCGTACTATTGTTACTCCATTCGCATCATTATTGCGTCGTCATTCTACCAACCGTCACTTCGTCCAGGTAGGCTGCCAGGTACGTCTCCACTTGAATTTTACGGATTTGATTAAATATTCCATGTGAAGACATTAATGCCGCGGATGGCAACTTTTAAGTTGGGAGGGGAGCCGCCATAATTTAACGACAGCGTAATAATGATTTTACAAGTCATTATTACAATTCTGTGCGTGGTACACCCTATGATCCTTATCATACTCTGTATAATCATTAAATATGTATTTGGATCCGCAACACGTCCTTTCCACCCTATATGAAATAATTACTATTCATTTCATCGCACTTACCATACTTTTTCATGATTTTCCTCATTTCTCGAGAATTACCATCCGTATATCTTTACTATCCCTCATTTTTCACCATCCTGTGTTGCCAAATTTGGTATCCACCACTCCGTCCAACGGTTTTCTGTTCCAGAGTGTTGTTACAGTCTCCACAGTATGGGCGGACTGGTTGTGCAGCATGAACATGAAAATACAGTCTCATTCCACAGTAATCCAGAGGTATGGCAAGTTTTTGTCGATGCAGGATGGGATATCTACTTTGATAGATTGTAGGGGTTTGATAAAAGAATTACAATGGAGTTTCCACTTAATTTGGATGAGAATTGCTTGTGGGTAAGAGGATTGGAAATTCCTGTCACAGAAGAGATAATTGTAGAAGTTAGCGGGTTGAGACAACAAGGGCAGCAGTGTTTTTCTCGGAGAGTTCCTCTCTCGGAGTTTCCCAAACTATTCTTACAGGCAGGAGAAAGTGTCGTTCCATATGGGATAGGGTATGAACGCAAGTTTGTGCCATATCCACAGAACGAAGTAGCAGGTTTTGTAATGAAGTACATAACCTGCGAAGGAAGAGCCACAACCCTGTTCAAATATCACTTTAAAATTTTGACTCACCTTCAATTTCCACAGGCTTAGGTGCATTCCTTAAACATGCCTTTATTTTTATTAAAAAAATTGCAGCATATGGCACAGTCTACTCGACATTTGTGCCAAATGCTAGTAGTTCTCTCTAATCATGGATTGGTGCCTTTACTAGTCATGCATGCAATAGTTAGATTTCGAGTCTCTTGGGCAGAACTCTACGAATCATTGGATGAAGAAATAGCAGCTGTCATTACTGCTAGAGAAGAAGAACCAGTCTCTCCGGCTGGTTTAGCAGAGGAAGAACATTTAGAGGACATGCAATTAGACCAGGAAGAACCGGAAGAGATGGAGATGGAGATTGGCCAGAAAGAGCCTGAAGAAATGGGAATGGAGGAGACAATTGGCGACACAGTCGAGGCTGCCACACAAGAACCAGCCTCGCCTAAAGAACCCACAGATGAAGGAATTATGGATATAGTGCATGAAGTTGAGACTGTCATACAATCATCAACTTTTGTAAATGAAGAACAGGAAGGTAGAACATCAGACAGAGGGATGGAAAGTGATGTTGTTTTTCAAGAAACAGCATCACCTACCCAAGCAGATATGAATATTGAAACAAGTGGGGGTGTTATACAAGAACCACCCCCGATTCAGCTAGAACAAGGAAACAGGGAAGATTCAACCTGCAAAGTCAGCAATGCTCCACAAGAACCAGTGTCGACCGCAGAAGAGGAAGTAATCCATGAAGAACAGGGAGATAGAGGAGAAATAACCCGCGAAGTCGATATTATCCCACAAAGACCAGTATCGACCACAAAGGAGGAATTAATGCACAAAGGGTAGGAGGACAGAAGGGAAACAAGCCTCAAAATCGACGATGTTCCACAAGAATCAGCATCGACCCCAACTGAAGTAGTAGTGCATGAAACTCCGGCCCAAGCTAGAAATGAGGATGATGAATCTATTCCCCGTTCTCCATTCCATTCTCTGATGCCTAGAGGGGTGAAGGGATTTCACTCATCCCAACGATTAACGGAGGAAATAGCTGCCCTATTAGTGCTTGAGTTTGTCAACCCAGGAAAGGACATGGCAAATATCGGCTCAGTAATTGTTGAATCCCGGCTGGAATGCCTGGAGGCTCACAAGGGAGACGAAATTCCTGTGGAAACACTGGAACACAGGATGTTCGATGGAAATGCTGACCAAACGGCAGTATTCCCTGAGGTAAATATAGAAGAGGATGTCCTTGAAGATAGGGAGCCCAGCCAGAAAGACCTAACAGAAGAACCAATTGATAAAATTGAAATCATTCCATCGCCTCCTGAGCCTGTTATAGGCCCAGAAAATGAATTTATTGTCAAACAGGAATGGATTGAACAGTGTGAGAAAAGAAGATTGCCTCTCAAGAAAAGGCATCAGTTGCAATTCAATGAAACCATGAGATTGAAGAAGGAGGTTCGGGAGTTGAAGAGGAAAGTTTCCTGGTTGAAAAAGAAGGTAAAAGTCTACAAGTGGAAGGCAGTAAAGCCAAAAATTGAGGTATCTTCCGCAGCTACACAGATTGGTCCGATTGAACAGTTGTTTGAAGGCCGGGAACTTTTATTGGTTGCTGAAATCCAGAGGTGGCAGTCTGCTGCGAATGGACATAAGAAAGAGACAATGGGAGTACGAGAACAGGCTGTCGGGATCGTTACAGGATACATAGACCAGTTAGATAAGGCGCGGCTGAGGCAAGCTAAACAAAAGGCCAGAATAGAAGAATTGGAAGAACAAGTGCAGCTGCTACAATCAGGTAAGGAGAAGATGTTCTCCCCGGTACAGCAGGGAATGGCCTGCATACCTCCTGCACATAGCTATGCCTTATTCCTTCATGAACATTTTCTTTTCTTTTATCTTGAGAGTATATATAAGGAAATTTGGCATGAGATTGAGGACCCCATTCAATTTCTCCGTATTTTGAAAATTCATGATATCATAGGAAAACACTTAATGTGCGAGCTCTACATGGATGGTTACTTCTTGAGGCATGATCAGGCTTTTAACCCCGTTCCATTCGTGGGAGATATTAATTTAAGAGATTTTGCCTCCTACACCATTAATAAAATTAAATGGAGAAAGGCCTATGATACGTTTGAGGAAAACCAAGTCGCAAGGCCGCTAATGATGAGGAAGGAGCATGGCCAGTCAACAAATATTTATAACAAGCATTTAACCTTTCTACAGATTGAGGGGCATAGAGAGCACATGTTGACAACCCATAAATGGTGTGCTGACCTTTGTGTCAGACAGATTACAATGTTTCATAAGGAAGCGTTGGACAGTTGTCAGAGGAGGTGGATGTTGTCATCTTCAGCCATCAGAGGACGAAAACCATTTGGAGCACCTAACTTTGCACGGGCTCTAGAGAGGATGCCACATTTTGTAGCATGCATTCAGACCTGTGGGGTCAAATGGATGGGGCTTAGGTTTCAATTTCCCCTTATTTGGTTGCCAGCCGAGCAATATACTCATGCATACAAATTTGACCCAGACTGGTGGAAGGATGTTGTTCTGAAGGAAGGTTATAAACCCCCTGGGACAAAAATGGCCGAAGAATATGATCTCACACAGCTTCATGCCAGTCACAGTCAGTCCAACCCAGATCTAAGGAGACGATGAGATGCATGAGGACATGTAGATAGACCAGTTGGGGGGAGATGTTGGGTACCAAATTTGTATACTTTTCTCTCCCATTTTCGCCCACCTTTCTATCTCTTTGTATCATTAATTATTCTAAAATGCATGAGGTAAACCCCTTTTTCTCTATCTTACATGGAATATTTGATTAATGAATCAATAGTCATGGAGGTTTTAACTTTGCAAGCACTAACTCTAATATTTTTACAGATTTGGTAAAAGTAAGGAAATTATAGCTATGAGTCACAGAACAGCTCCTAAATTCCAGCACTATCTTTACCTGCTGCTACAGCGCAACAGACTCCATTTCACCCTATCAATATTTCAAGCTTTTTCATGGTTTCCTTTTGGCAACTAAGTTGTTGTTGTAACAAATTGTATAGTTGTAGATATGTATTTGTTAAAGGAAATATGTGATTTCCTGGGCAGTTGTATAAAGAGGGCCCGCAGGCTGTGAATCGAGGTTAAGCAAGAATATACAGATTTTGTAACAGAAGTATTTTTTCCAATTAATTGAATGCACAACACTCTGTTGTTTCATCTGTAAATCGTGAATTTGCCGCAGCCTTGATCAAAGAGTTGGGCCCACTCTTCTGATCAGGTGTTGCGTTATATTTATTTGTTTATGTTACATTTTAGTTTGGTTTTGTAACTGTTGTTTCAGTGTAACTCTACAATTGTTGTGAATACCTTTTGAATTCTGCAATCCATTTTAATTGTTGTTACAGTAGTTTGCTTGTTCATTAATTAAATCTTGTAATCCAATAGCAGGTTGTGTGATTTCTCTTGCATATACTGTGTGCATTATTCTTGAAATAAGTAACACCATTGGGTTGATAATTTATGTGGAAAAAGGGTTTGAATATTTTTTCACATCTGGACACCCACATTTGTTGCTCACATACTAAGATTTTTGTTTCATTATATTAAGTTGATCATGAATGAAGGTGTAATTAAGTTTAAAGGAAATTTTTAAAAGTCCATGAATGTGTTAAACGGATTCACCCCCTCTCTCCCACCCCCCCCTTCTCAGTTTAACTAAGATTTCAACAAAGTACACTAATGCCACCTTTCATGAAAAGGAAAGTTGAGCGAAAGCAATCCTTGAAAGAGTTCACTCAAATGGAGTATACCTAGGGGGCTACTATGGGGTATTCCTAGGGGGTATCATATGGGGTACAGAGGAAGGTACCCAAGGAAATAATTTAATGTAAGGATAATAAATACATGGGCCATAATTAATAAATAAAGTGTTTAACCCACATTATGCAAGAGACCATAAGTAGTTAGGAAATAATGTGATAAGCCCATGGTATTAGATGGTATTTTTGGGCGGCGAGTTTACAGAGCCGATATGACAACTTTGGTGAAAAATTTTCATAAACAAATATGATATTTGGATTCCTTGTGAAAAATTAGTCAATTTCAAAAAAAAATTAGTAGAATCAGAGTCTGGATGAGGGAGATATTGCTAATTTAAACTCAACAATGTTGCATAAATTTTTCTGACGGAAACTCCTGGACGGCAAATGCCTTGACATTTTTTTTGTCGTTTTGGTGCAGAATTTCAAAATAATAACTATATATATGAGCTCCCCTTGAAAAATCACCAAATTTCAAAACAAAAAAATGGTCGAATCAGAGTCTGGATGAAAGAGTTATCATTGATTTAAAATCAACCATTTTTTTCAGAAATTTTGTGACGGCGGGACAAGTGCAGCGCATATGTAAGTTTCCAGAGTTCCCAGATCAGGATTTCAATCACATGGGCAGATGCAGAATGACTATTCTATTATTGAAAATAGGTTATAATAAGGATTCTATGCCATATTAACAGATTTGTGGTAATTATAAATTTTCACCCAACCGTAAGTAATTTCTAAAAATCCTCACTCTATTTCTATGGGTTATAGCAAGATGATTTTTACAGGACAAGATGATGGCCCTACTATTGAAGAATTAATACAATATCAAAAGTCTCAATACAAATTTTGGACAACGCCCCTAGGATTTGATCTGAAAGATGAGGCTGCTAAATGGTGGTTCTCACTTTATAAGTCAGTGAGGTACGGTCCTATTGAAGAAATTGAAAAAATCTTTTTGGAAAAATGGTCACATGTTAGAAGACAGGATAATGAGACACATAGGGCATCATTTTTTGGTATCTCTTTATTACAAGTTCATGGAAGTATTCAGAAAGAGAAGATTATTGTGTCTATCAATCCTAGTTGCAAGCATAATTTTATCAATGTTAATGTGGCAAGACAATTACAAATTTCAGCAAAACATATTGCAAAAATGAGGTTGATAATGAAGAGGTGCAAATTTATAAATATTTGAATATTTCTATGGATAATTATGTGTTGAATTCTAATTTTTACACTTCATATATGGATAATGAGATGTCGTTTTGGGATACCCTTGGATGGAATCGGTTGGTACTGTCAATATTAATGTACAGAATAAATTCTTGAAGTTCTGGTATAAAAAAAAGAAAATTACATTACAAGATATTTCCATTAAGGACCAGACCGAGAATGGGGATGCAGAAGCACAAATCTCTCATGAAACTGACATATCAAATAATGAGCCTTTGATGGTTGATAGCCAAACACAAAAATCAAACCATATACTAGAAAAATCATCAGTTGCCACTCAAACACCAACAATGGAGGTACCAGAAAAATCACCAGACACCACTCAGGCACCAATAGTACAGGAATTAATGAAAGATCCTCCATTATTTAAATCTTCAGCATACCACCACTTGTATCACCCAACAAGACAGGAACCAACAAAATGGAAAAGAATTAGCAACAAAGACAACAACCGACGACCCACCCACCCACTCAAGTGTTGTCCTCAACGCTTGAGTAGCTCTGGATGCTTCTGTATAAAATTCTCATCCTCCCATGTAGAATATTCAGTGGGTAAGTTCTTCCACTTGATGAGATACTCTGAAATTGATCGATTTCGTAGTTGTCGAGTTCTTGTTTCCGTGACTGTTTTAGGTTCCAATATGATTTTTCCTTCCTCATCAAGTTCTAGAAATATTGTTTGAACTGAAATTTTGACACCTATAACCTTCTTTAAGCATGAAACATGGAAAATCGAATGCACTCGCGAAGAAGCAGGAAGCTCCAATTTGTATGCCATAGTACCAATCTTTTGCAACACATTGTAAGGACTATAGTATTTTGGCGATAATTTGTTATCCTTCTTAGCTTGCTTGAGGGACATTTTTTTGTATGGTTGTAGCCGTAAAAATACCTAGTCTCCTACATCAAAACTTCTCTCGCTGCGATGTTGATCTCCCTGTTGTTTCATTCGATTTTGTGCAAAATTGAGGTTATCCTTTAAGAGTTAGAGAACTTGTTGTTGATGCTCGATGTGATCTTCCACTGCTTTCACCTTAGAATTTTCTCTTGAAGATGATGTGACGAATGGTGGATGATATCCATAAAGTGCCATAAATGGAGTCATTTTTGCTATAGTATGGAAGGAAGTGTTATACCACCATTCAGCTAGAGGTAAACACTTGACCCATTGTGTTTGTTTATCAGATACAAAACAACAAATATATCCTTTCAAACATTTGTTCCCTATCTCAGTTTGACCATCATATTGAGAATGATAAGATGAGCTATGAGCTAGTTGAGTACCCAAACAAGAAAATAATTTCATCTAAAAATTTCCAGAAAAAATTGGATCTTTGTCGCTTACCATAATATTTGGGTTTCCATGTATCTTTTGAATTGTTTCCATAAATGCAGTAGCAATTTTACGTGATTTAAATGGATGACATAATGCACAAAAGTGTGCATACTTGGTAATTCTATCAACTATCACCATGATGACACTCTTTCCTTCGGACTTAGGTAAACCTGTGATAAAATCCATTGAAATCTCCTCCCAACATTGACTTGGAATGGATAAAGGTTGTAGAAGAACTGTGGTCTTAAATGTCTCAAATTTATTTCGCTGGCAAACCAAACATTCTGCACAAAATTCTGAATATCAGATTTCAGGCCATCCCAAAAAAGAAAATATTCACCCTGTGGTAAGTTTTGAAAAATCCCGAGTGTCTGCCTAAAAGAGAAGTGTGCAATTCCAAAATAATCTTTTGTTTTAGTTGGGAATTCTTACAAAGATATAAGTGATATTTGTACCATAAGGAATCATTTTTTCAACTAAATGTATCAGATGTACTAGGATCATGCTTCAACTTTTGAATGAGTCTCCACACTTCTTCGTCTTTCTTCCATTCATCCCTTGCTTCGGTTATCCAATCTGGTTGGATAATAGAAATTGCACAATGAAATTCTTCCAACTCTTCATCATTTCTTGAGAATGCATCTATAAGAACATTTAGCTTCTATTTTTTGTAGATGATTTCAAAGTCATAACCCAACATCTTTGTGACCCATTTTTGTTGCTCTTTTGAAGATAGTCTTTGTTCCAAAAAAGTGTTTAAGACTATCATGATCAGTTTTTACCTTGAAGTGTCTTCCCATTAGGTAAGGTCACCATTTCTTTAGTGCATGTAGTATTTCCAACATTTCCTTCTCAAAAATAGCTTTCTGTAAATACTTTCCTTTGATTGGACAACATTCAAAAGCAATGGATCTTCCTTCTTGCATTAAAACAACATCAATTCCATTTCCTGAGGCATCGCATTTCACAATAAAGGTTTTTTGTGAAATATGGCGTAGCTAAGACCAGTGCTAGGGACATTGCCTCTTTAAGATGTTCAAAGGCCTTAGTTGCTTAAGGGGTCCATGAAAATGCCTCTCTCTTCAATAATGTTGTTAGAGGTGTTGTTATTCTCCCATAATTCTTATCAAAATTGCGATAATACCCCGTTAACTCGAGAAATCCTCGCAACTGCTTTATGGTTGTGAGGACTTGCCATTCCTTAATGGATTTAATTTTGTTAGGGTCTACCTTGACACCCTCGTGAGATACAATATGACCCAGATATTCCACCTCTTGTACTCCAAAGAAACATTTGGATATTTTTGCATATAATTGTTTCTTCTCCAATAGTTTGAGCATCTTGTCAATATGTTGAACATGATCCTTCCAAGACCTGAAGTAGATTAGTATGTCATCAAAAAATACTAGCACAAATTTTCTAAGGAAGGGTTTGAAAATGGAATTCATCAACCCTTGAAATGTAGAAGGTGCATTGGTAAGGCCAAAAGGCATGACCAAAAATTCATAATGACCCTCATGATTTCGAAATGTTGTTTTTGGAATATCTTCAGTCTTCATTCTAATTTGATGATATCCTAAACGAATATCCAACTTGGTAAAATAAATTTTTCCATGTAATTCATCCAATAATTCATCAATCACAGGAATAGGAAATTTATCTTTAATAGTGAGCTTATTGAGATCCCTATAATACGGACACATGTGCCATGATCCATCCTTCTTGTGCACCAATACTACTGGAGCAGAGAAATAACTTTGCCTAGGTTGAATTATACCAGCCTCTAACATTTCAGCAATCATACGTTCAATTTCGCTCTTTTGGACATAAGGATATCTGTAAGGCCTGATGTTTGGAGGAACACTTCCTGGAATCAAATGAATAGAATGATCATGATCACGAATAGGTAGGAGTCCTTTGGGAGTTTCAAACACCTTGGAATGATTGTCCAAGACTTTTTAGAGATCTGGAGAAATAGATGATTTTTATGTTGGAACTTCTAGTGAGCATAATTGTGCAATTACGCCTCGTTGTTCTTTCTTCAGAAGCTTTGTCATGACATTAGAGCTCATTATCTTTCTTGGCTTCCCTGCGATACCCTGTAATTCGATTTCCTTTCCTTCGGAAAAAAAAAATAATAATAATAAAATAAAAAATAAAAAATAAAAAAATTCAAGAAAAGTTCTTGAAAATTAAAAGCTACCATCCCCAAAGATTGTAACCATTGTACTCCTAGTACAACATCAGCACCTCCCATTGGAATAGAAAGCATTGGACTATTCAATACATATTCCCCCATGGTTAGCTTGATATTATGGAATTTTTCAGAGAAATTTATAGTCCTTCCATTTGCAACCATCATTTGACATTCTAGTGTTGGGTATAGGAAATAATTCAAATCCTTGGCTAACTTACAATGAATAAAATTATGGGTACTACCTGAATCAATCAACATTATTACCTTTTTCTTCTTGATATATCCTTCTAACTTGAGAGTTTGAGGAGTGGTAATTTCTGCCAATGCATTACACGATATGGTCGGACTCATTTCTTCTTCTTCTAGGGTTTCCTAGTGTATATCCTTTTCTTTTGAAGTTTCTTGTTCATTTTCTTTCTCCTCTTCACAATCTATGTGAAATAATTTCTTCTCAGCACACTTATGACCTTTAGTGTTTTTTTTATCACAACTTTAGCAAATCCCTTTTTCTCTTTTTTCTTCCAATTGTTGTGGTGTCAACCTTGTAGGTTGTGGAAGTATAGGAGTAGCAACACTTCCATTTTTATAGATGTGAGTGGTAGGCTTCCTTGTCGCCATAATTTTACATTAAATTTTTCTTTCCAATCTGAATGCCTTCTCCAATGAATCAGGTTCCCAAACGCGAACTTCATGTTGGATGTTATCCTCTAAAGTCCCTATGAAGACATCAATCATGTGTTCCTCTAGAATATCATTTACCCTTATATTCAATTTTTGGAAGTCCTCAATGTGCTCCACCACTGAACCCTTTTGTTTTAGATTTATCAATTGGCTAAACAAGGTGTTTATCTTTGTATCTGCATAATGTGCTATCATTTCCTCTGTAAAAATTGACCAAGTGACAATTTTTTTACGGGAGCAAAGCCATCGATACCATACAAATGTATTGTGTTCTAAATGTAAAGTTGCAATGTGTATCTTTTGTGTGTTTTTCACATTATTGAGATCAAAATGTTGATCCATTTGTAGTATCGATGTTACAAGATCCTTGCCATCAAACTTCCTCATATCCATCTTTGGAATACGGTGGTTCTTCCATCCAACATTAGAGTTTATGAAATCACGATTAACATTTATTTTGTTCTCGTCATGAGTTTCCACTACTATTTTTTCGGCATTAGGAAACATTTCTTGTATCAACTTTGTCAAACCTTCCATGTTTGCTTTGAGATCATTCTTAATGTTTTCCATGTTGTCTTTCATTTTTACTTCCATGTCATCCATCTTAGCTTCCATGCCAGCTTCCATGCCATCCATCTTAGCTTCCACGTCTTTCTTCAAACCATCCATATTATTCTTCAAACCATCCATCTTCGCTTCGACGCCTTTCTTCAAACCATCCATATTATTCTTCAAAGCATCCATCTTCACTTCCACACTTCTCTTAAAAACTTCCATTTCATTTTTTGTTGCTCTTTGTGAGAGCGAAATTTGGTGCACTTTCTCTTGTAATTTTGATAGATCATGTTGCAATTATTCATCTTCATGAGTCATAGTAGAGTATTCTAAGGGCTTAATGGGTGTTTAATTCTTGTTAGGGGGAATTTTAGAACCCAATACTATGCTCAATAGGCCCTTGGAATCATTAAAACTGATTTTTCAAACAAGACTTATGCAATTTGAAAAAAAAAATACACACATTTTTCTTGCTTTTGAGGAGCTCAATATTGAAACTAAATTATCTCTATAATTGTGGATCTTCAATATCTGAAATTTGGTCTTGTAGTAGCCCTCTGAATCTTATTTCGAATGCCACAGGTATGACCTGATTTAGATACTTCAAGGCAAACTTATGTCGAATCTCCCAAAATGACCTAATTATGGACTGGTTCAGTAGAGCACACTTGTACGGCGTGCCACGTCTCACTGTTTCCTCCTTCGGCTCTGAAATTGAGATACGGAAAACTACAGTCTATTTACTTGCGCCACTTTTTACAGAATTCCAATCCGATGCTCAGAGAGAGTTATGACGATTTTCCCAAGGTCACCTCTTTGAGATGAAATTTGGGAGCCTAAACAAACCCTAACTTCCACATATCATATCTCCGAAAATATTGTGAACCAAGGTTTGAAAATTTTACAGGAAGTTCCTCAGGATTTCGACTTTGCTCTGTAAAAATTTCAGCTTCTGAACCTTCGTAGTAAAAATAAATTTATAGCGAAAATTCCACAATGACCTGTTTAGATGAAATTCGAGAGCCTGAAAAAATCCTAACTTCCACAAATCATATCTCCGAACAAATTGCGAACCAAGATCTGAAATTTTTACACGACGTTTCTCAGGATTTCAGCTTCGCTCTGTAAAAATTTCAGCTTCTGAATCTTCGCAGAAAAAAGTTATAGCGAAAATTCCACGATGACCTATTTGGCGCAGTGAAACCCTAGAAATCAAAACGGTGATACCAAATGTTATGAAACCAGCTCCAAAAAATAGAAGAAAAGAGAGATCAACGCCTTAGAAATAAGCCACTACGAGGGGACAACCTCCAATACATTACATAAATGAACAATTCTTGGATGATACAAATGACAAAACCTCCTTCTATATATAGGGGTCCATGGGGTCACAATATAATCCTAGCCGACCTAACAATAATAATGTAATGGAACAATAATAACAATATGGAGGTTACAGGAGTACAACAATAACAATAGGGGGGCTACACTAATAACAATAAAGGACTACACTAGTAATATGGAGACCTAACAAAGACAAATACATATAAGAATACCAATGAATCTCAGGTAAGAAAAGAAGTCTACTGCCACTGTATATTACTGATAAAAAATATTTACAATAGTAGTCTGCAATATAACATCCATCAACCCTCTCTCCATCTATCATCTGCCTATTTATAAATTTAGGTACCTTTACAATGAGTCTGCCAGCAAGGCCAGACCTTTGAATACCTCTAATGACACCTTAACTAACCAAAAAGTAGATTACAAGGAGAGAAAATAGAGATTTGTTATTTTTAGGAATTTGAAACCTAATAGGACTCTAATACACTTTATTACATTTAACAAACTTTAAAAGCCCCATTCTTGTTGATATACATCGAAAATATCATGTGCCTGAGGTGGCAATTACCATGACTAAACAAAAATCCCCCCCACCAAGATAGGAGGTCTGTCTTCCGAGTTTTGAGGAGATGATGTCATATTTTCTGATGTGGTTGCCATGATGAGCTGGTAGCTTGATCTGTTGAAAATGCAGCAAGATGATGGAGCTTAGTGAAATGAAGTCGCCTTCACTAAGTGGGCCCGCAGGCAAATTCTGGCGCAAAATCTATTTTTAGACTATGTCTATTTTTAGACATATGGAGCATGATCCGGGGATTGCAGTATGTTATTCTTGGAGTATTGGTCATGTTGGTAAAAATAGATGGGACTCTATTTTTTGGACCTATAGGTCGAAGTCTATTTTTAGACTGCCTCTCCTTAAAATAGGAAAGTCAAATATTATTTACCCTTAATAATATTTGGACTATAAACTTCAGTTTACTCTCTTGGAGCACTTCAGTTCGAGCCTTGGAAGTGGCTCATGCATCTGACAGAGGAATTACGCTATTCCTAGGGTTTGGTGAGCACATGCATGGTTGAATTCAGTTAGGACTTCAGTGGCAGAAGTTTGGTGGAGTTAATGAGACAGCTAGTGGAGTTGTGTTCTGTTTATTTTAGTTGAACTAGTTGAGATTAGTTTAACTAGCTAATCAATTAGTTATAAGTGGAGTGAATTAAATATTATTTAATTCATTAATTAGTAACTCATTATTCAACTCAAGAACACATCAGTTCACTACAGTGCATGGACAGTTCAGTGGAGACCAATGAAAGAGGTAGATGAAAGGGTGGAGTTAGCTATCAGTGGCGACATCAGTTGTGCATGAGATTTGCACCACACTTGGAGGAATTACCCATGATGATTGCGCTGTCAAGCCAAGGAGATTCGAACCTTGGATCTCTATATAGACAGGCCTGGATTGCGCAATAGAGGCAAGGCAATTGGCGGTGAGTTTTGAACCAGTAACCTGTTCAAAACTGAGCTAGATTGTGGGTAACTGTATGAGAAAGTACTGAGTACTTGTGAGGAGTATTATACTGAGTTTGTTACTTGATTTCTCCATTATAATATACACAATAGCTGCGGGGTTTTCAGCTATAAGCTTTCCCCATACATACTGTGTTAATGTGTATGATGATTTGATGTGTTATCACTTGTTTTATTTCCGCATGTGTGATGATCTGAGTGGAAGAGATTATGTGTTGCATATGAATTCGAATTGATATGTGATCAGGATAATCTCGGTGGATAATTAATCATTATTCAGCAAATTTCTACATGGTATCGGAGCTATTGAAGCAGAGATTTATCATCACAGTGATTACAAACTTATTTCGGTAGACAGAGTCTGCATGCGGGCCAGGTAGCCTCTGGATCCATCCTTTCTTTGAAAGGTGATATATCCAGTAAACGCCCCTTGCAGTCGATCTCTGTGCTAGAAATAATTTTTTCTCACAGATCTAGAGTGGTTGAGCTTTGAGGTGGAATTCGAATTTTGCAGCAGTTTTTGTTTTCTTGGTGCCAGTGTTGAAAATGTCTTTCAACGGTTTGCGACTCGAATATGCTCTTGAAGGCAGTTCGAATTATGTTGCATGGAAGGATCGCATGGAGGCAGTATTAGAAGATAATGGTCTGAAGGAGTTCGTAGATACGGATGTCCAAAAGCCCACTGATCCTGCTGAAGTCGAAGCATGGCAAAAGAAGATGGCGAAATGTCGAAGGATCCTGTTGGAGGGCGTCAAGGATCATATTGTATCCAGCCTGCATGGAAAGGCTTCTCCATATCTAATGTGGAAAGCTTTGACGGATCTATTCCAGAGTAAGAGCGACCAAAGGAAGCTGGCGCTCAAAGATAAGCTCAGGAACATCAAGATGGAGAAAGGCGACAGTATCGCCAAATACCTCACGAAGTTCACTCGATGCAGAGATGAGCTGGGAAGTGTGGGGGTGACTGTCGAAGACGAGGACATGGTCGACCTGGCTCTCCTTGGTCTTCCGAAGGCTTGACACTCATATCAAGATAGTGTCAATGGTCGGGAGAAGCTGCCGGGATGGGAGCGCCTTTGGGCGGATCTCATGCAGGAGGAGATAAGGAGGACTACTCGTGATGGATCTTCATCAAAGGGAGCTGATGAAGAAAACTGCACTTTGGTGGCCAAAGCAAAGAAAGGGAAGGGTAAGAAAACCTCTCATTCTGGTGCAAAGGGAAAGAAGTAGGATATGGCGAAAGTGAAGTGTTTTCACTGCCATGATCACGGACATTATGCTACCAATTGTCCAAAGAAGAAGAAGAACAAGCAAGCGGAAAGATCTGCAGATGGAGAAGCTTTGGCTTCACAGTTCGAGCTTGAATTTTCACTGATCACATGCTTGGTTTCAAGTGTGATGGGATCGGTATGGTTCTTGGACAGCGGTGCGTCATTTCATATGACGGGAGATCGGGATTTGTTCTCAGATCTGGAGGACAAAGATTTGGGTGTGCACATCGAGATGGGCGATGAGGGTAGATACAGTGCGACTGGTATCGGTACCATATCCTTTCAGAGGGAGTCTGGTAAACCCTTTGTACTGAAGGATGTCATGCATGTACCGGGATTGAAGAAGAACTTGATCTCTGTGGCGATGTTGGAGGATAAGGGGTATGATGTGGTCTTCAGCGAAGGAAAAGCCTTCCTGCACAGTAAGACTACTGGAGAGACCCGGAAGATAGGGGTTCGAACCAAGAACCTTTATCAATTGCAGGTAGATGGCTGCGCAGCAATGGCATGCAAGGCGGGAGAAGTGGTGAGCCGGGATGATGAGGGCGAACTGTGGCACAGGAGATTGGGCCACCTTCACCAGGGAGCTTTGAAGATCCTGCAGCAGATTTCTACTGGGCTTCCTAAGGGCACCCTCGCTGGGCACGCACGTTGCAAGGGTGTACTTTGGGAAGTAAGGAAAGCCACCAAAGCCACCTTTCACGAGAAGGATAGTCGCGCCACGACGATCCTTGAGAGAGTTCACACAGACGTGTGTGGTCCTTTCTCAGTTGCTTCGACAGCAAAGCACAAGCATTATGTGATCTTTGTTGATGATTTCTCTCGAAAGTGCTGGATCTTCTTCATGCAGAAGAAGAGCGATACATTCGCGAAGTTCTGTGAGTTTAAAGCACTGGTCGAGAAGGAGTTGGGGAAGAAGGTGATTGCTCTAAGGAGTGATAATGGTGGTGAATTCATCTCGGCTAAATTCAAGGAGTTCTGCAGCGCAGAAGGGATTCGGAGAGAGCTCATCGCACCCCATAACCCACAGCAGAACGGGGTGGCTGAGCGGAAGAACAGAACGATCGTGGGTGCCGCACGGGCGATGTTGCATGATCAGGGCCTACCCCTTCACTTGTGGGCTGAGGCATGCAATACAGCAGTGTATGTGCAGAACCGTTGTCCTCACAAGGTTCTTGGCATGAGTACACCAGAGGAGGCTTATTCTGGCAATAGGCCTGATATTTCCCATTTGCGGATTTTCGGATCTCCTGTCTACATGCATGTGACGAAGGATGCAAGAAGGAAGCTGGATCCAACTGCTGAAGTTGGAATATTTGTGGGGGACACTGATACACCTCACAACTATCGGGTGTATGTGCCAGACAGTCGCAAGACTGTTGTGCGACGGGATATAAAATTTCAGGAGGAGAAAGCCATGCAGTGTTCGCTTGAGAGGGAGCTACACTTGCATGCAGATGAGGAGTTGTTAGTTCCTAAGGAGGAGCTTCCGGATGTGGATCAGCCACAAGAGGAGGTTCAGGAGGTGGAAGAAACCACCCATGCAGCGCCAACCATCAGAGGGCACATGCGCACTACAAAAGCTGAGCGACTGGCTCGAGATGCAGAGAAGGTTGTAGGACCACCTACAGCACAGCGTAGACAGAGGCAGTCACCGGATCGGTACACTGGATACATGGCTCTTGTGAGTCAATGTGTTGTGACGGAGCCATCCTCTTTTGAGGAAGCTGTGGAGGAACCCGCATGGGTTGATTCCATGATCGAAGAATATGATTCGATCGTCAGGAACAGTGCATGGGAGATTGTCCCAAGACCGGTTGGGAAATCAGTGGTGGGTTCGCGATGGATCTACAAGGTGAAGCAGGCGGCTGACGGGAGTGTGGAGAAATACAAGGCGAGATTTGTCGCCCGTGGCTTTTCATAGATCGAGGGGATTGACTATGAGGAGACCTTTGCACCTGTCACAAGGTACTCTTCCCACACGCACGATCCTCGCTCTCTCGCCGTTGCATGGTGGCACATTCATCGATGGATGTGAACACAAGCCCTCAACGTGAGTTGAGGAGTGAGTGTACACAGACACTCAAGGTTTCCCGAGATCTTCTTCAAAGAAAGGAGTCGCATGTGCCGACTCAAAAGAGGACCGTGACGGAAGTCAAGCAAGTGAAGCAAGCACCCTCGTGCTTCTGTGGCTAATTTATGGCCGCCTACTTCACCGGGCTTGGATTCTCCAAGAGTGAGGCGGATCCAAACCTGTACCAGATTGTGGTGGAGGGGAAGCTGTTGATCATCGTACTGTATGTAGATGATCTTATTTTGACTGGCGATGAGCAATTGATACCTTCATGCAAGGAGGATCTTGCACGAGAGTTTGAGATGAAGGACTTGGGCATCCTTCATTATTTCCGGGGATTGGAGATTTGGCAGCGCAGCGGAGGACTGTTTGTTTCTCAGGGCAAGTATGCTCGGGAGATTCTGGAGAGGTTCAACATGCAAGGCTGCAAGCCTGTTGACACTCCTCTTCCTGGTGGTTGGAGGAAGGAGGATTCTACTTCAGCGGAGGTAGTGGATGCCACTGTCTATCGACAGTTGGTGGGGTCGCTTATGTATCTGGTCAATACACGACCCGATATATGCTATGCTGTTAACCAGCTTTCGCAAGCCATGGTTAAGCCTACCAAGCTCTTCTGGAAGGTAGGCAAGCATGTATTTCGTTATCTTAGAGGCACATCGGGATATGGTTTGTGGTACAGACAGGAGGATGAGGTGAAGCTGTGTGGCTTCACAGATGCAGATTGGGCAGGGAGCCCAATGGATAGAAAGAGCACATCTGGAGGGATCTTCAGTATCGGGTCGACAGTAGTTTCTTGGTACAGCAGGAAGAAGAGATCCGTGTACCTGGCCCAAACAGGTCGAGTACATGCAAAGCCAGTTTGGCCTTGACATTTATGTTTGGTTTGATGAGGGGAAGATCCTCGCAAGATTTTTCAGGTTGCATTTGGAGCCTACAGTGATCTACTGTGATAACCAGAGTTGCATTAAACTCTCGGCTAATCCAGTATTTCATGATAGATCCAAACACATCGACATCAGGTACCATCATATCAGAAATTGTGTTCAGCGAAGAATCATGATGCTTTCATATGTTCCCACGGAGGATCAGGATGTCGACATCCTGACGAAGGCGCTCACCAGGAGCAAGTTCGAATTCCACAGAGGCAGGATAGGGGTTGCAGATAATCCATATCTTGCTGAGAGGGAGTGTTGAAAATGCAGCAAGATGGTGGAGCTTAGTGAAATGAAGTCGCCTTCACTAAGTGGGCCCGCAGGCAAATTCTGGCGCAAAATCTATTTTTAGACTATGTCTATTTTTAGACATATGGAGCATGGTCCGGGGATTGCAGTATGTTATTCTTGGAGCATTGGTCATGTTGGTAAAAATAGATGGGACTCTATTTTTTTGGACCTATAGGTCGAAGTCTATTTTTAGACTGCCTCTCCTTAAAATAGGGAAGTCAAATATTATTTACCCTTAATAATATTTGGACTATAAACTTCAGCTTACTCTCTTGGAGCACTTCAGTTCGAGCCTTGGAAGTGGCTCATGCATCTGACAGAGGAATTACGCTATTCCTAAGGGTTTGGTGAGCTCATGCATGGTTGACTTCAGTTAGGACTTCAGTGGAAGAAGTTTGGTGGAGTTAATGAGACAGATGGTGGAGTTGTGTTCGGTTTAACTTAGTTGAACTAGTTGAGATTAGTTTAACTAGCTAATCAACTAGTAATGAGTGGAGCGAATTAAATATTATTTAATTCATTAATTAGTAACTCATTATTCAACTCAAGAACACATCAGTTCACTACAGTGCATGGACAGTTCAGTGGAGACCAGTGAAAGAGGTAGATGAAAGGGTGGAGTTAGCTATCAGTGGCGACATCAGTTGTGCATGAGATTTGCACCACACTTGGAGGAATTTCCCATGATGATTGCGCTGTCAAGCCAAGGAGATTCGAACCTTGGATCTCTATATAGACAGGACATGATTGCGCAATAGAGGCAAGGCAATTAGTGGTGAGTTTTGAACCAGTAACCTATTCAAAACCAAGCTAGTTTGTGTGTAACTTTATGAGAAAGTACTGAGTACTTGTGAGGAGTATTGTACTGAGTTTGTTACATGATTTCTCCATTATAATATACACAATAGCTGCGGGGTTTTCAGCTATAAGCTTTCCCCATACATACCGTGTTAATGTGTATGATGATTTGATGTGCTATCGCTTGTTTTATTTCCGCATGTGTGATGATCTGAGTGGAAGAGATTATGTGTTGCATATGAATTCGAATTGATATGTGATTAGGATAGTCTCGGTGGATAATTAATCATTATTCAGCAAATTTCTACATGATCAGCTTTGTCGATGAGTGTGTCTTCAACCAAAAACTCTGCTAATGATTTATGGCCCTTCCAGGTGGCTGACCTGTTTCAAAAAAACAATCAAGGCTTGAAAATTTTCAAAATTCCTCCTCGCTACAAATAACAAAGGACTTCTAGGCAAGTTCGTAGCAAGAGTTCGTAGCGTTTTCTACTTTTTCCATCTCTGCAAATTGTTTGCCCTCTTTGCTGATTGGAGGATGTCTGGTGGGTCTAAACACTTAAACACATGCCTTCACCTACCTTCTTTGTGACAAAACCCGACATATATTCCCAAAATAACATCTTTAACGAGTTCGTAGCGTTTTCTCGGCTTTAAGCCTGGAGTACGCTACGAACTTGCCTAATAGATAGCAGGCTTGAAAATTTTCCAATTTCTTTTTCAAAATTGCTCATGGCTATGTAAATGATGAGCTAAAATGAGGCAAAAAATATTTTAAAATGTATTTTACCACCCCCCCCCCCCCCTTCAAGAAGCAGTGGCTTCACCCTTAGCAGCAGTGGTTTCACCTTCAACAGGTTCATTTACCACTGTCATCTTCAAGCCCTTTTTCTTGATTTATGTTTGTACCATTTCCATCTGCACCTCCAACTCCTTCAATTGGCCTTTGAAATTATTCCTCTCTGCCTGCGACCAGATGTTCTTTTTCCTTGTGTGCTTCACCACTCAGCGTAAAGGGAGGGTTCTCTTCAGCATTTGCTTAGAACTTTTTAGGGATTCATCATAATATTTAATCTGCTCATTCACTTTCTCCTTGAACTCCTCTACCATCTTCCTTTCTTGATTAGCCTCATCCAACTTCAGATTTGTTTCAATGAGATCTTCCCTAGCTTCCCTCAATTGCTCCCTTAGAAGCTCCACTTCAAATTTTTCAATGGCCTTCTCCTTGCCTTTCCTCTGCTTGATAATTTCTTCCTTTGTTGGGGATAGATTGATGATCTCTTCTACCATAGGTTGTTTGCCCTCTTTTGTCTCTTCGAGCTTCTTATCAACCTTAATACCTTTGGCAAGATGCAATCTAGTGAGATGTTTTCTTGGTTTAAAGAAAAACCTGCATCTTCACTGGAATAGTCAAGTTTCTTGCCATTGAGGCCTTTCTTCTTCCTCTTACCTCCTTTGGCCTCCACAGGTTTAACCACATGGGTTTCTTCTATATCTATGGCTTGTAAAATATCATCAATATTACCTTTTCCCACTGTCTGCCTCCTAGTGATTCTCTCATGACTCTTTTTGCTAGGTTTATGCTTGTTGGTTGTAGGTGTGGGCTGAGGTATCTCTTTCTTCTGCAAATGTTTTGTTTCAACCTCCATGGGCTCTGTAATTGGCTGCATTTCTTCGTCCTAACCACCTTCTGCTTCAGTGATAGGCTCGTCATTCTTACTAGAAGGGTTGGTCTTTGATTTGGGTGTTTTCTTAGGAGTCAACACATCCACTTCCTAACCACATAAAAACAAAAATGTAGCCCAGTCCCTATTTAATTTTTTCAACTCCTCCATAACCATCAACTTAATTAATCCATGATGGAAGATAGAGGTTTCACTACTCTTAGGCCTAGCTTGTACTTTATCTGACATTTTGCCTAAGCTTCTGCATAGGAAAAATGGAAGGTCCAAAAGCTGCTTACCAGTAAAATGGAGCAAAAGTTTGAAGTGATACTGATATATCATGTGAAACCTCCCTTCACATGTGAAATACTTTCGAATCACCAGCAAGAGTTTGGAGTAATTCTCTTTGAGACAACTTCTTGGTATCCTTGAGGTCATGTCCACTCCTATGTGCTAAGGCTTCAGATACTCATCGCAATTTTGCAATCTGAATTTGGTGGCTTTAAACCACTCTTCCCCTTTCCTTGGAATTTATCTTGCTTGGGCGATGGAATAAGGAAAAACCGTGAAATTTAGTATGCCCACCTTTGATGCAGTGCCAACAAAATTGACTATAAAATCCTTGGAAACTTTGGCATGACACCCCTGCAACTTCTGACAAAAACTCATGCAGACAGCATGGGTGAATGCTGCTGCAAAACTTGGATCTTCCATGACCAATTTGAGGTCCATTGGCTCATACTTGACCATTGAGCCTCCTTTTTTGGTCTTCTTATGTGTGGCCATTCCTTTCAAAACAGCGTTGGCCTCCTTGGCAATGTGACACCTGCAAAAAATAATTACACACAGCAAGCAGCTTGCAGACAGAGGTTGGACCTTCCTTAATACAATAGCAACAGCTATACTCAGACAAAAGGGAAAAGGTGGCAGCAAGCAGCTCACAAGGATGATTTGAAATGATAAGTTTGAATGCGAGAGGAAGGAGGCCAAATTAGAAAAGCAAAATGGAATGATGGGATGGTAATGATGACCAAGCATGAACCATGGCTCCAAAAAACTCATCACATGACCTCATACTGACCCTTATCCATTTGCAAATCGACACCTCATCCATTACCTTGTCGGTGCAGAAAAACACGAGTTCGTAGTGTTTTCTGTTATGAGTATGGCAGATTCGCTATGGAACTGTCTGGTGAGTTCGTAACGAAAACAGCTTGTTTTCCATAGAATTCGCTGCGGACTTAGGAAAAAGTGGACAAGTGACTTAAAACTTAATTTGAACCAATGCATGCGGATTCTTTGCAGACTTTTTATTGACATGAATTTAATGAGATGACATGTGGGGACTCTACAGACTTGGAACTATAACCAAATCATGAAATTTCATCAATTTTCATGAACTAATTCATCAACACACTAAAACCTATACAAAATGACTTTCCTAACCAAATTGAATGTTATTGATGATAACACACCGATACACCTCACAACTATCGAGTGTAGTTTCCATCTCACAGGATGACAATGGTTAGGAGAGATGTGAAATTCGATGAAGAGAAGGCCATATGAATTTTCCTTGAGAGGGAGCTTCAGTTGCATGCAGTTGAGTAGCTCTTAGCTCCAAAAGAAAAACCTCAATATGTGGAGCAACCACAAGAAAAGGAACAAAGAGTGGAAGCACCCACTCATGCAGAGACATCTAGAGACGGAAGGAAGCACACCAGAGAGACTGACAGGTTGGTGCTTGATGCTAAAGAGAATGTGGGAGCCCCCACATCACAGCACAAGAAGAGGACCCCATAGTGGTACACTGGCTACATGGCTCTTATGAGCGAGAGTGTAGATACTGATCCATCCTCATTCGAGAAAGCAATGCAGCATCCAGCTTGGGTTGATGCCATGGTTGAGGATTACGACTCCATTATCTGAAACAATGGATGGGAAGTTGTCCCAAGACTGGAGGGGAAGTCAATTGTAGGATTCGGGTGGATCTACAAGGTGAAGCAAGCAGCAAATGGGAGTGTTGAGAAACACAAGGACAGATTTGTGGCCAGAGTGTTCTCTCAAGTGGAGGGAATTGATTAAGAGGAGCCTTTGCTCCAATTTCAAAGTACTCGTCAATCAGATCTATCCTTGCACTTTCAGCATAGATGGGATGGCAGATACATCAGATGGATGTAAAGATGGTCTTCCTCAACAGAGTGATTGAGGAAGAGGTGTACATTGAGCAGTCAGAAGGTTTTGACACCTTCGACAGAGAGTTGCATGTGTGCAGACTGAAGAGAGCGTTATATGGACTGAAACAAGCACTTTGTGCTTGGTACACCAAGATCGAAAACTACTTCACCGGGTTGGGCTTCACCAAATTGAAGCAAATGCGAGCCTTTACCATATTGTGATAGAAGGTAAACTATTGGTCATTGTACTTTATGTCAATGATTTGATTTTCACAGGTGATGAGAACCTCATCAAGTCTTGCAAAGAGGATCTTGCAAGAGGATTTGAGATGAAGAATATGGGGTTCTTGCATTATTTCCTTGGATCGAAAATTTGGCAGAGATGGGGAACTATTTTTATCTCAAGGCAAGTATGTCAACGAGCTTTCGAATAAGTTTCACATGGAGAGTTGCAAACCCATTGAGACTCCTCTAGTAGGGAATTGGAGGAAGGTGAATGTTACTTCAGGCGAAGTAGTAGATGCTACCATCTACAGGCAGCTTGTGGGTTTACTCATGTATTTGGTGAACACACGACCAGACATATGCTATGTGGTTAACCAGCTTAATCAAGCTATGGTTAAGCCTACCAAACTCTATTGGAAGGCAGGCAAGCATATGTTGAGATACCTCAGAGGCACTACAGAGTTTGGGCTATGGTACAGGCGGACAGAGGGAGTGAATCTTCAAGGCTTCACAGATGCATATTGGGCAGGGAGTCCATCCAACGGGAAGAGCACATTAGGGGGCATCTTCAGCATTGGGTCAGCAGCGATTTCTTGGTACAGCAAGAAGCAAAGATCAATTGCACTCATTTCAACAGAGGCAAAGTACATGGTTGCTATTCAAGCAGCTTATGACGCCATCTAGATGAGGAAGATACTTGTTGGTTTGTTTGATCAGCAGATGGATCTGACGGTGATTTATTGTGATAACCAGAGTTGCATCAAACTCTTGGTTAATCCAGATTTTCGTCACAGGTCCAAGCATATTGATATATGGTATCACCATCTTAGAGATTGTGTTCAGAGGAGGATTATGTCATTAGACTACATTCTTACAGAGGAGCAGAATACAGACATCTTGACAAAGGCACTGTTAAGAGGCAAATTCGAGTTCCACAGAGGCAGGATCGAGATAGCAAACAATCCCTTTCTTATTAAGAGGGAGTGTTGGAATTGGAAACAAGAAGAGGCTTCTAATTTAATTTTCCCTTGATTAAATTAAAAGGAAATTGTAATTCCACATCACATAACAGCTTATACGAGTTAACCGAGTTAGGAAAACTTAGCTCAATCAATTCGAGTTGACGGTCAAACTAGAGGTATGTAGAGTTATCTCTAAGTTTTAGGGGGTCTAGTTACAGTTTATTTTGAGTTGTAACTATTTAACTTAATTATTTGAATTAAAATCAATTTAACTAGTTCTAATTGATGGAGGAACTAATGAGAGATCAAGTGAATTAAATATGATTTAATGCACATGCAGTGATCAACCAGATAAATGATAATTCATTATAAATAGTTGTTGCATGTCAGATCTGAGAAAGACCCAGTTGAGATTGGAGTGAAAGGGAAGTGTACTATCAGTTGTATAATTAGAAAATTTTACAAGTCATGCATGAGGTTAGAAGTACTTAGATGTATTGCACAATCATTAATTGGGAATTTCCCAATTAATAGGGGCTCAAATTCCCTAGGGATGGCGCAAGAAAGGCAAGGCATCCAGAGGCAAGAAATGTATTGGACCAGAGTTTCTTAGGATAGAGTGAGACAGCCAGAGATGGTGCAAAGAGCTCTCAAGCCTAAGAGAAGCATTGTATTGTTTCAAATTCTTGACTTAATTCATATACAGATAGCGGGGTTTTTAGATAAGGCTTTATGTTGTGCGATTGAAATTCTTTTTTTTCTTGTTCATGTGATTATGCGATCATAATTGGTTTTCGCATTTGTAGAATAGATTCAAGTATTTTGTTTTAGCAAATTACAAGATCAGTTGAATCTATGTGGATTTTCTACAAATTATTGTCCTTTATCAGATGTATTGAACTTCTTATGCGGCACTGCATTATCTTTGTTACCTATGTCTTGAGGCCTCGTTCGCTTCTTATCCCATTTCTCTTTATCCTTTGGATTACCTTTCCAGTCCTGCTTAGTCTCAGATTTGCGATTTGATTGCTCATAACAATGCTTTAGCTTTAGGATGGCCTCCTCCAATGATCTAGGCTCATCAAACTCAATCATGTCTTTGAATGTTACCGGAAACTCACTGATGAATCTCTGAATCTTGGCTTTCTCCTCTTTCAGATAAGGCACATACTTCAATAACTCCAAAAATTTGCTAGTGTACTCATCGGTCATAGATCCCATCTTCATCTCATAGAATTTTTTACCCTATCGTCATAGTATATCTCTGACAGGTAATTCTTCCTGAATAGTCTCTCGAACTCACTCCAAGTCAACTCCTTTTCATGATTACCTCTATCATTCTTTACATCTTCCCACCAAATATATGTTTTACCTTTAAGACTGAATGTAGTTATTTGGCCTTCATGTTCGCTAAGTAATCATGCAACCTGAAGAACTTATTTATCCCAAGCAACCACACTTCTGCATTTTGTGACTTCTTCATTTCCCCAACAAATGTAGGTGGCTTTGCGTTCTTGAACTCGTCCGAAAAATATCTCATGTCACTCATGAAATGATGATAACGATGATGACCGTGATACTTGTCTAAACCATAACTAGACTAAATCCCACGTCCATTGCCTCGCCTATTAGGTGTATCCAAGAATCTGTCATCTATAATCATGTCATCTCTATCCAACTTGTGCCCACCATGAGATCTATTGTCATATGCCCCATTAGTCCTATCCACCTACCCATGGCTAATCCAAAGTGGTCCCTATCTCTGCAATTCTGACAAACTTTGAAGGATGACTGCATTAATTTCTGTTTGTTTCTCATGTGATTGAATGATCTTATCATTATCTGTTTTGCAACTCCTTATTTTTGCCTTCAAACTTCTCAAGTTTGTTATGTCAAAAGAGTGTCCAACACCATGTTGCTCATCTGACCTATAAGGAGATTCTTGTGAACTATAGTCTACCATTCTGCTAGTCATCTTTGATCTTCTCTTCCTGCAAGGTATATCATGTCATCTACACCAAATCATAAACAAACCAACATACCTCAATATAGTTCGGGAAGGATATTTCGTCTACAAGCCCAACCAAATTAGCATAATATGTGTAATCATAATCACAACAGTATATAGACATCATCTCAATCACCATCCACTTACCATGTATGATGCCACAACTACAACACCAACTAGACACAATGCATGCCTAACAACATAGGTACGACATGCCTGCATACACAATACATATGAACATTGACATGCATTCATGATGAACACATTACAACAACAGCACCATCTACTTATGCATTACATCACAACAACAACCATGACCACCACCATGCGTACACAACAAGCACATAGACCATAAGCATAAGGACACAGGAAACCGACATGTATGCATGACCAACACACCGCCCATCCAGTCCAAGGGGTGAACCATGCTTTGATACCACTTAATGGTATCAAATATCACAAAAAGAGAACGGAAACCAGACATCACCCAAAGAGAACGAAACCATGCTCTGATACCACTCTATAACACTCCCTTCCCCCATTTACCCAAGTTAACTGGTCTGTCGGGGTAAACATGTGACAAGAGGCTACTATGATGTGATTCAACTCCCCAAATACAGTTAAGGAAGTAGAACCGACATAATGAAATCAAACTGACCTTCCACACATGCTACAAAACCTACAGGAGCCAACCAACCCTTCTAGGTGATCAACCCCTGAGACCACTTGACAATTTGTTGATCTGGACCCTTAGTCGCTCCCATGATAAGCCATGCATGCGACTGAGGCTTTCCAATCACTCCCACAGCAAGGCATGCCATCAATTGTGGATTTTTCCAGGCAATTCTATGCGAACCACCCCGAATTATGTGCCACTTTTTCAGGTTGAGGACTCAGGTCACTGCCCAGAACTTCATGAAAATTTCATAAATGAATAATAACAATGGAACAAAGATACTAATGCAATCATTGGTGCAAGTACTTGATCTGACCCCTACTAGCCATGATAGGTATTTCGTCAAACATGTCATAAATATGTAATCTACAGGCCTTAACAACATATCTGAGCATAGGGGTCTAATAATTATCTGAGAATCGTTAAAAAGCATTGATGTCTTTTCACAATAGTTGCAATATCATGTATTAGGTCATATATTCATGGTTCATTCATTTGTTAATCAAAACATGATGAGAGCCATACATCAAGTTTGTCATAAAACATCCTCATAGCCAACATATAACCAACAGAAATAACCAGGATATAACAGTCTTAAAAAGCACATATGAGCAAGTATATTTACCCATCAAGGAAAAAACTCTTATTAACATATGAAAAATGCTATCAGGTCTGGGACTTCCACGTACCACCTGACCATAGATTAGGCTGAACCAAATCTCTCTTTCATCCAATCACCCCCGCGCCATATTCCAAGCATGAATGTAGGATCTCATGGAACAAACCAAACAAAACCAAACCAGGGCTTCCAAAGGCCAAACTACCTCAACCCTCAACCAATGATTCTTCCTCACGGTCTGACATCACTAACCATCACCAGATCGGTCTCTACCCAAGTTGTCCAAGGCTCCAGAGTGTTTGTTCCAACCAGGGCTTCCAGGTCTAGTAACTCAACCCACAGTTGTTGTTAAGCGTCCAAAGCATTTGTCCAACCAAAGCTTCCAAGAATAGTAACTCAACCCAAGTTGTTACAAGGCTTCCAGAGCATTTGTCCAACTAAGGCTTCCAGGACTAGTAACTCAACCCACAACGAAAGGAACATGAGAACCAACCAAAGAAAAAAAAACCCACAACACCATGGCTATCCAGAAAATGGCAAGGCTACGCAAAACCATTGTCAATCCAAGAAATCCTTAATACCAATGATAGATCATAACCAGGAAACCACATGCATGCCAAAACTAACAAGGAAATCATACATGCAACACGGTACGTGCAAGAAAAACTTGTTGTAGATGTTAATCCTAGTGTCCTCTTGCGTTTTCATGCTCTTCCTTTGCCTTCTTGCTCCAAATCCCAAGTATGCCACACTCCTCTAAGAGTGCTCAAAAAAAACTCTAAATGTCCAAGAGTATGGGAGAGAGAATATAGAGAGAGAGCTTCAAAACTGAACTGAAAAAAGTTAACACTAACAAAAGCCATGAACTTATTCTCAAAAGCTTTTTTATTAATGAGGTCTCTAGTTTCTTCAATTTTCCATTTTTTTTCTCCTTAAATGCAACATGTGACCTTTCACCTTCCGTTTCTCCTATTTTCCATTATTTTCATAAATAAATGTCACTTCGTATTTCCAATGTCTTTGTCATTGCCTTTGCCAATTTCCATAGCCATTATTTAATCACAAGTGATCCTCGTCACTATGTTTTTGCCCAACATTCAGCTTAGAAAATGTCCCATGACCATGGTTATTATTTTGCCTTTATTAAATTTATTACATGGATTTTTTACCAGGGTTGTTACAGAAGTAACATTTCCCTAGTCCACCCTTCAATTGATAGATGTTAGTGAATAATAACGACAATAATGGAGGGGATAAGACTTCATAGCCAAGTTCCATGGTCAAAGGGACCCAATGATGGGTGTGTCCACATCCTAAGTGCATAGATGTGAGGAGGAAGCATTCATGGATGCATGAGTTACCAACTCCGCCTTTTATCTTTCCACCCCTCTGGTGCGCCTTTTACTTCTTGATTTTTCTATGTATTACTACTTATATC
Source organism: Pinus albicaulis (assembly GCA_034641835.2). Taxonomy (NCBI): domain Eukaryota; kingdom Viridiplantae; phylum Streptophyta; class Pinopsida; order Pinales; family Pinaceae; genus Pinus; species Pinus albicaulis. The sequence continues at coordinate 416,136,019 of CM076577.1, forward strand.
TCAAGGGTTGGAGCTTGCCTTGAATGATGTAGCAATTGTATTACCCCTTAATAAGGAGTCAGATCATTGCTCATCGAGGTTGGGACATGCAAGGGTTTCTTCTTTTGATGTGATGGAGCAATGAATGCTTAGGAACTGGGTGATGGTCATTATGAGTGTGGTCAAGCTCGTGCTAGACTTTTTCCCATGTGCTAATCTTTATGTTCCTAGCTATATTTTGCATTTTGATTTTTTTTTCTTTAGTTTTATTGTGGGCATGATATGCTATTTCTATTTATTTTAGCTACATCAACCTCCCAAGGCAAATTTTCCAGGCCCTACCCAAGTATGTGGACATATGAGTGCCCAATCCCAAAGAGCCAATGACAAGTTGAACCCGAAGAATGGAGGTGAGGGATGGGCTTATATTGTAAGGCGGAAAATGTTAAGTATGATATATGGGGAGATGGAACTATATTATCTCAATCTGGGCTTCCCAAGTATTGCCCTTCCTATACCCATAGGGCTTTAAGGGAGGTCCTACTAGATTAGGGTCAAAGATTAACCCCCCAAGTAAGCTAAGAGAACAAGATCATGGTCAAAGCTCATCATTCTTCTAAATCACCCCCAAGTAGCAAATGTCCAAGAACAAACAAGTATAAGCACTCAATTGCAAAATGACCAAAATACCTTTTGAGTGGAATCCCATCTTCTTCCATGTACTCGTGACAAATGGGTGACAAGCAATTGGCTAGTGCAAGTGGCTGAGATATATGACATATCATTAGCTACTGGTGGTTGTCAAGCACTACAAGCTATCTGGGTAATCGGCTAGCTGTCATGAATAAGAGAAAAGTTTTCTCTTATGGGGTTACCTATTTGGGTGGGTATCAGGTCCATACCATGGGTTATTCGAATACCATGGGTCTCCCTTTTCTTTTACCTTTTTCCCCCTTGATAATAATATAAGTAAATTTATAATTTTTTCTCATTTTTCTCCATGGTCATTTTTTAATTTAATTATTCATTGTCACTTCTTCATGTTGCTCTTTTCACCCAAGTGACATCTAACAGTAGATTAATGGAACCCCTTTTCCTCCTTATAGCCTATGGGAATCGAATAGGCTATTTAGTGGACCTTTGTAATTGACATTTGGAAAAAGGGACATTACATCGTATGGCTCCCTGTATGGTCAATTTGTATGGCTAGGTAAAACATCTACCCTGACTTGTCTAACTATCATTCATATATCCTTTGCATTGAGATTGTACGACCGTTACTAATCCTCCTATGTACAGCCCTGAGTATGGCTCCGACAAAATCCTACAGTTGCCTTGCAAATCTTGGTTAAGTACGACTCCCTTGAGATTTGTCGCATTGTCTTTCTTCTCTTCCTTGGCTTCCACACTGAGTGAACACCTCTCTCTCTCTCTACAATTGAGCTACTGTGTCTTTCACTTTCATTTTTCTCTTCGTAATTATAAGTTGATGACCCAATATTCCTAACCCTAATCTCACTTTAAGATGAATCATTGAGATTAAATCTCAATCTCACTTGAGACCAATGGTTGAGATTCAACTAAATCACTAGTGTAAAAATTGCACTTTTATAGCATAACTCAAATTTATCAAGCTCTTGAATAATTTACTTTGATAATTTACTTAATAAAGTTAATAAAGTGAATTACATAGTAGAAAGGAATTCAAATGACTTCACGCACGTTTGCCATAAAACTTGTGTGAAAGTTCCTATCCAAGTAACAAACATCAAAGATTGAATTGCACAAGAAAGTCAGCAAATGGTAAGAGCATTTAAATGCAATTTACTTCTGATTTGAAATGCCAAAGTCTATGGACTATTAAGTTGTTTACTAGAGTTACGTTTTCAATGTGGTTTGAAGGTCTTTTGATTACATGGGTTACAATGCAAAAAAACAAATCACTGACTGGTTAGAAGAGACGACGTTTGTATAGCTTTGCCTACATAATGATGATGTTGGGGAAGAAAACAGCTGACTTCATGCAAACGACGAGCAAAGTTTTTATCATCGGAAAAAATTATTTTTCCATTAAGTAATGAATGAGATGCTACCATTTTGACTCTGCAGACTTGGAAACTGCATTGACTAAGATACCAAATGTTGCCCAGCATACAATAACTAATACCCCATTTCCAATAATCAGTCTGTGTGCTAATGATTGTTTCCCTCAATCGACTCTACAGACCTGGAAGATGCAGCGACTAAAATACCAATGTTGTCCACCAGTTAGGAAGAAATATCTTTCCCGTAATAAAAAGGAAAATAAAAATAAAAAATGACACCCATCTCCAATAATCATCCTGTTTGTGAACAATTGTTACACTGAATCCTATCGGAAGTATGCAAAAAAAATGAGCATGATCATGTTTAACACGAGATTTGTATTCTCGTTAGCTCAAAATGAGAATGAAAGAAAATGGTGAACAATCCAAGGGAAATCGCCACACATAACCAATATAAAGTCTTTTGCGTTCGTGTTAAACCAATCAGTGTTAATGGGAAAACCATTGATGAAATTACAAGCGCCAACACACAAAACAGTCATGATGAACTTAGCAATGAAATTTACCTCTTGAAAAAAACCTTATTCAAGAATGGATTATATCCTGAATTAGTTATACAACTGCATGGAAGAAGACTCGGAAAAAATTGGTGCAGTCCCAAATGGTAAACAATTCAGTTATGATTGGACTTTAGATTATTAAATGTGCACATTTCTTGAAGGCACTGACTGCTAATCCTGTCTCTAGCCATTTTCAAAGTAGACACTGTGACAGAAAAACAATGGTGTGTGCTGACCGACCTTTTTTATTACATTTGAAACCATGCAAATAAATCGCATGCCCAGAAAAGGGTATCAATGATTGATGTTAAAGAAGGGTGGAATATTATAATCACTCAGACAACTAGAAAACCAAACACATTGCCTACAACAGGAAATGAAACACCACATCTGAACTTGTTATCCCGACAAACTTCAATTCCCAAGTGTGACTCTTTTTTCTCTCGACAATTTTCAATCTAACAAGACTGTTATTGAGGAATTGATTCCTCCATCTTCATACATACAGTCTTCTCTCTACCCTTCTTTCCACATTGGTAGAACACTCTTGGGCTTTTCTACATTCTTTTCTGTGTATCTTCTAGATCAATTCTAACTCCTCCTGCTTTTATGCATGTCGTCACACTGGTCACGCCTGTCTCGCCTTTTATACTTATCCCTTTCTGTACTGTAGGCATGGCGCTCTGATCGTGATGTGGTCTTGAAGTTTTCCCCTTTGTGAAGGAAATTCCTACCACCTCTCCCACTTTCACCATATGCATGATCTTGTTCAGTCATTGCTTCATCCCTTGCACCATCAGCAAAGGAAGACCAAATGTTAACTCTTTCTCCATTTATTGGGTGTTGTCTTCTGTGATCAAATTTGTCCCCAGCAGATTTTCTGAGATCTGTGACTTGATGTGCATATTCTCTCCTCCCTTGTTTATTCATATCAGAAGAAAAACTACTGTTTTTTCTGCTGTGATCATTGGAAAAACTACTGTTTTTTCTGCTGTGATCATTGGAGATGTTACCATTGCCTTGCCTGCTGTCATTATCTTTATTTGTATGTGTGTCTTTCATTTCCTCTATTCCTCTCTTCCTGCTGCAAGAAACAGCAGAACACCTTCCTTTTTTCTCATACTCAACTTTCTTCCCATGTTGCAAAATGTTTTTGCTATCTCGTTTCTCCCTGCTTTTGTCAGGGGAAACTTGAAATTTTCTAGCTCTCTCTGAAATGGACTCTGAAATGGACTCTCCATGGTGACTTTGACTGCTATCCTTCATGTCCTCTTCTATGTAGTTAGTAGCACCAGTCTCCTTTGGCATCTCAACATTTACTTCTCTTGACATTACTAAATCATTCTGAGTTTCATCCACATCTAATTGCAGCTCAGATCTCGCTGCAGATCCAGCCTGGGCACCATCTCCATTGGCAGAGTAATCTGTACTATCTATGAGATTTTCTTCTGGTAATGAAATAAAACTCTTGATGTTGTCTGCTTGCATGCTTTGACCTTTAATAACAGTTGCATTTTGCAAGCTGTCCTCAAGTAGTACATGACCAACTTCACATGAGTAAACAGCATTATTTGACCAGATGTCACCCTTGTCTGCACCCATGATTTCTGGCACTCCACGATCTTTTGAACTGTTCCTCCTCTGCTCTCCATTTGTCTGCACCTCTTCTCTGGAATCTTCATGTATTTCATCAGGAATAAATGATAAACTTTCAGGTCCCTCAGTATCAGATAAGTGAGTTTTGATGCCATGTTCTGACACCCTTGTTTTGTCCATCCATGGTCTTGTTTCATGGTGTTCTCCTGAATCAAATCCATTTCTAGCCTGCACTTGATGTGCAGGTCCTCTCCTCCCTTCTTCATTCATATCAAAAGAGAAACTATTATTTTTTCTGCTGTGATCATTGGATATGCTGCCATTTCCTTCCCTGTTATTGTTGCCTTTATTTGTATGTGTGCCTCTCATTTCCTCTATTCCTTTTTTTCTGCTAAATGAAAAATCAGAACACCTCTCTCTTTTCTCATACTTAGCTTCCTTCCCATGCTGCAAAACTTTTTCGCTATCTCGCTTCTCGCTGCTTCTGTCGGGGAAATCTCCAAATATTCTAGCTTTCTCAGAGATGGTCCTTTGATGGTGTCTTTGATTGCTATCCTTCATTTCCTCTGCTCTGTAGTTAGCAGCAGCTGCCTCATCTGGCATCTGAACATTTAATTCTCTTGACATTCCCAAATCTTTACGAGTTTCGTCCACACGTAATTGCAGCTTAAACCCAGCCTCGGAACCATCTCCATTGACAAAGGAATAAACTGTACTATCAGTGTGGTTTATTTCTGGTAATGGAATAGAACTCTTGATGCTATTTTCTTGCATGCCTTGACCTTTAGTGACAACTGTATTTTGCAGGCTATCAGTGAGTAGCACATGACCAACTTCACATAAGTAAGTTCCAGCATTAATTGACGAGATGTCACTCTTGCCTGCACCCATGATTTCTGGCAATTCACTATGTTTTGACATCTTCCTCCTATGCTCTCTGCAATCTTCATGTGTTTCATCAGAAATAAATGATAACTTTTCAGGTCCTGTGGTCTCAGATAAGTAAGGTTTATTGTCATGTTCTTGCACCCTTGCTTCTTTCATCCGTGATCTTGTTTCATGATCTTGTCCTGACTCAAATCCATTTCTACCCTGCACTTTATGTGCATGTCCTCTTCTCCCTCGTTTGTATATATCCGAAGAAAAACTAGTCTTTTTTCTGCTGTGATCATCAGAGATGTTGCCAATGCCTTGCCTGCTATCATTGTTTTTATTAGTATGTGTGTCTTTCATTTCCTCAAATCCTCTTTTCCTGCTAAATGAAAGATCGAAACACTTTTCTTTTTTCTCATACTTAACTCCCTTCTCATGTTGCAAAATGTTTTTGCTATCTCGTTTCCAACTGCTTCTCTCAGGGGAAACTCTAAATTTTCTAGTTTTCTCAAAGATGGACTCTCCAGGGTGTTTTTGACTGATATCCTTCATTTGCTCTGCTCTGTGGTTAATAGCACCTGCTTCCTTTGGCATCGCAACATTCAATTCTCTTAACATTCGTAAATCTTTTGAAGTTTCATCCAAGCCTAATTGCATCTTAAACCCAGCCTGAGCATTATCTCCATTGACAAAGGAATAAACTGTACTATCAGTGTTATTTATTTCTGATAATGAAATAGAACTCTTGATGCCATTTGCTTGCATGCCTTGACCTTTAATAACAGTTCCATTTTGCAAGCCACCGTCAAGGAGCTCATGACCAACTCCACGTGAGTAAGTTACAGCATTAGCTGACCAGATGTCACCCTTGTCTGCAACCATGATTTCTGGCAATTCACTATCTTTTGACCTTTTCCTCTGCTCTCCATATCTCTGCACCTCTTCTCTGCAATCCCCATGTGTTTCATCTAAAATAAATGATAACCTTTCAGGTCCTGTAGTCTCACATAAGTGAGATTTATTGCCGTGTTCTGGCACCCTTGCTTCGTTCATCCACGACTTTGTTTCATGATCTTGTCCTGACTCAAATATATTTGTAACATGAACTTTGCCAAAATTCTTATCTTCCCCAGCAGAAATTTTATATTGCTTTCCTAACAGCTTGTGTGCTCCTGATTGTGCACTATCTTCGCTACTGAACCGTTTCTTGTCATCCCTGCTATGCATAAAAGCACCAATCTGCTGTATTCTGCATGTAGATGGATCTTCACTGGAATCTAGTTTTATGCTATCATCTGCATCAATGAATTTCCTGTTTAGACCAGAGTTTCTTGGACCTATACAGTTACCATTTCCACTTACAATGTCACACTCATCTATTGATTTCGTTGCAGTATTTCCTAATATGGTCTTATCAGCATTTCCTTCCATACTACCTAGGGAACTGCAGTCCCTCATTGGATTTTTACCGACCCTATCTTTCTCCTGCATGTGCATTCGCTGCTGATCATTCCTACTGTCAATATTCGGCTCAATCAGTTTCTCATGTGGGAGACAGCCTCTAAAATTATCATGCCCAAGCCTACACAATTCTTTTCGATTTACACACTGACTATTAAGAAAACTTTTATACTGTGTATCATTTACTTGTTCAGAGGCCCTTGCTTGAACATCAATGTTTTTTGGCCTGTTTGCATCTCTGACAAATGGGACAGTTCTCTCAATATTACTCAATGCGACTGATCTTATATTGGGAGTTGTTTCATCTCTCAATCTGTTTTTTGTAGTTTTTGAATCATTTCGGCCGATCCTGGCTCTCTCTTGCATTTCACCAGCGTGCTTAGTTTCTCTATAACTTTTATTTTGCACTTCCATTAATGGCTTGTCATGTGACAGCTTTCCAGATTTGGCTGTCAATTGCGCAGTTGTTGGGATCAAAGAACTTGAACATGGCACTTGTATTTTCAGCTGGGAAATCCTGAAACAGTAGCCAAAAGTCAAATACAAATTCCTTGCAATAAACTACAACATCACATATTAACGAGAAAACCTCATCCTCTCTTCCTCACTGCTTTCACGAGACTAGAGCATTAGTAAACCTACTCTTGTCGAAGTTCATTAATTTGTTTGTTCTTTCTCCCAATCTCCATTTGTGCAGTCTGTGGTGAACATTTGCATTAGTATCTAATAGTTTCACACTTAAAAAAGAATGAGATTCATAATAACAAGTCAACAAGAATGATTCAAACACAAGTGCAAGGGTAAAGACCAACAAAACTTGACCTTGAATAAGCTTGAAATATTACAGATCAAGATATTCTTCTCTTCTTGTAAAGAGGTGTTCTGCACAAAACCCAAGCTATATCAATATAACAATAAAGAAATAATAGACTCCTACCTCCCTCCTATCTTCCCTCTCAAATGCATCCCAGTATGACCGACCATTTTGCTTGCAATCAAAAAGTATCGAATGTTCTCAATACTTATATCTTAAGGGATATGTTCTATTTCATTAATTACAAAGGTTCATTTTATAGAAAGTTAACACAAAGTTGCATATCACAACAACAACAAAATGTAAAGTATTTTCCTCTCTTCTACACTAATAACAGTATTAAATTCTCAAGCAAATATTTCATTTACAAGGATAAAATATTAGAAAATGAAACATGAAGGCAAATATAACCAAAGTATAAAAATAAAAATAGAAGTTTTAATACCCCAAATGAAACATCAAAGTGAACCAATGTAGCAAGCAATAATTTAGGTTTAAAACAGTTGAAAGTTGAAACAGAAGCTACAAACTTGCAAGAAAAGATGTACTACTAGAGGAAACGTAATATGAAAACCACAATGATGAAAAGATAATATAGGTCATAATTCCACAATAAGTCAAAAAACAAACTAAAATTGATTGAATATAGAAAAATGATTATATATAAGGATGGAACTACCATAATAAACTTACCACTGTTGCAATAAAGGTACCCAAAACATGGTTCAAATTTGAAAGTTAAATTTGTTGGAAAGTGTAACTAGGATCGGTCTTCATATTGACTATGTAATTATGAATTTATAAAGAAGACAAAGATAATAAAATATATTTTTTGGTATGCTTGCCTCATGGGTTTCATCAGCAAGGCTTTATTTTAGGTCAAAGGACTTCTTCTTGATGTCCTTTAGGTATTTGTCTTCTGGTCATAAATTTATTAAAAGGTCATGTTTATGATGAGTCAAAGTCACTAATGTATGCCTCAATATCTTGTCACATAATCCTTATGATATGGCTCAACTTCAGCGTTGGAGACACTCCTCAAGTCGGCTCAGAAGCAGCCCTTCAAGTCAGCTCAGAAAGGGACATGTCCTGTATATATATAAGGTAAGACTGCGGCTCATTTGTAACAAGAAAACTTCGGATCTGTCTGAAGAAAAGTATGTGGATGTCACTGAGATAAAACAGCGTGAAGAAGTCCGAGTCCATTAGTGATATAGATTAGAAGGAGGTGCAATGCTAGGGCTAAGGAAGAGCTGAAGATGAGTGTGGATAAGTCTGAAATAAAACAGCCAGGAGAAGTCTGAGTTTTAGGATAAGCTTCAAGTATAAAAGTTGTGGATTATAATCAAGAGGAGCAGGGTTATACAGCGAGGCAGAATAACATTATAGTAAGATCTACATTCAACATAAAAGGAGGACTGTGATGATACATAAAACTATCAGAGAGTATAACAAATGGATTGTGTATAAGGACATATTCATGACTGTCCTATAAAAGGAAAATCAAGATAAGCATGCACAAGGTGAAACATACACAGTATTGATATCAATGAAAGGAATTCATATAACCAGAGAAGAAAGAAGATAAGTAGAGACTGAGATCTCTAGTGTTAATGCTGGAATGTACAAGACAGTGCAGTACGGTGCAGAAAGAAGGATCAGCTCAAGGAGTTAGTGAAGAAGCAGTGACAAGGTATTGGAGGCACTCATAGGTCAAGTGTCTGTGTCATGATCATGGAACTTGTCAACTGAAAGTCTATAAGAAGAATTTCTTATGGGTTTTCCTCTCCAAGAGGGAGAGGTTTTGGCCCTGGCTTGAAAAGCCTAAATCTGTGTCTCTTGTGTTTTTGGTAATTGACTTGATGAAAGACATAATAAGCTAAGAAGAGAAGACATAAGTATAAAGAGTAAGCTCACAAGTAATTATCAAGAAGAGAATTTGAATTAATCACCGTCCAACCAAATTCTCAACAAAATGTACACAAATGGCCTGTTTCCATGTCAAAAAATTGCATTATTAAAACCTACTACCAATTCTTTTAATCATACACATACAGCCATGCATACACTACAACGATTTAGTGCTCAATATTTAAATTCCTATGTTTATGCAATACTCAAGATAAACATATGTTGTAAATAACGACAACAACTACAACTCTTAGAGCTATACAAGGGATAAATATGTTTAAAATTTGCTAAGTTCAGTGGGCACATTAATCAAACAACAAAAGCTTTCATTCTCAAGACTCCAATTGAGCACCTTTAGACCTATAAACATGTTATGGTAGTAACACTAAATAAATATTTGCTATTGGCATTAGGAGACCTAATGTTAGTGGGTCATAATAAATGTTAATGACCCAAAACTAAAGGTAGGTTAGTTGAAGGGGTAGCTAAATAACTTATTACATGATGTATATTAAAGCCTATGGCAATGTATTTGAAGACTCCTTTAGCTAATAATAGATACATTCTTTGTGAATCATTGGTTGAATTCCCTTATGGGAAAACTATGCCAAGAAACAATGGAAAGAGGAGGATTTGTTGGGTCTCCCCCAAGATAATAAGATAAGATAACTACATTAATGTCCAACAAATAACACAAATAGGTCAATGGGACTGCTAAGTACCAAAGTACATATGTTGTTGGAGCACAAGGGCCATTCCTATAAATTCAAAAGCAAATCTAGTTAAGATATAAACCTTATAAACTAGCTTATAGAGACATTGAATTACTAGAATAAAGTTACATAGTTTTAAAAACCGATTAGTTTGAACCAATAACCAGTCAAAACGGTCAGTCAGCCACCCTCCAGCACATTGAGGATGGTATTTCTGGAGTCGATCTGACAAAAACACATGGATATGAGCCATATCAGGTAGTGCAGGACTGAATCCTTCTTCCGATCCACACACACGCCTTTATGGCAAACTCAATGGTATTCAGTACCGCCTAGTTGCGACACTTGTGGCCATGGCACCACAACTATCTAAAACAGAAGAACGTGAGCATGCTTTTAGTGGACGTGGCCATTGGAATCAACTGTAATCGACAGGGGAATTTCTCTCATCATCTCTCGGGTGCTGGAAGAATCGTGGCTCCAATCTCGACCGCTCGCTCATCATGGCCTTTAGCTTAGACTCCACACCAACCGTTATTACATCGGATCCTGAAGTGGCCCGAGAGCTGCTCAACTGCCCTGATTCTGCCAAAAGACCCCTCAAGCAATCTGCACAGCAGTTGTTGTTTGGGCAGGCCATTGACTTCACACCCAATGGGGATTACTGGAGGTTGCTTAGGAGAATTTCTTCTACGCATCTTCTTTCTCCGCGCAGGATCACGCCCACGAGCCTGGTCACCAAGCTGATGCTCTGGGAATGCTTCTCGATGCAAATGCACTCATCCTGCTAATGTGGAACCAACTTTGGCGTTTATCCTACAAAGCACTGGTGTTATGGTCCTCCAGAATGACTTGGGCTTCACCACTAAAAACATTAGAGCTCTTTGTGATGTTGGGAATTCAACAAAAAAGGGTTCCAATGCCGGCTATATTGGACAGGAAGGTAGTTGTCAACTTGTCACTACTCGTTTTCAAAACTTTTCAAATCAGACCCAATTCGGGACTCCTAGTTACCAACAGATGAGGATGATCCTGCCAATAACATTAGCAACAGTAAATTGGAAGACAGTTGTCACTACTCGTACTTAAAACTTTTCAACTCAGATTCTATGCGGGATTTCCAGTTATGAACAGATGAGGATGATCATGTCAATCATACCAATAGCAGTAGGGTGAAATGTACTGGAAACAAAGGTTTTGAAGCAATGATTGAACATATGAGTATCCCTGAGGAGCCATCAAATTTATTATCACAAGTAACATTAAAGGGAAAGAGAAGCAATGATGAAGCAGAGGTTGGTTATGATGCTTCTGCATGCCATGATGCTGATGGTGATCTTGAGATATCTGAAGAATATTACAGGATCATGCTTGAAAAGCATGCAAGGATGTACTCGTACAAGAGAGTTAGGCTGGGAGAAGTTGCTTCTTCAAGAAGTCTGCCTGGGATTCATATGCTGCTCATGAGCTGAGGATTAATTGCAACCTTGATCGCACTCCAGATAAATTTCCTTTATCAACACCTGGACTCCATAGTGCATCAAATCAACCTATTCAGAATCATGCAATTTATGACCAATTGACACCATCTAAAAACCTCGAATGCTTTTCCAACGCTCAAACAAATAGTTTCCATCCCCAAGCATTTGGTTTTGCTTTAGAAACATCACCAGCACAACAAAACACACTAGCCATGGAACAGCTATTAGTGTCTGAAGCAGGCACATTACAACATCGCTCTGTAAAGGTTTTGGAAAAAGCAGACGGTTATGAGATTACTGAACACAAGGTACTTGAAAAGATGTCCGTACAGGAGCCTCCAGATATAGTTGTAAGGAACTAATCCGAGAAAATTAGAGAGGACTGGACCAACATTGTGAAAAGGGACTTGCCAAAACACCAAAAAGTCTTCCTGACTTATCATAAAAAGAAAGCTTACGATGCTAAGAAGTTTATAGACTATTGCCAAAAGGAGGTGAAATCTATATCTTTACAATTCTTGACATTTGGTAAAAGGTAAACTGGCGTGGACTCAGGAATTAGCTAAAGATATGCTGCTGTTTCGGAAACTCATGGACAAGGAACAGGCTGAGATAAGGAAAAGGAAGACAGAGAGGCAGCAGAAGCCTTAAAGCATGAAGAAAAACTTAGAGAAGCAAAAAGACAACAGAGGCTGAACTTTTTACTCTCACAGACAGAGCTCTATTGTAAGTTAAAAACTGTACACCCTTCTCTCTTTTTCTTTCCAACAGTTGGTGATGATGTTGTGGCCAGAGCTGATTCAGATGTGATAGTCTGTGTGCTACGGCTTGTTGGCATTGATCAATTGTCAGCACATAAAATTCAAAATTGGGATGAAACACATTTTACAAGCTATGATAAATGTTGAATGCCCTACAAAAGATAAGATAATTTTGACTGAATATATCATATATGTGTTCATTTTTCAGGATTTCCCAGACTGATAAGGACCCCGACAAAAATAGTAAATACTAAACAATTATAAATATATCATTGAAATTTTATAATTTAACTGTCTTTATCATTATATAACACTTACATAATGAAGGATAAGATGAATCATATAACTTAAACAAATTTAAAATGAAAAGCATGATACAATCATACATGTAACTGTAACATTATACAATGAAAAAAAAAAAGTTTAAACCATATTGAAGTTCCAACTGTGAATACTGAATATTGAAATAAAAGTCAACTTTGAAACATCAAGATTCAAATTTTTAGAGAGTCAAGTCTAATATATCATATATCAAGATCAATGTTGCGAACATCGCGATCAGGATAAAATCCGCAAGGGCTTGGAAAACCAAAAAAATCGTAAAAATCGGGAAAATATCGGTAAAAAATCGGCAAACATCGGCAAAGTTAAGATACCATAAAAATATCTTTAAAAATCGGCAAACATCGGCTAGGCCAAAAAATCGTGACTTCGAAATAAAATTAGGATATTATTGAGATGTTTGCAACACTGATCAAGATTCAAAAGAAACTAAACTCTACAATTGAAGTCCAAAACAAAAAAGAAGATAACATAAGAACATATCAAATGACAAATGAGCATAATTGCTCAAGGTAATGCCCCGCTAGTCTCTGCATCCAGCTGCTGCATGAATAAATCAGGATCAACCATGTCACCATCTAAATCAAAATCACTTGCATTCTCAAACATGCTAAGTGGCACACCAACCAACCTCATTTGTGTCTCATCAAGTCCCTCCTCCATATCTACCTATGCATCATCCTCTGGGTCAACATCCCATCATGTTGTTGGTCCCTTCAAATATGAAATAACCAAAAAAACCCTCCCCCCCCCATCGATTCATAGTATATTTATAATATTTAAATATATATATATATATATAATTAAACAAAACAAAAAAAATTAGAGATTTGACTTTTTTTAATGATTTGACCTCAAATTTTTTTGGAAAAGCAGGAAATGTCCCCCTTTGAGTTTCTTTGTGTTTCTGCTTTTTGGGGGCGTGGGGAAACATCCCCTAGACGTCCCCACGTCCCTGGAGCGCAAGTAAGCGCGGGGACGTGTTTCCCAGGTGGGGGACACGTCCTCTGGAACATTGGTTTTATACTAACCCTAGCAATCTACAAGGCTTAGATAAGAAATCCCTGGGGCTTATGTGTGAAAATTCGATAAACTCGAATCCCTACTGCAGCAATCTGATGTTACTTCTTCTACTTGTTAATTCCATGCAACTTATTTACTATGTTAAATTGTAAATATCGAAGTAAATACAAATGCAGCCTTCACTAATTAAATTATATGCGGAGACAAGAACTGAGCAAGAAGAAAAATCACACACACAATTGACACCATTGTTTTTGGACTAATGTCCCCAGAAAAACTCGATGCGAGAAAACCAGTGCAGCAGCTGAGGGTTTGTATTATTAAGCAGCAGTTCTGAATGCAATCTAGGATGCCTTGTTGGCCATCCCATACAAAGAATCTGATTGGCAGAAAAATTAGTGATAAATACCTCACACTATCATTGGCGATCTGGCACTGATCTAGCCCCGAAATGGCTAGCCCCAAGCTGTCTCTGCGCAACTCTGCATGACAACTGAAAGGGACTGCGTCACTCCCTCCGGCTGATCAACCTGTTGGTTGGATGCTCGATCTTTTGGCCCTCCTCACAGGCTCAGCGTTGCCTCTGCGTGGCTTTGCATTGCCCAACGTGGCCCTTACGCTACCTCTTCTAGATCTCTCTTTGCCTTCTTTGCGTTGTATTCTCGGCTTAGGAAATCTCCAACCATAAACTATATTTGCCCCTCGCTGCAAGAAATCTCCTTGATGATCTCTCCAGCAACTACTGCGCTGCTCACTTGAGAAATCAATCTCACTCGATGTGTCTTTCCAAATGCCCATCGAAGTCCTTTTTATAATCTTCTCGTTGAGAAATAAACGGCCCATATAAGATTCTAATCAACGACTCAGATCATATTGACTCGATATCTGTCTTTTTCTAGAAGTTCACAACCAGTTCTATTAATTTACTTTAATTATTTTAATTCCCTAAGTTTAGACTTAGGCATCCATTAAAAATAATTAATTATTTTAATAAAACCTCCTCCGTGTGTAATTTCCCAAAATGATTTATGGGTATTCTGGAATACATGTGTTCTAGCCTCCCTGCAAATTTTGAGGCTTAGAGCACATCTGAGGCTACCAGAAATCAAAAGTCCTTCTTAGCGAGGAATGTGCTTTAGTAATGCAACATGTTGAAGCATCACCTTGACTCCAAAGCACCTCCCTCTACATTGTTGAGGTCTAACATCAATGCCCACCAACTACTGCACAAATGTTGCATCTATGTTGCTGCCAACTACAACTTTGTTGCTGTTGCAGCAGAAAGAACATCCAAAATACTGAACTAAGTGTTCAGCATGATGCATCTGATACTAGATATTTGATTGCTGCCAGTCTCTACACTGACCCCCTAAAGCCTCTGCACTATTGCTGACTCTGCACTGCTGCCAACTCTACTCTGCGCTGCTCAGTCTCTGGCGCTCTCTAGCCACTGCACTGTCACTCCTACATGCCTCTACACCAACTAACACCGGTCCATCCTGCTACTTTTGATATGGGTTCCCGTACCAAGATATTGATCCAAGAGGTGGACTCCTCAAGGATCCTGCCAATCTGCAGTTCTTTTGAACTACAATACTAGATCACCCCACCTCTCCCCTGGAGGTATGTGGGCAATCATCGCAAACACCTCCTCCTTGATCCTTGTGGTTGCAGCCTGTGGATCATGTTTCTCATCCTTGCTCTTCTTGAGAGGACACTGTGTAACGTAGTGACCAAGCTCACCACACTGAAAACACTTGATCTTTGAGACATCCTTCTTCTACCTTCGCTGCTCCTGTTCCTTGGGCTTTGTCCCACTGCTGCTGATGCCATCAAGCTTACACTTGACTAAGTCTCTCCTCATATCTTCCTGTTGAAGAGCAACCCACATCCCTTCCCAATCCGGCAACTTTTCTCTGCCCAGGATACTCTAGACAGACTTGTCATTCTTCTGAGATTGAATTCAAGGCCAATCTTTCCATCTTCGTGGCCTGAAGAGTTGACCCTACAGCTGATCTCGAACATCTTGAAGCTTCGAAAGGAACGAATCTATGTGTTCCCCCTTCTGCATCCTTGTAGATCTCATCTTCTCCTCCAAGAACATCTCCTGCTGCTCAAAAGACACTTGGTACAGCGTAGCCAATGCATCCCACATCTCATTGGCAATCCCTTTGCCAGAAATGTGTGAAACAATGTGATCCATCACTCCGTCGAGGATCAGCCTCTTGGCTTTTGCCATATCTTTCTTGTAGGCCTTCAATGGATCCGAATATGCAGGGACAGCTACCACACTATCAATGAAGGTCTTTAGATCATGTTCATCTAGAAGGAAGGAGATCCTTGCCTTCTAGATCACATAGTTGGAGGCACCCTCCAACCGATCTTGATCTCTCAATCTAGTTGCTACCATCTAACCCAACCAACTATCGAATTCTACCTCTAACCCTCTGCACAGCTGGCTCTATGCACTCCCTGCTAGAGTGAGCAAAATAAATCTCGGTTTATGCTACTTCTATGTGGGAAATCAGAATTTCTTGGGCAAGAAATTCTTTGAGGTCAGAATTCCCTCAATATGCTCCTTCTTCTGATGCTTCTCTGCACCAGCAAATGCTGCAACAAAAACTGTGTCCCGCCTGAAGACTGCTCTGCGCTGACGTTGTTGCGTTGCCCCCTCTGTCACTGGCAAATTTCAATCTGGAAATCTTTCTCTCTGTCGACTCACTCAGAGAGAGATTTTTCCAAGAAAATTTTGCCCTCCTGGACTAGACTGCGCAATCCCTCTGGGGATTCGATCTACTGCCTACGCAGCTCTTCGATCTCCCTCTTTTGTTCAGCGCTAGATCTTTGGCTCTGCTCTCTTGCTTCACCTGCACTCTGATACCATGTGAAAATTCGATAAACCCAAATCCCTACTACAGCAATCTGATGTTACTTCTTCTAGTTGTTAATTCCATGCAAGTTATTTATTGTGTTAAATTGTAAATATCGAAGTAAATACAACTGCAGCCTTCACTAATTAAATTATATGCAGAAACAAGAAATGAGAAAGAAGAAAAAACACACACACAATTGACACTGTTGACTTTGGACTAATGTCCCCGAAAAAACCAATGCGTGAAAATCGGTGCTGCAATTGACGGTTTGTATTATTAAGTAGTAGTTCTAAATACAATCCAGGATACCTTGTTGGCCATCCAATATAGAGAATCTGACTGGCAAAAAAATTAGTGAGAAATACCTCCCACCATCACTGTCGATCCGACACTAATCCAGCCCCGAAATGTCTAGCCGCAAGCTGCCTCTACGCAGCCACTGCGCAGCTCTGCGTCACAACTGAAAGGGACTGCGTCACTCCCTCTGGCTGATCAATCTGTTGGCTGGATGCTCAATCTTTTGGCCCTCCAGTCTCACCCTGGATCCCTGTAGTGAAACTGATCTAACCCTCAACAAATTTGTAGATCTCCTCACAAGCTCAGCATTGCCACTGCGTGGCTCTACGTTACCCAGCGTGGCCCTTACGTTGCCTCTTCTGGATCTCTCTCTGCCTTCTCTACGTTGTATTGCCAACTCAGGAAATCTCCAACCATAAACTATCTCTACCCCTCACTGCAAGAAATCTCCTCGATAATCTCTCCAACAACTATTGCACTGCTCACTTGAGAAATTGATCTCTTGATCTCACTCGAATGTCTTTCCAAATGCCCATCGAAGTCCTTTTAATCTTCTCATTGAGAAATCAACGGCCCAGATTAGATTCTAATCAACGACTCATATCATATTGACTCGATCTTCATCTTTTTCTAGAAGATTCACACCTAGTTCTATTAATACACTTTAATTCTTTTAATTCCCTAAGTTTAGACTTAGGAATCCATTAAAAATAATTAATGATTTTAATAAAACCTCCTCCGACTAGAATTTCCCAAAACGATTTCTGGGTATTCTAGAATACATGTGTCCTAGCCTCCCTGCAAATTTTGAGCCTTAGAGCACATCCGATGCTACCAGAAATCAACATTATGGACAAACCCTAGGATTGATTGCTTCCACTAAAAGAAGAAATCCTATCTCATGCCTGAAAGGAAAGGAAAGCAACATGTTGATGATGAGGACAAGGATAAGCATTTCTAGCTTGATGAGATTGCAATGCTTCCTACAAGAAGGCCAAGATCAAGAGGGAGCTAACATTCCTCTCAAAAGTTATTCTTCCATGGCCTCCTAGTGAGGATTGCAGGTATATAATGAAGATTACCAAGGTGTGGCAACCGCTGAAAATGGATGGAAGAACAAAGTGACTAATGACACGTGATTGGATGAGCTCTAGATTCAGAGGAAGCAGACAAGATAAACCTGATTAAAGCATGATTTGACCCGTGAAGTTCTAAGTTGCACTAAAACGTATACGGATACAAGGTTCGAAACGGATACGGCAAATTTTCAAAAAATCTGGATACGATATAGCAGGAAACCACACACACACACACATATAAGAATTTCATATTACCATTCATCTTTTAGAATCTAGATTATATCTAAAAATACATAATCAATTATCATCTATCACCATCATCAATTCAACATAAACTGTTAAACATTGTCGTCGTCATTAATGATTATATCATTATTATAACATTCATGATTCAACATACCATCAAGTTTCTGTTTCAAATTTCAATCACCAACATGACAAGTTACAACTTACAACATCATCACCAAAATTAATAATGCATACTACATAGTACAAAGTACAAAATGAACTATGAGTGGCAGTCTACTATCATTATTGATAATTCATATGGTTGTTCAAAAGTTCAAAAGTTAAAACACCATCATAAAGTACATTTACATATCATCAAATACGTCTTCAAGTTCATTCCTGTCACTCAGAAGTTTCACATCCTCTCCAGAAGTGGGAACATTGTTGCCATGTCCACTTGAAGATCCACCAATTGGTGACTCCACATCAAACAAAGTCATATGAGACCTAGCATTCAACGTGATATCCAAGTCAGGCAACTCTGGTTCCACATCCCATAATTTGGTGGCCCCAAATTTGTATCTGTCTCTCTTGTGTGACAGAAGGCGAAGGTTTGAATGAACATACACTAGTTTATCGGCCTTCTTAGAGCCCAATCTATTTCGCTTCACCAAATGGATGAAGCCATATGTACTCCAGTTCCTTTTTGCTGAAGAGGAATTAGCAAACTGTGACAAGATCCTAATGGCCAATTTTTGGATAAGTGGAAATTCCCCACCATAGTAGTTCCACCATTCAATTGGACTTATTGCCCTCTTGTCTCGCATACAATCAATATCAGAACACCAACCCTTTGATCCCACAAAATGAGCAAACTCTGAACGAATCCGAAGCCTAGTTTCAGGATCTACAAAAAGCTTTCTAAAATCCTTTTTAAATCCTTGTGAGACTTCTGGGTCTTTGCTTCGTACAGTTCTTTCTAGATCACTTAACAACTCTACAACATAATATTTTGGATTCACTGCATAGGCCAAAAGGTGCAATGGGGTGGTCATTTTGTTCCACCTTTTGGTCAATATATCTTTTACTTCTCTGTCGAAAAATTCATCTAGTTCATTCTCCTTGGCATTTATAACCACCCTTATCTTCTCTATCATGGAATCAATGCCCTCATACACATCTCCCAAATTAGGCATATATGTGTCAAACATACAAAGTGATTCCACAATTGGCTTAATAAATGCCAAGAGGTACTTCACCTTATCCCACCATTCATCATCAACAACCAACTTTTTCACTGCTTGTGCTCTATCAGATTGGTATTGCCTCCATTGATTCCAAAGAGAATTGCATACCATTGATTGCAATGCATCTTTCACCTGCATAAGCTTTGTTAAAACTATGATGTGAAAAGCAAATCGAGTCTCGGCAACCTGCAAGTGCCAAATTGCCAATGTTTCAATAAATTAAAAATCATAATTTTATTGAATAATTATTATGATTCAAGAATCATGACATTTGAGAATCCAATTTACATATTTGAATTTAGAGTCATAGAAATTAACATTTATGAAATAAACTTTAAGGGTTAAGTACCTTAAAGAGCTCCAACTTCGCAAATTCTCTGTAGATGTCTTAGGACATGTGGTGGTTTGTGATGCTTGAATTTCTTTTGTCTCTCCAAAATAAGCACGCATCCACTGAATTTGCTTCTCCATCTTGCTCAACATGAGGTTCAATGAATGTACCACACAAGAGGTCCAAAAGATGTGTTGATATTTGCCTTCAATAATTAAGCTTGATGCTTTACACACCATTGCATTGTCAGTTATTACCTAGACAGCATTTTCTGGCCCCACCAATTCAATTGCTTCAATCAAGATGTCAGCAATGAATTGAGCAACTGCCCCTCACAATCAACTATCTTCAAAAACATTGCCCCCTTTGGGCTCTGAGCAACCACATTGACCAAAGGCTTATTTCTTTGATCTTTCCATCCATCAGAAATGATGGACACCCCTGAAATGCGCCATGAATTACGAGTGAGGCTTAATTTAGCCTCCAAATCTAACTTTTCAGTACTCAACATTGTGGTGCGAACCTTCTCATATCCAGGGCTCTTGAACCCTTTTGAGATTTCATTCACTGCTTTTATCATCTTTGTCCAGTAAGGAAATCGCACAAGGTTAAAAGGAAGACCATTTGCATAAATGCATTGACTTATAGCTGCATTTGTCGTCTCTCGAGCATCATTATTGAAACTCCTTTAAAGCGGTCCCAAATTAGACCACTTTGAACCAACAATTCCATGAGAATGAAGTGGAGGCTTTGATGAAGATGTTTCCAACCTTGTTGGGTATTTTAATTGAGAGGTAGGATTTGCCTCATTTGTTTTAGCATCTGCCTCGTCTTGTTCTTTCTGATATTTTTCAAGTTTTGTCTTGCTTAAATCATTTCCATCTGTTACATTCTCTTTAGGTAAGCCACTACATATTCGAACCCCATTGTCTTTTAACCCAAGTAAATGTGCTTTGACCCGT
The DNA here is from genome assembly GCA_034641835.2 of Pinus albicaulis. Lineage (NCBI taxonomy): Eukaryota > Viridiplantae > Streptophyta > Pinopsida > Pinales > Pinaceae > Pinus > Pinus albicaulis. The sequence continues at coordinate 416,156,595 of CM076577.1, forward strand.
GTGTATGATCCCTTAAATTCATTTTTACACTCACCACAAACCAATGCCAATGATCCCCCTCCTTGGATCTTCCCAACAGTAGATACATAATTCCAAAGTGGTGACTTTCGATCAACTTTGGGGGCATATTCAATTTCATATTCCACTTCCTCTGCCTCAAGAATGGTTGAACTTGAAGTTGCCATGAATGATGATGATGATGTAAATGAAACTGCATAAAAAATTGACAAATATGTATTTCAAAAGTCAAAAAAAATTGCACATGAAATAATTAATTTAAAAGAAAAAAAAAATCTCAAACCCCAAGGGCCAAAACATAACTTGGTCTTTATCGAACATCAAAATTATTTCTAACAAATAGAGCCCTGTATAATTCAACAGAACCCCGCTCAAACCCATAGCAATAGTATGAAGGTTTAACCAAATTAAAAACAATATTTTAAAGCGATAGGTGAAATAAATATTCAGATCATAAAATAACTTGAGAATTACCAAGGATTACATTACCTAGAAATTTGAATTAATAATGCAGCACTATCGTGTTTCATTTCGCTTTTGTATATCAAATCAATCAAAGTCACCATAATTATAATTTTCCCGCTACTGGGTGAAGAGCACATATTAATATATATCTTTTAGAGTGCAACTGAGTTGTACAATCCTCGTTATATAAAGTTTTGCACATGGATTTCATACTTATACAAAACAGAATTGATTCCTAATAAAGATATTTCCATAGATGAGTTATGACTAATCAACTACTGGTGTATGTGTGTGAGCAATTATATACAGAAGTAAATCGTAATAGAAATCAATCTGGTTTAAATCATACAATAAGCAATGCCATGCACTGATTTGTTTTTTATTAAATTCAAAATTCGATGCACTGATTTGTTTTTAAATTTTTATTAAATTCAAAATTCCAATTCTACGCCAATACAAAAGCATGAAGGTTGTATTCTTCGCTCTTGCACACTATTTGAGCATGCTAAATTATTAGTGACGACTAACAACTAAAGAACTTTTGCGCCCTTTGAAGATAACAATCAAAGTTCTTTTTAGAGGCATGTTATAGAGTAACTCTTTAGAGAGGCAAAGGATTCATGCCAATGAAGATGGAACTGGTTACGAACTCACTAGTATTGGACCAGCAACGACTCCAAGCTTCATTGCTCAAGCTTCAAGTTTCAAGCTCAAGCTCGTTGCTCAAGACCGACGAAGACTCCAACTCAAGCAATGCGGCGACGACGAAGGCTCCAGCTCAAGCAATGCGGCAATGTCAAATGAAAACGCGGCAATATTGAAATGTTTGTCATTTCATAAAATATTAAAAGTTAAAACCCTAAAGTTCTAAACCTGACGTCTATTAAACATAAAACGCCAACTTAACAACTTTTCTACGTGTTCTTGGCAACCGATAGCATGATCCATTTCTGGAAATCTGGATACGGATCATGATTTTATCGGATCCATATCCAGATTTCTGGAAACGGATCAAATCCTGCCAAAACCCCCCAAAACGCCTGCCAATATGGACTTGCCATTTCCTGCATATGAAAAACGGTCGCAATATGTTTTTGATCCGTTTCAAGGTTGTTTCGCACCAGAATCTGTTCCAGATTCAGAGAACGGTGTTTCTAGCCCTCTACCTAGGCGTTTCCAGCAACTTAGGTGAAGTTCAATATGAAGATGGCTTGAAGTCCTGAAAGAATATGTTGATCTACTGAAAACAAATTCGTGAACTTATCTATGTGTTGATGATATATTTTTGACAAAGGCTGAGAACCTTTTCAGTGTAAGAGGGAGTTCATTGAAAGTGTTGCATGAACCTGACAAAATACTTGTTGAGAATGTGGCATGATGGACTATGAGCCCATGGATACTTGTTTGATGAAGAATAAGGTGCAAGACTCCATTGTTGAGCAAAGAAATAGCATTGATAGGTTGCTGGTGTTCGCTTTTGTATAAAGCTTTGGTTAAAGCTGGATGAATAGTTGGATGTTATTATTGAAACAAGTGTGTAAATCCACCATGGCTACTTTTCTACTTTTGAGCAGGTTGAAGATTATGTAAGAAGCCTGGAATGCTTGAGGATCCCTTTGAGAGAGAGCATTGGTTTGATAGCATCATCGGGTTACTGTAAGACCTGTGTGGTCAAGGAATTTGGTTCTGAGGCTTGCAGTCATGAGGTACAAATTTCATCTCTTCTTGAGAGGAGATTGATGGTGTACTAATTTAATCTCTCCCTCAGAGGAGATTGATGGTGTACTATTTTCATCTCTCCTGAGAGGAGATTGATGGTGTACTATGTTCATCTTTCCAGAGAGAAGATTGATGGTGTATTGTTTTCATCTCCCTGAGAGGAGATTGATGGTGCATTATTTTTTTTCATCTCTCCTATTGTGAGCCCTATGGTGTAAGGATGTGTATGTCCTTTAGGGTTTGACCGTGGTGATGGAAACCCTGTGGTGTGAGGATGTGGATGTCCTCTAGGGTTTCGACAACCCTGTGAAGTTGGGATGTGGATGTTCCCCGAGGTTTGAACATGGTGATGGCAAACCTATACTAGCCTATATACCATGAGGTTGAGGCATCGATCAGATCATGGTGACTAGTTGTTGTACCATAGGCTAGGTGTTCTAGCCTGGATGATCGTACCTAGTACATATTGATGATGTACCATGGGTTAGGTGTACTAACCTAGACGATGGTACCTAGTACCATAGGTTAGGTGTGCTAACCTGGATAATCGTACTGAGTGGATGTTATGATTTTTATAGGTCAAGTGTGTTGACCTAGATGATTATGATGTTGATACTATGAAATGTGAAACACTATTCTTAAAGAAATTTTTCAACAAAGAGATATATCTGAGGCAATGTTTTAAAAAACGGAATCGGTCAGCTACCAGGCTGAGGTAATGACTCGGTAATGACTCTGAATCGGTAATGACTCGATCGACTCGGTTTCAATGACTCGGTTTTTGTAAAAAATACATTAAATATTAATTTTTTTGTACAAAAACATAAATTTAAAGATTTTTATTCATGTTTCCAAACACAAAGCATTACAATATAGACAAAAGACAACATATGATCAAAGTAGGCTTATGAATATATCCATTATATCAAAATTGCACCCAGTGCACTGTCCAAGGACCAATACATGATGATGATATAGAGATCAAAACAAAAAACATAACCAATGTCACAAGTGACTCCTTTCGACAAGACATCAACCCTCTAGAAGGCCTGTGGTAATTCAAAGCATATAAAGAACCGTGGATTAAACCTACAGTGTTAAGTTCTGTGACCCGATTGAAGAGGGTTTCATTGTGTTTTTCTTCAAATAAGAAAGCATTTGCAATTGAGCCACAATAGCCTTCAGACCGAGTTATTAAGTTCCCTATCTACGTTGAGAATTTAACGTGGATCAACTCACGACATCTTTGTACATTACTTTGAAGGCTTGATTCTAAGTATAAACAAGGTATTTCTGCCCCTCGTTTGAAGCAATTATGGAGGACTTCTTTGCTCAAGTAGAATTGAAGGGTATTTTTCTTCTATTTCTCTTGACAGTGCATCCTTGTTATGAATTTGTTATTCTCATTGTTCCAAAGAAAGTTAAATTCCCTAATCTAAAGAAAAATTCGGCATTTGACATTGTGGTCACTGGACTATGAGGACTTAAAAGGTGACTTCATTTACAACTAGAAGGGTGGTATCCTATCAATGATCGTGAGGAGGACTTGTCCTAGAATTAGAGGCACATCATTATAAAGGACAGTTCTAAGGCCCTCCATAATTTAAGGAAGCCGAGATCTTGTATACATACGTTTGCAAGATAATGTGTAATGCATTTATTTATTTTTATTTGTTTTAAGGCTCTTTTGATGGAGGGTTTAATTTGAATAAGAACCCTAGATGGCTCATGGAAAACCCTAGCTCACATATGAAACCCTAATTTTTAGGTTTTGTGGATTCTAGGGTATTTAGATGAGGATGATGTTTTGAATTCCATCCTCCATTAGTGTATTAAAACCCTATATTGTATCTCATGCTTTTATGATCACATATTGTTCTTGGTCATTGTCACTAACATCATGTCATCAAGGTACATAGAGGGATTGGTGCTCTTGATTAAATACGAGTTCCATACCCTAATACATGACAAAATTCAATGGAAACATTGCAATAACCCAATCCTGAAATCCTGAATAACTGATAAGTCTGCTGGATTTTGAATGAGATCTAAAATTCTACTTTCTCCATATGAAATCCAATGAGGTTGGAACCACTCTCAAACATCCTGAGTCATTTCATGGTAATGTTAAAAATTTAAGTAAAAGGATGAAAATGAAGATCAAGGAGAATGTCACTTTTACTTTAAGAATTTAACATTACCATGAAGCTGCTCCAAAAACCAACTCCACAACTCTTCAGAAAACCTCAAACAAACCTAGCAGCAGAATTAAATTCGGTTTCAAGTCCATAAAAATCGATTTTTTGGGCCCACCGGCCGGCGGAATTGGCTCGGCCGAGTTAACTCGGACTAGGCCTAGTTGGTCGGTTTGTTGCCAAGCTGGCCGAGCCGGTACAAAAACCGGCCGGCTCAGTAACAAACCGGCCAACTGGTCGTTTCTTGTGCCTGGTCGGACCGGCAAGCCTAATGGCTCGGTCGACCAGGCCTAGTCTGATTCGAATCGGTTGTTTTTTAAAACTATGATCTGAGGAAGTCAAGATGAATAGCTCCCTAGCTAAGAGAGAGTACTGTAGTTGCGAGAGGCATTCCCCAGCTACACAAGTTAAAATTAAAAGTAAGAAAATTAAAGTTAATTTTAAATTTAATTGACAAAGAGACACGTCTCTTTGGGGCAACCTAATACTACTATAAAAAGACACTCGACACAATCATAACACATACATCACTCACATATTCTTCTCTCTCACACACATGGAAGAAGATCTAAGGAAGAGGTCATAGTTTTCTAAGAAGTTGAAATTTATGTGTGTAATTACTTAATGATGTTCATATATCATTGGAATAACTAGATGCAGAAATTTGTGCTTATTTATTTAGCACTAGAAAATCAACATCATGCACACAACTTTTTGTGCATTGATGCATACAATGGTTATGTGCAATGGAAGGCTCAATTAGGAGGCCCAATTAAAAGCACGGTTGTTGTTACAGAGGGTTTCACTCAGGTGGTTGTTGGATGTTACAATGGATTAGAGTTTCTTAGTGGCAAATCCTTTGGAACTTACAGAGAAGCGATGAACTTGCATGTGGAGGTAGAATCTTTGGAGCTACAACTTATGATATGGTTAGGATGGCAAAGCAAATATATGTTGGAGCATTCTACAAACAAATTTGGGATCCTCGTATTAATGCGCAGGTTTTGGATTGCTTGGGACAAGCAATCTCGGGAAGGGAGGACTATAATGTCCTTTTTCAAGAAGTGTTGAAATATATTGTAGCTTCAGTCGGCATTTTTCATTGCACACAAGGAAGAAAATTGATTATTTGTCACCTTCAAGTCATTTCATTGATAGGTCATCATGTCAGCCCAATTAAAGCTAATTAACCCTCACATGACTCCTATTTATAAGAGGTCGTTGGCATTCATTTCGTCCACCATCAACTCAAGTAATTTGGTCTGCAATCAAAATCTATTTATGTCTTCTATTTCAAAGCATATCCACTCATGTGAAGAAAATTACAAGGGTTCCTTTTTATTGTGGTTTGATCTCCTTATAGGGCTCGTTGATACAGTGACTTGGGATCATCTCTACATTTGTTTTGTTACTTCTCTTGCGGCCGAAAATTACAGAGTCTCACTCTCCTTTTGTGACATTTCTCAAGTTGACCAATGGGTTTTTTGGGCATATATTCTAGGCAATTCTTTGGTGATTACAGTGGAAACTTTGGCCTCCCATCACAATGACTTCAAGCCTACATTTCGGCCTCCTTGTGCAGACCCTCTCATTGGACAGAAGTGGAATCTCTCTCTTTATTTGTGCAAATGTTGATTGGGTATCTCATTGTTGATTATTTTGGATTTATTAGAACACTCTGATGTACTATTGATGGACATAATCTCTCTCTCACAAGGAAAGAATTTTGGGTTTTCCCCTTGTGGGTTTTGCCCTGGCTGCAAGCCTAATCTTGGTGTCTCTTGCCTCTTGCTTATTGTCTATTGTTCGTTGTCTACTGTGATCACTATTTACTGCTCTTGATAAAGAATTATTGGTTGAAGGTTTTCATGTATAGCTACTTGTTGACTAAGGTATAAAGAAGGGACAAATTTGTATCAACGGAAGTATTTATTAATTGTGAAAAACTACTCTAGTCATTGCAACACTAGATTTCAACATGGTATCAGAGCTAGAAAATCAAATATTTAAGCAGTATAGAGGATGAATTTACCTCTGATTTTGTGGTCTGAGCCTCCTAAAGATCAAGATCCTATTTGTGTTCTGAATCCCTGGTTTAGGGCTACTAAGATCCGAGTTTTTATACAAAATTGATCCATCTCTATGAAGATGATTATAGTAATTCGAATGAAAGTGAAGATCAAAGTACACAATTGTCACGATAATGGTCAAATAGCAGCTTTATTGCAAACCTAAAGTAATCATAGTGGCATGATTTAATATATGGCTCTGTAGCCCGCATCCATTACAATAACTCAACATGATCTCTAAGTTCATGTCAAATATTTCTACATTGTTTTGTGAGATCAAGACGTTGTGAAGCATGTCCTTGAAGAATGGTCCTTGCAAAAAGAGGTAAGGCAAAAGTAAAGGCGAAGAGTTACAGTATGAAGGAAGCAAGATGATCATGAGCATTATGGAAAGAGAAAATTGTAAGAACCCTGATAGACATGATGATGAGTTCATGAAGCAAAATCTTGTTATGGGACAAAACATGCAAAGGAATTTAGAGGGAGTTGTCATGATCTAAAAAGATAAGTATTTTTCCGCTTTGTTTTTGTAATGTTGTGGAATTCTTGACGATGATATAGATTCCTTAAAAATGATATGATGATGATATGGACTCTTTGATGATATGAAAGAATGATTAGACTCAAAGATTAAGAGAGAGATGAAAAGGATGTAGGCTTGTTGGTAATATGAACTCATGATGTGGACTCAATGATGATGATTTAGACTCTTGATGATATGGATTCATGATGATGATGACATGGATTCATTGATGATGATGATGATAATGATGACCTGTTGACTACATGGAATTGTTGATGACATGAACTCGTTGATGATGAATTGGACTAGATATAGACTCAATGATAATGTGGACTTCCTGATGATGTGTATGATGATATGGATTCCTCGAGGATGGTGACATGGACTCGTTAATGACGAATGATGTGTATTCTATGATGTTGACGATGTGTACTCTTTGATGATGATAAGTACTCCTTGCTGACAATGATGTATGACTCATTAATGACATGGATGATGTGATTGGAGTCCTTACTCTTTGATGCTTACTCCTTGATGATGATGATGTGGACTCATTGATGATGTTGATGGTGATAATGAGGACTCGTTGATGACATGGACTCCTTGATTGGACTAGACTCCTTGATGATAATGTGGACTCGTTGATGACATGGACTCATTGATAATGTTGATGATGATAATGTGAACTCATCAATGACATGGACTCGTTGATGATGAATTGAACTAGACTCCTTGATGATAATGTGGACTCATTGATGACATGATGTGGACTTCTTGATGATATTGATGATAATGATTTTGACTTGATGATGATATGGACACCCTAATAATATAGATGATGTGGACTTCTTGATGATATTGATGATAATGATTTTGACTTAATGATGATATGGACTCCCTAATAATATAGATGATGTGGACTCTTTGATGATATGAACAAGACTACTTGATGATGATGAAGTTATGGACTCGATGATAATGTAGACTCCTTGATGATGATGATGATGATTCGATGATGATGTAAACTCCTTGATAATGATGATGATTTGATGATGATGTAGACTCCTTAATGATGATGATTCAATGATGATGTAGACTCCTTGATGATGATGATGATGATTTGATGATGTAGAATCCTTGATAATGATGATGATATGGACTCCTTGATGACTTGGACTCTGTGAACTCTTTGATGATGATATGGATTCCTTGATAACCTGGACTCCTTGATGACTTGGACTCTGTGAACTCTTTGATGATGATATGGATTCCTTGATACCTTGGACTCCTTGATGACGTAATCAGATTGACTCGATTTGAAAGGCTAAGATCAAGAGAGAGCTAACACACTCCTAAAAGATAAGTATTATCTTGATTATTTCTATTGATTATTTCATTATGGCTCATGAGTCTCTTGGCTTGTTTGGTTGTTCTTGTTCTTCGAAAGCCTCCTAGTGAGGATTGCAGGTACATAATGGAGGTTGCTAAGGTGAGGCAACCGTTGGAAATGACGGAAGAATAATGTGACGAGAAGACTCGTGATAGGCTTTGTACTCAAAGGGAGCAAACAAGATTAGCCTAATTGAAGTACATCTCTATGAAGATGATTAGAAGTTTTGCAGCCAGATGTTGATCTAGATATGCTAAAGATGAACCCGTGATTTTTTCTGCTATGTAGAGGACTTTTGTTTGAGATGGAGTTGCTTTTGACATGATCCTAGTGGTATCTTGGTACAATGGACTGCAAGTCCATCAATATCTCCCTAATAAATAATTTGAAGAAGCTACAAGACTCTGATTGACTTGATTGGTTCACTGAGAAGTTCATTGATTTATCTCTTGAAATCTATTGTTATCTGCTAGATTCGATTATGGTCCGCTAGATTCTACTATGGTTGTTGATGCCTGCTTCTGTAAGAAGCCACTTATTGTCATTGGATTTGACTATGGATACTAACATTCACCTCTATGAGAAGTCAATTATTGTCTACTGGTTGTTGATGATTGCTTCTGTAAGAAGCCACTACTAAGGTTTACTATTGTTTGTTGATAGTTGTCGATGTTTGCTTCCCAAAGTAGCCCTAGCTGAAGTTGAATGAACTATTGAATGTTGTTGTACCATGGCTACATTTCTAATGTTGAACAAGTTGTTGATGTTTAAATGAAGGAACTGGAATGACTAAGAATCCCCTTAAAGAGGGAACATTGATGGCATAGCATCATATTGATGGATTCCTCCTATAGGTTGTCTGCCGTGAGACAATGTTGTCCGAGAGATGTATTGATGGATATCTCCTGCAGGCTGTGTGTTGCGAGACATTGATGTCTGAGAGAGGAATTGATGGATTCCTCCCGTAGGCTATGTGTTGTGAGACATTGTTGTCCAAGAGATGTATTGATGATTTCTCCGGTAGGTTGTGTGTTGTGAGACATTGTTGTCTGGGAGATGTATTGATGATTCCTCCTATAGGGTGGGTGTTGTGAGACATTATTGTTTGGGAGATGTATTGATGATTCCTCCTATAGGTTGTGTGCCATGAGACATTGTTGTCCGAGAGATGTATTGATAGATTCCTCTTGTAGGTTGTGTGTTGTGAGACGTTGTTGTTTGAGAGATGTAATGATGATTCCTCCTGTAGGCTGAGTCTCGTGATACATTGTTGTCCGGGAGATGTATTGATGATTCCTCCTATAGGTGGTGTGTTGTGAGACGTTGTTTTCCGAGAGATGTATTGATGATTCCTCCTGTAGGTTGTGTGTCGTGAGACGTTGTTGTCCGGGAGATGTATTGATGATTCCTCCTATAGGCTGTGTGTCGTGAGACGTTGTTGTCTGGAATATGTATTGACGATTCCTCTCCTGTAATCTGTGTGTCGTGAGACCTTGTGTTCCAGGAGATGCTTTGTTGGTTCCTCCCTTAGGTTGTGTGCCATGAGACCTCGTGGTCGGGGAAATGTTTTTGAGATAGATGTTGTGTATCTTTCCTTATGTTGAGTTTTGAGAGGGAGAAACTTGGAATGTGTTTTCTTCCTTAGGTCGTGGATCGTGATACCTATGGATTGGTTGGGAAGATGGATCTTGAGAGAGAATGAAAAACTACCTCCTAGCTAAGAGGGAGTGTTGAATTATATTGTAGCTTCAGTCGGCATTTTTCATTACACACAAAGGAATAAAATTGATTATTTGTCACCTTCAAGTCGGCTCATAGAGAGGTCATCATGTCGGCCCAATTAAGGCTAACTAGCCCTCACATGACGCTTATTTATAAGAGGTCGTTGGCATTCATTTCCTCCAACCAAGCAATTTGGTCTGCGATAAAAATCTAATTCGATCTTTTATTTCAAAGCATATCCACTCATGTGAAGAAGATTGCAAGGGTTCTTTTTTACTGCAGTTTGATCTCCTTATAGGGCTCATTGATACAGTGACTTGGGATAATCTCTACGTTTGTTTTATTACTACTCTTGTGGTCAAAAATTACAGAGAGGCTCGCTCTCCTTTTGTGACATTTCTGAAGTTGATCGAGGGATTTTTTGGGCATATATTATGGGAAGTTTGTTGGTGATTACAATGGAAACTTCGACCTCCCATCACAGTGACTTCAAACCTACATTTTGGCCTCCTTGTGTAGACCCTCTCATTAGACAGAAGTGGAATCTCTCTCTTTATTTGTGTAGAATTTGACTGGGTATCTCATTGTTGATTATTTTGGGTTTATTGGAACATTATGATGTACTATTGATGGACAAAATCTCTCTCTCATAAGGAAAGAATTTTGGGATTTCCCCTTGTGGGTTTTGCCCCGGTTGCAAGCCTAATCTTGGTGTCTCTTGTCTCTTGCTTATTGTTTATTGGTTATTGTCTACTGTGATAACTATTTACTGCTCTTGTTAAAGAATTAATGGTTGAATTTTTTCATTTATAGCTACTTGTTGACTAAGGTATAAAGAAGGGACAAATTTGTATCAACAATGTTGAGATTTTGTGTATTTGGGGTAGCATCAATTGTGCTCTAGGTCTCAAATTTTGAGGAAAGACTAGAGTTCACCTGATCTACGAGACCCAGAAATGGATTTGGGAAATTTCATCTGGTTTAGGAGATATTAGATTAATTAATTATTTTAATGTATTTCCTAAGTTAAAACTTAGGAAAATAAAATAATTAAAGTGAATTTAATTAAACATGTGATGAAATTGTCTTAAGTCACACGGATCAAGCTTTCTTTTAATCTTAGCCATTGATTAAAGATTTAATCTTAGCCGTTGATTTGTCAACGAGAAAAGTATAAAGGAAAGGCTTGGTGTCCATTGTAAGACACACAGAGGCAGAGCATTGAAGCTAAGCTGAGATTCTAGGGCGGTGTTGCTAAGAATTCTCAAGTGTTTCAGTTGCAGAAAGGGGAATTTAGACCAAGGGGATGATTTGATCTCGGATCTAGAATACACAAGAAGCAGAGAAGAGATCAAGAAAGACAGCACAGAGGAAGGCGACAGCAGCAGCAGCAGACGGCAACAGTAGCAGCAGCGGCAGCAAGGACAACGTGATTTTCAGGAAACCCTTCAGGGGTTACACAGAGACCCTTAGGGGCAGCGTAGTGACTGCGTCACCCAGTCCGGGGTAACGCAGTCCCTTCCAATGACAATGTTGAGCATTTGGAGGCCTTCAGAGGCTGACGCAGTCTCTTTCAGGGGCAGATCTGGGGTTTCTAGGCCTATCTCTGGCTAAGTTCTGTAAATCCTGTTTGAGGGTGTGGATCAATCGTTGTTGGCCTTAGATCAGCCAGGTGCTGCAGATCTAGAGTTTTTTCTGTAGGGTTTTCCAAATCTAGAACCCAGAGTTGTGTATTCAGAAATATTCTTAATAATAAAGCCCTCCAGCAGCCAGAGACTAGTTTTCCCACATTCGGTTTTTCCGGGGACAGTTTGTCCAGAAATAACTATGTCACTTTGTCTATGTGTGCATGTGCTTATTCTAGATCTGAATTGTTAGAGATCTGTTATGTGTTTTGCTTTGATGTTAACTTGAATTTATTCAGTTGATAACTTGTATAAGTAGGAGAAGCTTAACCGGATTAATAGAAATGTTCTCTACAAGAACATTCAGAAATTTCACATGGTATCGTAGCATCTGCGTATCTAGAAGGGTCACCACCGAAGAATCAAGGATCTAGCTAAAGCAGCATCTCAAGGACAAAGATGCTGGAGGAGACATCCACGCAAAGGAAGGGTGATGTTGTCCAAGGTTGTGGCCCCAGTACCCACGTAATTACCGTGCGCAGGTACCGTACAGCGTTGGTTAGGTCTAAAGCCAGCCAATGTGATTCAGATCTGAATCTGTCAAATCCAGAAAAAGTCTGCAAAAATTCAGAAGAGCTGGTGGGGTTAAACTTCTGAAGTTTTCAAATTTTTAACCTTAGCACAAGTGACAAAGTTTGGGAAGAGATCAGCTTCTCAGAGAGTTTCTTGCCAAAGGAAACTTGCAGTTTGGTCAAAGGATCAAAGAAGAAGCTGAATCATGGTTGATTTGGTAGATTTCCAAGCAAGGAAATCAAGTGTCAGAGAGAGCAGAGAGTTCCTAGTTCGAAAAGGACCCTAGATCCAAGATCTCTAGCATGGAGAAGAGGAGCTCCGACACATTCTGAGCAGATGGCTCCTCATGGACTGCGTGATCAGGATAGGCTAGAGGGCCTCTCAAACTTTTCGATGTGGAAAGCAAGGATCCTGATTGTCCTTGAGGCATACGATCTAAGAGACCATGCAAAGCAAACCCTAGTCGCGCCAACAGATGTGGATCTCCTACGGAAGCATAGAGAAGTTGTTGGGCATGCCAAGCGGCTGATAATGGGCAGTATCAAGGACCATATTGTACCACATATAACTGAGAAGAGGACAGCTAATGAGATGTGGAAGGCCTTGACTTCCCTGTATGAGGGAAAATCAGTCCAAAGAAAGATGTTGTTGGAGGCCCAAATGAGGTCATTCATGATGACCAAGGGAAAAGACATCGAGCACTTCCTCTTCAGATTGCAGTCAATCAGGGATCAGCTGACTGCAACGAGTGCAACCGTAGATGATGCAGTGATAGTCAGGACTGCCCTCAATGCAGTCATGGATGAGTGGGAAACCTTTGTCCAAAGTATCTTGGGCAGAGCAGACCTCCCAGATTGGGACGGCTTTTGGTCGATCCTACGGCAAGAAGAACTACAAAGGTTCACCAAGAAGCAGCACAGCCCTGCGTTGAGCAAGGTTAAGAAGGAAGAGGAGGAAGATGCAGCCTTGGCATCGAAGAAGCAACCGAAGAAGAAGAAGGATCTTTCTAAGATCAAGTGCTTCCAGTGTGGCGAAATGGGACATTTTTCCAACCATTGTCCAAAAAAGAAGAAGGACAAGCATCTTCTTCCAAAGAAGCGGTGGCAAATGATGGTTCGGGAGATGATGTAGCCATGAGTGCTGTGAACCACGGGAAGCGGGGTGACATGGACATGTAGAGGAGCTACATGGAAGTAAGGCGGGATCCTTGAGAAACTCATCTCTTGGATCACAAGCAAGCTACGACAACCTTAAGACAGTAGTGGGACAAGTGGAGCAGTGGGTGCATAGATCACAGATGAGGCATAAGCAAAGGCAGATCTAGAGGCTGGGAGGAGCAGCGCAGAGCATAGCACCAGCAGCGTAGAAGCAGTAGCAGCGCAGAAGCTGATGTGACTTCAGCAGCGCAGTGTAGTGTTGCTTACGCAGTGCAAAGCTGCAGCAACGTAAAGAGCTTCAGAGAGACAACACAGTGCTGCAGCAGCGTGATATATTTCAGCACAAGGAGTTGATATGACTTCAGTAGTGCAGAGGGAGTCTGATTACTCAGGCAGAGCTGTAGTTGTGCATCGTTCTTTAGATGCCAGCACAGATCTGTAGCCTATGGAGCTTCAGTGATGAGGATGCAGCCCATCTGACTTGTCTGTCAAAGATTGGACAGGAGATTCAGTTGTTTCTCTCAACCACTGAAGTTGCAGTGCAGCAGATCAGCAGTGGCAGTGTTATGAGCAGCACAGATACAGCATATTGAGAGGGAGTTGCAGTACAGTGGTTGCAATGGCAGTGGTAGAGTCATGGGCAGCAGTACAGAATGGCAGCAGCAGTGCAGAGTTGAGCGGCAGGAGGCCAAGCTTCAGCAACACAGAACCAGTGCCCAAAATCATACAATGCATAAGTGTGATGTATTGCTAGAGCACACCCTTGATGCTAAGAGGGAGAGTTGAGATTTTGTGTATTTGGGGTAGCATCATTTGTGCTCTAGGTCCCAAATTTTGAGGAAGGACTAGAGTTCACCTGATCTACAAGACCCAAAAATGGATTTGGAAAATTTCATCTGGTTTAGGAGATATTAAATTAATTAATTATTTTAATGTATTTCCTAAGTTAAAACTTAGGAAAATAAAATAATTAAAGTGAATTTAATCAAACATGTGATGAAATTGTCTTAAGTCACAGGGATCAAGCTTTCTTTTAATCTTAGCCATTGATTAAATATTTAAGCTCGGTCGTTGATTTGTCAACAAGAAAAGTATAAAGGAAAGGCTTGGGGTCATTTGTAAGACACACTAAGGCAGAGCACTGAAGCTAAGCTGAGATTCTAGGGCGGGGTTGCTAAGAATTCTCAAGTGTTTCAGTTGCAAAGAGGGGAATTTAGACCAAGGGGATGATCTGATCTCGAGGTCTAGAATACACAAGAAGCAGAGAAGAGATCAAGAAAGTCAGCGCAGAGGAAGGCAGCAGACAGCAGCAGTAGCAGCAAGGACAACGTAATTTTCAGGAAACCCTTCAGGGGTTACACAGAGACCCTTAGGGACAGCGTAGTGACTACGTCAACCTGTCTGGGGTAACGCAGTCCCTTCCAGTGACAACGCTGAGCATTTGGAGGCCTTCAAAGGCTGACGCAGTGTCTTTCAGGGGCAGATCTAGGGTTTCTAGGCCTAGATCTGGTTGAGTTCTGTAAATCTTGTTTGAGGGTGTGGATCAGTCAGTATTGTTGGTCTTTGATCAACCAGGTGTTGCAGATCTAGAGTTTTCTCTGTAGGGTTTTCCAGATCTGGAACCCAGAGTTGTGTATTCAGAAATATTCTTAATAATAAAGCCCTCCGGCAACCAAAGATCGGTTTTCCCACATTGGGTTTTTTCGGGGACAGTTTGTCCAGAAATCACTGTCACTTTGTCTATGTGCATGTGCTTATTCTAGATCTGAATTGGTAGAGATCTGTTATGTGTTTTGCTTTGATGTTAACTTGAATTTATTCAATTGATAACTTGTAGAAGTAGGAGAAGCTTAACCGAATTAACAGAAATAATTTCTGCATAAGAATTAAGATTCAGAAATTTCTACAAACAAAAGTAGTTATCAATTGTGAAAAACTACTCTAGTCATTGCAACACTAGATTTTAACAAATAGAAGGGGGGAAATTAATTTAATTATTTAATGTCATCTTAAAAGTGATAGTGAGTAATTAAATTTAAAAAAAGGTATTATAAGTGACTTTCGATTTAATGAAGAAATAAAACTTATAGAGTCACTTTATTATTAAAAAGTGATCCATGGTATTTCAGCGAACCATGATATTTGGATGAGGAAAATTATAAAATAAAGGAGAGAGACAATTCAAGGTTATGATTGGATATTTGATAAATTGTTAATGGATCTCTCGAAGCTTACCATGTGAGGGGAAACCCTTGTAGAATTCTCAGTTTTGGTGTTGAGATATACACCCTAATTGGTGGCAGTTGGTTTCAGTGGTTGTAAAGACACCCTAGCTGATCATTTAATTTTGCAAAAGGGGTCGAAATTCTTGAGCAACAACTAAGTTATTTACAACTAGGTGGAGGCCAAATGCCATATTTGCCGAGAACAAATTTTGTGGTGCTTTGCGAGGCCGAGTTGTCAAGAGATCAGGTGCAAGTTGTTCAAGAGTCAAATCCCTGGTTTTGATTTAAATATTTATGTAAATTTCCTCTTGAAATTCCATTAATAAAAATATTGTTGTAGTTGCAGTAGTTCATTTAATTTCTAGGTTTTTATATTGCAATTTTTATTAATTTGTTGGCAATATCTATCATGTGAAATTGTGCACATTTTTGGAGTTTTTGGAATAAAAATGCATGTCATAATTTTCTAAAGAAAATGTCCTCTTAAATTTTAATTTTAATTAAAAAGGGATATTACAACATGATGCCATCATCAAGAAAGGTGGACCACCACTTCCAAAAGGATCTTTGTCACCATCCATAAACTCATCGAGGAACAGGCAAATGTCCATCAAGGGGCAAGCAAGGAGCATCTTATGGTCATTTGGACACATCGTCTTTCATGGCAACATCTTGACTTCTTTGGGAAGTGTTTCAAGCTCTGCATGGAGAGGAGAAGGTCATCATCAATGTTGGATCAATCCAACAGTCAACACTCTTCTCTAAGTGGTCAACGTCCTAGCTACAGTGCCTTTAAGTGTCATAAAGTGGGGTTGGACATCCTCTCTAAAGTGCTAGAGAAGTCTCTATCAATCCCTTAAGAAATAGTTGTTGTACCTAAAAGAAGACATCTATAACATACCCTCAAAATCAAGTGAGGTCATCATCAGAGGTAAAGCAACCATATAAGTATCACAATGGACCATATTTAAAGCAAAAGCCACAAGAGTACTTCACACAAGCATTATCTTTAAATGTCTTTCTAGGTTCGGATTTGTAAACAAGTTACCATACTTAGGTATGGGAGGGTTGTCCAAAGGCCCTATTAGGTGCTTCCAACCTCAACGGGAGGAACAATTCCTAGGCCAACCCATCAATCAGTGGGTGCATGTGAATAGTGGTATGGTGGGGATTTACTTCATGGAGGATGCCACCATGTGTGTACCATCTATGAAATACTATCATTCTTGAGCGTTATAATGTGCAAAGGAAGCAATCGTAGCACTTGAGTTACCCCTTTCCTCAACATGTTTTTACGAGATCACTTGTGTGCCTTTTTTTATTTTATTTTCTTTTTCTTGCATAGCTTGGATTACAAGTTTGATTTATGCATTTATTACTCTTTAAGATGAAGTAGTTTATTATTCATCAAGGATGGGATATCCAAGTTCCTTTTCTTTTGATTTTTTGATGCATTAGACTGGAACTGGGTGAGGGCTTATTAGGGGGTAGAGCTCAGGCTAGGATTTTTTCCACGCACTTTCTTTATTCCAACCAATATTTTGCATTTTATCTTTATGACTCGTGTTTTTTCTTTTATTTTTGTTGCATCTACCTTTAAGGGCAAAGTTTACGGTCCCCTACTCAAGAATGAGGAAACCATGGAACCAATACTAGTGATGGATAACAATCAACCCGAAGAATGGAACATGAAACTAGTGAAAAATAAAAAGTGATAAGTATGAATGACCATAGGCTCACAACATTAATCAATGCCTCTTATTTTGCGCCCCTCTTGGACAATGGAAAGAAAAGCCTCAAAAGTCACATTAGAATATGAGCAAAGGATAACCACCAAGGTAAAAATGGGAACAAGTATACAACAGAGAGCAATCAATCATCCAATTCAACCTTTGATTCATACTAATATGCGCTTTAAACATTAAATGAAAGCACTTGATTACAAGCATGGATAGTGTTCCTTATCCACCTTCATCTGACAAGTAAGCTAGATGTCACAAAGCACTAACCAAAGCATAGACGAAGGGCCTTTGAGGCTAGCTATCTATAGATCACATAAGGTTGTTGGCTACCAAAATGAACAGAATGACAAAAAAGTTTTTCCAATATGTCACCCACTTGGGTGGGTAACACTCCCCATAGTAAGACACTTGGTTGTATGTACCCCTTTAACAATTTTTCGAATAGCATTTGCTCTTTCCATTCTGGTGTGCTCATTCTCTACAAATTCTTTGATATTGGTGTAGTTCCAAGCATTAAATGAATAGATTGATCTATACCTCTTTTTAGCAGCAAACTTGGTATTTCTTCAAACACATCTACATAGACCTACAATAGTGGAAAGCCCTCAAAACTTGGAATTATGCACTTAGTTGGCTCTTCTACATGAGCTACATACAATTGGCACGCTTTCCTAAAGCATCTCTTCAACTATAAGAATGAAATCTCCCTTATGAAAATATACCCTGGAATTCCTTCCATTGTCCTCTGCTCTCCTTCTTCATCAAAATAAGTAACAGTTTTGTTTTGGCAATCAATAGCATGATGCATATCCAACCAATCCATTCCAATGAGAACACCATATGAACCAAGAGGTATGATGTTCAAATCTGCAATAATGTTGACACCAATCATATCTATTGGACAACCTTTAATAATCTCATTTATCTTCCTTTTGGTTTGAGTGGCTAGATAAACCAATCATGATTTCTCATGCTTCTCTTCAAATGTAATCGATCAACTAAATTAGAGGCAATGTAACTATGACTTGCTCTCAAATCAATTCAAATGGCAATAGGCTAATTTGCAATCTTACCTTCAACCTCAATCATGTTTGATAGTCTACCTATCGATTCTCCAAGGTTGCATATATTCTTGGCATGTTTTTGCTCCCATCTTCCACTGTAGTCTCCTCCTATACATTTTGCATAGTCCTCTTCCTATCTCACTTATGAGACCAATCTTTGTACAAGTGATCTCCTTCACATCCCCGACATTTGATTAGTTATTGTCTTATCCTTTTTCCTAAGTATTATGTCCCCTTGGATCCATTCTCAGTTGTTTGACCTTTCAAATACATGTTAAAACCACTCCTAAAGAGGCTTTCCAACTTAGGCTTGTTCGACATAAAAATGACATTTCCACTATAAAAATGTCATTTTCACTATAATTTGTAGGCTTGTTCGACATTTTCACTATAATTTTACCATACCAATGTACCAAACAAAGTTCGTACTCTGCAATAATATTCAGAAGACTTGGTACACGAAGACATCCATTCAGGATAATATATATATATATATATATATATATATATATATATATATTGAATAGTGTATAAAATAGTTGATATGAGATATGAGATTATTACAAATGAGTGCCCACTTATATACCTAGGCAGTGCCTCTTCATGAATGGTCATGTCCTTGGAGACATGCCTCTTCTATACTAATCACTAATTAATCATTATTATGTTTGTTATTATTATTTATATTTACAATGTTTTTATATAAATTATACTCATAACAACCTTGCTTCAGTTTGTGACATGCACTTCAACCTCGAAACAAAAAGGGCTATGGGTCCTTGGACCTTCTTGAAATGTAGTGTTTTCGACATCATTTTCAGGACATATTGACCAAGATGTAAATCATGGACACTCTTGTTTGACCCATAGTTCTATATGTTTTTGAGGTCAAGGCACCTAGTTTACTAGATCTTATTGGTCTTTGCGGAGAGAGTATAGATCATCCTCCTTCGCCACATCATTTAGTGCAAGCAGACAATTCCTCAACCCATCATTCTTGCAAAGTTTGGAGCTTCTCCCTTCCGACTTGAGATATTCTTTAGCCTCATCTCTATTCTACACCCTGTTCGGAGCTTCACTAATACAATGAAGGGGAGTGAATGTTATCCATACTTGGCGTATTGTTCATCGGAGTCCATTGCAACAACTAGTACTTTAATTTGATCTCAGTGTTGGTATGTTGAAATTTGGTTACCGGAGGACAGGTGGTTCCCTAAGGCTTTGATCTTTGGCCTAGGGAAAAGTGTCCAAAAGAATTTATTTTTTCTCCTAAAGTGACTTTATAAAGTTATAAAGTCAAATCTAATTTAAAAGTGACTTTAAGTGATAAATTTACTAAAGTCTAATTTTAAGGTGACTTTAATAAAGTCAATGTGAAATTAGAAAGTGAAAAGTGACTTTGGAAATAAATGACAAAGTGGGTGTTTATTAAAGTGGAGTGAATTAAAAAATAAAAGTAAGATTTAAATGAGCATTTAATCTCAGCCCTAGATCTAAAGTTATCTCAACCATTGGATTTAGGGATTCCCCAAAAGTCACTTAGGGTTAGGTTAAAGGAGGAAAAGGAGGGAAAAGGTCATTCATTCCTTCATGAGCAGATTGAGAGAAGGAGACGGAGAGAGCAAAGGAGATTTCTGAGCAGTGAGGAGAAGGAGAACAAAACCTTGGCATGCATACCGAGGCAGCACTTCAGCAAATCCGTACAACAGCTTGGGCACGTATTCCAAGGAGGCCGTACAACAGTTTGGCATAGATTTTGAGGAGAAGTTTGCTAGTTTTTGAGGCACAGTTTTCAAGACAGTCCGTATAGTAAGTTGATGTCCCTGTGCACAAAAACTGAGGCAAAAAACCGTACAGCATTTATTGTTGTTTCTCTGCATGCAATTTGAGGAATCCGTACAATAGCATTTATTGATGTTTGCATGCTTTTGAAGGAGGTCGTACAGCAGCATTTAATGCTATAATTTCTGGGCACGAAATTCAAGGAGGTCGTACAACATTTATTGTTGTTTCTGTTTTGCAGTTTGCACATTTTCCGAGGAGGTGGTTAAGCATGAAAAATGAGATAAGTTGTATTTATTACTTGCTGAAATATTTATTTTTCCAACTTGTTGAATGTATGGCTATGGGAATGGGCATTTAACTTTATGGGAGAACTAAGGAGAAACTGAAAACCGGGGTTGCGAACAGACATTTCTACATAGTATCAGAGCTATTTTGCTGAAAAGTGCAGTTTGGGACCACAAGAAGAAAAATTACAGCAAGTTGTTTTTCACACAGAAAACAGTACCTTTACTACAGCAGTGTTATTTTCAGCTTATTTAGGACAGCAAGCATGTTTTTGGGCTTGAGGGTGGAGGATAGGTTGAATGGGCATAGTAACTACAGTGTTTGGAAGGAGAGAATGCAGAGCATCTTTGAAGAGGGAGAAGTCTGAGATATCATGGTGCATACCGCACAGCACCCTGTTAATGTGCCTACTGATGCTATTTAGTTGGCAGCATTTAATAAGAAAAATGATAAGGGTAAGAGACTGATTCTAGATGGAATCAAAGACCATTGCATTCTTCATGTGAGAGGAAAGATATGTTCATGAGATGTGGACAGCATTGACCAATCTCTACCAAAATACCAATGAGAACAGGAAAATGGTCCTAAGGGAGAAGCTAAAGACCGTTAAGATGGATAAGATTGATAGTGCAGCTGGATATCTCACAAATATTACTAATGTGAGAGATGCATTAGCAGCAGTTGGAGAGGTCATTCCACCCACTAAGTTGGTGCGGATTGCAGTGAATGGCCTTCCTAATTCATAGCTGAACTTTGCTGATGGGGTTTGTGCACGTGAGACCCTTCCCTCTTGGGAGAGGTTCTGGAATGATTGCATACAGATAGAAATCAGAAAGAGCCAGCTTGGGGCAGCCAAACCAGTTGAGCAGGATGAGAATGTAGCACTATTGGCAGGAGGCCAAAAAGGCAAGGGAAAGAAGCAAGCTTCCACAAGTAGTGGTGGGGGCAAAGGCAAAGGTAAAGGTAAACAAGGGAACACGCAGAAGGACTATTCCAAGGTGAAGTGTTGGAATTGTCAGAAGATGGGACACTATGCAGTGGTGTGTCCAGAGAAGAAGAAGAAGGGGAAGAACCAGAGCATGGAAGCATCATCAGAGATAGAGGACTTTACGGATAGCTTTGACCAGGAGTTTGGGTTCATTGCTTGTGAGTCCACTAATGCAGGATCACCTGCCACGGAGGTTGAGAGGGAGTGTGCATTTCCCTCCACTAGCGGAGCATCTTCAGGTATCTGGTATGTTGACAGTGGGGCTTCACGTCATATGACAGGAGGTCGTGAGTACTTCTCAGAGCTTTCAGAGAGTGGCACTGATATAGAGGTAGTACTCGGAGATGACAGCGTTGTTAGAGCAGTCGATGTGGGGAGACTGACATTTGATAAGGAACCCAAACCTCCCTTGAAGGTGTCAGATGTTCTATATGTGCCAGGGATGAGGAAGAACCTCATATCCGTCTTAGCATTGGAGGACAGAGCATATGAGATATTGTTCAAGAGAGGACAAGTGTTGATATATCCCAGGGGCGCTCCAGCTGATTCAGCTAGAGTGATTGGTGTACGCCATGCAAAGGTGTACAAGTTTGCATTTCAGACCCTTTTGGCATTGAACATTAGTACCAGCAGCAGAGCTAGCAGTTCAGAGTTGTGCGAGATTTGGCACCTCAAGATGGGGCACATGTATCATGGAGCCTTGAGGGCATTGCGGGAGATCACTACAGGTGTGCCAGATTTCAGTACTGATCACTTTGATACATGCAGAGGATGTGCTATGGGCAAGTTTGTCAAATCCCCTTTTCCCAGTAGTGACAGCAGAACGACTACGATATTTCATTTGATTCATTCCGATGTGAGCTGTCAGATGTCTCATGTTTCCTTGAGTGGATATGAGTATTATGTTTTATTCATTGATGATCACTCTAGGAGGACCTGGATTTATTTCTTGAAGACCAAGAGTGAGGTCTTCAAGCGGTTTGAGGAGTTCAAAGCTCTTGTGGAGACTCAGACAGATTGGAATATCAAGTCCCTGAGGTCGAACAATGGAGGAGAGTACACCCTTGCAGTTTAAGGATCACAAAGTGAGGCAGTATTAGGAGGGAGTTCGATGCTTTCCTTACAACCCCCGGGCAGTAATCCAAGTTGGGGAGAGGAAGACTGATCCACCAGCAATGCCAAAGCCATGTTACATGACTGGGGGTTACCAATTTCTTCCTAGGAGGCCCCGCAAGATCACTGTATATTAAGGAGAAAGAGAGTCTCGCATCATGCCTTGTGGTATGTGACTCTCCAGAGGACGCTTTTTTCTCGGGGGAAAAGTTCCATGTTGGTCATCTTCACATCTTTGGGTGTATTGCATACTCCTACGTACCCAAGGAGAAGAGGACCAAGCTAGAGCCCACTGCAGAGAAGGGTGTCTTTGTGGGCTACAGTGAGACCGCGAAGGCCTTTCGGATTTATATTCTCGCACAGAGGAGACACACAAAAAGGTGATGTGGAAGTTCGAGGGAGGATAGCTTTCATGAGGCTGGCCGGAGATAGAGACTGGATCGCCGCACCCCCATACCGAGTCGGCATGCGTGGATCCAATGGGCAGACTGTGGAGTGGATCCGGAGGTACATCGATTACGTGTCAAGTCCGTGTCAACGAGCAATGGCTCACGTAGTCAGAGGTGGTGCTTCGGCAAAGATGCAGAAAGCACCGCTGCTAATTCACTAGGGAGTCCACTAATGGACAAGCTCACACGCCGTACTTCGTCTACGGTGTCTGTGTTCAGCAGAGGACAAGAAACAAGATACCAAGAGCAGTTCAGACTTCTGATGAGGAGGAGGAGTTTCATTCTCCAGTGGGAGAGGTGTGCTCAGGAAGAGGAAGCCCAAGTGGCTTTAGGATACCTTGAAAGAGGCCACATCTGTTGCTGCGCCTAAGAGGCCGGTCAGAGAGAGCAGACCACCTGAGAGGTTTTGTAGCTATATGGCAATGGTTGCCAACATCATTGACTCTGAGCCTTCTAGCTATGAGGAGGCAGCTAGCCAGCAGGTCTGGAGAGAGGCCATGCAGGAGGAGTATTCTTCTATCATGAAGAATGATGTTTGGGAGGTGGTGCCGAGGCCGAGGGCAAATCCGTGGTTACTTCTAGATGGCTTTACAAGGTAAAGCATGCTGCAGAAGGCAACATTGAGAAATTCAAAGCAAGGTTTATGCCTAGAGGGTTCTCCCAGGTAGAGGGAGTTGATTATGAGGAGACCTTCGCTCCCGTGGCTCGATATACTTCGATTCGCTCCATCATATCGATAGCAACAGAGATGGGTTGGAAGATCCACCAGATGGATGTGAAGACCGCATTTCTCAATGGCTTCATACAGGAGGAGGTGTACATTGAGCAGCCACAGGGCTTTGAGGTGCATGGGAAGGAGTCCCATGTGTGCAGACTAAAGAAGGCCCTTTATGGCCTGAAGCAAGCTCCGAGAGCTTGGTACTCCAGGATAGATACATACTTGCAGAAGATGGGTTTCACAAAGAGTGAGGCAGATCCGAACCTTTACTATATTGTGATAGGTGAGGAGCCTCTCATTCTGGTGCTGTATGTGGATGACTTAGTCATTACAGGTGCAGAGAGACTCATAGAGCACCGCAAGAGAGATCTTGCGGCGGAGTTTGAGATGAAGGACATCGGCTTGATGCATTACTTTTTGGGTTTGGAGGTGTGGCAGGAGGAGGGGCATTTCTTCCTGGGGCAGGGGAAGTATATTGTGGACATCCTTGGCAGATTCCACATGGAGGATTGTAGACCCATGTCGACATCGATGATCACCAACTGGAAGAAGCTTCATGCTTCGGATTCCGAGTTGGTGGATCCCACATTGTACAGACAACTGATTGGTTCTTTGATGTATTTGGTCAACACTAGACCAGATATTTGTTTTGCAGTCAACACGATGAGTCAGTTTATGTGTGAGCCTAGGAAGGTTCACTGGGTGGCTGCAAAACACATTTTGTGGTACTTGCAGGGGACAATGGATTATGGTCTGGACTACAGGCAGGGGGATGGAGTGAGATTGGCAGGTTACACTGATTATGATTGGGCAGGTTGTGCTTCTGATAGGAAGAGCACTTCAGGGTGTTGTTTTGGGTTGGGTTCAACAGTGGTGTCATGGTTCAGCCGGAAGCAGCAGTCAGTAGCATTGAGTTCAGCGGAAGCAGAGTATATGGCAGCCAGTCTAGCTAGTTGTGAGGCCATCTGGCTTCGAAAGATGTTGTTTGGCTTATTTGGTCAGCCGTTGAGACCTTCAGTGATTTACTGTGATAATCAGAGTTGCATTAAACTCACGGAGAATCCAGTATTTCATGACAGGTCAAAGCATATCAAGATCAAATATCATTTCATCAGAGACTATGTTCAGAAGGGAGCTGTGAAGCTTGAGTATATTCCCACTGATGAGCAGGTTGCAGATATTCTTACCAAAGCTTTACCATGGGGCAAGCATGTCTACTTTAGAGACAAGCTGGGTGTGGTGAGGAATACCTTCCTCGGTAAGAGGGAGTGTTGAAATTTGGTACCGGAGGACAGGTGGTTTCCTAAGGCTTTGATCTTTGGCCTAGGGAAAAGTGTCCAAAAGAATTTAATTTTTCTCCTAAAGTGACTTTATAAAGTTATAAAGTCAAATATAATTTAAAAGTGACTTTAAATGATAAAGTTACTAAAGTCTAATTTTAAAGTCACTTTAATAAAGTCAATGTGAAATTAGAAAGTGAAAAGTGACTTTAGAAATAAATGACTAAGTGGGTCTTTATTAAAGTGGGGTGAATTAAAAAATAGAAAGTGAGATTTAAATAAGCATTTAATCTCAGCCCTAGATCTAAAGCTATCTCAACCATTGGATTTAGGGATTCCCCAAAAGTCACTTAGGGTTAGATTAAAGGAGGGAAAAGGTCATTCATTCTTTCATGAGCAGATTGAGAGAAGGAGAAGGAGAGAGCAAAGGAGATTTCTGAGCAGTGAGGAGAAGGAGAACAGAACCTTGGCACGCATACCGAAGCAGCACTTCAGCAAATCTGTACAACTTCTTGGGCACGTATTCCAAGGAGGTCGTACAACAGTTTGGCACAGATTTCAAAGAGCAGTTTTCTGGTTTTTGAGGCACGATTTTCAAAACAGTCTGTACAGTAAGTTGATGTCCCTATGCACGGAAACCAAGGCAGAAAACCGTAGAGCATTTATTATTGTTTCTCTGCACGCAGTTTGAGGAATCCATACAGCAGCATTTTTTGTTGTTTGCACGTTTTTCAAGGAGGCCGTACAGCAGCATTTAATGCTGTAATTTCTGGGCATGAAATTCAAGGAGGTCGTACAACATTTATTGTTGTTTCTGTTTCGTTGTTTGCACATTTTCCGAGGTGGTGGTTAAGCACGGAAAATGAGATAAATTGTATTTATTACTTGCTGAAATTTTTCTGAGTATTTCTCTCTCACTGTAAAAGCATTTATCAGAAATAAGAAGAAGCTTTCGAACTGGTTTTCCCCAAGAGTTGGGTGTTTTTCCAGGGTCATGTTGACCAAAAATCAGCGTGTCTATTTTCTGTGTGTGGCTGATTTATTTTTCTGAGTTTTTATTTCTACATTTCAGCACTGTGAAATTTCCAAAATTTGTGTTTTCAGAAAATATTTATTTTTCCAGCTTGTTGAATGTATGGATATGGGAATGGGCATTTAACTTTATGGAAGAAATAAGGAGAAACTGAAAACCGGGGTTGGGCACAGAAATTTCTACATGGTACACCAAGTTCTCGGATCTCCTTGGTTTGATTCATATTATGATAGACCAGCGTTCTCCATTCAAATATTCCTTGGGTGCACTTGACCACCTTTTACCAACCAAACAAGAGATGAATAAAATTATCTGAGAGGATATCTATGGGAAATACTTACAAGTCACTTGGATAACTCTTCAGGGTGGGTTACATCTGAAGATGGCTTTCTAAGTTGATCACTTCATGGTGATGAGGGATGGACTCATAGTTCAGCCCCATTACAAGCTTCACCATTGGATGCACACCGTCTCGATCCCCTTGGGATAGTTTAGAGTTCGCACTCATGTACTGCGCATTAAGATTAACCACCAAATTGACCAATCAAGCAAGATCTAACAGTTGTGCCATCTCCAAGAGCTTGAGACTAAGAAGCATTTCATCTCCAACCAACGCGTGGGAGATTTCACTACTTGTTCAAGGGGATCCAGTAACTCTCCAATTTCTTTTGATACTCTGATAAGAGATGTCTAGCTAATTACATACAAGAAGCATGAAATTGATAATCTGATGAGAGATGTCTAGCTAATTACATGCAAGAAGCCTTCAGACTTCATGCCAACATTCTTTAGGCTCCTCCTAGATCAGATCTTGTTCAACATATTAAGTTGCTTTTGGTACTCCTATCAGTGAGGAGCACAAAGAGACAAACTGACAATAGCATTGCCTCAAACTCGAAATTGATGCAAACCCAAGGGACCATTACCCTTCCCCAGAGACCTCAAAGACATCACCAGACCAAATCTCTTACTAGCAAGCAACTAAGGTCACCTAGACATCACTGATTCCTGGTAGCAACATAGTGGAGGATCTAGATCTTACCCTAGCTCTCCCTCGAGGCACCAAATTATTTTGAGTTTTCTTCATTCAGCCTCCAATGTTAGGAGACCTAGTCCTTGCCTCTTTTTTGTGGCCGCCCATACTTAGAGTCAAAGGTTTTCCATGTTTTAGCATATAGACATTATGTTTCTATTTTATTTCATGGTCTTTATATAGGAGACGTTTTGGTACTCCTGCTTGTAACGACATCATTGTACTCAACAATCTTATTGACCTACTTTCGTGGTCATTTGTTGGACATTAATATAATTATCTTATCTTTATACTTTGATACCAATTTCCTCATTACCTTGCTATGAATTTATGAATGCACAATCCAAGTAAACTTATGCAAATATAAATTAAACATTCCATGTTATAGGTGCAAGTAATTTTCATGTAACATAAAAATTAAACAATAACATAAACATTAATAAATTCATGGTAAATAAAAATAAGCCATGAACACTAATCTTTGGAAATTAAACACCAATTGGCTACAGCAAAAGGAAATTTCACCCAACCATAGGCTCATTGTTGCCTATACTATTTTGCAATGGGGTTTACCCTAAGCTAAGTCTACGAGTCCGCAAGAATAAATTTACCTATGGCTAGCTCTAGTCCTATAATACCACCCAATTTCCTAGCAAATCACAATATGCTAACTTCTACAACAATTCCAATCCACTAACTCTCTTTTGTTAGTTTTGATCGTTAAGTAGCATCAAACAGGTGTTTTAGTCTTGACTTTGGTCAGAGAGGCTTATAAATACTAGAACTCCAGAACCCAGGAAAATTTTCAGGAGAAAACACCTAGAGATGGCTCAATTAACTTAATTAGTCGATAATTAAATATTTCCTAAGTCTAACTTAGGAAAAGTGATTAATTAACAACAATTAATTGAGAAAGGTGAGATTTCTCTAGAAACTCACATGGATCGACTTAGAGATGATCTTAGTTGTTGATGAGGATTTAATCATGGTCATTGGTTAGCCAACGAGAGATTATAAGAGGAAATCGATGGGGTTGGAGCAAGACACACTTGAGAGATCGATTTCCTTGGCAAATCGAGCTATCCAGCAACAGCAACTGACCAAGGAAGAGGAGTTTGAGCCAGAGGGGAAGCAGAGTCAGTTAGGGAGCAAAAACAGTGAGTTCAGAGGAAGATTTCTAGTTTCGGAGAGGCAGCAGCAAGAGGCCGAAGTTATTCCACTAGAGGCTACGCAGGGACTGCGCAGGCAGCTTCAAAAGCGGCAAATCAATTTGGCTTAGCAAGGGGTCGATTCAACTTCCAGAAGTCGAGAAATTTTTCCAAAGGGTCGAAGGATCACTTCCAACAGCAGTAGCAAGTAGGACGCCTAACTCTAAGGCAGATTCCAGGAGTGTGAGTTACAGGCTATGCAACATCTGCGCAGAGGCCTATGCAGGGGTTTTGGACGGCCAATTTTTTGAGCGGTGTTGTGCTACGATTGCCCATGGAGGAGGGAGAAATTCCCTCAAATTGCCAAATTTTCTTGCTGAGGATTGCCAAGTTTTGACATCCAAACTGTACTCCGATTATTTCACTGTTGCATAATAATAAAACCCTCATCTACTGCACGGATTTTCCCACATTGGATTTTTTCGGGGACATTTGTCCAACTATCATATTTTTATGTGTGTGTGCTCTATATGTCTTAGTTACTGTTTATTTTCCGAAGCATTTTTACTTGTGAAGAATGGCAGTGTGATTTATTTGTTGTTTGTTGTAGCAAATAAACTGCATAATTAATCAATTAGAAGAATAAATTTCCAGTAGCTGTGATTTAAGGAAAAGTTCACATGGTATCAGAGCAAGGTTGATCAGATCGGAAGCTCAAAGGCGAAAGGGAGAATTCATGCAAATTTAGAGGGAGTTTGGTGAATTGATTTCTAGATTTGCGAAGAGCCAGCAAGACAGTTCGAGTTGTTGGGCAGAGGGTTTGATTTTCCAGTGGCAGGTTGCGGTAAAAATTTGAATTTCCGAGGAGTAATTCCAACAAGCAGTAGGTGAGCAGATCGGCATTTTCGCAAAGCAAATTCTTGATCTAGGCGCAGTGGATTTTGCAGCAAATTTGCAGAGCAGGATCAACACTGGGCAAGGAAGAGAAATAGCACACACAGATGGATTTTTCTCAAAGAGTTTCCAGATTCATTTTTCTGGAGGAAATTTGTCATTTCGAGTTGCAAGTGGCAATAGCAGCTAACAAAACTACACATTTCACGAGATAGTGTGAATAGCAAAGTGAGCAGCCAAGCAGGAAAGGAGGAGATTCCTATTTATTTTCCCAGTTGTGAGTCTTGCAGAAAATGGCCTCAGCAAGACTTCAAGATCAGGACAGGCTAGATGGAGCCTAGAATTATTGTATCTGGAAAGCCAGGATGGCTTTCTTGCTAGATGAGCATGGTCTGAAGACGTACGCAGAGAGAGTTGTAGTTGTAACTATAGGTCTGCCGGAACTAGAGAACTACAATAAGGATATGGTCAAGGCGAAGCGATTGATTCCAGATGGAGTTCGAGATCATATAGTCTCACACATAGCGGCCAAGAATACGACCAAAGAAATGTGTGATGCTCTCGGCACTCTTGAAAATCAGAGGATGTTCCTGAAGGAGAAGCTAAGAACCACTAGGATGCAAAAGGGAGAAGGAGTTACCCCCTATCTCACCAGGTTGCAGAATGACCGGAATGAGTTTGCCGCAATTGGAGAGACACCTCAAGACGTTGAGCTGGTGCGTGTAGCTATCAACAGTTTCACTAAGGAGTAGGATGCTTTCGTCCAAGGTATTAGTGGATGAGATCAACTATCAAGATGGGATCATTGTGGGCAAATTTCACGCAAGAGGAGATGCGACTTGCTCTAATCAAGAGTAGCCTCAATGGCAGCAGCAGAGGATCGAAGATTGTGAAGGAAGAAGAGAATGTAGCCCTTGCATCGAAGGGAAATACAAAGAAAGGTCTCAGTCAGGGACAAGGCTCATAAGGAGGAGAAAAGAAAAAGAAGGCTCTGTCGAAGATCAAATGCTTCAAGTGTGGAAAGTTTGGTCACTACAGTACTCAGTGTCCTCAAAGGAAGGACAAGAAGGAGAAGCAAGAGCAAGAAGCAGCTTCGACAAAGATTGATCAGTTGTCAGAGAGGCTTAGAAACACTAGAACTTCGTAACCCAAAAAACAATTCAGGATAAAACACCTAGAGATGGCTTAATTAAGTTGATTAGCCAATAATTAAATATTTCCTAAGTCTAACTTAGGAAAAATGAGTAATTAACAACATTTAATTGAGAAAGGTGAGATTTCTCTAAAATTTCACATGGATCGACTTAGAGATGATCTTAGCCGTTGATGAGGATTTAATCATGCTCATTGGTGAGCCAGTGAGAGATTATAAGAGGAGGTCGATGGGGTTGGAGCAAGACACGCATGAGAGATCGATCTCCTTAGCAGATCGAGCTATCCAACAACAACAGCTAAGTAGGGAA
Organism: Pinus albicaulis; assembly: GCA_034641835.2. NCBI lineage: Eukaryota > Viridiplantae > Streptophyta > Pinopsida > Pinales > Pinaceae > Pinus > Pinus albicaulis. Next base: position 416,187,271 of record CM076577.1, read on the forward strand.
GAAAAGTTCGAGCCAGAGGGGAAGCATAGTCAGTGAGGAAGCAGAGACCGTGAATCCCGAGGAAGATTTCTAGTTCTGAAGAGGCAGCAGTAGGAGGTCAAAGCTATTCTACTAGAGGTTGCACAGGGACTGCATAGGGAGCTTCAGAAGTGGTAGATCGATTTGGCTGAGCAGGGGGTCGATTCAACTTCCAGAGGCTGGGAAATATTTCTGAAGGGTTGGAGGATCATTTCCAGTAACAGTAGCAGGCAAACAGGACGTCTGACTCAGAGGCAGATTCCAGGAGTGTAAGTTACAGGTTGCACAGCATCTGCGCAGGGGTTTTGGACGACTAGTTTTCTAAGTGGTGTTTGTCGATTTGGGGTAGCATCAAATGTGCTCTAAGTCTCAAATTTTGTGGAGAGGCTTAGAAACATGTATTCCAGATAACCCAGAAATTGTTTGGGGAAATCCACCCGGAGACAGTTTTATTTAATAAATTAATTATTTTTAATGGGAACCTAAGTCTAAACTTAGGAAATTAAAATAATTAATGGGTATTAATCTAAATTGTCGGTGTGACTTCTAGAAGAAGACGAGGATCAAGTCAAAATGATCTTAGCCATTGATTAGCTTCTAATTTGGGTCGTTGAATGTCAACGAGAAGATTATTTAAGGAAGGCTTGAGGACCATTTGGAAACACACCAAGAGTTGATCAGTCAAATCGAAATGTTGAAGCTAGTGTAGCGCAGTGATTTCGTAGTGATCACGCAGAGAGGGGCAGAGACAGTTTTTGGTCGAAGGATCTTCTCCAGAGACAAGAATACGCAGCAGAGAGGCAGAGAGATACGTAGAGGAGGCTGCGCAGTGCGCAGTGAGGGTGACGCAGGGCCACTAAGACCACACACGGAGCAGCGCAATCCATTTCGAGCAGTGGTCCGAGATTTTGCTGGGAGATCGAAGATCTGAGCTGGGATGGCTAGATTTGAGGCTATTGAGAGCAAATCGATCCAGCAAAGGAGGTGGCACAGTCTCCCAGAGCCATTGACGTAGGCCCACGTAATTACTGCTCAAAGGCAGCGCAGGGGGTGTTGGGAGGTCATTGTTTCAGCTACCGGATCAGTGGGGACTTGCAGTGTAGAGTGAGGTAATCTCACTAATTTCTTCTATCGAGTGATATTCTCTATACTAGATTGTCAAAAAGGCATCCAGAGATTGTATTCAGAAATAATTGTTGCTTAATAATAAAAACCCTTAGATATGCTGCATTAGTTTTCCCGCATTGGGTTTTTCCGGGGACGTTTGTCCAAAAACAACGGTGTCTTGTGTGATGTTTTTCTTTATTGCTCAGTTTCTAGTTTCGGCATATTTAATTTATTAAGTGAAGGTTGCAGTAGTAATTTGCTTCACTCTTTATAGTAGAATACCGTAAATAACTTGTTCGTTTAAATAACAAGTAGGTGAAGTATTTTTTGTTGGCTGCAGTAACATTCCGGACTTGGAATTTTCACATGGTATTAAAGCGTTGCAGGTGAAACAAGAAGAGCAGAGCCAACGTTGGGCAGGAGGTCGAATAGCTGCAAGAGGCAGCAGTTCGAATCCCCAGAGGGATTGCGCAGTCCAGGCCAGGAGGGCTGAATTTTCGAGGAAAGTCTCTCTCTGAGTGAGTCGACAGAGAGGAAGGGCTTCCAGATCGAAGTTTTGTTGTGGCGAAGGGAGCAGTGCAGAGCCTCAGCGTTAGTGTTGGTGGGACGTAGTTTTCTGCAGGCAGATCCTCTTTTGTTGGGAAAAAAGTCGTCATAAGGAAGAAAAGAAGCACAGTGAGGGAATTTTCTTCCTCAGGGAATTCCTAGCCGGGAAATTCTATTTTTTCAAGATCTGGGCAGCAGATCTAGGTGGTTGATTTACCACCTCCAGCAAGGAGTGTATAAGCTAGTACAACGATGCGCAGAGGAGAAAGAGAGGGAGAAAATTCGACATTTTCTTGACGGCAGAAATGGTAGCTTATGGGCTTAGAGATCAGGATCGGTTGGAGGGAGCCTCCAACTATGTAATCTGAAAGGCAATAATTTCATGCCTTCTAGATGAATATGATTTCAAGCTTTTCGTGGAGAGTATGGTAGTTGTGCCTGCAGATCCATATCCGCTGAAGAAGTACAAGGTTGATATGGCGAAGGCTAAGAGACTGCTCCTAGATGGAGTCAAGGATCACATAGTGTCCCACATAGCCGACAAGGACACAGCTAGGCAAATGTGGGAAGCCTTAGCATTGTTGTACGAAGGATCTTCCGAGCAGTGGAAGATGTACTTAGAGCAGAAACTGCGACAGACACAGATGCAGAAGGGGGAGCGTATAGATCCGTTTCCCTCGAGACTTCAGGAAACTCATGATCAGCTAACAGTCGTGGGGTCCACACCTCAGCCTACTGAAATGGTAAGGCTGGCCCTAAACGCAGTCACATAGGAGTGGCAGGTCTTCGTCCAGAGTATTCTGGGCAGAGAAAGACTGCCAAGCCGAGAGGAGATGTGGGTTGCTCTTCAGCAAGAAGAGCTAAGGAGGGACCTAGTCAAGTGTACACTTGATGGTAGCAACGACAGTGGGTCAAAGACAACGGAGGAGGAGAACGCAGCCCTTGCATCTAAGGGGAAGTAAGAGCAGCAGAGAGGAAGAAGGACATCTCGAAGATAAAATGCTTCAGGTGTCGTGAACTTGGTCACTACGCAACGCAGTGTCCTCTAAAGAAAAAGGACAATGACGAGAAGCATGATCCGAAGGCTGCGTCCGCAAAGATCGAAGAAGATGAGTATGCCATGAGTGCCCACGCATCTCCAGGAGGGAGATGTGGCGACATTGACCTGTAAGTTCGCAAGAACTTCAGCTGGGCAGGATCCTTGAGGAGTCCACCTCTTGGATCGCGACCATGATACGAGAGCCCAAGATCAGTATTAGCAAGCTAGAGAAGTTTCAATTGGTGCAAATGAGTGTTGGAGCGGTAGATGCAGTAGCTAGAGCACTAAATCTTAGCAGCGTAGTGCAGAGAGTCACAGCGCAGTAGCCGCAGCAGCGCAGTAGCTTCAAAGGGACAAAGTGGGACTAGCAACAGTCAGAGTTTCAGCATCGAGATGCATCCATACTTAACACTTGTTCAGATTTTGAATGTTTTTCAGTTGCTTCTCTCAGCAACTGAGTTGCAGTGCAGAGTTAGCAGTGGCAGTGCAAGCAGCAGCATAGATGCAGCATTTGAGAGGGAGTTGCAGTACAGATGCAGTGTTGATCGTGGCAGGGTCAGCAACAGTACAGATGCAGCAACGCAGTAGTTGGTCGAAAGCATGTCAGACATCAACAGTGCAGAGGGAGATACTTCAGAATCAGAGCAGTATGAAGCAAGGTATATTGTTAGAGCACATTCCTCGCTAAGAGGGAGTGTTGATTTGAGGTAGCATCAGATGTGCTCGAAGCCTCAAATTTTATGGAGAGACTTAGACACATGTATTCCAGATAACCTAAAAATCGTTTGGGGAAATCCCACCTGGAGACAGTTTTATTTAATAAATTAATTATTTTTAATGGGACTCTAAGTCTAAACTTAGGAAATTAAAATAATTAATGGGTACTAATCTAAACTGTGGGTGTGACTTCTAGAAGAAGACAAGGATCAAGTCAAAATGATCTTAGCCATTGATTAGCTTCTAATCTGGGTCATTGAATGTCAACGAAAAGATTCTTTAAGGAAGGCTTGAGGACCATTTGGAAACACACCAAGAGTTGATCAGTCAAATCAAATTGTTGAAGCTAGTGCCACGCACTGATTTCGTAGTGATCACGCAGAGAGGTGCAGAGAGAGTTTTTGGTCGGAGGATCTGCTCCGGAGATGAGAATATGCAGCAGAGAGGCAGAGAGATACGCAAAGGAGGCAGCGCAGTGCCCAGTGAGGGTGACGCAAGGCCACTAAGGCCACACGCAGAGCAATGCAGTGCATTCCGAGCAGTGGTCCGAGATTTTGCTGGAAGATTGAAGATCTGAGCCGGGAGGGCTAGATTCAAGGCTCCTGAGAGCAAATCAATCCAGCAGAGGAGGTGACGCAGTCTCCCAAAGCCATTGACATAGGCCCACGTAATTACTGCGCAAAGGTAGCGCAGGGGGTGTTGGGAGGTCATTGTTTCAGCTACCGAATCAGTCGGGACTTGCAATGTAGAGTGAGGTAATCTCACTAATTTCTTCTGTCAAGTGATATTCTCTATACTGGATTGCCAAAAAGGCATACATAGATTGTATTTAGAAATAATTGCTGCTTAATAATAAAAAACCTTAGATCTATTGCACCGGTTTTCCTGCATTGGGTTTTTCCGAGGGCGTTTGTCCAAAAACAACGTGTCGTGTGTGATGTTTTTCATTATTGCTCAGTTTCTTGTTTTGGCATATTTGATTTATTAAGTGAAGGTTGCAGTAGTAATTTGCTTCAGTATTTACAGTAGAATACCGCAAATAACTTGTTCGTTTAAATAACAAGTAGGTGAAGTATTTTCAGTTGGGTGCAGTAGATTCCGGACTTGGAATTTTCAGTGTTGTGTTGGGATTGCCCGTGGAGGAGGGAGAAATTCCCTCATAATTTTGCCAGATTTTCTTGTTGAGGATTGCCAAATTTTGGCATCCAAATCATACTAAGATTATTTCACTATTGCATAATAATAAAACCCTCATTTGTTGCACCGATTTTCCCACATTGGGTTTTTTCGGGGACAATTGTCCAAAAATAATTGTCATTTTTATGTGTGTGCGCTCTATATTTCTCGGTTCATATTTATTTTCCACAACGTTTTTATTTATGAAGAATTGCAGTGTGATTTATTCGTTGTTTGTCGTAGCAAATAAACTACATAAATAATCAGTTAGAAGAATAAATTTCCAGTTGCTACAATTTAAGGAAAATTTCACATCTTTCCCCTCAACCTAAACGACCCAAGGAATTGGATCCCCTTTTCTATTATGATGTCCCTCAAGCTAACCAATTTCCATCCAAGGCTCCTGCATAAGTCGACCAAGGAATTTCTCTATTGAGGACTCCAAAAATTCTCGATTGTAATGGCCTTTTCTCACTAGTATTAACACTTATGCATATGGGTACAATTGCCACATGGAATTCACAATAGCCATAGTCATTCTATGACAAGTCATAATACTGCAACCACAACTCCCAAGAAACCTCTAGGAAGAAAAACAATGTTCCACCAAGTTTTTGGGACGAGGGTACATGGGAACAGGGAAACGTGAGGGAGCACCCCCAGATTTTAGAGAAATTTAGTGGGGACGTCAAGGTATACACACACAAACGACTTGAAATCAAAATTCAATAAGGAAATAAATACATACATACATACACACACACACACACACACACACACAATTCAAATTCAAAATTCAATAATGAAATACATCGATTCATACATCATAAATGACACAATGAAATAGAAACAGTAAATATTGTATACATTGATTTAAGTCATCATACATCATTCTAGAATATACGTTTATTTAAATTTATCATTCACTATATTAGACTTTTATTAGTAATAAGCAAAATAGTAGATGTTAAAGTTTGAAGACTATAATAATAAAATGAAATTACCCAAATTCATTCATTATTATAGAATATACATTGATTTAAATTCATCATTCATTATTCTAAAATCTTATTAGTACTAAGCAAAATAGTACTAGAATAATATATTGAAATTAAACTCAAAAATAGTAAAGAGAGGCAAGTCAAAGAACCAATCTAAGGTCATCAATATCTAGCTTGAAGACTCACAATTTAAAAATGGAAATGAACAATGGACAATGAAGCAATGTTATCAAAACTAGACCAATCATTAAACAAGTTGACCTCAAAAACTGAGAACCAAATTTAAAAACAAAAAAACAAAAAAAAACATGATTGACCAAAATATACATAAATTTTCAAATTTTGAAAAAAAATACATAAATATTTATGTGCATCCATATGAATATAAACCATTATACACAAATATGCAAAGTTTCTCATGTATATAGCAAAGGTGCATATAACCAAAATAATCCATCTTTGAACCAAAAATATATCAACAAAAGACTCCAGATGGTCTCTATAGTCCAAAAAAAATCATGCTATAAAAAATAACTAGTACTACATATCAAAATCATTGTCTATATTCGAATCTCCAACATGAGTATAACCCTCTAAGCATCAAAATAAAAGATAAAAAGCTTAACATGTCAAATATTTATTTTGTTTGAGTGATGAGTAGATTTTTACTAGGGTCATGATAAAAAAGTTCAACAATCATAGCTACCAACATTGAGGTCAATACAGGGCTTGGGGCTCTTGATTAAATGCTAGTTCCATACTCTCATACATGGTAGAATCCAATAGAAAGAGGAGGAAATGAACCTTCACAAAAAATGGGAAGACAGAGCTGAGCAAGGGGAAAAACTTTGGCAGCAAAAATCTTGAATCCACCATCTCCGATGTGGGGAAAGGAACTCCTCCTTCTTTCGTCATGGTCCAACACCAAAGGAACAATAGAATCCTCAACCTAAGAACTGAGGATGAGAGAATTGTTAACTCCCATGAGGACATTTCGAGCGAGCTAAATCATTTCTATAGCAAGCTCTTGGAGGAACCACAGGCAGACAGATCCTACACCATCAGGGAGATTACTAACAACATCCCCACCATCCTCAACTAGGACCACAACAAAATGCTCCTTATGGAAGTATCAATGCAAGAAGTTGAGGAAGCAATGATGGCTATGCCCAATGGTAAAGCTCCTGGACCCAATGATTTCACCATTGACTTTTTCATAAGTTGTTGGTCTTTCATCAAAGATGAAGTTCATGCCCTAGTGGAGGACTCTAGGATCAACAAAACAGTCCTGAGAGCATTGAACGCCAATTTCCTCACTCTCATACCGAAGGAGGAAGGAGTTGATTCTCCTGATCGATTTCGACCTATAGCCCTTTGTAATGTAATTTATAAAATCATCTCCAAGGTTCTGGCCAATAGGATCAAGATTGTTCTTCCCCTCCTTATCTCGACCAACTAAGCAGGGTATGTGGAAGGCAGACAAATCCTAGATAGCATTATCGTCTCACATAAATGAAACATTCGCTCCAAACCCTTAGAAAGCCTAACATGATGATGCAATTGGATATGTCGAAAGCCTTCGACAAACTTAGTTGGGAATATATGCATGAAGTTCATTCGCCTTTGGCTTCCACCAGGATTGCATCGACTGGATCATGGCTCTGGTCTCAGGAGTGGTTCACCTTCCAAGCCTTTTTGTCCCTCAAGAGGTATTAGGCAAAGAGACCATTTGTCCCCCTTCCTTTTTGTAATCATGGCCAAAGGTTTAAGCAAAACCCTCCAGGCAGCTAGCACCAACGATACGTTCATTGGCCTCAAGCTCCACAACCCTGCCCCAACTTCTACCCACTAGCAATTCGTCGATGACACTCTCTTGATGGGAGTCCCCACTGTTAATGAAGTGGTCGCCTTCAAGCACATTCTCAATTGATTTTCTGAAGCTTCTGGAACCTCCATCAACCTTAAAAAATTCAAAAGCTTCTTCTTTAATACCCCCTTGGACATTCAAAGAAATATCACCAGAATCCTTGGTTTTCAGAGGTGTTCGCTACCCTTAAAATACCTAGGGGTTCCCCTCACTAACAAATCCTACAAAAAATCTAATTGGGAGGACCTCCTTAATAGGCTGATCAAAAAACTCTCCAACTAGACCTTTCATTCCCTTAATCTAGCTGGAAGACTTGTCCTTGTAAAATTTGTTCTGCAGGCTATGCCCCTTTATCTTTTCTCAGCCCTGGCCACCCCTAAGTCGATAACTAATGCCATTCCAAGCATCCAACACAGCATCTTATGGAGAGGTTTAGACATAAAGAAGAAATGGGCCCTAGTAGCATGAGACCAATTATGCAAGCCTAACATTGCTGATGGGCTTGGTCTAAGAGACCCAGAACTTTTGGGAAAAGCCCTGGGGGCTAAAACCTAATGGAGATGGCTAGACAACCCGCTCACACCATGGGGTCTTCTTTGGAAATCAAAGTATGCGCCCAATAACTCCAACAGGGATCTCATCGGGCTCACATGAAATATCAATGGATCGTCCATATGGAATCAGGCGTAGAAAAACAAAAACATCATACAAGAACAGAGCTTCAAGAGATCTGCAATGGGGAAAGTACCCTCATCTAGGAGAATGCCTAACAACAATTACCAGTCCTTGATAGGGATCATCATGACTCTCTTCGAATGTCCATGCAAGCAAAAGGGAAACTTCATGTAGCCCACTACTGGAACCTAGCACGCTGGATGCTAGGTGAAGAGAATGGCATGATATTCAAGAGTGGGCACCCCTGCCTGAAAACCTCGACTGGGATGCCTCTGATCAAACCATCCAAGAATGGAATATTCAGATTGATCATGAGGAAGACAAGCTACGAGGGGGCAAGAACTCAGTCGAGCTCTTCAGTCTCAAGGAGGCCTATGGTTACATAGCCAAACACAATCAGCTTTAGGAGCAACAAAAATGGAAAATTCTATGGGTGATATAGCTCTGGCCAAAAATCACCCTTTTTCTCTGGCTGGTCATGCATTGAAAAATTCTCACTTGGGACAATCTTTGGAGAAAAGGTTTTATTGATCCCTCGAGATATCCTCTTTGTGAATCGCAATCAGAGATCACCAACCATCTCCTGAACACTTGCAACTACACTAACATGATATGGGAATGGGTGGTCGAGGTTTTCAGAACCACCGACAGAGATAGAGCTTCCATTCATATCGCTCTAGAAAATTGGCGATCTAATATATCCCCCCCATCGCATTGTGAACAAGGCATGGAATATTTTACGAGGCACCGTTTGCTGGACTATATGGAAAGGACGCAATGCAAGAACCTTCAAGAATGAAAAAAATCTAGGGGAAAGACTCCTTACCTCCATCAATTAAATCTTTCGAGAAACAGTCGCCATCTCCAAGATTCCCAACTTCACTAGCACCCCTCGACCTGCAGATCAACGCATTTTGCTCCTTCTGGACCTGCATTTCCCATATTAGGCCAACCCCAACCCTACTAATGTTACCCATAAAGCCTCCTATCACTAATTCCCCCCAAAGAAAGATGTGGTGAAAATGAATTATGATGGAGCAACCAAAGGCAACCCCGAAGCAGCGGGTTTCGGTGGCGTTTTCAAGAATGCTGAAGGGGAAATTTTGTAAGTTTACTTCGGGAACTTAGGTATCACCACTAATAATGCAGCAGAGCTTCATGCGATGGAACACGATCTAGCCATTGCCAAAGAGCAAGGCTTTTGGCCCTAATCGTCAAAGGAGACTCAACGTTGGCAACTTTGGCTGCTCGCAAACTCCAACAAGGCACTACCGTAACCAGGGTAACAGACAACTGGAGGTTAACCAAAATGCTTCACCGTATCAGCCAACACATCAGCGACCTTAATGGGCTCCACTTCCTGGTGGTCAGAAGGAAAGCGAATGGTTTCACTGACAGGCTCACCAACAAGGGAACAACTGCCAACTACAGGCTACGATCCCTTGCATAGAAGGATCTGGGGGAAGGTCCCCTCAACAAAGAGTGCGAGGATATAAACGCCAAGGACAACGTTGGACGTGATCATCATAACTCTGCAGAACGACAGTAGATCTCATAGACCCTGACGGTACGTTCTCCTTAAATCTGTTATCATGAAATATACCCCTAGCACCAACTCCAATTATTCGCCTATGGGATTGAAAATCCCAATCTTGTTGTTCATCATTGACCACCGCCCCTCCGACCCGAGATCCAGTAATATCACTTGTACCGGTATGAATGATTTGTACTTGGCACTGGCCACCTTTAATGGCATAATTATCGCCACCTTCCTCCTCGACCTCCCCATCGCTTGGCTCGCCTATGAATACCTCGAACCCCAAGCTCCTTTTCATCACTACATCCACCCTCGCGCTTCTTCAACCTTCTTTCCCCTAACCTTTTTATGTGCCCCGTCTGTCATAACCTCTACTCCCTACCCTTCAACATGGCCCCTCAGAGTAACTCGACTTTTGCCCCTCGCAGAGGTAGGAGTAGAAACAATGAGCATTGGAATCACGCCAGCATGCAGCCGAGAACACGCTCTGAAGCATCAGCTAGGAGAGTCGCTATCAACTACAACATCGGTCTCTCAAGAGACCCGCGAGCACATTCATGGTCTTGAACTCCAAGCCAAGACTATACGTCGTCGCATCAACAACAATGACGTTGATGCCCAATTCAATTGGATTCTCGACCCGGGCTTCACCAAGGCCAGGGAAAACCTTTACAATCGCACAATTGAGCTTTCATAGCAACTAAAAACCATGTTGGGAATGGCTCTACAGGAGCAAAGTGAGACCACAAAGGCCCTGGAAGCTAAACTTGACATGATAAATGACAAGTTTATTGTTTATGTGGATACAGTTCACCATAGACGCTTTGTTACTAAGGATTCGCCTCATTACGCATTGTTGAAGCGACGTATGAAAACCATACAAGCGAGCGAGGGTGGCACGCCGAGCATAAAGCTCAAGACAAGAGCGTCAACCAGTCACCAGACCTCCGAGGACACCCCAACCGACAGTAGCCCAGAAAAGTCGATTAGGCTGGCCGCTGGAAGAAGACCCCTCAAAGTAATCAGTTTGATGAACTGTGTCTATTTTTTGTTTTGGCTATGCGTCCTATGGGCTAGTTCTCTCTGGTTTTAGCCCCTGTCTGGCAAAACCAATGAACATTTTGTTACTATTGTTAATTTTCCAACTGTTGTAAATTTTGTAACCAAGCATACTACAAACTTGGATGAGCACAAAAATTCTCAAATCACTCAGACCAAGATGAATTACAAATTTTGTAAGGGAAGGAAACCCATAAAAATTTTCTTTTGTCGATGGTCAGGGCTACACTTTGTTAGGCCACTTTCTTTTGTCGTTGGTTGGGGTTAGATTCTGTTAGCCCACTCGCGCACTATATCGATTGTAATGACCACTTTATAATATAATGGAAATCTTCTTACTGACAAAAAAAAAAGATAAAGGAGAATGTAAACATTTGCATTCTCCTATATCTTTCATTTTCATCATTTAAGAATTTAACATTACCATTACCTACATAGCATTAGTAATGCCCTGGGTTGAATATTAGGCTTCTCCACTCATAAATTATTGTATTGAGGAAAAATTCATGAGGAACACCTAGACATCCCCCTTTAGAGGGGGAGCACCTAGAAGCCCCCCTTTTTGAGGGGCGACACCCACCAACACCACTTTTGGGGAAATGCATCCCCCACATTGGGGAAACATTTCCCCCTGCATTTCCCCAAAAGGGGGACATGTAGAAACGTTTCCCCAGGCACCCCCCCATCCTGAGGGCATGTGAAACGTGGGGAGCATGCCCTCCACCATGGGGAACGTGTCCCCATGGAACAATGCGAATAATGACAAAAGATCCCCAAACAACCAAAAGGAAAAAATTATATTTGCATGTTTACAACTTGCCACATGGCAATTAATCCCAAGGTCATAAAGGATGAAGTATAAGATAGAGGACTTCAAATGAAATGAGATAAAGGCTTTGGGCTAAGTAATAAAATATTATTATTTGCTTTAGCCCCGTTGAGCCCATAAGCCCCCTTTCATCCCCCTCAAATGGAATCAAAGTCCCCCCTGACCCACCCCTTCTATGTTCTTGTCCATCTCCACCTGCAGTTGGTGATTTAATTTTTACTATTGATGCACAAATTACATATTTACATCATTGGTCAATCCTCGTCCTTCCATCATATACACATGTACATTTTTAATCTAGGGACCAAAACTAGGGTACTAAATCTTCAAGACTATTCATAAAAATGCATCAAATCTACTCAATCTAGGAAATGGAATTTATCCCCGCCAATGATGCCAAAATGTAATCTTTAAAGCCCTCACTTCATGAGATAAAGTCATAAAGCTCAAGTGGGACCTTGAAGGAACTAAGAGGGATGCCACTGTCAACTCACAAGCCCTCTTCACATTTTGGGTCGACTCTCCTCCACCTCAAAGCTAGAATAGGATCACTAGAGCTTATCCAATGATGTTCAAACTGAAGCAAAGAGATGGGTCTAGCAAAACAAGTTACAAAGGTTTAGGAAATAAGATGGATAAATGGATTAAAGAAGAATGTCTTTCCATTGGGCATATGGGATCAAATCAAGGTTCATGGGAGGCTATCTTACTGAGGGAAACATGGCAATTGAAGTTGAAATGTACAAGTTGTGAAGACCCCTTCCTTGCCATCCCAAATTGCATAAATGTAACTATAAGATCACAAAAGTAGATGAACTCCAGCACTTGTGAAGATTATGATTATCTGGAGTGAAATCTATGTGCATTTAACCAAGGGTTGAGAAAGAATGCATCCATAAACAATAATCCAAAGATAACATAAAGGAAAATGAATAGAGTTACCAAATTCACCACTCAAACATTTGTTAAGATAATTCTAGCAACATGAGAGAGCATTAAATCTACAAGACATCTGCATCCACAAAGCATTTTCACATATCCTCCAAAGGCATCCAATAGATATTATGTTGAGATTTTGTGCATTTGGGGTAGCATCAGGTGTGCTCCAGGTCCCAAATTTTGTGGAGGGACTAGAGTACACATGATCTACAAGACCCAGAAATGGATCTAAGAAATTTCAAGTTGTGTTCAAGTTATTCAAATAATTAATTATTTTTAATGGATTTTCTAAGTCTAACTTAGGAAAATAAAATAATTAAAGTGAATTAATTAACACATGTGCTGAAATTGTCTTAAGTCACATGGATCAAGCAGTCTTTTAATCTCAGCCGTTGATGGATGATTTAATCTCGGCCATTGAAGGGTTCAACGAAAAAGTATAAGAGAAAGACTTGAGGGTCAGTTGAAGACACACAATTTTTGTAGAACTGAGGAATAGATCTGGAATTCTAGGGTGGGTTTGCTAAGAATTTCCAGTGGAATTTCCTACAGTGAGGGGTAGTATTGGCTGAGGGAATGATCTGATTCCAAGAGCCAAGAGTCAGCAAGAGGGAAGAGGAGCAGCCACAAGGACAGCGCAGAGAGGCTTCAGAGCCACGCAGAGCAGCAGGGACAACGCAGAGGCAGCTAGGGCCACGCTGGGCTGACGCTGGCCAAGTAGAGGCAGCGTAGAGCCTCCTAGGGTGACACGGGCCCTCCTAGAACCACGCAGAGGCTAACACAGTCCCTCCAAGGCAAAGTTGGGGCTTCAGAAGCAGCGCTGAGGGTTTCTAGAGTCAAATCCGAGCTGAGTCCTGTAAATCCCGTTTGAGGGTGTTGATCACTCAGATATTTGGCACTAGATCTTCAAGTTAGCTGCAGATTTTATATCTTTTATTCTCTGTCAGGTTTTTCAAGGTTGGAACCCAGATTTGCTGTACTCAGAACTACTTAATAATAAAACCCTCATATCTGTTGAACCGGTTTTCCCGCTTTGGGTTTTTCCGAGGACTTATGTCCAAAAATCCATGTGTCACTTTGTTGCATGAGTGAATTATTCAGTAAACGATCTGCATGTGTAGGCTGTAGTTGTGTTTATTTTCGGTATTTTCTTAATCTAATTTCTGAAAATAACTTGTATAAAATTAAATCAAGTAGGAGGAAATAAACCAATACATTGCAGTAGAACTTTCACATGGTATCGGAGCGATAGCAGATCAAGCTGAATCTCCAACAATTAGCCGAAGAATTAATTTTTTTGCAGGGTGGCAGAAGAAGCAGCAGATCCGAAAAGGGCATCTTGACAGCAAGAGAAATCAAATCCGGAAGACAGCGCTGAAGCTGCAGAAGGCCTATGGGCTTACGCAGACCCTTCCTAGGGTAGCGTAAGGACTACGTCACCTAGTCTGGGGTTACGCAGTCCACTTCTGAGCCACGCTGAGACTGCGCTGGGGCTGCCAAGACGACGTTGTCTATTCACTTCTCTTGTTGCAGAAGAATTCAGCCAAGTTCTGGAAGCAATGCTTCAGATCTTTAGCAGTGTTGGTGGGGTAGAGATTCTGCAGGTGCAGAATTGTGCCTAGCTAAGGCAACAAAGGCGGGAGGAAGACAGTTATTCAGCGAATCTAAGCCAAACAGATCTGAGATTCGATCAGGAGGATCGAAGAATACTGTCTGTTTGAAATTTGATGGAAGACTTCCAGGAGGGAAGTCAATTTATTCAAATCTGAGCAAAGATGGCTCGATATGGACTGAGTGATCAAGACAGATTGGATGGCATGTCCAACTATGTCATCTGGAAGGCTAGAATCCTCTCAGTTTTGGATGAGTATGGTCTCAAAGATCATGCAGAGCAGACACTTGTTGTACCTACTGATGCAGATCCACTCAAGAAGTATGAAGAAAATCAAGCACGGACAAAGCGATTGATCATAGACGGAGTCAAGGACCACGTGATTCCACATATTGCTGGTAAGAATACAGCAAATGCTATGTGGAAGGCTTTGGAGGTGATGTACCAAGGAGGCTTTGTGCAAAGAAGAATGCTTTTTGAGAATCAAATGTGGATGTTCCAAATGATGAAGGGCGAAGAGATAGATCCATTTCTCTTCAGACTCCAAGCTATCCGTGATCGTTGATTGGCATGGGTGCTACTCCAGACGAAGGGCTCCTCGTGAAGACAGCCCTGAATGTTGTCTTTGAAGAATGGGAAACATTTGTCCAGAGCATTCTGGGAAGGGCAGCGTTACCCTCATGGGCAGATATGTGGGCTATTCTCCTCTAAAAGGAGATCAAGAGGATCACCAAGAAACAGTCTATCAGTGGAGGAAGTGGATCAACCAACGTAAAGAAAGAAGAGGAGGAGGATGCAACCCTTGCATCAAGGGAAAATAAGGGAAGAAGAAGAAAGACCTCTCTAAGGTCCGGTGCTTTAACTGTGGTGATATTGGTCATTTCGCTAGCAGTTGTCCTAAGAAGAAGGACAAAGGAGCTTCTGATTCCAAGGCAGAAGCAACAAATGAAGATATCTCTGATGATGATGCAGCTATGAGTGCTCATGCACCTCGAGAGAAGAAGTGGGGTGACATGGATATATAGAGTATCCATAGACGGATGGCAAGATCCTTGAGTCAACCCTATTCTTGTATCACATACGAGCTACGGGAGCCTTAAGACGGTAGCGAGATGAGTCGGGAGATGGTTGCATATGACCACATTGAAGAGCAAGAGGGAGTTGTAGAGCTGAAGAGGGAGCAGTGTAATGTAGAGGCAGCAGCAGCGTGGAGGCAGCAGCGCAGAGAAGCTGGGCTCACGCAGTGCAGTGTTGCAGCATGATAATGTCTCCAGGGAGACAGCGTGATTCAGCATCCAGGGTGCTTCAGTGGTGGAGGGCAACTTAACTTGTCTGTCAAACAGTTGGGCAGAGTCTTTCAGTGGCTTACTTCTCAGCAACTCAGTTGCAGTGGCAGTGCTATGGGCAGCATGATGCAGCAATTTGAGAGGGAGCTGCAGTACAGATGTGGCAATGGCATGGGCAGTAGTACAGGGAGCAGCAGTGCAGTGGATGGAGGGCAGTAGGCCAAGCATCAACAGCACAGACCAAGTCCTCAATATCTTGTAATGCATGGTGTGATGTATTGCTAGAGCACACTTTTGATGCTAAGAGGGAGTGTTGAGATTTTTTGTATTTGGGGTAGCATCAGTTGTGCTCTAGGTCCCAAATTTTGTGGAGGGACTAGAATACACTTGACCTACAAGACCCAGAAATGGATTTGAGAAATTTCAAGTTGTGTTCAAGTTATTCAAATAATTAATTATTTTTAATGGATTTCGTACGTCTAACTTAAGAAAATAAAATAATTAAAGTGAATTAATTAACACATGTGCTGAAATTGTCTCAAGTCACATGGATCAAGCAGTCTTTTAATCTCAGCTGTTGATGGATGATTTAATCTCGGTCATTGAAGGGTTCAACGAAAAAGTATAAGAGAAAGGCTTGAGGGTCAGTTGAAGACACACAATTTATGTAGAACTAAGGAATAGATCTGGAATTCTAGGGCGGGTTTGCTAAGAATTTCCCGTGGAATTTCCTACAGTGAGGGGTAGTATTGGTTGAGGGAATGATCTGATTCCAAGAGCCAAGAGTCAGCAAGAGGCAGGAGGAGCAACCACAAGGACAGTGCAGAGAGGCTTCAAAGCCACGTAGAGCAGCAGGGACAGCGCAGAGATAGCGCAAAGGCAGCTAGGGCTACGCTGGGCTAACGTTGGCCAAGTAGAGGCAGCGCAGGGGTAGCGTAGACCCTCCTAGGGTGACGCAGGCCCTCCTAGAGCCACGCAAAGGCTAACACAGTCCCTCCAGGGCAACGCTGGGGCTTCAGAAGCAACGCTGAGGGTTTCTAGAGTCAAATCCAGACTGAATCCTGTAAATCTCGTTTGAGGGTGTGGATCAGTGAGATATTTGGCACTAGATCTTCAAGTTAGCTGCAGATTTTATATATTTTATTCTCTGTCGGGTTTTCCAAGGTTGGAACCCAGATTTGTTGTACTCAGAACTACTTAATAATAAAACCCTCATATATGTTGAACTAGTTTTCCTACTTTGGGTTTTTCAAGGGACTTATGTCCAAAAATCCATGTATCACTTTGTTGCATGAGTGAATTATTAAGTAAATGATTTGCATGTGTAGGCTGTAGTTGCGTTTATTTTCGGTATTTTCTGAATCTAATTTCTGAAAATAACTTGTATAAAATTAAATCAAGTAGGAGGAAATAAACCAATACACTGCAGTAGAATTTTCACATATTCAACTAAGCTCTTAGGAGAAAGTAAGCCCTTATATAGGTTTCAGCTCTATCTCCCAGACAATAAAGTAGTATTTGCTTTTCTAGATCCATTGGTTCTCCAAGGAATAACAAGAAAATATCCTTCTCAACAACTTTTTTACTAAAGTAGCAACAAATTGTTGAGATCCACTTTCTTTTCCAAGACGAAATGATAAAGTATCTAAGAAAAACAATATAATAATACTCTCATGTAACCAACTCCCTAAGACAAAACAACAATAATAACATCATGTGGGTTATATCAGTGGTCTTCTCCAAAGTGGACGTTAATTATGTCAACAAGCTCCATTGTGTGCTTTCAAACTCCTCCAATGTAGATTTCTCCTCTAACAGTGTCCATAAATGAATAACCAACTCCCAATGGCACATGGTAAAATGTGGTGAGAATTTCAAAATGACAAATTTAAAATTGCCATAACTATATTAATATTTATTAGATCTCTAATATAACCACATCTTAGAATTGACACAACTGCTCTATATCTAATGGCACTAATCTGGTAGTATTAGGGGCACTCTATCAAAAGATATTTGCTTATAAACTAGTACGAAAAGAACCCTCTCACACTTGTCATCCAAAAATAGTAAGAAGACCAAGTGATAAACAAGTATAAGTGGCATGTGAGGGCACTCCAAGCCAAAATGCACCATCAAAGAGCATTAATGAATGAGCCAAAGATATCTAGTGAAGAATTGGCCTACAATGAAGATGAATAAGACACCCACACATGTGCATGCACACTAAAAGAGGCAAATTCTCTCACATGTGCCAAATGAAAACTCCATGATGTGGTCTTCAAGGTGTAACCATTTCCTCAATGAATGTGTAAATGGCTAAGTACAAGGAGGAAGAGGTCAGCACAACAAATAATAACATTCAAAGAGGCTAGGGTGCTCATGACATAGGCTCAACCATGCCAAAATAAAACCATTGAAGGACTAGAAAACACCAACACGAGGAGCACTAATTAGTAATCAAAACTTAGGGAAACGCTTAGTTGATGGGTTCCCTATTTGGAAATGCACCAAGGGTCAATTAAATAATTAAGCAAATGTTAAACAATATGTGAAAATTCCGTTACCCGGAATCCTACTACAGCAACTGATTAAGTTTCTTCTATTTGTTAAATAAACTGAACAAATTATTTTACTGTGTTCTACGGTAAATATCGAAACTAATACACTGCAGCCTTCACAAAAAAAATATTGCGGAAGAAAAATAACTCTGGAAAGATAGATGCACACACACACAACAACATTGTTATTTTTGGACTAAGTCCCCGAAAAAACCCAACTCGAGAAAACTGATGCAACGGTTGAGGGTTTGATTATTATGCAGTAGTAAATCTGAGTACAAAACAATGGATGCTTAAATCTAGCAATCCATACAGAGAAAAGACTGGCAGTAAATCTAGTGAGAAAAATCTCACTCCCACAGGCGATTTGACACTGACCTTAGCTCAAGTTGAGCTACTCCTTGTTGCCTCAGCGTAGCCACTGTGTCAGCCTACACAGTACTGCATCCCCACAACTCTTAACTGCTTCTCCTCTCGCAATTTGATCAGCTGTTGTCTGGGAAATGGATCCTCCTGGCCTCCGGACTCTCTCTCCAGCTTCTGGCACTGAATGGGAATCTACAATCACTAAACACATGCCATACACCATGATGCTCCACCTATAATTACTCAAGTGCCCCAACAGTAAGAGCTATAACATCCTACATCATCATCATATAACCCTAGAACCTACTGATGGGTAAAATGTGACTATTGTTGGAACATCGTCAACGAGGGGAGGAAACCCGATCGTGAGTCCAAATTAGACTCACTTTTGTTTGGGATGGTAACCTCCAACCGGTATGTGGGTCCGGTCGTCGCTTTGAGGGTAAGGAATCATTTTACAAGTTGTATACTCTATCTACTATTAGTGGTATTTTGGTTATTTCAATTTAATTTTAATAACGATTCATTGAGTATTGGGGAGATTTATTAGACCGAATAGAATAGAAAAAAGCATTGACTAAATTCTTTGCTTAAATATAAGTAGAGCATAAGATGATTGCATACTTGTTAAAATATTGATCTAATCTGCAACAACATGAAAACAAAATTTGTATTAATATTGATCAATTAATTTGTAATGAGTCCCAACATTCTCATAAATTTATGCCAATATACAAGACTCGCACAATACAACATGAACAATTTACCATACAGGAACTATACATATATCTCCTAGACAAGTCCATTATATTAATCAGTAGAATAAGGAATTCATTACAATATATTGCAAAATGGGGCCTTCAATAGAGGCATTCAGTCTTACAATCTTCCCCCCTCTCCCTTCCTCCTCCTCTATATGGAGGGTCTTTCTATTTATATATTTACTACAATACAATTACAAAAGGGCCTTCGACTAGTAACGCCTTAAGCACAATGGAAACATTAAAACTTATCTAATAAACCCTGTTGTCAGTGCATCTTCCAGGCAGCATGGATGTTTAGGATTTCAAAAATCCAAGCGACTTCCATCTTCCGTAACTGTCACCTTCCCTTCAACGCTTGATCCACTAGTCTCTGCACCTCCGTCTTCATATTGGTGGTATAGCAAGGGAGTTGTGTCACCTCTCTAGTGGGACTGATGATGAGCTTTTCAATTGATTTTGCATTCACCCTTTGGATTCGTTCGATCTCAGGGACTATTGTTGTGCATACTTTAGATATTTCATGGAGTATTGATCTGGCAGAGGTGAAGCTGGATAGGACTTCCAAGGTCCCAAGTTCTCATCCTTCTATCATTTCGGTGGCCGCATCCCACATTATTCTAGCCAATTCAATGGCTCCAGTCACTGTTGTTTTGATTTCCACATATTAATCAAAGATCAATCCTTTGAATTTTTCTCTTTGACTAATCGTGGCAATGAATCTAGAGCATCCACGTGCTCCTTTTACCATTCAAGAATATATTCGAGATATTCGTTGGCTCTATCATAGACTTGTGATTCAACATCAATTTCGCGGGTTACCTGTTCCAACTATATGAAATAGTCCTAAACCTGTTGCAATTTTTCTATAAAAGAAATTTGTATTATTTGAAAGTCATTATTGACCCTAATTCCCTGGGCTTTCAGTACCTAGAGGCCAATTTGAGTGCTTTGTGCTTGTTCAATCTTTGCATTAATATCATGTTTATGACTTTCATTCAAATTGTTCAACACATTAAGATGAGCTTCCTTGAGTTGCACTATATATTGTTCTGATTGATTCTTGAAAGACTCCAATAATGTTATACACTGTGTTTCCAACCCTTCTTATTTCTCGGCTTCCAATCAATGCCTCTGGTCTGTTGTTGCAGCGACTTCACCATTTGAATCAATTGATCCACGTCCGGGGATAAGCTTTGGGTGGTAGCTTTATTTGTTGTAGTCAAAGATCCTAGAACCGAGGTTGTGTCTACTATAGCCTATTGGTTTCTCTGCCCAACTATACTCCATATTATCCTCTACTCTAGGCTTTCATGAATAACTACTTCCTCCCTGGAGGTTCTAATCTTTCTCCTCTTTGGGACACTGCCGATAACCACTCTCCTAGATTTGTTGTAATAATAATCGCCCAGATCAACGACTTCATTGTCAAGCCGCTCTCCTAGATCTGTTGTAATAATAATCATCCAGCTCAACGACTTCATCGTCGAGGTCCCTCAGATGATCTGAGGTAGGTGTCCACCTGTTTGTTTAGCAATTGATGGGATAGAGGAAATCAGACTCTATGGAAAAATGGGCCCTTGTACTGGAGTCACACTATTGGAGCATGTGGCTCCAGGATTTCTTACTATAGAGAGGATTTTGAGGCATGTCGTGGCTCTTTCACCTTACCAGTGTCTCTCTCTAACACATTTATCTCCACTTGTTGTTCATCATCGTCAATAGTTATATGTTCGAGAGGTGAGGCTTCAACCTGGGCAAGCCTTTGTTGCTCTACTCTTATCTCCGCCTCAAGTCTTTTATTTTCAAGAGCTTCAACTTTAAGCCTTTCCTCTTTAGTTTTAGCCTCTTAGGGCACCTCTATCTCAGAAGTGTTGAAATTTTGGAATAGCATCAGATGTGCTCTAGCTCCTAAATTTTGTGGAGGAGATGGAGTACATGAAATCTCCAAGACCCAGAAAGCGTTTGGATAAATTCCATCAGGTTTAAGAGATATTCAAATAATAAATATTTTTAATTAAGGACCCTAAGTCTAACTTAGGAAAATTAAAAGATTAAAGTGAATTAAATTAAACATGTGATGAGAATGACTTAAGTGACACAGATCAAGCAACTTCTAATCTTAGCCATTGATTAGAGATTAGATCACGACCGTTGGTTTCTCAACGAGAAAAGTATAAGAGAAGGGCTTGGGGTTAGTTGGAGAACGCACACATTGGCGGGGCACTGAAGCTAAGCTGGAATTCTGGGGCATGGTTTGCTAAGAATTTCAGGAAGAGTTTGCAGTGCAGCGAGAGGCAGTATTGGCAAGGGGATGATCTGATCCCAGGCCAAGAGTACAACAGCGACAGAGAGGCAACATACCAAGCAGCACAGAGGCAAGCCTGAGCCACGCAGTCCAGCAGAGGCAGCAGGAGCTACACAGGGCTGACGTAGGCCCAGTCAAGGCAGCGCAGGGCCAGCGTAAGACCTTCAAGGGTGATGCAGGCCCTTCTAGAACAGCGCAGAGGCTGACGCAGGCCAGGAAGGCTGACGCAGAGGGCTGAGGAGCAGCGCTGGGGTTTCTAGTGGGCCGAAAAGGGCTCGAATTCATAATTCCCCAGTGAGGGTTGATTCAGCGATATTTTATGTCTCTGAGAGAAAGAGGTATAGCTGTTGTGATTTTCTCTATAGGGCCAACCATGTCTAGTGCCCAAAAAATGTTGTATTCAAAATCTGCTTAATAATAAAACCCTCCAAAGCTAGTTGCACCGATTTTCCCGAATTGGGTTTTTCCGACAACATTTGTCTGAAAAATCTGTGTTACTTTGTCATATGAGTGTGTTATTCAGTAAATGATCTGTATGTGTAGGTTGTTATTTGTATTTACTTCGTTGTTTTTTTGAATAATCAAATTGTGTATTTAATCAAGTAGGAGAAGTAAATTGAGAATTAGCAATAGGGTTTCTTAGATTAAGAAGTTTTCACATGGTATCAGAGGGTTGCAGATCAAGCTGAATCTCCAACAAAATCGGTTGAAGACATTTTTGCTACAGAAAGCAACTGAAGCAACGGAGATCCAGAGAGGGCAGCGCAGCATCAGGAGGACGCAATCCCAGCAGAGGCTACGCAGGGGCTGACGCAGTCCCAGTTGGGTGACGCAGAGACAGCGCAGTGCCTTCCAGAGGGACACGGGAGTAGCCTGTGCTACACAGAGGTTGCGTTGAGCCAGTCTGCTCACATAGAGGCCATCCAGAGGGACGCAATCCAGTTTCAAAGTGTTGTGCAGAGTTGTCGTGGTCCAGAAGCAGAGCTTCAGATCTTCAACAGTTATTGGTGTGGTGGAGATTCTGTCGGTTCAGAATCGTACCTAGCTAAGTTGATAAAGAGCGGGAGAAGAACAGTCGCTCAGCAGATTTTAGCCAAAGAAATCTGAGGATCGATCAGAGGATGATCGAAGAGGGTTGATTCAGAAGATTTGGCAGATTTCCAAGGGAGGAAATCAGTTGTCAGAGGGAGCCGAGGGTGGCTTTCTCGCCAAGGACCCTAGATCCGAGTTTCTGTTGAGGGTAGAAATAGAAAAGAGGAATATATGTTTCGATAGTTTATTTCTGAGCAAATGGCGCCATACAGACTACATGATCAGGATAGGTTGGACGGCCTGTCCAACTTTGCTATCTGGATGGCCAGAATCCTAACAGTCCTGAAGGCATACGATTTACGGGAGCATGCAGAGAACGTCTTGGCTACACCAACCGATGCTACTCTTCTCGCAAAGCATAATGAAGCAGAGGCACATGCCAAGCACTTCATCATGGACGAGGTTAAGGATCATGTGGTACCACACATAGCCGAGAAGAAGACGGCTAATGTTATGCGGAAAGCTTTAACCACACTGTATCAAGGGAAATATGTCCAAAAGAAGATGTTTATGGAGAACCATATGAGGTTGTTTATGATGAATAAGGGAGAGGAAATCAATTCTTTCCTCTTTAAGTTGCAGGCGATTCGGGATCAGCTAATTGCCATGGGGGTCAAGGTGGAGGATGATGTCATGGTGAGGACTACTCTAAATGCAGTCACAAATGATTGAGAAATGTTTGTCCAAAGCATCTTGGGCAACCAGGACCTTCCAAACTGGGACGACGTGTGGGCTATCCTCCAAAAAGAGGAAATCCGCCGAATGACCAAGAGATAAACGAGCACCGGACCAAGCAAGGTGAAGAAGGAGGAAGAGGAAGATGCAGCCCTGGCATCTAAGAAGCAGCAAGGGAAAAAGAAGCGTGATTTGTCAACGATCAAATGTTTCTGATGTGGTGAACTTGAACACTTCACCACCAATTGTCCTCTAAGGAAGAAGGGTAAGGAAGCTTTTCTAGTTCCAAGGTTGCGGCAACTAAAGAAGACGATGGCTCTGATGATGACGTAGCCATGAGCACTCATGTACCTCGAGAGAAGAGGTGGGGCGATATTGATTTGTAGAGCAGCTACAGAGTGGAGGCGGAATCCTTGAGTAGCCCAACTCTTGGATCACATTCGTGCTACGGCAGCCTTAAGACAGTAGCAGGATAACTGGAGCAAAGGGTACAGAGGATCACAATGAAGCGGATGGCAGAGGCTGGGACATTGTAGAGGGAGCAGCGCAGTGCAGAGGCAACAGCAGCACAGAGGGGCTGATGGCACTTCAGCAGCGCAGAGGATGCAGCGCTTACACAGTCCAATGTTGAGGCACCGCACTGGCTTCAGGAGGACAGCGCAGTGATGGAGAGGCAATAGGCCAAGCTTCAACGCGGAGACCGATGCCAGAGATCAGAGCAGTACTTCGAGGTTGATGTATTGCTAGAGTACATTCCTCGCTAAGAGGGAGTGTTGATATCTTGGGGTAGCATCGGATGTGTCATAGCTACCAAATTTTGTGGAGGAGATGGAGTACATGAGATCTCCAAGACCCATAGAACGTTTGGAGAAATTCCATCAGGTTTAAGAGATATTCAAATAATTAATCTTTTTAATTAAGGACCCTCAGTCTAACTTAGGAAAATTAAAAGATTAAAGTGCATTAAATTAAACATGTGATGAGAATGACTTAAGTGACGCAAATCAAGCAGCTTCTAATCTTAGCCGTTCATTAGAGATTAGATCACGGCCATTGGTTTCCCAACGAGAAAAGTATAAGAGAAGGGCTTAGGGTCAATTAGAGAACACATACATTGGCGGAGCACTGAAGCTAAGCTGAAATTCTAGGGCGTGGTTTGCTAAGAATTTCAGGAAGAGTTTGCAGTGCAGCGAGAGGCAGTATTGGCAAGGGGATGATTTGATCCTAGGCCAAGAGTACAACAGCGACAGAGACGCAGCATACCAAGTAGCGCAAAGGCAGCAGGAGCCACGCAGGGCTGACGCAGGCCGAGTCAGGGCAGCGCAGGGGTAGCGCAAGCCCTTCAAGGGTGACACAGGCCCTTCCAGAGCAGCGCAGAGGCTGACACAGGCCAAGAAGGCTGACGCAGAGGGCTGAGGAGCAGCATTGGGTTTTCCAATGGGCTAGAAAGGACTCGAATTCATAATTCTCGGTAAGGGTTGATTCAACCATATTTTCTATCTCCGAGAGAAAGAGGTATAGTTTTTGTGATTTTCTCTGTAGGGCCAACCATGTCTGGTGCCCATAAAATGTTGTATTCAGAATCTGCTTAATAATAAAACCCTCCAGAGCTAAGCTGCATTGGTTTTCCTGCATTGGGTTTTTCGAAGGACATTTGTCGGAAAAATTTATGTCACTTTGTCATATGAGCATGTTATTCAACAAATGATTTGTATGTGTAGGTTGTTATTTGTATTTACTTCGTTGTTTTTCTAAATAATCAGATTAATAACTTGTGAATTTAATCAAGTAGGAGAAGAAAATCGCGAATTAGCAGTAGGGTTTCTTAGATTAAGAAATTTTCACAAGGACATTGCTCCCTTGGTTTTTCTCTTTGCTCTACTTTCATAAACTAGATAGGTGGCAAATCTGCCTATTCTCTCATTTGCATTTTTAGCTTCGACTCCTCGTACGTGAGCACATTTTGGAACACTGACTCATCAAGGCTAGACTCATGTTCATATGGATATGTGAGCTTTATAGACTTGCAATGCTCTTTCACCACGCCATGGTGATCATGCCTCCTGAAGATGTGTGTGAGAAGCTTGAGCTCCTTGATGCAATCGACTTCTTCTACTACCCAGGGAAAATTTGTTAGAGCGTAGTGGCCTATTTTTATAGGGAAGCTCAGCCAGAACCTTTTATTGTTGTTGGTAAGGGCTAATGGTACCCCAGCTCCTACAATCTGATAGGCAATCTATTGGATCATAAACCTATCGAGAACCAATTGAAGCATCAAATGAGGGGGCGTCGAACAGCAGAAAATCCTGATGTAGTTGTAATGCTCCTCACAATACCAGTTTCCCAATCCCCTGATAGCATTCCTCGCTTCTTCGAATATCCTAGGTGCCAAAAAACTAAAGACAAACTAATGGGTTTGGGCCAAGAACTGATCACAATTTTCATAAAAGAATTTGTGGTAATGATCTACCCACATTTCTTGACAATAAATATGTACAAGGGGAGCATTGGAGTCCATTGCTAGTTCATTCTAGGGAATTCATTAGCGACAATAGGCAAGTATCTATCAAATAGGCCAACATGTAGTATGAGAAGGTTTGATTGGCCAGAACATCCTTCACTTTCAAGATCGTTTTCAATAAATTGCTTGACAAAATGCTTTACCATTTTTCTATACAGCGTGTGGAAATTATTTATGTTACCAAGGGCAACCACTCAATTTTGAAATGTGAGGTGTTGAACTCACCATAAAGTTTGTTGATCATGACTGTGGGGTGGCGAAATGGCACCCATAAATGTTGTGTAGGGTATTGTCTGTTCGCACATTCCTTGAACAAATCAATATCCCACCACCAACCCTTTACAACCTTGATAAATTTGGGGTGGCTTGCAAAGAAATTATCTGAAAAATTGCTAGTTCAGTTTGACCTCTGTTGGCTTGAGATGGTACATTTCACTGAAAGCATCAGCCTTCAAAGAAGTTATCACTTCGTCTTTACTATTAATAATGGCCTCCTGCTTTAGGTAGACCTACACCACGACCCACTTGGTCATTTCATTATATGGCATCACAGACGACCTGGTGGCGGTTCGATGTATCTCAGACTTTCTGATATTACACAGCGCTGCATAGTCCTCACCTTGTGTATCAAACTAGGAATGGGCATAGAAGCAATAGATTTCACCCCAATCGGAATGTATGTCGCTTCCATCAAAAACTTCAGTATCCCCATAGAATACTTCATTTACAAGAGGATCTAGCACTATGGGCTATGTAATATTAAGCTTCTACCCTTTGCCTTGCGTGTTTTGGACACCCTGTCGATTTAGTGTCTCTGACACCTACATGCAATAACCAGCATGAGTTTCATAATATACATTTCATAAAAAGAAAACAATTTCAAATATAATTACTAACTTGGAGTGGAATCGAACTAGGTACAGGTGAGCCTTTGAGCAATGGGTGCAAGCCTTAGTGCTGGAAGAGAATATTGAGTTGAAGAATAATACAATTATGCAGCACTACAAGAGCGAAGGGCTAAACTTGAATGAATACTTAATAGAAACACTCGACAATTTAACAACTAAATGGAGACTTTAATGTCGTCCTGAGGAGTGTTAATGCAAACGAGAAAGTGTTAGGGCGATCGAGGCAAGTTGCTAATGCACTACAGTTTAGCCGTTAAAGGCACCCAAGCAAATTGTAGCACGAAAGCACGACTTAATGTAAGGTGCATGCATGGATCTGTGAGGCAAAATCGAAGGATCCTAACATTAATGCTATAAGGCCACGCTTATAGCCGTTATGGCTAACGGTGATATATTGGATAGGAAAAAAGCGGAAGGATCTCGTGGCAAAAGACAACATGCGCCCTTTGCGGAAAAGTTTAAAGAAAAGCTTTGAGTGGCAGAGTCAATTCGTAGACAAAGATGAGAGTTGTCTTCGAAAAAGCTAAAAAATGATAACAGGATTCCTAGAGTCCAAAGTTTACCCCCGTATAGAGTCCACATCGAGAAATCAGAAGGAATCAACAAATATTAAAAAAATTCACAGCACTTTCTTTTGACTTCTGATCTCCAATACATGGGTATCTGCGTTTCCGATTACAGACCTCGGATACAAAGTATGGTGAGAAAAGTAGAAAAAAACATTTGACACATCATCGGCATCGGGAAAACCAAGAGGATGAATTTTTTCAAAGAATGTAAAAGTTCCCAAATTCTTATCTAAGACACAAAAGGGTACAAGTAAGGAGAAAATATCTCCAATAGGGTAGCTTTAAGGCTTAAGGGGCCAAAAAGAGGGTATGCTTCATGGAGGTTCCCTTACTGAAGGTCTTAGATCAATAAGAAGTTAGCTACAGAGGGGCCCCATACAAATTTTAATATGGGAGGGAGGGTTGTTGGGCACAACAGAACCATCTTACATATGTGCAGGGAGTAATACCATGATACTAATATAAGTCATATAAAGTATCAAGCATCATCATCAACTATCCACTGGCATGCTGATTTGTCAACAAAAGATGCACAAACATGAAGAGAAAACCAAGCCATGACATTCTATCACGAAGGAGAAATGAGTCTCCTGCAATCCAAAGTACTCAAGCAACCCAATTGAAGAAACACCCTCATTATCATCCTGCAAATCCCTATAATGTGTGATGAAAATCACAAGTGTAATCATCATGCTATATGAGAGGTAACACATACCAAGTTGTATTCATACTCGAATCTTGCTGCTATGATTAAACCTAACCACTGTTAACCTGCAAGTCAGGGATGGCCTTAACACGATTTGATATAGATTAGGTTTATGCCAATTTTTGACAGAAATAACTACAAAATGAAATAGACAGACACGTGGAGGCAGATCAGGTCTAGCGACAAACATATTGCATTTGACAAGCAAATATCGTAACTTTCTGAACTCGATATCGCTATAACAATAACTTGGAGACACAATATAGGGCACACGGCCAGTAGTACTGTAGACATAGAGGAAACAAGCACATATAGAGTTTGGCTTGTTACTTGGCTCTACTGGAATTATAGCATGCAAACAAAAGATAGAATCCAAAGCAGGTGGCGGTGTCCATCGACTACAGAGGCCAGTAAATTGGGTTTGAAACCTGATTCTTGTTTTTTAATCTTTTAGAGTTTGTCTGATTTTGCAGATCTTCTATTCGTTCTCCTCTGACAGTATTTGACGTTTCATGAAGACAAGAGCCGAATAAATGGCATTTATGACTTCGAATATTAACAGACTTTTGGATGGCAGAGTGATGCGAAAACACGAACCTGCTTTTCCAATGTCAAGATTTTCGACTGCATCTCCGCTCCCTGTTTAGTGAGCTCATCCATCCTCTCCTCCATCTGACCAACACAGGAACAAATACATTCTAAGCCCACCACGGCCCATGATAATATTGATTAATGCTGAATACATCCATCCCAAATGAAATCGGAATGAAGGAAGGAACCTGGATTAAATTAAAGCAGTACCTCTAAAAGCGATGTCTTGGGCACCTGCCTCCCATCTCCCAGATGTTCGTACAGATCTGCATAAAGCTCCTCCGTGTCTTCTTCGCCGCCCATTTCGATTTCCATCTCTGTGAATGAGCGAGTTAGTGAGGGTTATGCTTCTGTGTCGTGTTCAAAAGCTCTTACTTCAGTCAGAATCACACATGAAAGTCAACACGAAAAGAAACTCCGAGTATATGCTTCGTAGAGCACCCTGCACTTCCAAAAAACAAAATCGACCTACTCAACGGAATTAATTTGATGTCCGACTGGCGGGAAGGCTACTGAGCGCAATGCTCCCCGAGTTATGTTTTAACCACGACTTTCATTAAGGAGTGTGTCGCCATAATCTAGGAGTTAGAGAGCAATTGTAAAGGTAGATCTTATTTTTTTATTTTTTTAAAAGGGTGGTTCATCTTATTATTAGGTATGCTTCTCGAAGCATTCAAACATCTAGCCCTTTAACATGGTTCGATTCGTGAGAAACCACACAAGCAAGTTTTAAAATAAATCATTTTCCTCCTCTTCTATTTGCAAGCACTGAGGAAGAGGTACAGAGGTACAAAGTCAAGAAAGGTAAGTTTTAATGGAGTAATATAAACACAATGCATTATGTTAATGAGACTTGAATTTGGGTGGGGAGGTTATTATTAAATTTTTTCTATCATTTAGATTATTAATAAAGGATTTACATTTTTTTAAAGTAGATAAAATTTTATAAGACTATAATAATTTCACTATAGTATGATAGAATTCTACAAAGATATGACAATCTCAAGTCAGGTAGAATTTTGGGTTATAATGTTATTATGAATAAGGGAAGATTATTTTGAATCTTAACCATGTTAAAAAAATATATGTGTTATTGTGATTGTAGAGTGAAGATTAGTAAAAAGTCTAATCTTACATTTCTCAAAAGATGTGACATTTATCTGGTTGAGTAGAATTTAAATATATTTTTGTATTTATTAAGTATTTATTTTTATTTTTTTGACAGAAACGGTTATGTGGTATTAATATTCATCTTGGCCTGAATGCCAGAAATCTGATTACATTGAGGATGTCTAAATCCTGATGCATCTCACTGCTAATATTGAAAATGCAGCCGAAGCTTGCAAATTTCTTCCATGACAGACTACCTAAAAATTATATTTCAGAGATTTTCCCTAACTTAAAGATACAAACAAATTTATTTAAGAGCCAACAGTAAAACATGACAACGGACAACTTATGGGATAGGTTCCCAAGATTCTTCTTCGTCTTTCAACTTGACCCTGGCAGAGAGGAGGGTAGCTTTATTGGCTTAAATGTCCGCCTGTTTATTATGAGTTCTCAGCACATGGTAGTAATTCAACTTCTGAAAAGCGTTTTCCATACCCTTAATTCTGGATATCAGCCTTGCTAGCTTGAGATCCGAGGCTGGGGAGTTGGAAACCATTGCGTTTATAATGATCTGGGAGTCCCCTATGACATTTGCTTCACTTATATTTAAATCTTTGAGGATCTTGAGGCCTTGGTAGAGGGCCAAAGCTTCAGCTTGAACGCTGGATGAGAATCCAAGCCCCCAAGCAAAGGTATGAATTTTTTCCCCAATTGGACTTACAACAACACCTCAGCACCAGCTTTGCCCGGATTGCCCTTTGCTACCCCATCAAAAAAGAGAGAGTGCCTTGAATGTGAATTGAGCCAGTCTTGAAGGTCAGTTTCGGATTTCCTTATTTGCCAGTCTTTGAGAGGAGGGACGTTTCTAACTACTGGTTGAAATTGCAAGTCAAGGGAAGATCCCCAAGCAATGTCCTGTTGGCTGAGATTGGAATCATCTTTTATATCAGTCAAGCACTCCTTTAGATGACATTTAATCTTGATTTCTAAGACCTTGTGATTCTGTTTCATATTTCTGAAGATTCTTCTGTTTCGTTCTAGCCAGATCTGCCAACAAATAACCTTTGGAAGGACAGCCCATGCAGATTTAATAAGCTGATTTTTAGAAGGGGGGCCAGGATATCTGATTGCCCAATTGGAAAAAATATCAGCAGTGGAACGAGGTAGCAAAAAGTTGGGATCCAAGATGTGAATGAAGGAGGACCAGATCTGCTTAGAGAACTTGCATTCGAGGACTAGATGGGCAGCAGTCTCTGCATTTTCATTGCACAGCGAGCAGATGGAGGGACCATAGAACCCTTTTCTCTGCAAGATGTCATATGTAAGGATCTTGCCGTGGCAGAGGAGCCAAGCAAAGAAGTCGACTTTGGGCCAAGAAGGGAAACGCCAGACCCCCTGCCAAGGTGCAGGGTCAGGGGGGACGTAAGGCCTCTCTTTCAGCTTGTCGTATCCCATGGAGACAGTGTAACCTTTGGCATTCGGCCCCCAACCTTTCACATCTTTTTTCCTCATGCGCGTGGGTGCCAAGCCATGGAGGAGGTCCAACAGCGTGGACCATTCGAGTGTCAGGTGAGCCGGCACCTCGATTCGTTTCCACCCTGCCCAGGCAGAGTCTTTCCAAAGAGAAATATCCCACAACGAACACAACCCCTCTCTATCCATCTAGCAACGCAACGCTCTAATGGAGGCTCTGTCTTCAATTGGGTCCTTATTCATAATTTTATCAGCCCAGATATTGATCTTTTTGCCATTTCCTGGAATCCATCAGGAGTGCGCATTGATTAATGGAGCAGCTTTAACATACAGTTTGAGAAAAGAAGAATAAGGAAAATGGATTACATTGTCTAAACAGGAGGAACGAGGACCCCTGAAGTACTTTTTCTAGAGAGCCAATTGGGCCCAGCCAGGCTTGGGCGCAATGATCCTCCAAATAATCTTAGTTTCCATAGCCACGTTTTGCTGACAGATATTTTTGAAATTCAAACCACCCTCCCTCAGAGGTTTGGAGATGGTTTCCCAACTGATAAGGGGAATCTTGTTTTCATTCTGTTTACCTCCCTTCCAAAAAAACCTCTGCATGAATTCTTCCATTTTTATTAATATACTTGCCGGAGCGAGAAGCACAACGAATTGAAATAGGGGAAGACTGGAGAGCATAGATTTAATAAGGACAGATTTGCCAGCAGTGTTGAGCCAGGAGAAGCCCCAGGCTTGGATCCTAGACTTGAATTTTTCCAGCTGAGGGAGCCAGTCTTTGCTTGTAGATTTCTTATGAAAAACAGGAAGGCCTAAATATTTAAAGGAGATCCAATTGGAGGAGGCAGCAAAACCCAAACATCTAGAAATAGCGGAGAGCAATCTGGGCGAGGTGTTCCAGCTGTAGATATGACATGTGTTCTTATTTACAACGCTGCCAGAGACTTCACTGAAATCATCCAAAACTGCTTTAAATTTAGAGGCGGAGGAGAGAGAGGCAGCTCCCAAAAACAGAGTGTCGTCCGCAAAAAGGGCGTGGTTTATATTTTTTACCCCTCTAGCAATACACAGTCCGTTGATATCTTGAACTTGCATCTTTTTGTCTAACAGGTAGCTGAGGACAGAGGGGAAAGAGGACACCCCTGCCTTAGCCCTCATGAAGCTTTGAAGAAATCAGTGGCTCTTCCATTTACAAGAGGAGCGATCCAAGGCTCCGAGATGCATGCCCGGATCCATTTGATGAAATTTGCTCCAAAACCAAATTTGCTCATTACTTTTAAAAGAAAGCTATGATTTACACGATCAAAAGCATTTGCTAAATCAAGTTTAATCACCATACCTTGTTCTTTTCGAAGAAAACTTGAGTGGATTGCTTCTTGAACAAGGGTGAAATTGTCCACGATTTGCCTTCCTTGAATGAAGCCTCCTTGATTCTCCAGAATTATTTTGGGAAGAATGAGCTTCAGTCTATTTGCAATAACTTTAGTGATAATCTTGTACCCAGTATTGCATAAGGAAATCGGGCGGAATCTGCTGAAATTTTTGGCACCTTTTTCCTTTGGTATTAGGGCTAGAAAAGCGGAGTTTGTGCTACCTCCTATTTTCTGAGCATTTTGAGACTTCTGAACCATTTTGAGCAGATCCTTTTCAACAATCGGCCAACAGACTTGAAGGAACCTGGCAGAGAAGCCATCCGGCTCGGGGGCCTTATCCGGATCCATATCAAAGAGGGCCTTTTTAACTTCGTCTTTGGTGACTTTGGCCTCAAGGATCTCATTCATACGAGGAGAAATTGCAGAAGGAATGATGTCAAGAAGATCTGAGTATTGGTCCGAGTCCTTATCCTCACTATACAAGTTTAGAAAGTGAGAGAAGGCTGATTTTTTAATGTCTTCAAAATCCTTGAAGGTGACGTTATCCTCCTTAATCTCAGAAATAGTGTTGAAGCTTTTCCTGACTTGGGTTTGTTTGTGGAAAAAGGAAGAGTTCCTGTCCCCTGCTTTGAGCCAGAGATTTCGAGATTTTAATCTCCAGTATTCTTCTTCAGCTAGGCAGGCCTTATGGTAGCGTTGTTGCAAATGAGCCTCTTGGTCTAATATCTCCTCTGTGACAATAGCGTGCTCCATATGAGTTTGATGAGAGGCGAGAGAGACTTTGATGGCTTTTCTTTCTGTAGCCGGGTTGGACAGGGTTTTGGCCCATCGTTTTAGATCGCCTTTTACCCTTCTAAGTTTTTCCTCCCAGATATAGAAGGGAGAACCATTGACAGCCTGACTCCAACAATCCTTGACTATTTGCATGAAGTCTGATTCCTTGACCCAGAGAGGACTAAATCGAAATGGAATAGGACCCAGATCTAGATGGGCCAGGAGCTCGAGCTTTATAGGCTTATGGTCCGAGGTGCTGTTAGCAAGGATGTGCATTCTAGGTTCTAATCCTAGTAACAGATAAGAGCTTTGAATGAAAAATCTATCTAATCTGGCAGCGATATGACCAGGGCCCACTCTTTTGTTAGACCAAGAGAACTTACCGAAAGAGGGTTTGATATCTAGCAAGTCCCAGTCCTGCAGAAGATCTTCTGCCCATTCCCTTGCCGAATCACGAACAGCGCTGCCACCTCTTTTTTCAGACGAGTGGAGCGTGAGATTAAGATCTCCAGCAATAATTATATTTTCCAGATTTGTCAGGTCTGCTTGTTGCCTTATAGTATCCCAACATTCCTTTTTTTCCCCAACATTGACTGGAGAATATACATTGAAGAGGCAAAGGATTTCCTTGGTATCTAGATTTTGCATTTTCAGCAGCAACCAGTGAGTATTTCTAGCCTCAAAGGTGACTACAAATTTGTTAGGGTTCCATAGAGTGCCAATCCCTCCCGAAGCGCCCCGGGCAGAGATTGCTCTTGCTTCACTTTTGAACCAAAATTTCTTGCATGCTTGCAGGAAGACTACGTCTTCCAACTTAGTCTCCTGGACGAGAAGTATGTCTGGAGTTTCTGTTCTTATTAAGCTTCTCATGGCTTCTTCCTTGACTTTACTCCCCATACCTCTACAATTCCAGGAGATGATCTTCATTATTTATGTTTCTGGTGGGCCCCCTTGGGGCCATGGGTTTGATTTTTCAACATCCTTGACTTTGAGGCAAGCAACTTTTCCAGAGTTGGTTGGCTGCCCTGTAATTTGTCCTTGTATGTTTCCTGCTCTCTTTTCTCCCGATATGTTTTGCGACCTCTTGTGGATCTCCTAACAGAGGCCTGAGAGTCGCCTATTTCTCCTTCCTCCTTCGAATCTTCCGACTCCTGGACCTCTTCCTCGTCTTCAACAGGTATTCCTTTTGAGCTTTCTGCAGCACTTGCGTCTTTAGAAGACATAGAGGGAGTCCCTTTGACCGGGGATGCTGTCTTTTGCACATCCACCTCCTGGGTGTCCTCTTGGTGCGAGCTTAGGAGTTCGAACTTGTTTTCAGAAGCGGACTTAGACGGGATCTGCTGAGAAGAGGCCTGTTGGGGACCTTTGCCACTAGGGCCTCCCGGCTTTTGAGCCTTATGGGAGGTTTTGGAGCGCTTGACTTGATTCCATCCGTCCTCCTTCCCTTGCACAACCTCATTGTTGGATGGATAGCCTCTGGCGAAGTGGCCATAGACATGGCATTTCTGGCATTTGAAGGGTAGCTGCTCATAGTCCAGTTTCTGCACATGTGTCCAGCTTCCGACTTTGATTTTGATGGCCTCTGGTAGCCCAACCTCCAGATCTACTTCCACGCAGATCCTAGCGCAGTCATACTGGTCCTTGTTGTTTGCTCGATCGATGAACTTCCCAAGGGCATTTCCAATATGCATCAGAGAATCCCAATTCCAGCAGTGAACTGGCAGATTTGGGAGTCTAACCCACACCGGGACTGCTTTGGGCACATCCACAGCAGGATCGAAGTCCGGAGTCCACTTATTTAGATACAAACCCTGGGGGCCCATGAAGTAGGGGCCATTCTGGAAGATCAGATCTTTGTCATCTTTTGAAGTGAACTCGAAGAGAAAGTAACCTCTCCCCAAAAAATAAGAAGTAACGCTTTCTTTGATCAGAGGCGCCCACTTTCTGTTGACCCAGCTCTCAGTGGTTTTGGGGGATGGCCAAAGCCCTGTAAACTGGCCTATGAGGGCTCGTTCAGCCAGTGATAAAGCAACCTGAATCGGAGTCTCTACAGGAAGAGAGATCTCAGGTATTTCATCAATTTTCTTAACAAATTTCGCAGCTTCAACATTTTTCTTCTTAGGAAGCCCAGCCAATAAGCGATCGAAAGCCTCAGCAGAAGAGGGCGGGGGAGGGGGACGAGGCCCCTGGGGAGAGCCCAGCCCCTCCATGGGCGCAAGCCCTAGCAAGAACGCGGCACGGATCAAGATGCGCAGGCAGCAACGCGTTCGCCATCGCACAGCTCAGAACAGCAACATTCCCTCGTATTTTTTCAACTCGTATTTTCAACGTATCTCCCTAAGGTCTTACTCAAATTTAGAGAAAAAGGTCGTGGGCTTGGCCCGGAACGGTTAATCTCTCGCGGCGAGCCACGCCCTCGCTCAGGATTGAGCACAGGACCTGTCCGTCTTTACGAGAGCGACCTTACCACTACGCCGCCTCCACAGACCTTTTAAGTATTTATATTATTAGGGACAAGGTTGGGTTTTTTTTTTTTTTTTTGCTTGAAATTAAAAAACATAGTTTTGCATGGAACCTCAATCATACAACAAACAATCAAACAAAAGTATATATCCTACTCAAAGCTTTATCATTTTTCATTGGCATACTAACAGGGCATACAAAAGTTATTAGTATTTCACGATTCCACAATTATCAATAAGCATATGATTCAAGGTACAACTCCAAAGGACAATTAGATGGTTTGGGTTCTCTTTCAAATTACAACCCTCAAAAAAAAGTTCAAATCCATGTAATGGTTTCATGTCCTAAGTGCTAACAAGAGATAAGTGGACGTGCAAACCAATCTTAACACATATAAAAACATTGATCGAGACAATCAATAGTTGAGTGGAGATGAGTATTATGAAGACATTATATAGCCATACTTTATGGACATGAGTATTATAAAGAGATTATATCACTATATGTTTTGGTCAAAGAGGGAATTTTATAATATAGTAAGACGAAGAATATTTCGTTTAATCTCCCCTTAATGCAGCACACTAATTATGTCCTTCGTTATACTTCTTTACGTGGAATTAGCCTTTCCTAGGGAGTGTCAATGTATAAATTTATATGCAAAGTTTTGTTTTACCAAGACATTAAAAATGTGTATTGTATATTATTTTTCGCTTTCTAATTAATCATTTATGGAAGTTGAAGTTTTAGTATTCAATTAAATGTGTTTATTTGTATTTTTAGTGCAAATTAAATTAGTGATCTCAATATTATAATTGTTTGAGAAATATAAGGTTTTAATTTTGCATATTTTAATATAATTTGAATTTGATATTGAGTAATGCTGAAAATAAAATTTAATATCTTTACATAATAAAGTCTAATATGTAGCAATTCTACCACACAATAAGAGTAAAGGTGTCTTCAATTGGTCTTAAACTAGTTGAAATATAAAGTTTGAAATGTATCATTTTCTAAATACATTATATTCTAAAATATTTTTATAATTTATTAATATATAATATTGTTTTTTAACTTATATTTTTGGTGTCCTTTACCGAAGCCACAATTTCACCTAGACGGCAAATTTCTTGCAGGAATCTCATGATAAAATTTTCAAAAAATATTATTGTTGGAGTGTTTGAATCATTTTTTTATAGTGAAAATGGATTCAATACCACCAAAAACCCCTGAAGCAGCCAAAATCCTGAAGCTTGATAGCTATAACCTGGATTTTCAAAAAAAATAGCGAGACTTTATCAAATCTTGCAAGAATTTCCATTATTTTTTGAGTAAAATTGTAGCCTCATTAGACTACTCTATTATTTTTTATAAATTTATATTAAACTTCCAACTATTCTAAAAGTATATATTTCACTTTGTGAGCTTTGCTTCTTAAACAAGTATATTGTTAAGTTAAATATTCTTATATAAGAACGTGAAGTTTATTAGAGTTAATTTTCATGTGGTTACTTAACTTATAATATATATGAGCATATATATCGCTTTGTGAGCTTTGTTGTGAGTACATAGAGAAGGCTAAATGGATAAGCAAAAAAAAATAGAAGATCGCAACTTAACTATCTTGTTAAGTTAAATATTCTTATATATGAACATGAAGTTTATTAGAGTTATTTTCATGTGGTTACTTGACTTATAATATATATGAGCATATATTTCGCTTTGTGAGCACATAGAGAAGGCTAAATGGATAAGCAAAAAAAATAGAAGATCACAACTTAACTATCTTGTTAAGATAAATATTCTTATATATGAACGTGAAGTATATTAGAGTTAATTTTCATGTAGTTACTTTAGTTATAATATACATATGACCTAGTTTTTATTTGCAGAAGTCATGGTGCTTTGCATATTTGTTCAAATAAAGAATTGTTTGGTGAGACATCCTAGTAATATGAGTGTAGTTCGTCAATTGTGGTTTTAAATAAGTTTTGAGAATTGTAGATTAGAGTCGCATTGAAATGCCAAAATTCATTTAAGATGGAAGTATGAGAAAATTTTAGGTTGTTTTAGTAAAGATAAGTCTAGAATAAAGTTGTGTACAAATTACCATTACCATGAATGAAATGGTTAAGTATGAGTTTAAGAGTTTGTTGACTACTATGAAAACACAAAATTACCAAGAATTTAGATAATGTGTCTTTTGTGATGTGCAATTATAGTGTGTATCATAAATTACCAAGAATTTAGATAATATGTCTTTTGTGATGTGCAATTATAGTGTGTATCATAATTCATTGTAAATTAAGTATATGCCATAGATTTGTAACGTAAAAAGGTGCAAACAATCAACACAATTACTACTACACAACTCATTATTTATTTTTCTCCACGATGTACAATAATATTATAAGAATAATTATGCAATAAAACAAGCAATTGTTTTTTAAAATTAATTTCTCTTCCCTTAGGTTATATGATTTACCACTTCCAATTTATAAAGGTGACCAACTCCATTCTAGGTCTTATAATTGCACGTTTATTCTTTATTTTATTTTAAGTTATAAACGTTTAAATGATTTATGCTCCCTTAGGTTAGGTTATGTGATTTATACTTACATTTTACAAAATGGTAGGAATTTCATTATAGGTCATATTCTTTTTTAAGTAGTGAATCCCTCTTTTATGGTTTTCAATGTGAATTGTTGCAATGGGTTATCTAAATTATTATGAGTTATGCAATGAAGTTTAGAAGTGGTTTAGGGGTAAGTGGATTAGGGATCATATATTAATGGATACAAGTTAGGGGTTTGTAGTTAGTAAGTTAAGTGTTAATGGGATAATGAATTACGGGTTAATTGTTACTAGGTTAGGTCGAGTGATTAGTGGGTTAAGGGTTAGTGAATTAAGGATTGGATTTTAGTGGATCAAGGCATTGTGGTTTAAAGATTCATGGTTAACGGATTAGTGAGATAAATAATTAAGGGCATGTGTGTTTATTATGTTAAGGGTTAGTGGTTAGTGAGTTAAGCGTTTAATGGATTAGTGGTTATTGGGTTATAGAGTTAAAGGTTATGGGACCAGTGGTTAGCAGGTTAGTGGGTTAGTGGGTAAATGGTTTGAGTGTCGACGAGTTGGTGGGTTAGAGGTGAGTTCTTAGGGGGTTAAAAATCAAAGGTTTGTGAATTAGAGGTTCGTAGTTAGTTAATCAAAGTTTAGTGTGTTAGTGGTTAATTTGTAAATGATTGGTGGTTGATGGGAATTTGGTTAAAAGTTGGTCGGTTGGTTATTCATCTACAAAGTGTTAGTGGTTGGTCAATCGACAATTAGTATGTAGCAATCCATAAATTGGGGTTTAATGGCTAGTGAGTTAGTAGGTCAAGTAAGTGGTTAGTTGGTTAATGATTCAAGGGTTAGCAATTAGGGGGTTAGTGGTTCATGAGTTTATGTGTTAATAGGGCAAGAGTTAGCAATTGGTGCCTTGAAGGTTTAGTGGATTAGTTTTTAATAGGTTAATAAGTTAACAGTTATAGCAAAAGTTGTTTATGTGGTAGGGGTCGATGGTGTTTGTAACACCCCTAGTTTATGTTTTTATTTCAAAGCTAGACATTTGAACTTTAATCCTAAGGGGAGTGGACCCCAATGGACAAGTATTTTGTGGATGTAATTAAATATTTAATTTTGAAAAATAAATAAAATAATTCTATGCAGATTGACCAAAATGAGAATTATGAGATCACTTGCTAAATCCATGAGGATGGATTGAGGCAAATATTTCCCCAAAAATCTTTCAAAAATCCTTGAAAGAATTTATTTCCAAATTAGATTTTGAGGAAAATCTAGTTTCCCCAATGAGGTGGAGAGTAGTTGGGAAGAGGTAAAAAGCTGTGAAAGGCATAAAGCAGCGTTAAAAGTCCCTAAATAGGGAAGCCTAGGCAAACAGAAAGAAAAGCATCCTGATATTCTGGACGCAGAATTAGAAACAGGCTTTGGGGAGCAAAAGCTTAAATAAGCTATTCCTGAACAGATTAGAGGTTGGTCTGGAATGGAAGTGATCTCAGCTCGGGGGTGAGTTCTGGAGATAGAGGGACTCTAAGGTTGGGAGGATTGGTCAATTGCAGAAGTGGTATGTTTAGCATGCACTAATGTTTACAGCATCAGTTATTGTTTACAATGATTTATTTTCATAAATGCTAAGTAGATTACTATTTTTGAACTTATTATTCTCTACATTTAACAGAAGTCTGTAGAAGGAAATTATCCTCTCAGCTCTGTATAGCTGTAGGAATTATATCCATGGGAAAGAATTCATCAGAATCTCTAAACCAGTATTGGTCTAAATCCGAGAATACATCTTTTTCCCAAAGATGACTTACATGTTAACTTTAATCTGCTTCTGCATTTTTAACTAAATACTGTGTATAGAAACAGGAGGCAAAGTATCATTACATGCATTATAGATGATGGAAGTATACATAAGTTACATCCAATTAATATAAGTAGTGACATAATTAAGTAGGAAGAAAATGAGTATAACAATTGGTACCAATGCAATGAACCAGTAGCTAAAGTATGCAGAATTTAATCAAATGACAGTACCATGAATAGGTGATACAATTATGTCTAACTGTCTACCAACAAAATTAATCTAAGTACAGATCTGCAGAAGTATAGATGAAATTCTGCATGTATGGCTATAGATTTAATCTCTACAACAAGACTAGAACAGAGAGAGAAGCATAGATTTTCTCCACAGCTAGACATGTGTAGACATACAAGAATTCAGAGCTAGATAGAGTTGTTAAACCTGTAAAAAATTATGGACTCAGAAGAAACTGTAAACTGGAGAATGAATAACCTTACTATCCATTGAAAAAAAAAAAAATTAAAATGAAAATTTATGAAATGCTATGCAACCCATGTAAAACATGAAGAAAAAAAAAAATAATAAATAAAAAAAAAAAATATATATATATATATATATATATATATATATATATATATATATATATATATATACAGTGTAGAGGATAGTATGCTTGACCTCAATGAATAGTACAGGGAACTTCAAATGAAAGAGTATCAAGAGAGCCTCCTTCTAGGGAGATATACCACTTATGAAAACATAAACCTGGTGGAAATCGTAAATTTTCATGCACTGGAAGTGTTGTAACTTTGAAAGCTTTTGGCAATAGAGACATGTATATTCACTTATATAATATAACGAGAAACAGAATGGGAAAATAAAACTAGTAAATCTATAAGTTTCCATAATCAAATTTAAGTGGATCATTACTGAAGGAACAAATTTATGAAGTTAGTGATAACATGAGGCAGAAACGTGGCAGCCATTAAAATATCGTATCGATCTGTCATCAAGAACAGAGACGAATCACATGTATAAATGTATTACCTTTGTAATCAAATTTTAAGAACTGAGCTATTACGGTTCATTTTAACACCACAGAAAAATAATTAATTCCGGGAATTATATCGACCG
This sequence comes from Pinus albicaulis, assembly GCA_034641835.2. Lineage (NCBI taxonomy): Eukaryota > Viridiplantae > Streptophyta > Pinopsida > Pinales > Pinaceae > Pinus > Pinus albicaulis. The sequence continues at coordinate 416,228,430 of CM076577.1, forward strand.
AATTAAATGGGTTTAACAGTCCTTGTCCCTGGCAGAAATTATAGAATTATAAAAATTGAACTGTCTAAACAAAGCGTGCAATAGGCACGAGAGAGTCTGGTCATACTCCTACTCAGAACGTAGGGATACCGACCTGAAAGTCTAAGGTCGAACGAATTCAAGTTAAATGAAATTACAAATGCACCAAAATACCGACTCGAACTCTTGATGAGATTCGAACTTACCTGCACAAAATAAGGGCAACGTGAGAAATAGTGCTAACGATGCGAAACAAAGGTATCTCGAAAAACAATGTATACAAACCGAGTATATCGATAAAGAGAGTTACCTTGGAAGAGTCGAATGCCTGGGTGACAAAAACGACCTGTAAGAAGAATACACAATTAGTGTCAACAAAACGACTCGACGACCAGGAAGTTCTCTGGAACGAAACCCCGCATAGGGTGAGATGTATAAATGGACCGCCTGCGTACCTGAAGTAGCGTGCTCTCGCTAGAAGGGAGATGCTTAGAGCCAGAGTAACTCGGCTCAAATAAAACACGTATGTCCACAGAAGACCGAGAGAAAAAATTCTGCCAACACATAGATTTAATTTTAAACCATAAATCTCACAAAGGAAGGATAAACGAAACATGTGATGTATTAATAGGAAAAAATAAAAATAAATAAATAAAAAATAAATAAATAAATAAAATAAAATAAAATAAAAATAAAAATAAATAAATAAATAAATAAATAATAAATAAATAAATCGGTCACGAAATAGCTGAATGACAATCAACATAGGGTTGATTTAAACGTGACTGAGATGGATTTTATAAGTCTTAATACCATAAATCGAGCGTAGAATCACTGGTAAGGCAAATGCCTAAATTTGCATACCTGAAGAAACGTGAGACGAAGAACTGCCCTCGCCAGAAACCGGGTAGAGCATGATGTTTCGCCTAAGCTCGACGAGTTGAATATGGACACAGGAGTCGATCCAAAATGGTGAAAGGTGAAAGAAAAATCCATTCAATAACTCAGGAATTAATACAATCCCTTCAAGCAAAGCGAGAAACACCCTAGCGGGCTTGGACAATCTCCACCGTCTAAGTGTCATTCGATTGAGAAAATACACGCAGATCGATTTGGGGAAAACACCGAAAACCGTCACATAGCCGTTCTAAACACATATGTACATTTGTTGATATCGATTTCATAGTACCTCAAATCGTATTACAGGATCGACACTATTAACTGAACTGACATACATTGCACCAACGATAAGGCTAACACGCAAACCCTTGCGTGTAAATGTGATAAACCCTGGTCGAGAAATGACAAGCAAAGTTAAATCCTCACAACATTGTAATTCAAATCGACGTGGACAGCTCGATGAATTAACAAATGCCAACCCCATTAAACCAAATTGCCAACGTAGAAAAGTAGGTACGATGTCTTTAATGTCGTTTATCTTCCTAGGAAAATCTTCACCGTGGAAGGTACACGAAAGATCTACGGATGATAATTACACAATGTCACTAAAGCCGTAAGGTTGAATTAAACCCATATAAACGATAAACACAGCTAAGATAAATCAAATTAAATTGAGCAGAACTTGGAGTAATTCGTTGTCAACCCATAGTTTTATAACGTGGGAAATGGTAAGAGAAATCAATAAACCAACGTATCACATAAAACATTACGCAATCCATAAAAGTGTGTCAACGACATCCATGGTGTTCGTATGATGAATTCGATCAATTAGAATGTGGTTAAAAGTTAAGGGCATAGATAGAATTTTCTATGGCCTACAATAACACTAACCATTATGTGAATGCAAAGTATATACATGAGTATGTTCTATGGGTAAGGGTGACCATTTAAACCATAATCGGTCACGAAATAGCTGAATGACAATCAACATAGGGTTGATTTAAAAGTGACTGAGATGGATTTTATAAGTCGTAATACCATAAACCGAGCGTAGAATCACTGGTAAGGCAAATGCCTAAATTTGCATACCTGAAGAAACATGAGACGAAGAACTGCCCTCGCCAGAAACCGAGTAGAGCACGATGTTTTGCCTAAGCTCGACGAGCAGAATATGGACACAGGAGTTGATCCAAAATGGTGAAAGGCGAAAGAAAAATCCATTCAATAACTCATGAATTAATACAATCCCTTCAAGCAAAGCGAGAAAAACCCTAGTGGGCTTGGACAATCTCCACTGTCCAAGTGTCATTCGATTGAGAAAATACACGCAGATCGATTTGGGGAAAACACCGAAAACCGTCACATAGTCGTTCTAAACACAGATGTACATTTGTTGATATCGATTTCATAGTACCTCAAATCGTATTACAGGATCGACACTATTAACTGAACTGACATACATTGCACCAACGATAAGGCTAACACGCAAACCCTTGCGTGTAAATGTGATAAACCCTAGTCGAGAAATGACAAGCAAAGTTAAATCCTCACAACATCGTAATTCAAATCGACGTGGACAGCTCGATGAATTAACAAATGCCAACCCCATTAAACCAAATTGCCAACGTAGCAAAGTAGGTACGATGTCTTTAATGTCGTTTATCTTCCTAGGAAAATCTTCACCGTGGAAGGTACATGAAAGATCTACGGATGATAATTACACAATGTCACTAAGACCGTAAGGTTGAATTAAACCCATATAAACGATAAACACAGCTGAGATAAATCGAATTAAATTGAGCAGAACTTGGAGTAAGTCGTTGTCAACCCATAGTTTTATAATGTGGGAAATGGTAAGAGAAATCAATAAACCAACGTATCACATAAAACATTACACAATCCATAAAAGTGTGTCAACGACATCCATGGCGTTCATATGATGAATTCGATCAATTAGAATGTGGTTAAAAGTTAAGGGCATAGATTGAATTTTCTATGGCCTACAATAACACTAACCATTATGTGAATGCAAAGTATATACATGAGTATGTTCTATGGGTAAGGGTGACCATTTAAACCATAAGGTATCTAAAATATATATATCAAGATACACATATGAGTACAATACGGGATATGAAAACTATATTCATTAGGATTTCGTAAAGACTGTGTGTAACTAGGAGAACAGAATGAGACTTCAAAAAAAAATATATATATATATATACATACATACATACATACATACATACATACATACATACATACATACATACATACATACATACATACATACATACATATATATATATATATATATATATATATATATATATATATATATATATATATATATATATATTGGGATGGGAAAGGAGAGACGTTACAAATGGTATCATAGCTCATGTTATATAAAACTGGGCTGTTGTTGTTGTGCTCACTGTTGTTGTGTGCTCACTGTATAAATTATTCTGCTGGAAGAAAAATACAATTAATTATTATTATTTTTTACTGATATGTGTTGTTTAGTGTACAGTGTTGCTGAAACAGAAAAATGAATGGAAGAAGGTGAGGAAATTTATGTGGATCTGCATGATGACGATAATAGACCAGATCCCAACGCTCCGGTGATGGCTATGTTGCACAGTTTGCAACGAGAAATGGCTGAGCTAAGAAGCCAGAATGACAGATTGTCATTAGCCAGTGAGGAGCAGGAAAAGCTCATCAGAGAATTAACCTCCCGGAACAGCCAAGAAGGTGAAGGTTTCGGAAAGAGGAAGAATGATGAGTCTGAGGAAGATGATGTTGTCAAGCATCAATATAAGCAGAAAAAGGAATTACAAGGGGAATTCCGAAAGATCAAACCTCCCTCCTATGATGGGGAGAAGGAGGAAGATGCTGAAGCCTGGTTGTTGAACATTATTAAGTATTTCCAGGTCTATGAATATGAAAGCAATCTGAAGGCTAGATTAGTTGTCTACCAGCTACAAGGTAAGGCTACCTTGTGGTGGGAGGAGACGAAAATGGTCCATGCCATTGACGAAAAGACAGTGACTAGGGAAGATTTCCAAGTTAAATTTAAAAACCACTATTTGAATTAACGTTATTATGATGATAAAGCAAAGGAATTCCATGAACTGAGACTGGGATAGCTCACAATTGATGAGTTTGTCACCAAGTTTACAAATATGTTAAGGTATGTTCCTTACATTCGTGAAGAGAAGGCAAAGGTTCAATGATTTCTGAATTGTTTGCCTGCTGTATGCAAGGAGAAAATAGAATTTGATAATCCAAAAAATATGGACGAAGCTGTGAGGAAAGCTAGATTGTGCTACCAGCAGTTTAAAGGCAAAGGTGAGCATGGGAAAAGCTGGGTAAACAAGGGTGAGTTCAAAGGAAAGAAACTGAAACCAGCTTATTTGAAGAACTTTGGTAGGGATCATCAGCGGAAGAAATTTAACAAACCAAAGGAAAGCCAAACTGCTCAGTCTCAAGTTGGTTCCAAACAACTAGATGGAGAAAATAAGAAGGAAGGTGTAGTTAAAATGAGAGAGCCTTTAAAATGCTGGGGATGTGGAGAACCTCATCTCTTGAGGGATTGTCCCCACCGAAACATTCAGATGATTATGAGAGATCGAGAAGCTACCACAGTAAATGACATAGCAAGAAATATACCCACCATCAATGCAGCCTTGGAGAATCAACAAGCAGAACACCAAGCTACCATGGTTGAAATGGAAGGTAAGATTTCTGACCAATCTGTCACTGTTTTAATTGATCTGGGTGCTTCTTTGAGTTACATTAGTCCAAAAATGGTAGAAAAATGCAATCTCAAAACTGAAAAATTTCAGCATTCTTGGTTGGTCCAGTTAGCCACTGGCACCAAAAGAAAAGTAACTCATAAGTTACCTCAAACAACAATTAAATTAAATGATTTTCAGACAGAAGTGAATTTAAACATTCTACCCTTAGACTCATATGATTTGTTGATAGGAATGGACTGGCTGGAAAAGAGAAAGGCCATGATGAACTGTTGGGATAAAACTCTGCATTGCATAGATGAAGAGGGGAAACCTTTTATTCTCAAAGGAAAACCAAAACCCATCTTTGTAAGACAAATATCAACACTGCAATTAAAAAGAACAGCTAGGAAAGGATATCAAGTTTATGCAGTACATGTTGAAGAAATAGAACAGCAACCTGAAGGAAACCTGTTGGATACTTTGCCAGTGGTGAGATAATTTAAGGAAGTTTTTCCAGATGAGATTCCTCATCTCCCCCCCAAAAGAGAGATTGACTTTTCAATCGATCTAGTGCCTGGAGCAACACCTGTTTCCCGAGCCCCTTATAGAATGAGCCCCCCTGAACTCATGGAGCTAAAAATGCAATTGTAAGAATTGCTAGATCAGGGTTATATCAGACCGTGTGTGTCTCCTTGGGGAGCATCGGTGTTGTTCGTGAAAAAGAAGGATGGAACCTTTAGAATGTGCATTGATTATCGTCAACTGAATAAGTTGACAATTAAAAATAGATACCCTTTGCCTCGAATTGATGATCTTTTTGATCAGGTAAGAGGAGCTTCAGTATTTTCTAAGATTGATCTAAGGACTTGTTATCACCAGCTCATAATTAAGGAGGAAGACATCAGCAAAACAGCTTTTCGAACCAGGTATGGTCACTACGAATTTGTAGTTCTACCTTTCGGTTTGACAAATGCCCCTGCCACCTTTATGTGCTTAATGAACAATGTTTTAAACAAGTACTTGGATAAATTTGTACTAGTGTTCATAGACAATATTTTATTTTATTCCAAAAATGAGGAGGAGCACAAAGAACACTCGAGGATAGTGTTACAAACTCTGAAAGAAAACCAGTTATATGCCAAATTCAACAAATGTGAATTCTATAAGGACAAGATCCAATACTTGGGACATATTATTTCTGAACAAGGGTTGGCTGTTGACCCTGAAAAGATAAAGGCTATTAAAGAATGGCCTGTGCCAACTGATGTTTCAACAGTGAGATCATTCATGGGGATTGTAGGTTATTATCGCAGATTTGTGGAAATATTTTCTTCCATAGCATATCCCATAACTTCGCTACAAAGAAAGGGTGTCAAATTTGAGTGGACTGAAAAATGCTAGAACAGTTTTGAACAATTAAAATTAAAACTCACTACAGCCCCTATACTGAAGATTGCAGATCCTGATAAAGAATTTGTTGTGTGTACAGATGCCTGTAGAGAGGGGTTGGGAGGAGTCCTTTTGCAGGAAAATTCAGTTATTGCATATGAGTCTAGGAAACTAAAGACACATGAACAGAACTATAGTGCATATGATTTGGAGTTGGCTGTTGTTATTCATGCCTTGAAGATGTGGCGACACTATCTTCTTGAAAAGAAATTTACATTGATGACAGATCATATTAGTCTTAAATATTTCTTTTCCCAAACTGACTTGAATGCTCGACAAGCCAGATGGTTGTCCTTTCTGAGTGAATTTGATATGGACATAAAACATATGAGAGGGAAAGAAAAAAAATTTGCTGACGCCCTGAGCAGGAATGCTTGCCAACACATAAACAACATTGGAAGTAGTGTAACTTTGGAGTTAGAAGATCTAGTGAAACAAGTAGCAGACCAGGATCCAAATTATGAGAACCTACAAGTGAAAATACTAAAGAAGGAGATGGTTGAATACACTCAAAACCAGAAAGGATTGATCTGCTACAAAAACAGATTATATATTCCCAATGTAGAGCCCTTGAAAAGAGAGATCCTAGATGAATAACACAAGAAGCCATATGCAGGGCATCCTGGATATCAGAAAATGTTAACAGCTTTGAAAAAGAAGTTGTTTTGCCAGGAATGAAAAGAGATGTGGCAGAATATTTAGCTAGATGCATGGAGTGTCAACTAGTTAAAGTTGAACATCAGCATCCTGCTGGTCTTCTAAATCCCTTGCCGATTGCAGAATGGAAATGGGATACCGTTTCTATGGATTTCATAACAGGATTACCCATAACCAAGTACCAGCATGACTTAGTTATGGTAGTAGTAGACACTTGAACAAAATTTTCACACTTTATACCTGTAAAGTCTACTTTTGGGACATCCCAAGTAGCAGATGTGTTCCTAAAAGAGATAGTAAGGCTACATGGGGTCCCAAAGATGATTGTTTCAGACAGAGATGCTAAGTTCACAGCAGCCTTTTGGAAAGGTCTATTTGGAGGTATGGGCACTAAGTTGAATTTTAGTACTGCCTATCACCCTCAGACCGACGGTCAAATAGAGAGAACAAATCAGATTTTGGAAGGAAATGTCGTACTCCTTTGAGCTGGAGCCAACCTGAGGATAAACTAATGTTGGGACCAGATGCCTTACGAGATATGGAAAGAATTGTTAGACAAATACAAAGAAACATCAAGACAACACAAGATCGCCATAAAAACTATGCTGATAAGAAGAGGGTACATCGAGAATTTAAAGTGGGGGAACATGTGTATTTGCGTATTAAACCCAAAAAGAGCACACTTTATGCTGGAAGTTGTGCAAAACTAGCTCCTAGATATTGTGGTCCTTTTGAAGTGTTAGAAAGGGTGGGACCAGTGGCTTACAAGCTGGCCTTACCGCCCCATGTTAGATTTCATGATGTGTTTCATGTTTCACTATTAAAACGATATGTACATGATGCTTCTCACATAGTTAATTGGAATGTGATACAGGTGGAACCAGAAGGGGAGTTCCTTCCAGAATCGCTTCAAATATTGGAGCGGGAAGAAATTGAATTGAGGAATCAGACGGTAACAAGAGTAAAGGTGCAGTGGAAGCACTTTACTGATAAAGAAGCTACCTGGGAAAGAGAAGCTGAAATGAGGGAAAAATATCCATTTTTGTTTGAAAAAAAAAAGAATGAACTCTAGTAGTTAGATATCAACACCGAGGACGGTGTTTTCTTTCAGAGGGGGAATATGTAACACCCCTAGTTTATGTTTTTCTTTCAAAGCTAGACATTTGAACTTTAATCCTAAGGGGAGTGGACCCCAATGGACAAGTATTTTGTGGATGTAATTAAATATTTAATTTTGAAAAATAAATAAAATAATTCTGTGTAGATTGACCAAAATGAGAATTATGATATCACTTGCTAAATCCATGAGGATGGATTGAGGCAAATATTTCCCCAAAAATCTTTCAAAAATCCTTGAAAGAATTTATTTCCAAATTAGATTTTGAGGAAAATCTAGTTTCCCCAATGAGGTGGAGAGTAGTTGGGAAGAGGTAAAAAGCTGTGAAAGGCAGAAAGCAGCTTTAAAAGTCCCTAAATAGGGAAGCCTAGACAAACAGGAAGAAAAGCATCCAGATATTTTGGACGCAGAATTAGAAACATGCTTTGGGGAGCAAAAGCTTAAATAAGCTATTCCTGAACAGATTAGAGGTTGGTCTGGAATGGAAGTGATCTCAGCTCGGGGGTGAGTTCTAGAGATAGAGGGACTCTAAGGTTGGGAGGATTGGTCAATTGCAGAAGTGGTATGTTTAGCATGCACTAATGTTTACAGCATCAGTTATTGTTTACAATGATTTATTTTCATAAATGCTAAGTAGATTACTATTTTTGAGCTTATTATTCTCTACATTTAACATAAGTTTGTAGAAGGAAATTATCCTCTCAGCTCTGTACAGTTGTAGGAATTATATCCATGGGAAAGAATTCATCAGAATCTCTAAACCAGTATTTGTCTAAATCTGAGAATACATATTTTTCCCAAAGATGACTTACATGTTAACTTTAATCTGCTTCTGCATTTTTAACTAAATACTATGTATAGAAACAGGAGGCAAAGTATCATTACATGCATTATAGATGATGGAAGTATACATAAGTTACATCCAATTAATATAAGTAGTGACATAATTAAGTAGGAAGAAAATGAGTATAGCAATTGGTACCAATGCAATGAACCAGTAGCTAAAGTATGCAGAATTTAATCAAATGACAGTACCATGAATAGGTGATACAAGTATGTCTAACTATCTACCAACAAAATTAATCTAACTCTAAATCTAAGTACAAATCTGCAAAAGTATGGATGAAATTCTGCATGTATGGCTATAGATTTAATCTCTACAACAAGACTAGAAGAGAGAGAGAAGCATAGATTTTCTCCACAGCTAGACATGTGTAGACATACAAGAATTCAGAGCTAGATAGAGTTGTTAAACCTGTAAACAATTATGGACTCAGAAGAAACTATAAACTGGAGAATGAATAACCTTACTATCCATTGAAAAAAAAAAAAAAAATGAAAATTTATGAAATGGCATGCAACCCATGTAAAACATGAAGAAAAACATATATATATATATATATATATATATATATATAGAGGATAGTATGCTTGACCTCAGTGAATAGTACAGGGAACTTCAAATGAAAGAGTATCAAGAGAGCCTCCTGTTGGGGAGATATACGACTTATGAAAACATAAACCTGGTGGAAATCGTAAATTTTCATGCACTGGAAGTGTTGTAACTTTGAAAGCTTTTGGCAATAGAGACATGTATATTCACTTATATAATATAACGAGAAACAGAATGGGAAAATAAAACTAGTAAATCTATAAGTTTCCATAATCAAATTTAAGTGGATCATTACTGAAGGAACAAATTTATGAAGTTAGTGATAACATGAGGCAGAAATGTGGCAACCATTAAAATATCATATCGATCTGTCATCAAGAACAGAGACAAATCACGTGTATAAATGTATTACCTTTGTAATCAAATTTTAAGAACTGAGCTATTACGATTCATTTTAACACCACAGAAAATAATTAATTCCTGGAATTATATTGACCGGATTAAATGGGTTTAACAGTCCTTGTCCCTGACAAAAATTATAGAATTATAAAAATTGAACTGTCTAAACAAAGCGTGCAATAGGCACGAGAGAGTCTGGTCATACTCCTACTCAGAACGTAGGGATACCGACCTGAAAGTCCAAGGTCGAACGAATTCAAGTTAAATGAAATTACAAATGCACCAAAATACCGACTCGAACTCTTGACGAGATTCGAACTTACCTGCACAAAATAAGGGCAACGTGAGAAATATTGCTAACGATGCGAAACAAAGGTATCTCAAAAAACAATGTATACAAACCGAGTATATCAATAAAGAGAGTTACCTTGGAAGAGTCGAATGCCTGGGTGACAAAAACGACCTGTAAGAAGAATACACAATTAGTGTCAACAAAACGACTTGACGACCAGGAAGTTCTCTGGAACGAAACCCCGCATAGGGTGAGATATATAAATGGACCACCTGCGTACCTGAAGTAGTGTGTTCTCGCTAGAAGGGAGATGCTTAGAGCCAGAGTAACTCTGCTCAAATAAAACGCGTATGTCCACAGACGACCGAGAGAAAAATTCCTGCCAACACAGAGATTTAATATTAAACCAGAAATCTCACAAAGGAAGGATAAACGAAACGTATGATGTATTAATAGAAAAAAAGAATCGGTCACGAAATAGATGAATGAAAATCAACATAGGGTTGATTTAAACGTGACTGAGATGGATTTTATAAGTTGTAATACCATAAACCAAGCGTAGAATCACTGGTAAGGCAAATGCCTAAATTTGCATACCTGAAGAAACGTGAGACGAAGGACTGCCCTCGCCAGAAACCGGGTAGAGCACGATGTTTCGCCTAAGCTCGACGAGCAGAATATGGACACAAGAGTCGATACAAAATGGTGAAAGGCGAAAGAAAAATCCATTCAATAACTTAGGAATTAATTAAATCCCTTCAAGCAAAGCGAGAAAAACCCAAGCAGGCTTGGACAATCTCCACCGTCCAAGTGTCATTCGATTGAGAAAATACACGTAGATCGATTTGGGGAAAACACCGAAAACCGTCACATAGCTGTTCTAAATACATATGTACATTTGTTGATATCAATTTCATAGTACCTCAAATCATATTACAGGATCGACACTATTAACTGAACTGACATACATTGCACCAACAATAAGGCAAACACGCAAACCCTTGCATGTAAATGTGATAAACCCTGGTTGAGAAATGAAAAGCAAAGTTAAATCCTCACAACATCGTAATTCAAATCGACATGGAGAGCTCGATGAATTAACAAATTCCAACCCCATTAAACCAAATTGCCAACGTAGCAAAGTAGGTACAATGTCTTTAATGTCGTTTATCTTCCTAGGAAAATCTTCACCGTGGAAGGTACACAAAATATCTACGGATGATAATTACACAATGTCACTAAGGCCGTAAGGTTGAATTAAACCCATATAAACGATAAACACAGCTGAGATAAATCGAATTAAATTGAGCAGAACTTGGAGTAAGTCGTTGTCAACCCATAGTTTTATAACATGGGAAATGATAAGAGAAATCAATAAACCAACGTATCACATAAAACATTACGCAATCCATAAAAGTGTGTCAATGACATCGATGGCGTTCGTATGATGAATTCGATCAATTAGAATGTGGTTAAAAGTTAAGGGCATAGATAGAATTTTCTATGGCCTACAGTAACACTAACCATTATGTGAATGCAAAGTATATACATGAGGATGTTCTATGGGTAAGGGTGACCATTTAAACCATAGGTATGTAAAATTTATATATCAAGATACACATATGAGTACAATACGGGATATGAAAACTATATTCATTAGGATTTCGTAAAGACTGTGTGTAACTAGGAGAACAGAATGAGACTTCAAACAAAAAAAAACAAAAAAAATTGGGATGGGAAAGGAGAGACGTTACAGTGTTGGAAAGTGTAACTATGATTGGTCTTCATATTGACTATGTAATTATGTATTTATATAACGAAGAAGAGAGAGATAATAATATATATTTTTTGTATGCTTGCTTCATGGGCTTCATGAGCAAGGTTTTATTATAGGTCAAAAGACTTCTTCTTGATGTCTTTTAGGGATTTTTCATCTTGTCATAAATGTACTAATTTGGAGTCATGTATATGAAGAGCCTACTCTAAGAAGTATGCTCAAGACCTTTTCACATAAGCCTTGAAGTCATGGCTCGGAATGATGCTTCAGATCAGCGTTGAAATACTCTTCTAAATGGCCTCCTTTTCGGCCTATAAAACAGAGATCAAGTCAGCTCTATAACTATATGATAGGTAGGCTTAATAACAGACAGGGAAACTATATATACCCCTATATATAATGTGCAGAAAGGACATAAAACAAAAATGTAAAAGATCTGTGATTTTTGGATAAGGTGCAGAAACATTTTCAGGCATATATGACTATTTGAAGTGCGAGTTAGGACTAAGTTAAAGGAAATAGAAAAATTAAAATACCTACTGGAGTAATGCCAGGATAGTTCACCATAATTGTGAAGTAAATTCTGTGATACGATTAATGTGAATACAGAGAAGTCCGAGAACAGTTTTCAGGACTGATGCTACTTATAGAACAGGGTTGGTGCTGCTCGGTGTAGGTGAAAATAGAAGTTGTAAAATGAGTATTATGGAATGCAAAAAAAAGGAAGTTTTTTAAAGGCATAAGTAACTGAGCTAAGAGTTGTTGAACAAAGATCTAGTTTCTCTAAGTAAGCATGTACAGATCAATGAATAAAGGAAAATCGAAAGGTAATTCAGTCTTATCAAGGTGTTGAAGTATATCTAGAAGAACGAGGCTAGAAGAAGATACTACAAGGTGCTGAAGAACCGATTTTCTTAGTATTGGTGCATAACAGTGCTGAAGAAAGGATCTCCAAGAAGAAGTCAAGAAGAAAGCAGTGAAAAGGTCTTGGAAGCATACATAGGTCAAGGGTCTGAGTCATGGTAATGGTACTTGTCAATTGAAAGTCTATAAGAAGATTTCCTTGTGGGTTTTCCTCTCCAAGAGGGAGAGGTTTTGGCCCTTGCTTGAAAATCCTAAATATGTGTCTGTAATGTTCCAAATTTTTATGGAACATTAAATTTTGTTAATTTTATGTGAAAGATGAATAAAATGGGTAGGGGACCCATTCTTTGCATGATTAGAAAATAAAAATCCTCTAATTATGAAAGAGGATCATGTTTGGAGCTGGATTTCACACCCCCATGTGTGAAAGGAGGTTTTTGCATAAAGGCTAGGCCAAGGTGGACCAAGTCAAATTGCGTTGGCATGAGTTGGAAAGCACAAAGGTGGGGCAACGTAGTGAGGAAGAAGGGAATCTTCTAGAGGAAAGGAAACCCTAATTCGAAGTAGGGTCCATGGAGGGAGGCTCACTGGTTTAAAAGAGGAGCAAGGTAGCCATTGAGATTATCATTGATCATTTTACATTTGAGTCTTAGAGACTTGTTTCTGCCTCTTGCTGTTCAGCAGAGCTGCAGTGCCTTCGGGCACGAGGGAGTCATATTTAGGAATTCCTTTCCTTCTTGAGGAGCTCTTGGAGGATTTCACTCCATTCCCCATATTCAGGCATTCAGGCCATAGCTTCAGTCATCTACATTAGCGCAGTTTCTGTAGCATACATTGTGCAGTGTTGCTGGGTGTTGCTGGGGAGGTTTCCACACACCATCTAGAGCTAGTTTTCCAGTGGAGGGAGGTTCCATCCCTTGGGAGATCAGCAAAGGGGGTTTATGAGAAGATCCCACCATCTTTGGCATTAGGCCAACCACATTCCATCATTGGCAGCGCAGTCCCTCTCTTAGACAGCGTTCTTCTTGGTGAATATTTGCTTTGAGGGATTATCCGGCATTTTGGAGGGTGAAATCTTAGTGAAAGGATCAACCTTTCACTTCATATTTCCATTGGAGGAGGGTTATTCATTTTTTGTAGCCATTTCAGCCTTCTCCATGTATTTCCAGCTTTTGAGTTACAGCTGCTACTGCAACTCCGACATTTTTGTATTATAGCAATTTTGCATAGATTGCAGCCAATCCTTTTAGAGGATTGATGTTATTTATTTTCAGGGGTTGAGATCTTGCTCCCCCTTCCTTATTTGAGCCTATCATTGTCATATCATTGTATTTTCATTATTTATGCAGCAGTCTCTCATGTAACTGCCCAGTCATGGCCTAGGGCTTTCTGTATACAGCAGTGTTTCTCATATTTGCATATACAATTTTCTTGAGGCTTGTTGTGCCTTGCTTGAGTGATCATTTCCTCAAGAAGTTGTATATTTTATGCTGCTATGATCTAATATGATGGCCATTGGATTCTCCGGCATTTCATGTGTATATGTATCACTGTTATTTCCATTTGATGTATTTGTTATTGTTGTAGCTGCAATGTTGGGGTTATCTTAAGAGATTCCCAATCTTGTTGTTTTTCCCTCTTGGGGATATTATCCCTTGACAACACTCTATAGATAGAGTTTGCTAGTGGGCCAGGTAGCCTCTGGAGCTCATCCTTATTTATGAAGGTGACAAATCCAGTAAATGCCCCTACAGTCTATCTCTGGAATATATTTTCATTGTCAATTGTTGATGTTTCTAAAATGGAACATTACAGTGGTATCGGAGCATCGAACTTGGCATAGCTTGTGAGTTCAATTTCAGAGGAGAATGATGAAGAAGATGAGATTGATCTCATCTAATTTTGGAATAAAGAAGAGCCTCCCTGAGGAGGAGGAGAAGAAAAGGGGAGAAGAGGAAGGTCCATGCACTTCCTATTCTCTTAAAGACCAGCATGGGAGATGCTTGGATTTTCAGATCCTAAGCAAGTACCTGGGTGACTATAAACCCCATTCTACAGCATTCAGGGGAGCTACAGTGTTCCCACAGTCTATTCAGCAAATGGAGGAGAGAAGGCCCTGTGGAGAAGGAGAAATCAAAGGCAATAGGCTTCTATTGTCTACATTTGATGGGGTTACTTCAGCTAGAGCTTGGGTGAAGAAGATGGAGGCATTTTTATTGTTGCATCCAGTGGTAGAAAGGGAAGCAGTGGATAGTACAACGCTGCACTTGGAGGATCAGCCTTCAACATCCATGGATGGGGCAGCCATTGCATCAGAAGAAAAATCCATTGCAGCCACACAAGGTCATCCCAAGACCCACCAAGGTATGAGTAAAGTTCCACTTTCTATTTCAGCAAATAATCTTAAGGATGGTGGAATTTCATATGAAGAGGTCCAAGGATCAAATCACATGGCCACTTTAGGGCCTCATGATTGCACTGCACTGTGCAAAGGGTTCAAGGAGAATATGAACCCTCATCCTCATACATATGAGTTGCATTCAGCCTTTGAGGTGGGAGTGTGAACTTTTGGAGGATGGAGTGAACCATGACACCTCCCTAGAAAATCATGAAACAAATTGTGAACCGGACGAGGAGACAACTGCTACACCATTGGAGGAATCAACAGCGTTGTTGAACATGGGTGGAGAGGAGACATCACCTCCATCACATTTGGATCCTCGTAGATCCAACATAGTCGTGGGAGAGAGGCCTTTCCTAAGAGGTCTCCAAGGAGCTGCATTTCAAACTCTCATGAAATGCAGAAAGCAAGAATTGGTTTGGGAGGATGGTAGCCCTCATGGGAGGAGTACCAAAGAAGAGGAGAAGTGGCAGGGTGTTTACATCATTGGGAAAAAAGGAGAAGGGATACATATTGCTAATATGACATATATATCAGTCATGATACCTTCATCACATGAGTCATATGATGTAAGCATAAGGGGGCAACAAGCACTTGAGTTGCTTGGGATTGATGGGAGAGAGCACAAGCTGATTTGCTCTCATATGATTGATAGTGTTGCAGGAGTAGAGGAGGGCATTCTCATAGTGCAAGGGGGTCACTCCTTAGCTGGGATTGATTGGGAGGTATTTCCCTCTTGGGAGAAGCTTCATATTTGCAGTAGCATCACCAGAGTTGTTATTGACAAGGAGCATGCCAAGGAACAAATATTGGCATGGGAAAGAGCCTTTTTGCATGAGTTCACAGCGCTGTCATTTGGGAGGAGGATCACCTGCATAGATCCATCTATCATCTCACTTCCAGCTTATGGTAAGAGTCTTGTGTGCACCTTTGATGATTTACATACTCTTATCATTATGATACAATGCAGGGCTTTTCAAAGGGGCAGATTTTTCATGTTGCTCCATGAGAAAAATTGGGCCAAACTATGTGATGGAGACAACCATATTTTATATGGCCTTGGGCAAGTGTTACCTTCTATGTATGTTCAACATTTATATTTATCCATTTACCATGCATTATCAGATGTAAGAACATACATTGTTATTTATGAGCTGAGAAACAACTTGCCATATAATTTCTCAAAGCAGCAGTTTGGGAAACTGCACTGTGACCACTTGGGAGACTATTGGTACATCTTTGCACAACATGAAACCTTCAGTACTTACCTCATTTTATTGCTAAGTATGGTCTCCTTGGTTGATATTGTTGTTATCTCAATGGAGGACATGATCAGAGGAGAGACATATGGGATGAATGTGTCCTTGATGAGGAGAGACTCCCATATTTTCTGCAGTACATGTTCTAAGGGTAACATGAGAGGAGGCATGGCTACAACCACATATTTGCTTCTTTGTGGGGAGAGCCATGGGCTTGGTAATTTTATCCATCCATTGTATGTATATGGGCGGGTACTTGACCTTATGTTGCTGATTCACTCATCTATTTACTATTTAGTAGTAGATGTGATATTTGTTGTGCAATACTTGCCATGTTATTTTCTGCAGCTGCAGTGGATGAGGTTGCATTGTGACCCTATGAGGCATTGTTTGCATTTTTCTGCACATGGTATAACCTACAACAAACATGTCATGGGGGCATTCTATGGTGATCTTGTCCTATTCATCATAGATGACATGTCTTGGGCCAGCCGGATTGTCAATGATGGAGGAGAGATCCTTGGGGGATTACTCTTCATCTTTCCATTTGAGGGCAATACATTTGAAACCCATGATCAATACATACTCTGCACCTATCATAAGTGTAGAGGAGGATAGCAAAGGGGCAGGCTATAAATCTTTCCATGATCATATTTCAACCCACCTTCATTTCTGGAGCTCAAGGTGGAGGGAGATTTTCCATGAGTTGCTTTGTTGGGAGGAAGCTTATTATTTTTTTCATGATTGATGGCTTGAGGATGGGAGATTCATATGGGGATGATAAATTCCATTGTATATCAGACCTCATGCCTCAAGGAGGCCCTTAGACAGCTCTTGTTTCCTTCATGGATAGTTATTTCTACATGATAGCTATTTGGGAATGTTCACCCAAAGGCTAGATTGCATATGTTGGAGGGACACTATGAAGACTTGATTGCTGATATGGCATCCTTTTCTTGAGGAGATAATCACGTAAGGATGCTATAGGAGGAAGGGCAGAAAGAAACTCAGTCCATCCTTGCAATAGCTTGAGGGCAAGCAATATTTTGAGAGGGGAGGACTGTAATGTTCCAAATTTTTATGGAACATTAAATTTTGTTAATTTTATGTGAAAGATGAATAAAATGGGTAGGGGACCCATTCTTTGCATGATTAGAGAATAAAAATCCTCTTAGTATGAAAAAGGATCATGTTTGGAGCTGGATTTCACACCCCCATGTGTGAAAGGAGGTTTTTGCATAAAGGCTAGGCCAAGGTGGACCAAGTCAAACTGCGTTGGCATGAGTTGGAAAGCACAAAGGTGGGGCAACGTAGTGAGGAAGGAGGGAAGCTTTTAGAGGAAGGGAAACCCTAATTCGAAGTAGGGTCCATGGAGGGAGGCTCACTTGTTTAAAAGAGGAGCAAGGCAACCATTGAGATTATCATTGATCATTTTAAATTTGAGTCTTAGAGACTTGTTGTTGCCTCTTGCTGTTCAACAGAGCTGCAGTGCCTTCGGGCACGAGGGAGTCCTATTTAGGAATTCCTCTCCTTCTTGAGGAGATCCTGAAGGATTGCACTCCATTCCCCATATTAAGGCATTCAGGACATAGCTTCAGTCATCTACATCAGCACAGTTTCTGTAGCAGACATTGTGCAGTGTTGCTGGGTGTTGCTGGGGAGGTTTCCACACACCATCCAGAGCTAGTTTTCCAGTGGAGGGAGGTTCCATCCCTTGGGAGATCAGCAAAGGGGTTTTACGAGCAGATCCCACCATCTTTGGCATCAGGCCAACCACATTCCATCATTGGTAGTGCAGTCCCTCTCTTAGACAACGTTCTTCTTGGTGAATATTTGCTGTGAGGGATTATCTGGCATTTTGGAGGGTGAAATCTTGGTGAAAGGATCGACCTTTCACTTCAAATTTCCATTGGAGGAGGGTTCTTCATTTTTTGCAGCCATTTTAGCCTTCTCCATGTATTTCCAGCTTTTGAGTTGCAGCTGCTACTGCAACTCTAGCATTTTTGTATTATAGCATTTTTGCATAGATTGCAGCCAATCCTTTTAGAGGATTGATGTTATGTATTTTCAGGGGTTGAGATCTTGCTCCCCCTTATTTATTTGAGCCTATCATTTTCATATCATTGTATTTTCATTATTTATGCAGCAGTCTCTCACGTAACTGCCCAGTCATGGCCTAGGGCTTTCTTTATACATCAGTGTTTCTCATATTTGCATGTACAATTTTCTTGAGGCTTGTTGTGCCTTGCTTGAGTGATCATTTCCTCAAGAAGTTGTATATTTTATGTTGCTATGATCTAATATGATGGCCATTGGATTCTCCAACATTTCATGTGTATATGTATCACTGTTATTTCCATTTGATGTATTTGTTATTGCTGTAGCTGCAATGTTGGGGTTATCTTAAGAGATTCCCAATCTTGTTGTTTTTCCCTCTTGGGGATATTATCCCTTGACAAAACTCTATAGACAGAGTCTGCTAGTGGGCTAGGTAGCCTCCGGAGCTCATCCTTCTTTATGAAGGTGACAAATCCAGTAAATGCCCCTACAATCTATCTCTGGAATAGATTTGCTTTGTCGATTGATAATGTTTCTAAAAAGGAACATTACAGTGTCTCTTGTGTTTTTGGTAATTGACTTGATGAAAGACATAATAAGATAAGAAGAGAATACATAAGTAAAAAAAGTAAGCTCACAAGTAATTATTAAGAAAATAATTTGTATTAATCATTGCCCTACCAAATTTTCAAAAAGTGGATAGTGGTTAGTGGGTTCATGAGTTAAGGGATAGGTGGGTGGTGGGTTAGAGGTCAGAGGTTATTGATTAGGGGTCAAGGGTCAGTGGATTAAGAGCCAGTGGTTAGGGATTAGGGGATTTATGTTAGTGGGTTATTAATCGATGGGTTAAGGGTAAGTGGCAATGGTATATAGAGTTAGCAACATCAACCGTGGACAATCATTTTCAATAATGCTTAATTATATTCAATTATAGTTAGCCACATATAATCATTGTCAAGTAAAATTGACCATGGTTAACCATTAATGTGTCAAAGGTAGTGAGTTTGAAACTTAATGGGATGTTGAAAAGTTTGATGCAGGACCAACCCCATGGTTGTAATTTATGGAATGATACAATCAATATTAGTGTCCCTGGAAAAATAAAAGGAGGAAAAGTCATAGTAATTTATGCCATCTATGAATAAGTCATCTTGTGTTAGGTCCCTATAAGACTAATATATCCCCTTATTGTTATTGTCAGTGTACCCCCTTATTGTTATTATTGTACCCATGTAGTCCTCATCGTGTTATTATTGCGCCCCACAAAAGGCCACTACTGCTATTGTTGTGCCCTTACATTATTATTGTTATGTCGACTTTGATTATATTGTGACCCCTTTCACTCCTATATATAGAAAGGATGTTTTTTCATTTGAATCATCCAAGAATTGTTCATTTATGTATTGTAAAGGAGGTTTCTCCTTTGAAGTGGATAATTTTTAAGTCGTTGATCTATCTTTTCTTGTATTCTATGATCTGGTTGCATAACATTTGGTATTAGAGCTTTGGATTCTAGGGTTTCGCTTCTTAAAACAGGACACCTTGGAATTTTCAATATAACTTCTTCTTTTTCTACGAAGCTTCAGAAGTTGAAATTGAAACCACATGTAGTCGAAATTTGGGTGAACTTTGTGCCAGAATTTCAGATCTTGGCTTGCTACATTTTCGGAGATATGATTCGAGGAAGTTAGGGTTTTTGCAAGCTCCGAAATTCAGTCTCAAACATGCGACCTAGGGATAATTGTCATAAATTTACATGCACTTAAGAAATTGAGACCTTACTTAATGGAAAGACACTTCAAGGTAAAAAAAATCATGATAGTCTTAAATATTTTTTAAAACAAAGATTATATTCAGAAGAGCAACGAAAATAGGTCACGAAGATGTTGGGATATGACTTTGAAATCATCTACAAAATAGGGAATCAAAATGTTGTTGCAGATGCACTCTCAAGAAAGGATGAGGATGTGGAAGCATTTATTTGTGCCATTTCTATTATCCAACCAGATTGGGTAACTGAAGCAAGGGATGAATGGAATAATGATGAAGAAGTGTGGGCACTCATTCAAAAGTTGTAGCAAGATCCCAGTACATCTGATACATTTAGTTGGAAAAATTATTCATTATGTTACAAAGATTGCTTATATCTTTGTAAGAATTCCCAACTCAAACAAAAGATTCTTTTGGAATTTCACACCTCTCCCATAGTATGGCACTCAGGATTTTTAAAAACATACCGCAAGGTTAAGATGGATTTTTTTGGGATGGCCTTAAGTCTAATATTCAAAATTTTGTGGTGGAATGTTTAGTTTTCCAACGACAAAAAAAATTGAGAAAATTAATACCTCGAATATGTTACAACCTCTATCCATTCCAAGTCAACGTTGGCAGGAGGTTTCAATGGATTTTATCACAGGTTTACCCAAGTCTGAAGGAAAGAGAGTCATTATGGTGGTAGTTGATAGACTTACCAAATATGCACACTTTTGTGCATTTTCGCATCCATATAAAGTGGGTACAATTGCTACTGCATTTATGGAAACAATTCAAAAGATACATGGAAACCTAAAGATTATTGTAAGTGAGAGAGATCCCATTTTCACTGGAAATTTTTGGACATAATTATTGTCTTGTCTGGGTACTCAACTAGCTCATAGCTCATCTTATCATCCT
This sequence comes from Pinus albicaulis, assembly GCA_034641835.2. Taxonomy (NCBI): domain Eukaryota; kingdom Viridiplantae; phylum Streptophyta; class Pinopsida; order Pinales; family Pinaceae; genus Pinus; species Pinus albicaulis. Next base: position 416,249,427 of record CM076577.1, read on the forward strand.
CAATCTGATGGGAAAACTGAGATAGTGAACAAATGTTTGGAATGATATCTTCGTTGCTTTGTATCTGATAAATAGACACGATGGGTCAAGTGGTTACCTCAAGTTGAATGGTGGTATAACACCTCCTTCCATACTGCAGCAAAAATGACCCCATTTATGGCACTTTATGGATATCATCCATCGTCCATCACATCATATTTAAGAGAAAATTCTAAGGTTCAAGCAATGGACGATCACATCGAGCATCAACAACAAGTTCTCCAACTCTTAAAGGATAACCTCACTTTGGCGCACAATCAAATGAAACAACATGCATATCAACATCGCAACGAAAGAATTTTTGATGTAGGTAACTCGGTATTTTTATCGCTACAACCATACAAACAAATGTCCCTCAAGAAAGCTAAGAAGGATAATAAATTATCACCAAAGTATTATGTTCCTTACAAGGTGTTGCAAAACATTCGTACTATGGCATACATATTGGAGCTTTTGCCATATTATCTAGTGCACCTAGTTTTCCATGTTTCATGCTTAAATAAGGTTATAGGTGATAAGCTCCCAGTTCAAACAATATTTCCAGAACTTGATGAGGAAGGAAAAATCATATTGGAACTTGAAGCAACCATGGAAACAAGAACTTGACAGCTACGAAATCGATCAATTTCATAGTATCTCATCAAGTGGAATAACTTACCCGCTGAAGATTCCTCGTGGGAGGATGAGAATTTTATACAGAAACATCCGGAACTACTCAAGCATTGAGGGTAACACTTTTTTGAAGAAGAGGGGCATGTTAGGTCCCTATAAGCCTAGTGTATCCCCTTATTGTTATTGTTAGTGTACCCCCCCCCCCCCCCCCTTATTGTTATTATTGTGCCCCATAGAAGCCCACTATTGTTATTGTTGTGCCCTTACATTATTATTGTTATGTTGGCTTTGATATATTGTGACCCCTTTGAATCCTATATATAGAAAGCAATTTTTTCATTTGAATCATCCAATAATTTTTCATTTATGTAATGTAAAGGAGGTTTCCCCCTCGAAGTGGATAATTTTTAAGTCGTTAATCTATCTTTTCTTCTATTTTTTTAGTTGTTTGCATAACATCTTAAATCAACCCTATTCAAGATAATGACTTTGAGAGAGCTAATCACTAACAAGGAAACCAAAGATGGGGTGATTAATATGGGAAAGGAGAAAATATAGGGTAGAGGAGAGACTACCTCAAGATAGTTAAGATAGGGGAGAGAGAGAGAGGCAATGATGCAAAGAATGAGAAGAGAGTAGTACCAATTTCTTGATGTAAATAATATTAAAGGAAAAAGACACAAATTGGCCTCTCAAAGGTCCCATTGTGAGATAGAACTTCATTCACCTTTGAAAACCCTGTTAAAATATGTAGACCTCCTTAGACTAGTATAACCTTGTGATTTCAATGAAAGGTTATGCATGGAAAGCATTCCTTTCCCTGGGCATCAAGAGGACCAAGGAAAGAGGGAAGAAATAAGAGGAAATGGGTAAATAAGGGTATTAGAAGCGAGAATAATGGAGAAAGGAGACCACCACGAGTCAGTTAGGGTGGGTGAGGAAGAAAAAAAATGATTAAGAGGATGGGTGATCTAATTAGACATGTAAAAGGATGCTCCACATGTCCCGGGAGAAGAGGCATGCAAGGTTAGAAGAAGATTCTAGCCTACAGAAGCGGATTTATAGGGTTAATCAAGTACAATAGGAAGTCTAGAATAATCTTGGAGGGATAAGACTTAGAAGTGGAATTAAGAAGGAAATAATGTAAGTACTTTAAATAGATTAAATTTTACCTTCATGAAATAACAAGAAATTGCCCATAAATGTGTAAGGGAGATACATCATCACATCTAAGCAAGGAAGATAAAGAAGGTTGGTGTACTCAAGGTCTATTGGAAGTCTAGTCTTTAATTTGTTGAAACCCTAAAGGGTCCAAGGAAGAAAATAAAATAAATTAGTAGTGAGGGTGTGAAAGAAACGATTTGCTCCAATATTAAGGTCATACCCTGTTGTACTATACAACACCCCCCATTTACTTTAAATAAATGGGGAACCTTTAAAAATAAATAGAAATTTATGAGCTTGATTTTATCTTAGTCTAAGTCTAAAACTTCAGGAAATAAAGGTTTTTCCCTTTTCGCTTTGATTCTAAAAGCGCTCATCACAAATCACATAACTACAAGCCGAATAAGTTAAAACATATATAAGTGTTGCGAATTTTGATATGTGCTACAACATTTTCGAGTTCTATAAAATTCCTATTATGAATGCTTAAAAATACCTTTAAAGAGAAATCACATCGCGCCTTTTAAAAAGAATCAACTTATGGCAATTCGAGAAAATATTACGATGGGTCGGACCCGACGAAACAATAAAGAAACAATTATAAAGCTCCAAAGGTCTGATAAATCACATCAGTATGATTCCTTAGCGCATTTCACTTTTCACGACGAATAACCAAATGTAAAGTTTTATTACCGCATGGAAATTGCGATCTGCGATTTGCGCAGATCGCATTTCGCAAAATTCATCGGTGACGAAAAACATAACTAATGGTAATGGTTTAAATCTGTGATGTGCGATATTAACACTTATTACTCAAGTGTGCGAAATGATTCATATATAATCAACCTGATATAAGATCCAACATCTTAAATCGATAGGTTAGACATATTAAGTAAAGGTGTGTAAGAGATTTGATAGGAAGAATTATGGGTTATTAACGACATTTAATTGGAGTAAGGTTCGAAAGATTGATATCTACTTCGAGCGTGTTTAGAATAATTGAGCGGCAGATTTTTTATTGTATTGTTTTAGTCCTATCCTTCTCTCCATTCATCTTAGATCTGAGTTTACTCTGTTCACTTGAATTCAGGAAACCACCTAACGGAGTGAGAATAACTATAATGACAAAGAAAGGAAAGGAAATTTCCCAAACATCCGCCGTTGAAGACTCAGACATGCCTCCATTGTTCTCAGATATGACTTGCAACAAGGATTGCGACAGTTCTTCATGGGAAGCAATGTATCAACTCTTTGAGGATGAACAACCAAGGGTAATTGTCAAAATAGCTATAACAAACGTGTCAATATCCTCAGACCCGTCCTACTTCGATGTTGCATGCTTGTTTCTTCACAAAGTAGCAACGAGGACAAAGATTCTCGCCTACATAGATATGGTAAAGTGGGTAATTGACCACCTTAACATAACAAATAGGTCATTCAAGAATTCAAAGTTGGAGAATATTGATTCACTCACTGCGGAATATTTGAGGACAATGTACCAATTGCCCATGTCGCAGAAGAATTATGATAAATCTTTTGTCCAAAGCTTTACAAAGAAGCATACATACCTGATGAAAGTTATAAAGGGATGGAAAGATGGCAAAGGCAAGCTAAAACGGGACAATCTCGGTATGTACCCGATAACACAGTTACCATCCCCTTAGTGCTATGTTGCTGGAATGTTATGTAGATTGTTTTCAAAGAAATATACCATTAGGTTTTTTGTAGACTGGGTCCCTTTAATTGACACAATCGTCAATTCTTCTATTATGAATTGGGCGAACATCTTATCTGATAATTTGGCCAGAAATATCATGGATTATAGAAGTAAAAGAAGTATTTCCTCTAGGGCAATACCCCCCTTCTACATGAGTGCTTACATTATGGACGCAATTTGCTTTTGTTCAAGTTTTCCTATCATGGGATGGAAATGGACAACCCAAGACCCCACTCCAATCCATATTTACCACAGAGCCCTTTGGGAATCCGATTTCCATTTACACTTTTATAAAATTTGCAATGGAGTCATGTTACCTATGCATCGGATTATCTTTAATGAAAAATCCCCTAGGATTTCTAAAGAGGCTAGCACAAACATTTTTCTCATTGCTATATGGTTTGTTGATGAGAATTTCACCTATATTAGAGTTTTCGGGAGTTATACTTCTCCCCGTGTTTACCCTATTATGTTCCTGATAAGCTCCTAGCTAGGGAAATTACTTACAAACTTGTAGTAAGTGGCATTTCTAAGCAACTCAAAGATGCCAAGAAGGCCATTTGGCCTACTTTCCCTTTGCAGTATGATACTTTTTCACTTTTCAATATTGGTCGTGCATTCAAGGAAATTTCAAATGTTACTTTATTAAATTTGGTTGTTATGCCAAAGAGGCCATTCGACCCAAATGATGTGATTAAGAATCTCACCACTGAGCTTAAATTGAAACCTTTCTTGAATGAGATAGATATATTTGATGATTTTTTTAAAGGCATGGAGAAGTTCACTGATGTACTGAAAAATGCATCCAGTCAGCTCGATAAAAATGACTTTAAAGCTTTCCAAGCATATAGAAATAAGAGGTTGGAAAGAATTCCTTTGGATTTATTATTTATTGAAGATGTCAACAGACCAACTCCAAGCATTAGTCTAGATAATGAATCCAATGACATGTCTGAAGATGAATCCCAAGAGAAATCTAATCCCGAGTCATGGCAATCACAACATAATTCTCAGAATTCAGATCACTCTGATAATGAATCTGACAACATGAATGAGAGCCCAGCGAAAATAATTGATAAAGTGGTCAAAGGGATTGAAATGCAAACAAAATGAGGAATTAATGGGGCTAGATCATCTTTTCAAGAATTTCAACATATACAAAATACACCCTATCAGGTAGAGAAGTCTCAGCCAAAAGGTTTGAAGAATGAATGGGAAAAGCTTTCCAAGGCACTACAAACACCACAACCAAAACCTAATATCAATGACTCCACAAGTTTTCAAACGCCAGAGCATTCTCAGAATTTAGTGGAAACTGCAATTCCGCTACAACAGGTACCTGAAGTTCATGATAAAGATATCATTCCGGCATACCCTACAGAGCGGATCGTTTTACAAATTGAAGAGATACCCTCACTTGATGTCTTCTACAGTCCCAGTCATAAGGTTGTATTTAAGAGAAGAAAGAGGAGAAGAATGGATGAAACAATTTCAAATCTTATGAATGAATCTATTGACGTTCTATGGAAAGACCCTTTGGTTGATCCTACATAACATTTAACTAAGTTATCAAAATATGCAGGAGCATATGCTACTACTACAAGACAAAGTACAAAAGTTGGAGAGACAAAAAGAAGAAAAAGTACAAGAGTTGGAGAGACTGTTAGAACAAGAAAAGTTTAACTACAGCAAGCAGATGGAAATGAAGATGTCTCAGTTTCAAAATGATTTTGAAAGAATGAATTTGCAATACCAGGTGTAGATTACAGAGAAAGAAACACAACTTGAAGCAACAATGGACAAATTGAAAAGCCAACCTCAAGTAGAGATGTTTATAGAAGAAGCACTATAAATGAATGCAAAGCTAAAGCATTAGCAAGAAACCTTTTGTCAACAAGCTTCAATCACTAGCTCTTAATGTGATACAAGCAAAATCCCAATCCAACAAGTTGCTAACAGAAGACTTGAATGCGAGAAATTTGAAAAGAAAATCAATGAGTTCATTCAGTGGCAAGGATCTGACTTGAGAAATAAAGTTGACCTACCTCAGATAGACAAATTTCACAAAGAGATTTTATTTAAGGATTGGGAATTACAATTGAGGCAAACAGAAACAACAATGGCAAAGGCATCAAGGTTAACAAATGAAATTATTGAATCTGTTAATGAACAACTTTTGAAATTTGAACTTATTAATGAATCCACAACTAAAGTGCTCTCATAACTCAAGCCATTAGAAGCATAGTGGATGCAAAATACAGAGATGCAGGAGGAAATGATTTAAAAGATAAATAAGTTTGATCAAGAAAATTATTGGAATTTTCTAATCAAACCTTATCATCAGTGCCTAAATCTTCAGTAATTAATTGATTCAACAAAGAAGTCGCAGCCAACACTTTCGAATGCAGTGTTCAAAGGCCAGATCAGATCAGGAATTTTGCAGCCAGCTTAGCTAAAGCCAATGGTGGATATTTGTCAGCTCCGAGATCAAATGCGCAAAGAGGATCAACACACGTGATCACGTTGTTATTTTATTTTCCTAGATTGTGGTTTAAGTTTACTCCTTACAAGGATGGTTGTTTGAAACCTCCGATATTTTTATGTAATAATCTATTTTTAAACATATTATAGTTGAGTATTTAAACTCTTCTCATGCATTTAGAGAAGGGTCCAAAAATTTGTCAAAAAAATTTGCAAAGAATGCACTTCTGTAAGTTTGTAAATGCTTTGATGGATTATTGGAATGAAATATGTTATTTTTTGACATTTGAAGTTGCTTAACTTATGTTGCACTGTTGTACTCTTTAAATTGCTTGAAAGTGAAGAGGAGCATAAAACTACTATCATTTTATATGAGTAGGACCTCGTATATATGGTACTTCTACACGTTATATTAAATTTTGCTTTTTAGATTGCCAATTATCTTTTTATCTGCATTATATATTTGAATTGTTATCATAAATGAATTTTAAATGCACTTTTGTACTGATATCTGTTTATAATTTCTTATCTTATATATAATCAAACATATAAATGTGATATACACTTCACAATTCTTTTAATCAATCTACTTTTTAAAAAGAATTATCATTACATAATTTTCATCTCTTTCAAATTTTAAATAATCTTCATTACTAATAGTTGGAAGATATATTTTTAGATCGCATAAAGGAAGAAACACCCTGGGTATATAGAAGAATATATATTTTAGATAAATGCATATGATAGATTAAAACATTTCCCATTTGCATGTTATATAAGCAAAACACACCCCAAAATCATCCTTATTGGCAAATTGGTCCCTTTATCCACAGTCGGAGCCACCACACCACGTGGAAAAGGACTTTCTCTAAGGTCTGGACTGGGTGGTTTTCCCCCATGTTGTTGCAATGGAATTCCGAGGCCTCAACGTTCCATGATAAACAATGACTCCTTTGATGTCTGATTCATAACATATCTTGATGAAGAATAAATTAACCACATTAGCCTTTCGTTCCTCTACGAAATGGATGTAGGAGATATAAAAAGAGAGGAAAGGGGACCAATATTGTGCAATTTAAAGAGAAAGACCTCAAAAATTACTTTAACTATACAATCCCTCTCATGAGGATGTGCTTGAATGATATCCATGTGTTGGAGACTTGAGAGGAAAAACTCTATATTGGGGAAGATAATGGAGGAGGTGAATACCTAGGCCAGGTATTGGAGGGAGGATAGAGGGTGAAGGAGTTAAGAGGAGCTCCCTATTAAACTCGAGAGATACATATGATCTTATGTAAGGGCACGGGAACATTTACATTGGTGATATTAAGGGTCAATTCCTAGCCAGGTTGATCTAAGATACACCTACCTAGTGTTTTAAAGGAGCTCAAGTGGAGAGATAGATAAAGGATGTGCCTTTTAGGATGAGAGACAATCACAATTCCAATCCAATGTGATGTATTTCCTGGCTCACCAAAGGCACTCCTAATAATATAATTTATATATGTGACTTTGGGACTAGGCTAGCAAAAAGAAGGATCAAGGTGAGTTATCCTTTTCTTCTTTGGAGATTTAGGAGGAGACTCTTCTTCTTAATCATCATAAGAATCAAAGTTGTTCTCAGAAGAAACCTTCTTGTTCTTCTCATGAAACTTTACATCAATGTGATTAACTGTAACATCCTTGTAGATCACAAGATTGAATTTTTCTTCTATGATGGCAGTGTTAGATTCAAGGTTTTATAAATTTGGAAAATTTTCATGTTTAACTACTCAAGTTTTAAGATTTATCTGTGCAATGAAATTCAAGCATGTGATATTTGAACCACATGGAAATATTCATGGTGGAGAGATTATGCTAGTCCTTAACTTCGGTTTGAAAGATGGTTTTAGACTCAATTTTGAGTGAGGATACTTTTGTCACTCCATCGTACTTCTATTGAAGACTCAGGGCTTAAGTGTTTTAACCATGTTGTCTCTTGCAACAAATTTAAAACAATAATTTTCTATTCAAAGGAGGTAATTGATGGCATCTTTAATTGAGTCAAAATCACTTTATGTAAGTTGTCACCTATTGCCTTGGTTTAAAGCACTCGTAAAGAGGTAATAAAGTGTTTCTTATTGTAAAATTCTCATTAAATCACGTGAATACTTCCACCATCAATGATTAAGGATTGAAATTTTTTCATTGTATTCTTATTTAAGGTTTGCAATGGTAAACATATTGGATTCATTATCTTTGGGAGCATCAGAGTGTTAAGGAATTGGTTTCATCAAGAGGTGAAAGTTGCAAATTGACCAACTGAGGGGATAAGAAAACTATTTAAGGTAATCACTTGTTAAGGATCAAATAAAGAGCTTTACGGTGATAGTATTCCCAGTTATGATCTTGAAACACATTATTACAAATAATTTTGAGTGATGCTCAAGATCCTCCCAGATAACACAATTGAAGTTAGGCATTTTAAGGAAGTTTGCGGGAACCATATTATTATAATCTAAGGGGCAAATTGTTGTCTGAATATTTGAACATACTAAGGCCTAGATGAGGCATGCCATTTTATATTGTTGGGGCTTGTATTTTGTCTAGGGTAATCATCACAGGGGAGTGTGTTTTTATTTGAGGTGGTTTTCCACCACCACTTCTTAGTTTAGGATATAGAGTTTTGTTATAAGAGGGAGGGACATTTACCATGGTCATACACAATTGTTAGGGTCCCTCGAAGTTAAATATTTGAGGTTATGTCATTTTGGCATGAATTCTTGTCTAGGTGATGAGGGGGATGTTTGGATGTGATCATGTTTTTTTTCTGATGGGGAGAATTTTGGGATGTGTGCCTAGTTAAGATGTCAAATAATTTTCTAATGTGTGTTTAGTTAAGAGATAAAAAAAATACTGTAGTGTGTGCATAGTTAAGAGGTCAAAATCATATTGTAATGTGTGCTTATTTCAAAGGTAAAAAGCATATTGGAATGTACACTCGGTTCATAGCTTGTGTAAAAACCAACATGAATACTTGATTCACATTTGGTATTTTAGTGGATAAACAATTGGATGAGAAGGAAATTCTAAAGGTTCGAAATTTTTGGGTGGGAAAGTGATATTTCCTTGGTTGATGTCTGGAGAGGTTCAAGAAATTTGTTTTTGATTTTGCATGTGTACTTAGCTTGTTTTTGTACAATTCATAGAAATACCAAGACTCAGGGATTTGAATGACAAATAAATAGTTCAAGGGGAGATCAAATATCTAGTAGGGCCTTGTCTAACAAGCAAAGGAGACACTAAAAAGGAATAAGGGAAGAGAAATGGAAAATTCAATAAGTGGATCTAGCGAGGAAATTAGGGGAGGTTTGGATGAAGGGTAATAATCATCGATATGAGAGGATGGGATATCCTCTTTTTGAAGAGAGGGGTAGGTCTCAAGCCAAGCAAGATGCTAAATATTTTTAACATGAGTACCTCATGAAAAGTTAAGACCTTGAGAGCACTCTAGTTCAAAATATTGAAGGGGATCATAATGATGAAAAGGGTAAGGGGGAACCTTCCATCTACTTTCCCATGTTGATTGTTCTAACCTAAATGGTTCCATTACTAAGAAGTATAAACTAAGGGAGGGAACATTCTATGTGGGGATATTCTGGTGTAACATTGGAGACGAAGAAGGGAAATATTCCCTCTCTCCAAGATAAGATATACAAGGGTCCTTGTGGGAGAAGAGGGTAACACAAAAAGCAACATTCACTCGAGAGAGGGAAGGATTGATTGGAACTCCCTAATGGATTCACCAAAATGTATGCGACACTTAGAATGAGGCACCATGCTACCAAAAAGGGGAACATGGAGAGAGTGGAATCACTACTTATTTTTAGGAAAAAACCAAAAAACACTGGTAGAGGAAGAGAGGGAGAAAAGAAGAGAGAAGGCTAGTGGATTAATTAGGTTTCCATGATTGATTATGTGATTAAGGAATGTATATTAATTAGGATAATTCAATAAGGGTTTGACAATAGGTAATATGTAATAAAACTTAACAAAGGATGAGGAATTATTTAGGGTTATTTTCTAGTCTCCTTTTGTGAGTGAATTAACCTAACTATTGATGAAAAGAAATGAAGATGAAGCAACTTACCAAAAAATGTGATGATATAGGTGTTGAAATTTACTGGGTTGAAGACAAGAGATGTGGTATTTCCCTAATAGAGAATTACTCCACTCAAACATAGTTGAAAATGTTACTACACCTTCCTAAAAAATAAACTTGATCCCACACTCCAATACAATTAAACAAAACACCATAGAACTACCATATAAAATCATGAAACAAAGGAGTTATATGGTGAATTAGTGAGCCCTCAAAAAGGTGATACCTCCCTCACTTTGGCTACATTGTAACCTCCCTTGAGGTGGAAGAGTTGAATTTCCATGGTGTGAGAGAGGAAAAATCCAATTAAGATGATGTAGGGGAATACAACAGGGCTTTAAGGAAGAACCTAGTCCAACAACAAGAGATCATGATTAAGGTCTTGGTGAAGACATGAGCAAGCAATTTAGGAGTATGGAGAAATACCAAAAGAGTTGGATCGATATTTTGACTAATTTGAAAGTGGAAATTAAAAGGAGTTACTAAGAGGATAAGGGTTATATCAATTGGCAAGTAAACAACCTCGAGGCATAATTGAACATTGCCCTAATCATTGGGTGAAGCGTTCAATATGGAGGATATATATCACAACTAATTATAGTAAAAATTGGGCTCAAAGGTTTATATTGTAAGTATTATCCTCAAACAACACACTCTATACTATAGAATGTAACACACAAAAAGGGTAGAACACAATAAGTGGCGATTCACTTAGTGTTAATAAGTTGGGAAGGGTTAATTAAGGTTTGACCTAATGGACCTAAAATTATGCATATTGACTAACTTCGGGCTAGATTAAGGGGATGGAGCTCAAGGAAAATCTGAAATAGTGGGTGAATATCCTAACTAAGTTTCCTAAAGGTTTAGTAAGTGAGAGAGTAGGGAAGAGGCAACAGGGAACTCTTCCTAAGAACCAAACCTCTCAGGGAGGTTTCACATCTAGGATAAGGTGGGGTGATTAAAGGGGGAGTAATCCAACCATATAAGAGAATTTATGTGAAGTATAAGAAGTAACTAAGTCATCATCAGAATGGTCACCTATGGAAACAACACAAAAGTAGGCTACACCATGGTACCTCTAAATCAATAGGTGTGTGTGAGTATTAAAGTGTGAAATCCATGCACTACATTTCGTGTTGTTGTTGACACTCTGTAGGAGATGAAAAGCATACTTTATATCCTCAATATTAACTTGTCCATGATCATAAACCTCATGAAGCAACAATATTATCACCACTAATTAGGATGGAAATTTACAATTGGTGAATAGTATTTGTTTAATTGTAACCACTAATGCATACCATTTAACGGTAATAGGTAAAAATAAGTTCAAACCCCAATTGAACCGTAGCAACTACACAAAGATGGGGCAGGCAATGTATGCATTAGACATTCCTAATAAGTGAAGGCTTCAAGAGGTTGTACATATATCATGCTTAAAGCAAAGCTCGATGATGAACCAATGACTTAGACATGTGTTCCATTCGTAGATGTTAATGTATAATCATATTGGAGCTTAAAGGTATTTTCAAAGAATTAGTGTTACTCATTTGTTAACAACAAATTTTGGATACATGATAAAGTGGAATGGCCTTACAAAAGATGAAGCAACATCGGAGTTAGAAGTTTTTTTTGTCGAGCACACATATTTGGCCGTATTGAAGTGAAACATGCTTCATGGGAAGAAACCAAATTAAAAGCTTTTTTTTTTTACTTTAGTATAATCATGTTTAGCTCGCTTAGTTGAAGTGGTACCTTTTAGAATATATGTTATGAGGTTCAAATGTTCCATTATATCTTTCAGGTAACTTGAATCATAGAGCATATCCTCTTTTCAACATGGATAAAAGGATGGTTTTTGCCACGAGAGTTGGGAAACATAATGTTGCACATGATTCCAAATACACATTTCTTATTTTTTGCACTATTGTACCACCCACTTTTGATTCTCAATGAGGCCACATTAGGTCTTTTCAATTTTCTAACACTTTTTTTCAGCATTGGTCCTTGATGCTTACTTTTTCAAGTCAAATCAAAATTCTTTTAAATGGGAGGGCATGTACCACAACATCCATAGATTATCAAGCTTTATGCACAAGTCATTTCTATAAATACAATGTTTTTTAAATAGTGCTATATTTCTAAAAAGGCCACTTTGATATATTAAGGGCCTAATGAATTGTTTAGTGACAACCTTTTATTAGGGCTTTATTAGGATTTCTCCTTTCTATGGATATAAATAATGAATTTTCCTTTGTCTTATATATTTATTCTAGTTTTTCTATACAAATCAACCAAATTTAGTGTTTAATGGAGATGTCTTCCTCAATTATTTAAATTTTGTTGGTGCAATGCACCCTCGTGTGTGTAGGTTCCCCCATTGTTTCTTGATTATTTTAAATTATTATTGTCCACTTTCCAATTCCATTGAAGTAGAATCCTCCTTTGGATATAGGTTTTTTACAACAACGTTGCATGAATGTGTTTGGGAAAGGTTTGAAGAGAGGATGCTCAAATCACAAAATGGAGCAACATAAAATATGTTAAGGTCGATGAGTTTAAATGGCCAAAAAAATAGATTAATTATTTTCTCCTCACCATGATTCTCCCTTTGTTCCTTAAGATGGAAATGATAAGAAATTCACATGGGTGGATCTTCGTTTGCAGGTTTTTCATTGTTTCTACTCCATGAATTCCAATGTTCCCTTTCTAATTCCTCCTTCCCTCTCTTTATTTCTAGCTAATTTCTTCAAAAAACCCCTCTTTATTACTTCCTCCATTCAAATGCCTATTGATTAGGCATATTCATTTGCTTCAATGTTCCATAGGATTTATGGAAAGTTGTGGAACATTAAAGCGCTAAGATGAACATTCTTCTACATGCCATTCTTTCTACAACTCATATAGGGTAATGACCTTATTGGGTCATACTCATTTATTTGATTTTATATATAAATGTACTCTTTTGTGCTTATTGGGTATTTAAAAGTCCAAAAGGATGGCCTCACTAAACTATATTTTGGATAAATATAACTCTTTTATGAGAATTTTGGATGTCTAGTCTGTGCAATTACTCACTTGAGCTAGAGTTTTTGGAATCCTATAATGCTTTTAGGTACTTTCCATATTTTATTTTCTTTCTTGATAATACGCATCATATACATTTTTACATATAATCTCATGATTTTCTAATAATGTTGTGTTTATAAAAACATTTTTTGATTTTAATAAGGGTTTATCAACTCATTCATTAACTTGATCCTTTTTCGTAGGGCTGAGTTGGGTTTTCACATCTACATGGATAGAAATTGGGGTTTTCACCTGTAAGTTATAAACTTCATAGCAAGCAATGCACATACAAATTATTTTTAAAATAGGAAATTAAACAATGGCATTCACACATTATACGTAGAGTTTTTCCCGAAAATCTTTTAATTGCGAAAACCAACAAATGTTTAGAGACACACCTCTAACTTTCATCGTCCTTAACTTCATCATTTGCAATGAAATATATAGGATCCTTTGGATCCAAAACTTTAATCCATTGACGTATTTTGGATTGCATCTTTAATTCCCTAACCATAATTAAAAAATTGTGGGCTGAAAATTGTGTGCCAAAAGTTACCAAAAATGACATAAAAAATTACCCTTTTTTCCCATGTCATTTATTGATACAAAAAACTAGGATCTTTTCTTAGACTTATTCCTCCATCACTTGGATTTGTGCGTGCAATCCACTCATGGGTGTGTAGGTACCCCCTTTATTTCTTTCTTATTTTCTATTTTTATTGTTTTTCTTTTCTTTTCCATTTATGTTGGGCGAATGACCCCGTTTGACTACAATACTATTGTAAACTAGAGTAACAACTTAGTGGTTTTCATTCGTGATGTACTTCATTCTAAAAATGTGGAAAATAAAAAGGTCATTAATTAAATCCCATACATTTCATGAAGTTCACAAATGGAATGAGTTAGTTTATACAAGGAAAAGGAATCACATAATCTTGATTTTGTAATCCAATCTTTAAAGACGAAGAGGAGGAGATACACCCTTGGGGAATGTAGGATAATTCCCATCCAAATTTGTCATCACTATGGAACTCTAATAGAGTCACTTCCAACCTCATGAGGAAGATACAACAATACAAATTCAATGATGAAGTAGAAGAAAATATGTAGTTAAGTAAAGTCAAACTCATATTCCAAGTGCAGAAACAATGTGACTAGGAGGATAAGTTTAATGTAGTTCTATCACCTCTATATGTGATAGCTCGTACTTGGTGAGAAATATGGATTGCAAAAAAAAACTAGAAGAATTGTAGTGATTTTAAAAATGCATTAATTCAAGGAGAGGATCATAATTGGGATGAGACTTGTGAAGTTTAGCTCATGGATTTTCTCAAGAGGGGTAGTTTAGTTTACACCCTTATTAAAGATAAAGGGTACTTGTTAACGTTGATATTGGCAGCCCACTAAACGACCTTGACAAAATACAAGTTAAGAATTTAGGAATCCATATTGATACTTGTGAACATTTTTAGTGTGAGGGCACAGTACATTAGATGAAACTTTCCATGGTTGATGATAGACTTGAACCAAATTACTTTTATGTATATATTTTGGAGGATTAGGTGTTGTTTTAGGTATTTAGTGGAATGTTTCCTTGTGTATGTACTCAACTAACCAATGGGAGAAATTATTTTCTTTCCACCAAGATGGTCATGAGGTAACCCCTAAAGGAATTGAATATAAAATTCCTTCAACTATGGAATCCAACATACATGTCCAAATAGTTTAATAAGGGCCACTTCAATTTCATGGTTCTCTTATACTACATGGAGGAAAGTTTTCGTTGAAATATTATACTTTATTTCTATCTCCCCTACTTCAACAACATAAGGGGTTATTCTAGGAAATTGCCACATGGAATCCTCGCGATAGGGGAATGGAACATGTTATTAAGCTAAATCCAAAAATAATCCCCACAATATTGCACCTTTCTTGATATGATATTTTTTCTAGAAGTTTAAGATTAAAAGTTTAAAAGAGGAAATTTTATGAGTGTGGATGATAAATATTAGTAAGAACCCTTATATTGTATGAGTTGTCATAACCAAAAAAGAAAGGCATCCCTTATCGCCCTTATATTAATTATAGAGCACTTAATTACATCACTGTCAAGAATAAATTCCAGTACTCCACATAGATGTATTAACAGATAATCAACATGGCTCATTGTGCTTTTTTGGATTGATCTATATTATAGATATTAATAGATACTTATTTGGCTCAAGGACAAAGAGAGGTCTAGCAAGGTAGATGAGAGATGAATTATAGGCTCAAATCACAAGATCTGAATGTTTTATAAAGGGGTTTCTATGTATTAAAGGATATAGTAGAGGGGCACATTTTCATCCCACTAATTTCCAATTCATAGTAGTTGGAGGTTAAAAGTGATATTACACCAATCATTTGTGGAGATATGGACTTCATTGTTTCATGATGAAACAATTTCGACACTCTCTCGAAAAAAGTAATAACTATCAATCCTCCCTAAAGTATCGAATATAACTCTTTATCTCACTTCCCACTTTCTTGTCTTAAATTCTGAAAGTACTACTAGATATAATTCCAATCAACTCCCTAGATGTTTTGATCACTCGTTATATAAAATTCATGGGATTTCAAATTCTAGATTTTGTTTGTTATAGGAGGTGAAGTTTCTTTCTATGTTGGTCTATCTAATGATTCTACTCTTCCCTCATACAAATTTGTGTTCCTCCTCTAGTGACTAATTTTGGTTCTCCCATTTCTTCCCATGGAAGTGGGGGGGCCACTACCATCTGATGACTATAAATAACTCCTACGAAATAGCGATTTAGTTTATGACCAAATCAAGGAGTTAGGCACTTTAAAAGTAGGTTGGAAATTGACACCCAAACAAGCTTAATATAAAGCAACCAAGGACATCAAAGTAACTAGGGATTCACTTTAGGGATTGTTAGAGAACAAAATACTCAAGAGATAATTCCTCCACGAAGATATTATATATTAACATGCAAGATTTAGCGGGGCAAGATAACAAATTATCCCTCAAAAGGTTGGTGGAGTTGGATAATCATATTCTAATTATAATTCAAGAAACTATAGGCAAAGGGGATTCTTTAGTCCTTGAGCTAAAGAGGAAGTTTGGTGGTTTGAATTTAGATGGTTTATTTGATGGCATAATTACTATGTTTAATACAAGTCTCACATTAGTCAACTATTTTATTGGTGCCAAGGTATTTCTATAGTTGTACACAAAAAGAGTCTTGGTCACTCTCTAGCCTTTCTCAACGTGTATAGACCCTATGAGGGTAGGCAACAATTATAGGACAATTCGTTTTCATTAAATTATTTGTGGTGGATAGTCTCATTATTTGTTGGGGGGAGGGGGTTGTTTGAATATGAATTTGAACAAGATGAAATTTGGGCTACCAGTGTCTCATAAGGTAGAATAGATCATTACTTCATTAACAAATTTGAATTGGAAATTTGGATAAGAAAAGAGCATATCCATCTTTAACCAACATAAAGTAATAATGGATTTTGTCTAAGAGGGGTAGCTAAAAGGATAAATCAATTTCTCACACATAATTCCATTCCACAAAGGGTGGAAAGATACATAACTTGGCTTGGCAAGGTTAGATGTTGCGATCACTTTCTTAATATACTTGAACTAGGCAAGGATGGAGAACATTTTTGAGTAACTTTTAACTATAACCTTGGTTTGTATAAATAATTATATTTATTATTATTATTATTTGTTTATTTATTTTTCCAGTTAGAAGCAGTTTGAGGAGCGCCTAGGAGAAGTTGCTATTGTTTAATTTTCTTATGCATTGAGGCTAGTCAAGAAAAGGTATCCCAATGGGAAGGCAAGAGACATCAAAAGAAGGATTTCTTGCTTAAGGAGGTGGAGAAAGAACTAGAGCTAGTTTACTCTAAATAATACACTAGAAACATTGGGTGGGATTGTTCGTAATGACTTCTTCATTAGAACATAAAAAGGACAAGATTCTATTGGATAAAGTAGAAAAGAGTACAAAATTAACAGGCAAGGCTTGAGGATTGAGGCTAGTAATTATAATACCAAACACTTTTAAAAAAATTCTAAGCACGGGAGGAACAACAACTTTATTCAGGAATTAACAAATAGGAATGGCAACAAGGTTCAAGGGTTCTATGATTTGGAAAATATGGGGATTCATCACTTCAAGGAGATAATTAAAGAACTCGATAGAGTGAAATGATAGGAGATACTAAAAGTTACATCGTACTTTCCCATACATGTTAATGGAGAAGAAAATAATATAATCTACATACCAATGAATGAGTAATTCATGTTTGTACTTCAAAATCTTCATAAACATAAGAGACCTATCCCATGTGAGTGGACTACAATTTCTTTTATAAACATTTTTTTATGTTCTTGGATATGTTTTAATAATAGTTATCGAGGATATTAGGAAACAGGGAAGATGCAAG
This sequence comes from Pinus albicaulis, assembly GCA_034641835.2. Taxonomy (NCBI): domain Eukaryota; kingdom Viridiplantae; phylum Streptophyta; class Pinopsida; order Pinales; family Pinaceae; genus Pinus; species Pinus albicaulis. The sequence continues at coordinate 416,267,108 of CM076577.1, forward strand.
GGAGTTATAATTCCACCTTTGTAGTCCTGATTCCTAAGGTGGATTGCCCTAATATATTTGAATATTTAATACCTATTTCTCTATGTAAATCTCTTTATAAAATAATATCTAAGGAGATCGTTGTTAGAATTAAATCTTGCTATCTAATGCCATTTCCTTTGAACAAATGAGTTTTGTAATAGGTCAACTTATACATGAATCAATAGCCCCTACTTAGAGACGTTTGCACACAATTAAAACTTCTCATTTTCATGCCATAGCTATTAAATTAAATATGTCTAAAGCTCATGACAAGGCTTCATAGATATATCTAACTCTTCTCCTCATCCATATTGGTTTTGATCTACCTTTGATAAAATGGAAAATGGGTTATGTGACATCCTCCTCCTTTGTTGCTTTAATTAGTGGTTATAAGTTTGCATTATTTAAACCTTCTATGGGCACAGTAGGGCTGTCCTTTGTCCTCCTAAATTTTTGTTTTGGGTTTCGAAGGTCTAATTAGAGAAATTATTAAGGCTAAAATATAAAGGAAACTCTTGGGAATTAAAATTAGAAGGAGGGAACAACTAACTCGTCTACTAATTGTAGTTTATGTTTTGGTATTCTATTTTTTAATTGAAGAGGAATGTTGACACTACAAATATATTTTGAAAATCCATTTTGTTGTCAAATGGATGGAAACTAATGTTACAAAACATACCTTATATTTTCTTGAAGTGGATGCACATGTAAGGAACAATTTCGAGAATACTTTTCCATTTCCCTTTGATGATTTGAATGATGTAATTACACATTTAGGTTATTCTGTCAAACCTAATAATTATGGAAAGGTTTTATGGACATGCCTATTATTGATGATTGAGAAAAGAGAGAAATTTTGGAGTTCATGGGATTTGTATGGGAGGTAGATTAGTTCTTATCAAGTCAAGTCTAAAATCCATTCTAGTATATTGGCAACTTGTGGTTCACATTTCAAAAGAGATTTTGGACAAGATCAAGAAGGTGTGTTTTAACTATCCATGGAAGGGAAAATATCATTGCAAGGGACATTGTTTGACAAACTACAAGGTAATTTCTTTGCTTAAGGATCAGGGTGGTTGGGGCATCAAGAACATCTTCTTTTTTGGTAATTCCCTACCAAATAAGTCACTTTGGAATTTCTTGACCAATGATAGTTTATGGACAAAGATTTTATTTGAAAAATATGTTTCCATTGACACCATTGTAGGTTAGATTGGGAGGAGAATAAAGAGCACTCATAATGTATCTAACAAGTCGAAGGATTTGATAATAGCTTTACAATCATAGGCTAATTCCTTTCTAGGAGAGTTGGTTTAGGGGTGTAAGTAAGAGTAGGTATTGATGTGTTTCTAGGATGTGCTGAATGCATTCCACACACCCCCCCCCCCATCCCCTCACCCCCCCCACCCCCCCCCACCCCACCACCCGCAAAAGAAAAAGAAACAAGTATAACATTCTAGTTGAAGGAAAAAAATATGCACATTGAACAAATTTGACAATCCTTTGTTGACTTTAATGGCTACAAGCTCAGAACTTGGGCTTAGAAGCTCATTGGGCTATGTGTTGGGATGGATATTTATTTGAGATCAGGAAGGCACATGTAAGACTTTGGGATGAAGACAATGAAAGTGGTTAGGCTTATAACAAAATTGGAGGCTTATATACTGCCAAACTTGGATACACAACTTTACAAACACCTAAAGTTCAAGAAATTTGTCGTTGTGGAATAAGTTATGGAAGGTTAAAGCCCCTCCAAGGTGTAGTCTATTCCTTTGGCTTGTTCTAAAAAATAAGATCCGAAAGAAATAAAGAAGGCCCAAGCATTTACATCCTTTGTAGAAGCAATGAAGAAACTTCCCTACATTTAATTTTAGAATAGTAACACCCCTAGGATGAATCCTATGTGTGTGTTGTACATATCATGTTTAGGTTGGTGAGTTAGAAAATGTTTTGGGGCTTGTATACCTATGTACATATGTTTTGAAGCCAACGTGCCTATGCTTATATCTTTTGGGGCCAGAGTGGTTGTGTGATTTTGGGTTGGTTAGTCTGTGTGCTAAAAGATCAGCAAGCCTAGCTTTTCAACAATGCAATCACAACATGTTAATAAAATACACTATTAATACATACCAAGTTAGATAAGAGAGTATGGGCAACTAAGACTACATGATTTGGGAAAGGGGTTAAGGGATAGTTGATGTGGGGCTCCCATGAGGCTAAGTCATGATTAAAATATTCCTATAGTCAAAAGTGACACGTTTTTATTTGAGGCCATAAAGTGACTTCGTGAAGTGCCACTTGTAAAAAAGGGTGCATGCACATAAAAGGGGGGAATTTTTGTATTTCCATTCATGGTGATCATTCAATTTCATCATTCTAACCATGGTTGGTTACTAGAATTCTTGAAGGAGGAAGAGGGAGATGATCCTATGATTTTGTTACCCTGTGAATCTTGGGTGGATTTGGGGTGTGTGTGTGTGTGTGTTGGGGGGGTGGGGGGTGCGGATGGGTTTTGTTGGAGTGAGGAAAATAAGGTACTTGGAGACCCTTGAGGGTAGTTAAAACTCCTAAAGGTCATAGGGTTTTGAGATTCCCTAACTGGCCTAAGTTGCGAACACTAGAAGGGTAGTGGCACATCATGATGGATTGTGAATGTAGAGAAGTGTTAGTAATAATGTTTATTTTTAGAGATTGGTTTGAGGATTGTTGAAATATTTTCTCAACAAAATTCTCCTAATTCAGAATCTGTTGGAAGGCTCATATGCATTATATTAGTGTGATGTATCTTTGTTTGAGGATAAAAAAATGAGTAGTTTTTTTGTGGTGTGCAACTCTGATTATTGTCTTGGTATCAGAGTTGGTAGCTCTAGGTTTACTCCTAATAGAAGGGCCCAAGAAAACGTGAAAGGAGTGAGAGATTGTGAATTGTTCAGAGGTCAAGTTGATAGGTTGTTATAAAAAAGGGAGTTATTTAAATCTGTTTGAGAGCAACCATAATTCAATACAACGCTGGAGCATCAAGTTCATTTACCACAACCATTTATAGATTTTCAATGTTTGCTACTACAGTTAGATCTATGAGTTTTTCCAACATAATCGCCCTTGGAAACTCAAATTTTAACTACCACAACCTCATTACATAAGGAATTGGTGGTATGCGATCATCGGAAATGATTGTAAGAGGAATCGATCAACGAATTGATATTTGAGACAGAGTGAAACACGCTACTTATTGGTATTATTTACTGAGCCCACTCACAATGATGTTTTCTCTAATTCTCTGTCTATAGCTTTGATGTGTTCATATGAATGGGAAGATCCCATTTTTTAAGGCCTGGATGTTTAAGAAATATTATATACAGAGATCAGGTCAGAGTTGTAAATTAGCAGTAAGAAACTCGAGCCTTTACGAGTCATCATCACAAATCAAAATTTCCAAGCGGGATCTATTGTTTGATACACCATAAGAGAGGGTCTTTCATTTGGCAGGGTTTTCAGAAGGTGATGGGCCTCTTTGCTGAGTGCATGACTTGGGAGTTTTCCAATGGTCAACACATTGTTATGGGATGTGAAAAAATCACGTGGTTTAGCTTTGTCTTGGTGCTGGATGATCATCTACTTCACAGGTTGGCGTAGATGGGCATTTTATTTCTCTCACAGCTGATTTCACACTGGCAGCAAGGCTGCTCAATTTGGAAATTGACGTCAACTTTGGGTTTGAGTGGGGGTGATGTTGGCTAGGGGTTCATGGAGTCTCTATAATCGGTGGGGGGGTTCTGCCTTCTCCAGGGGGGAGATCGTATCGTTTGGGAGGGGGAAATGAATGGGAACACCATAGTGGTGGCAGACACCTATAACAATATCATCAATAATATGGCGGTGGATAAAGCTCCCTCTCCCTTCATTAATTTTTGGTTTAAATCCTATTATTTGGTTATTTAGTGTGGAAAACCGCAACCTGACTTGGGACAACCTCACTAAAAGGGGGTTCATTGGACTTGGTCGGTGCATCTTTTTTCATGCCCACTCTGAATCTATTCATCATATTTTTCTCTCACGCCCGGTCATCCATATTAAAGGCCTCAATGCATTATAAGTACATTGTCTTCCTTGGGGTCTGCCCCTTCTAGATTCAGAGCCCTGCCCTTCTTTCCCTTATGGGAAGTGTGGTTGGCCCATAATCATTTATTTTTCAAAAATTGTCTGGTGAACATTCCTTATATTCATGGGGCAATTATGATCTGGACAAATGGTTCTTCCTCCCCTTCCCTTGCCATCATGAACCTTTCCCATCGCCTTCACCCATTCCCTATCTCTTTGCCGACAATTTTTTTTTTATGGGGCTCAGCAGGGGGGTGTCCGTGGGTGTAGGGCTTGGATCAAGATTGACAATTGGGAGAGAATCCATCTTTTTTGGAATGGTGGAAAAGGTTTTAACACCAAGGCTAAGGCTTTGGCTTTATGGAGTTTTTTTTTGGATGGCATATAATCTTCAGTTATCTTCAGTGCACATTTATGGGGATTCCAAGTCTGTTCTTGATGGAATCTTTGGGAAGTCTCGTTTTGCAACCTAGTGGTTTGTAGAGGTGGATTGTTTGTATAAAAAAATTAATTATTAGGCTCAAAGATCCTCCCATGCAGCATATTTTCTGGGAAAACAATTCAAGGGTTGATCATCTCTCAAAGCATGGATTAGAGGCACCCTTTGGCAGCATCATGATTCATCATTATAAAGGCCTCCAACTGATCGATGAACGAATTGTCCCAACCCCTTGATGTTTCTCGGCACTGTTGTCTTTTCAGTGCTCCCCTCATGGGATGATGGTTTTTTGTGTCAAGTTTACAACAATTGGTTTTTCTTGAGGGCAAGCATGCTGCCTACAGGATCTGTTTCTCCTTGCTATTTTATATGTGGTTTATGTACTATGATGAACATGATAGTTATCAACTTACATTTGTTTCATATAGACTGGAATGTCTTCATTTTTTACAGACGTGGTTAGTAATGGCTATTGCTGGATAATCGAAGATGTATGTTACTAATCTATGAACTTTCTTCAGATCATGTACCTGTGTTACTCTATTATAATACATGGTGTTTTTTCCTCTCTGAAAAAGAAAGGTTACACCTTTGGTCGGAGCAATAAGAACCACCAGGGCCATGTTGACTGAAATTTAATAAAGGAACCTACATGAGTGCTTGAAGCTTTTATACAAAGATATTACTATTGTCGAGAAGTGGAGCCAAATATATGATCTGTCACAAGAGTCACAACCCTTCAAATTATTTGCAGTTCATAATGACGTAAGGTTGTGCTAACAGAATGAAGTGTTGAAGAGGATGATATATTTGTTTTGTTAACGACCTAGAAAGCCATCGCACAAAGCAAAAACCATAGAGTAGTTGTTTATTTTTTTTAATATGTAACAAATAGTTGAAAAAATTAATGGCCTAAACTTCTATATCTTGAAGGTAAAGGTTCAAATGCATCTGATTCATAAAAAATTATGAATTTTAGTAAAAGGAACAAAATCAACACTATGCTAAACTATTAATTGATTAGATGAAAAGGAAAGAGAAATATAAGTCTATTATTGGACTCTCTCTATGAGATTCACAACTTTATGTTATAGACTTAGAAAAAGGTTCTCCATAAATATGGGAACGATTATGTAAGATATTTGGGAAAAAGGTTGTGAACACAAAACTCTCCTTGAAATTAAAATTATTCAAACTTAAAATGCATGATGAGTTATCATTGTCTACACACATAAATGATCCAAAATCACTCATAAGGTAGTTGGGGGAAATTGGGGATAAAATAGAAGATGAAGATGCTAAGGCTATTTTGTAAAACAATTTATCTTCAAATTGTGATAATGTTTTTTTTTTCCAAGGAAAAATCACAACTTTATTCATTTTGAACAAAATTACATATTGTAGATGCTGAATAGCATATGGGAAAATAACCCAATCCTAGCTTTCAAGATCCATACAAATTCATCAAAGAGCTAATAGCTACTCTTTTCTACCTTTATTTTTTTCCACTTTTCGCCAACCACCAGTGTTGGATGTGGATGATACTATAGCCATTTGATTCTCTTTTACATTTAGTGGGAGAACTTTATGAGAATTCGAACCTTCCGATACATGTGTTCATTTGGAACCACTTACTTATTTTCCAGGGGTAATCTTTGCACTCTGCACCTGTGGAACTGAAGGTATTGGAACTAGTGCGGAGCTATGCTCAATCTCATCCTTCAATGGGGTATCCTTGTCATTCTGAGGATTGACGTTTGTGGTATTTCCCAGGACATCTACATCTTATGCTTCTGCTTCCCGAGATTATGAAAATTGCCAACCTTTGGGCTATTATGGTTGCCTCTTCTGTCTACTTTGGTCTTTTTTAGCTTGTGGACATGTATTTTGCAGATGTCCCGTTTGAAGACATGTACGTCATCCGAAAGTCGTATTTTCATAATCAAGAGGTTGTGACCATTGAAGGTAATTGTAGATCAATATGATGCGGTCAGGTAAACCTTGACTGGGATAAGCTTCAATACAAATTCCAACAAAAGTAAATATGCCTTTATGGGTTCATTCTATATCAATATTAAGAAATTTCCCCATGGAATTCCCAATTCCTTCTAATACGTTGTGATGCCAGAAGTGGAGAGGTAGATTATGTAACCTGACCCAAACGAGAATTTTGGATACCCCCATGGTGGTAGCATCGAATCGAGGAAACCAAGGTATCATGAAGAGCCCAACATTGCCCCAAAACCATGGTCCTTCATTTAATATGTAATCTTTATCATTTACTATATCAAACGTGACAATAAAAAACCCTTTAGAGCATAGATGAATATCACAATTGGGCATCCAATTAGAGAATACCCATTGATGAAGTGCCTCTGACTTGGGCCAAAATCCATTAAATCTGCAGATAATTGCTTTGTTGTATAAATCTGCATAAAGACCATTTACCCCATCCACAATAACTGTCAGAGTTGGAATCTGATATTTCTGCTCCACGATATACGGCCCAGGGAGATTCGAATTAAATTTTGGATTATTTTGAGTCACCCCTTAATTTTTGCAACATCCTTGAATGATGTAGGGCCTTTTGAACTATTTTTGGGACATTCTCCAAGCAGTCTTGAGGTGAGAGTGATAGACACATCTCGCCGGATGCCATAATCCTTCACCGAGTGGTCATCCTGCAACAATTTCCCTGCATAAATCAGATTTTCGAATCGTGTTGGTATGTTGTTACACAACATTTTGTCATCGTCCCTGAAATCCCTCACCCCGTATATTGGAGGGTCTTTCCCGTGACCTGTGAGCAGTTTCATACTCTACAAACACCTTCTTTGCATCCTTCTACATAAGGACATCATTTCTCTTATTGAACATTTCCTCAAAAAGCCCACAAAAACCTATGTTTTGGCCTTGGCGAGAGTATCTTGTTCATCCCTCGCACCAATGTGGAGGATGTACACTAGAGCCCGCGCCACTTGGCTCTCTATCTCTTTGTTGTGCCCATGCCAGCCATTTTGGGAATGTTTTGTAACAAAATAGAGGCATAAGTTTCCTTTAACCACCTCATGGATGAGTCACAGGAAGTGATTAACTTGATGAACCACGGATCTCCCTCTTTAGGTAGTGGTTTCCTCCTCCCATGGAACACTCCTTGAAGATAGGTCTCCCTTCCATGATTATAGGGATCCTAACCTCTCCCTCTCCCTCTATATAAACAAGCCTTCTCCCTTTATGAAATCTAGCTGAACATATAGCCAAGAAGCTGAACTTGGAGAAGAAATACTATAGCTGAGTAATTGCTATTGAGAAGGTAGAACCAAGGAGAATTCCGTAGAGAGAGTCCCATCCGAATTCCCGACGAGCCTTTGTGAGACGCGCTCCATTGGAACCCTGTTGGAGGAGACCATAACGTCGAAGCTTGGTTGTACTATTCCTTTCTTTTATTAATATACTCGATTATGGTACTGGTTCCATCATTGTGTTATGTTTATCCGATGCAATTGATTTTGTCTTCTTCGACTGACTGATAGTTACGAATGTGAAATAGTATGTTGTATATTGTCTTTTTTTCTTGTGTCTGTGCAGGTATCCAAACGTGAAAGCGAGTGGATCGTGATCTGTCAAACCAGGAGCGAGAGGCAACCACTCTTTCCGACGAAAACGATAGCATAGGACCTTCGATAAGTTATCTATTGAATCTCCGTCCATTCGTTAACTAGGAATTGATATTATAGCGTGTCTCGTTTGTGGCTAGACCCACTCTAGGGCTAGTGGGATCGCCTCTGTCCGCAGAGGGGATTTACCTAACCAACAACTTGGCGACCATACTGGGGAACAGTGCGAGTTTGTCTTTCATCCATTATGTCTTCTTCTTGGTCTTTGCTTGCTTAACTTTCCTTTTCTGATTATTTTTGCTGAGTCTAAGACCCCTGCTCATCCCAAAGGATCAAATTTGACCTCTGTCTTTCCAAAATTTTCCTTTTACTAGGGTTGGCTTGATTAGCGCGGTTTCCAGTCTAACAGTGGAGCCCACTGGCGCTTGTTGATAGTTCAACACCTGCGCCATCCCCTGTTTGGCGCTAATTACAGCCAAACAGTCATGCCATTTCCTGTAGGTTTAGGGTTTTCCCTGTTTTGGAATTTTTCGGTCAGTGCTTGTGCTTCTGGGTTATTTTTTGACATGTTTTGAGTGCTTTGGGATTGTTTGTGACTGTGAACAACCTCCTTCCTTCAGTTGTCTGTCCATTTCTTGTCAGCATCATGGCCCTAGGGTTTTCTAGTGCTTTGGTATGCTGAGCCTCTTGTAGGAGCTTCGGTCTTTTGTTTCACAGCCACCTTTGTTCCTTGTTTGATTTCATTCAGCTCTTTTGATCCATTTGAGTGATTGCATTTGGTGGAATGAGTCTTGCCTCTTTCATTCAGTTGTGCTTCTTGTCACTCCAAGCATAGATTACACTGCTTGTATGGGTCCGTTTCAACATCTTCCTTCGATTTGAGAGATTGCAACATTGGTTTGAGTTTTTGTCTTGTTTTCTTTTGAGTTGATTGAATTGTTTCACTTCGACTCTCGCATGAAAATCCACAAAATAGTGTGAATGTTTGTTGTTCATGTCATTTAGTGCATTGTTTGCTCTATTACATTGAAAAATTCAAAAAAAAAAAATTGTGCTTTCATTCTTACTTGCATTGTGGAATTGGAAAACCTTTCGCATAACTAGCATTGGGCATTCTAGGAAAGATTTATCGTTTTCATTAGCTTGCATCAGATAATGTAGTGGATGCTTATGTGTGTTCTCATTATCTGCTATCGTTTGAAAACTCTTAAACTTTCTCGCAGATAGCTTTTCATCGAACGAAATGGTATTTTATGGCATGTAGCTTACATTTAGGGATTTGTGAGATCCAACATTTAGCAAGACCTTGGAATTGAAACATAAATACAAGATCAACTTAAAATTTATTCAATTAACCTAAGGCAACATTGAAACTTAACGAAACATTTAGTGGTCTAAGTTAGAGACGTGTTCCAACGTCTTTAAACCTAGCAGCTGTCGCTCGCCATCTGGCTTCAGACAGCGCTAGTACGGACTTGCGCTCCCCGTACCGTCGAGTATATAAAGGGAGACCCCTCTAGGTTGCAACCCTTTTATCCGTAGGAAGCCAAGTCTGCCGCCTTATAACCGTGATACACCGAACACAACATTCGGGGAGACTACCTGCACGTATGTCAAGTCCTTGGTTGATTATTATTTCATTTTATAACCAAGGTGTATATGGCAATTCACGAGAACCTGGTACACCATTTTACCTAGACTGCCTGAGCAGTCATTTTAGATCTTTACTGACTCCATAAATTTGAAAAGATCATCGAGCACTTGTCCTTTCATGCTCGTTTCAACCTAAAAGTGATAGAGTCACATTTTGCCTGTTTCTCGACTCTTAAAATATGAAACGACAGAGTTTTGTTTCAATATCTTAAAAAAATAACTGCCCACGAAATATTCCTGGTTAAAGTTAGTTTCCTTAGGGTGTTGTTTTAAAGTTGTTTATGATGGCAACGTTTCTGGAGTTCACTAACCCAGGAATCCCTTCTGAAGGGAATCCTGGTCCTTTTCCTGCTTTTGGGATTGTTGGTGCTCCTTATATGGATACGTTGTCCCTACCTGGGTTAACTGTTGGGTTGTCTGTATGGTTATTTTCAACCTCTGTGGTCCCGAGTGTTCCATCCAGTGTACAGCCATCTCCTCCACCAGAACAACATCATGTTGCTTCTAAGGTGGACCTTTGCCCTTCTTCGCCTATTTCTTCATCCTCCTCTTCTACTTCGCCTGGTGAAAGTTTGGATTCCAGTAACCAAGTGGCTAAGAAGAAGAAGAAGAAGACAAAGAAGAAGAATTCAGATAAGCGAGAGGCTTATACTGCAGCAATTGCGCTTGAGAAACCTTCCCTTGCGGAACCATCCAACTTACAGGGTATGATTACCAATCCCTGTAAGTTGTGTGAAGGGAATCATCCCATTCACCTTTATCTGTACATGGATGAAGCCAAGAGAGTGTTGGACAACTCCACTATTTCTGCACCCTGCCTTCCGACTGGTTACCATAAGCTTTCTTTGATTCCTCCGCCAGTTGATTCCACGATCGGTCAAGCGCCATCCTTGCTCGATCCCGCTCCCCCAGAAATTCAAATTCAAGAATCCGTTCCTGACCAACCATTGGACGTGGAATCAATCAACTTGATTTTTCCTATGGTCCATCAGGTTTTTTCCATTGAGAGTGGATCTCATCCCCCCCCCCCATTCTACTTGTTTCATCAGATTCCTCAGACTTGGAGATAGATCCTCCCATCTTTGTAGTTCAAAAATTTTCTCCTCCTACTCCCGTGATGGAAGTCCAGGAGAGTGCTCATCTTGCTCCGGTAACACCAGGGGAAAACCATCTCGGTTCGATGGCATCCCCTCCAAGTATTTTTGTCGCATCCTTTTATTGGAGTCGATTTTTCGGATACCGCCTTCCGTCTTATGTGCCTTTCGAGATAATGGTACAAACCGATCTGGTCGTACCCAACACTATTATAAACAAAGGCGCGTCTGTTAGTATTATGTCTTCAACTACTTGGCAAGCTTTTGGTTCTCCACCGCTTATAATTATTACCCAAAATCTGTTTGCTTTTAACAGAGGAACCAGTCAACCGTTAGGGATCCTTTCGAAGTTGCCTATTACTTTGGGAAGGAAAACAGTCCATATAGACGTGATGGTTGTTCTAGGCCCCTTAGATTTAAATTTACTCTTGGGGCGCGACTATACTTATGTCATGGGGGCATTGTCTCTTCCCTCTTTCGTGTGATCTATTTTCCACACAAAGGTCGGATCATGACCATTGATCAGCTTTCATTCATTGGTCCTGACAGGACATCTGGTCCACCATCGTCCCTTCCGGGTCTTTATCCGCCGGTTTTATCATTGCCACAGGTTAATTATGTGGCTACTTGTCCTATGCCCGCAGTCAGTGATGGTGCCATTTTCCATCGTGTGTTGGGGGCATTGGGTCCTGATTTTCAAGATATTTTTCTCCCATCAGAGGCGAACCTCTTGGGATCTATAACCTCTTATTCGTCTTAATGAAAGGTCTTCGAGGATAGTTCGTCTTCTTCGTCAACCTCGTTAAAAAATGAATTAGGTTTCGAGGATAGTTCGTCTTCTATGTCAACCTCGTTAAAAAATGAATTGGGTTTCGAGGATGGTTCTTTTCATGTGTCAACCTCGTTAAAACAATGAAACACGTTCCCATTCAATTCGAGTTCTGCTAGATCTCGTAAAATCCCAGTCGAGTCTTTCTATTGATCTCGATTTTTTGAACCTTCACTCCATCTGCCTTTCATATGGACTGAAGCTTGGGGGGCATGTCAACCTCGAATTGAGTCACCATGCTGAGGGGCATGCCTATTTTTCAAGCATAGTTTACTTTTGTTTCAAGCTTGTATCAACATGAAACCAATCTCAAGCATAATTTACTTTTGTTTTCGACCTTGCATAAAAATGAAATCTTTTGGCTTTATACCCTTTGTGAACATTTTCCTGATTCTTGGGTGATTACTTATTATGCAGATTATTTAACTGATACATTAGGTAAACATTGTATTAGGCATTTGCATAATTTGTAAAGCATCATCACATGTACAAATATCCGTGTAGGAAAATAGATTTATATAAATATATCGATTGTTTGCAACGTGTGCATCATAAAAACCCAAAAATATATATGTCTGTTTCAGTTACATCGCGAGACAACATGTGTCTAAAAAATGTGCAGAAATAAGAACCTAAGTGCCTAATCGGCGTGGTGCTCATGATAGCACGTCACCGCCCGTACCAACTGCCTCAGCAAGCAGTGGATACAACTCGGCACCCCTACAAAGTGCCTCTGATAGGCCCGAGGCACATCATCCAAGCGAGCATAGTCTGGGATCCCGTGGGTGATCCCCTCTAGGTTCTGTACTATCTCCTCCTCGCCACCCTCACCATGAGGATCGAAATCACGAGTAACTCGCCTCGCTATTGGCGACATACCTGCAGGACGCTCTGGGCCAACATTTGCATACATACAAGAGCAACTGTCAGAACATGCATATATACCAAAAAATCACAAACTCATGAAAATAAAAAATGAGTCTCACCTAGCTCTTCGTCCCAATCCTCTCCCTCTGGGAGCGGGAGGTCTGGATCACCGGTGAAGTCTATGCCGGCGTACGGCCAATCCTCCATGACAACCAGTTGTCGTCGGAGCCAATAAAAAAACTCTAGCCTCTAGGACATCTGTTCGCCACCCCTTGCTCGAGGCATCAGTGTGGCCCATCGAGCCATCCGTGGCTCTCTGGGTGGTGGAATCGGGACAATAACCTCCTGACGCTGGAATATGGGTAGTCGTTGCAAGAAGAACGATACCAGAATCGATCCATACCCAAACTGCTTTAATTTGGTCTTCTTGCACTTAGTGAGTTGCCGCTTGATGTTGATAGTCATGGCCTCGACCCAATTGAAGAGAGTCGGGTTCATACACTATGAGGAAAGAAGTAGTTGTGTCTTTGTGGCCTCATGCGGTGCTTGCGATCCTGCAGCCCGCGTGATAGTGTGCAACACTTCTCTTAGTGCTAGATCAAGGACGGTTTGGATGTCCAATTTGCCACTCCCTGTTCCTTTTCATGCCCCTCGACACACCTTGTCAATTACCATTGCCATGCTTTCCCCGAAAGGACGGGTACCAGTCAAGATAGGGACTGCACCTCTGCGCGACAATCCAGTGATAAAATACACATCAGATACTTCGAGTTCAAGCTCTTGATCCCGAAGCACAAACTTTTCTTGATCTTCGTCCCAAATGCTTATCAAATATTGAAGCAATTCGAGTTGATCCTAGAGGCACGATGTCAGGAAGAATTTCTTTAGCCCACAATTTCTGAGGGCGTTCATGCTTTGTTCATTCTCCATGGCTTGTTCATCCTCCTCACTGTGTTCTCTCTCTTTCCACTCAATTACTATCTTTTCTGCTTAGTATCTCCACACATTGTTCATATGAGAATTGTAAGTCTCATTAGGCATTAAAATTTGTAATAAAATGGTTGCATATTCTTAAAATTGAGGCGGATTTTGGGTTGAGTGGTTGGCGCGACCCCTGTGTAAAAAAAGGTCAATTGACGCAGGTCTGTGCCCGAAACCTACGCTAACCGCGATGCCCTAGTTTTAACAAATCCTCCCCGAAAGGATTCAAAATGACAATTAAAGGTAATAAAATTTAGATCAAAAGATGGCAAATGGTGTCGACTCTTACCTAAAACTGACGGAATCCGGATTGGTTCACTGGATCGCTCGCAATCGTTGCCACAAGATCGCAAGGAAAACGGGTCACTGTTGCTCTGCAAAGAGGTAAAAATGAAAAGTAAATAATTTTTACCACTTATGGTCTTTTATAACTTTTTGAAATCTTAAATTAGGTTTTAAAACATATTTGTCTATTATTTTATCATATTATTCTCAAGGAATACGTTTTACACGCGTCTTTTTGTGCAGCGACAGGTTGTCACATGGTTATGACGAAGAAACGAGTTGTATTTTATACTTTTTCGGACTCAGTAAAAACACGAAAAATTCACTACTAGAGTCACCTTTCAACTCTTTTATGACTCTTTAAAATTGAAAATATTGTCGAGTCTCTTGTCGTTTTGAACTCGTTAAATTGGCTGCGAAACGTATCTACTCAAATAAGTTTACCCCTTTTTCAGGTTGGGATAGATTATTTACGAAAAAGGAATACCTTAGCCTGTCGCGACTAAGAGGTTCTCTCAGACACAATTTTCTACCTTTTCGGATCCGAGAGACTACCTATGAAAAGGGATTGCTGGAGTTTTATTTTCCGCCTTGTTTTCAAAATCTCTAAATATGAAAAGATGTTGAGTTCTCCCTTTGTCATACTCGCTAAAACTGATGACATCAGACTCCATCGTCATGACGTTACTCGAATTCTTCCTTCCTAGGGCTCGTAAAATGTACTAGGTTGGATTTGTCTGAAGGACAAGCTTACATCGCAAGCATATGCTATCCCCTTCAAGATTGTTTTTCAAAAATAATTGGGGTACTCAGCATAAATGGTGGGGGAAAATGGAATCAGATTATAGTCGTGCTGGCAGTATGTCGCTCTTGAACTTGGCACTTGTCTGCATTCGTGTCGGGTTGGGGACATCTCATCTCGTTATTTGTTTGCCTCCATGGGTTTGGGTAATCTATTTTGACCGCTCATCTACTCTTTGCCACGTCACCATGACCTCAGATCCCTTGATGTCAAATACTTCCAAACCAAGTGTGGTGCAGCCGATATGTTCAAGAGAAGTTTGCCTCTAAAGTTTTCAACCTCCCTCTGATTCTCTGTTGGTCTTGATTCACAAACATCATATTCCTCTGTCTTATGTCGATCATGTGGGAAACATTATGGCCCACCTTCGATCAAGGTCACTTCTTGTCGACTCCAGCTCATTACCTAGGAATTTGATCTAGAGTCTCCCTTCAAGTACCTTAGAGCCTGCATGCCTCAATGGCAAGTTCTTCACATTCGACGTAAGGTCCACATCATTGGCCTTCGATTGATTGACTCTGCAGGTGTTCGACGTCAGATCACTATTCACATTCCGTGGATTGTACCTTTCGTACCTTGAGAGCCATTGTCGTTATTGGTGGTTTCTCTCGGTCTGTTAAGAACTTTCATCATTGGCTGGTAATCAGACGATTTTCTTGCATGTTCGACTTCAACTCACATATTCGCATGCTCAAATGTGTACTTTGTTCGGGTCGAGATGGAGCGCAAGACCCTGGGTTTTGTCTGATGAAATCCAGGCTACGAGTTCTTTATGGATTACTATGAATTATTATATGATTCTTATGATTGGATGGCTGCGACCATACCTGAGTCTATTTGTTGATCCCTACTGCTGGATGGCTGTGTCCATACCTCAGATCTCATTTTTTATGTACTCTGTTATGGATTGTTGCACCCATGCCACATGTCATGTATCAGGTGTATCAGTTGTATTCATACTTGCAGGTTTTCTGATAGTAGTGTTTGGATCGAACGCGTTCTCATAAAGCATTTCACCCCTCCCTCTCTCTCAAACCTCATGCTTTAGGGGGTATCTATTACACAAAATTTTGTCACCGTCCTTGCAATCCCTCGCCCCGCATATTGGAGGGTCTTTCCCGTGACCTGTGAGCAATGTCATACTCTGCAAACACCTTCTTTACATCCTTCTGCATAAGGACATCATTTCTCCTGTTGAACATTTCCTCAAAAATCCCACAAAATCCTATGTTTTGGCCTTGGTGCGGGTAGCCTGTTCATCCCTCGTGCCAATGTGGAGGATGTACACTAGAGTCCGCGTTACCTGGTGCTCTGTTTCTTTGTTGTGCCCGCCCCAGCCGTTTTGGGAATTTTTTGTAACAAAACAGAGGCAGAAGTTTCCTTTAACCACCTCAGGGATGAGTCACAGGAAGTGGTTGAATTGATGAGCCACATATCTCCCTCTTTAGATAGTGGTTTCCTCCTCCCATGGAACACTCCTTGAATATAGGTCTCCCTTCCATGATTATAGGGATCCTAACCTCTCCCTTTCCCTCTATATAAACAGGCCTTCTCCCTTTGTGAAAGCTAGCTGAACATATAGCCAAGAAGCTGAACTTGGAGAAGAGATACTATAGCTGAGTAATTCCTATTGAGAAGGTAGAACCAAGGAGAATTCTGTAGAGAGAGCTTCGTCAAAATTCCCGACAAGCCTTTGTGAGATGCGCTCCGCTGGAACCCTGTTGGAGGAGACCGCAACGTTGAAGCTTGGTTGTACTCTTCCTTTCTTTTATTAATATACTTGGTATTGGTTCCATCATTATGTTATGTTTATCTAATGCAATTGATTTAGTCTTCTTCGACTGACTGATAGTTATGAATGTGAAATAGTATGTTGTATATCGTTTTTTTTTCTTGTGTCTGTGCAGGTATCCAAACGTGAAAGCGATCAGATCGTGATCTGTCAAACAGGAGCGAGAGGCAGCTACTCTTTCCGATGAAAACAACAGCGTAGGACCTCCGGTAAGTTATTTATCGAATCTCTGTCCATTCGTTAACTACGAATCGATATTATAGCGTGTCTCGTTTGTGGCTAGACCCACTCTAGGGCTAGCGGGATCGCCTCTATCCACAAAGGGGATTTACCTCACCAACATATGCTTATTTATTTTTGAATCTCATGTTTAAGGGTTAATATCTGCATGCATGTCTAGATTATCATACATATAGATTTCCCACTCAGTGTTTTGATAAAAAATTGATTCATAACTCCTTGATTTGAGGTCTTGATATAGGCTTGATGGACATCCTCTGTTCTTGAATCTGTACTATGATTATTTTTGGGGTATGTGAGAGACAAATCTGGGCTTTTACTAAGTGGATTTGTAAGCATTGAAACTTCTAAGGTCACTTTCTTCATCTGATCCAGTCCTTGATCCAAAAAATAGGCCAAGTAAAAGAGTTGTACTGACCAGTAAATATCCTTCGTGGCTACGAACGTTGAAAAAGAGGCAGAACCTCTAAGATAATACAATGTAATCCATAGATGTTCACTTGTGAAGGCAAGATCTGAAATATTAGCGAGATACTCCCCAATATCCGGTGCAATATACGACCCTTCTACAAACTGCTTTGACGACTGATTCGTGGATCTAGTCTTAGATAGTAAGACCCGAAAATTGGAGGCGACTGTGCCATAAGATCAATCGTTGAATAAGGCCGAATTGATTGTTTACATTTCTCTATGTGCAACCAGATCTATTTTTTCGATGACTCTCCTGGTGCAGAGGGTGTGAACATTGTAGATCCCATCCATAAGGGTCTACGTTCCCTAACATAGATGAGTTGATCTCCCCATATTCTTTTTCACCATTGCAAAGATCATGTTTTTTGATTCATTGGGTGGGAAATAAAAAGTATATGAGGATCTACGGTAGTAGATCTGATCTTATGCAAATAATTAAGGTAAAATAAAGACAACCCATCTCCCTTGCAGGTGCTCGATTGTATAAGATTGGGTTTCAGAGATGAATGGAGTGGGGGCCTGATGGGGACAATTTCAACCTTTGTTGGTCGATGGATTAGGGGTCGATTTCCATGGCTGTGCTCTAGAATGGTGGCATAAGGTTCCATAGCAGCTACGTCGCAAGCTACAACAACAACGAGGAGTGAAACCTAACAATCTCCATCGTAGTCCTCATGACCATTCCGTATCAAATTATGATAATTTTATTTTCACCTTAAGTCAATTTCCTCTCATTCACTAGATGAAATTATAACAACACTCTTAGCATAAGCAAAGAGGATGAACATAGGTGATGTAGAGGATAGCTCAGATCCTAAGATGGCACTATTTTCCAAGGGAAAGATCAATAAAAACAGGAACTCGGTCGAATGCTTTTACTGTCGGAGGCAAGGACATACAACATTCAATTGCAAAACTCGTGCCAAAGATATTTTAAATGGAAAATTAAAAGAACTAACAAACATAACTAGTTTTGAAGACTCGCCAAAGGTAAACCTCGAGGACTTCTCATATTGTGATAATCATTATGGGCTCAATTCAGAGCCTCTTATACTTTTCTCAAAATGGTTATTAGTCATGTATGTTATTTTGATTATGTGTATTTTTTGTTTTCTAAATTGAAGGTGCAAAACCAATCATTGAACTATGTATCATAATTCAAATTAATGGTTCCTGGAGATCATAAACCCTTGAATACATCACTAGTTTGTTTGTGTTTAAAAATTGTTATAGTTTGTTGTTGTTGAGCGCTCAGAAACCCAAGAACAATGCATATTGGTTATAGTATGACATCCTTGTGTGTCCGACAGGTTAAGTTGTATGATTAACATCTGAATACACTCGGTATCTAGACTACCTTCCTAGAAAATAACAGATAACCGAAAGCTAAATATGCGACAGATGGTGGCATGTTCATAAAGTGATTCAGTTATTTGACAGCTCTTGTTGCAGAAGCCCTGACAAGCCGAGTATGTCAATATTGTTGATAATATAATATGTCAATGATGGTTAGAGGAATTTGTGTATTAAATGGGTCAAGTGGTGACCTTGAAGTTATGGTGAAGAAAGAGCGCGGTCCAAGAGATTATAGAGTGGGTATACGTGCTAATGAAGACCATTTTAGACTACTATATAAATGTGTCTTGAATGTGCATTATATGTGTTTCCTATATTTTCATTTATAAAATAAACGTTATGGGAGGTTGTTAGGAACAATTTTTAATTTATAGAGTGGTTTGATGATTTTTGGATTTTGTTGAAATATTTTCTCAACAACATTCTCCTAATTCAAAATCTATTGGATCTCATATGCATTATATTAGTGTGATGTATCTTTGTTTGAAGATGAAAAAAATTAGTCTTTTTGTGGTGTGAAACTCTGATTTCTGTCTAGAAGGGGTTACATTACCTCCAATTTTGTAGGTTGATAGGGGACGAGAGGCTATTGCTCCGAGGTTGTTGGAATCAAGGAGCTTGGATTATTGCCTTGTCGGTGAAATTGTGGACCATAGCTAACTTTTCTTGACAGATTCTTCTCAAAGGTATCTTTAATCAGTCTTCAACAGTCTACTAGTTCATCAATAACAACTTTGATTCTCAAAAGGTGTCTCCGCGACTATTCATATTTTTACAAGCAAGCTTTTTCAAATACTACTTCCTTATGGCTTCAAAAATGCTGCTTCTTCGTAGATGAATGCTTCAAAAAGGCGATCTATGTTAACTCAACAAGCCTTCAACAAGGTTGCTTCAATTAGGGTTTCAGGTCTTAAGTCTGCTCCAACACTACACGAAAACAATTCTTTATTGAAGGCTTCAAGGTCTGCACAATAGGCACTTTACAAGTTGGTCAACAATACTTCATAAGTGTCTCCAATAGTCTTCAATGTTTCAAAATGTCTTCAATATCCCTTTCAAATTGCTTCCTAGATTAATCTTCAAAGATTCTTTCAAGGTTGCCTCAAAAGATGTTTTTTCAAAAAAATTGCTCCAAAGGACGTGCTTTAACAAGCTTCAACAAGGTTTACAATTAAAAGTGAGACCAAGATTTGTTCTCAAAGAATCCCAAGGTTTGTTTCTAATTTTCGCTCCCAACAAGTTCAAGATTTTAGATAGTTTGGGTCATAGTTCTACAATTCCCTGTTTAAGCCACAGTCAGAGTGTATAGTCCGATCTAAAAACCTATGTTTGAGCTACAATCAAAGAATATAGTTTCAACCAAAGAAAGTTGAGGTTATAGAAGTATGAGGTTTGTTTCTAAGGTCTACCTTAGGCCGAAGTTGCAGTCTCCACTATAGGCCGAAAATTGTGAACTTACAAGGCCAAACTTCCACACTTTTATGTGATATGTTCCAAGCCTACAACAAGGATCGAAATATGCAATTTTAACAGATTTGAAGCAATACTCTCCACATGTTTAAAAGTCACAAGAACATGTATGTCAAAACAACGTTCCACAAAATGAAAATTTTAGAAGTTTGAATTCAAGTGCTCCAAATGTTTTCCACAGGTCCGCAAATAATTATCACTAAATGACTGAAGTGATGATATCTATGAAGTCTAAAATTTCACAGGGTCTGAGCTTCAAAATAGAGGTAACTATAAATCTCCAAAAACATAAAATTTTCTTACCTCCCCACCTTCTTCTTGTTACCTATTCTCATACAGAGGCATTAGAGAGGCCATTTGGGTGATGAACAACAACAAAGAAGCTAACGAGGAAGGCTACCAAGAAAAGTTATTTAAGCATAGTTTTCATGCTTTGGTTAGCTATTTGGATGATCTCTTAAACCATGTAGTTTGTGAAGGTTTTCCACAGGCATGGTCACACCATATCATCCATCCATTCAACAAATCAGGATCCACCTCAAATCCCAAATACTAGAGAATGATCATGGTGGGCCACGCGTTCTCGAAGTTGTATGCTACTTGTTATAGGTCAATTTGGGCATCATCCCCCATGACCTGGTCAAACTGGAAATCATCCCCAGGACCAATGAAATAGTGTCTATCATCCCCTTACATTTTAGTTTCTATATGCCCTAAGAGAAGAAAAAACCATTCATGGCTTCTATTGTGAGATTTCCAAGGTTTGAATTATATGTTATATCACTTATCATCGTATATATGATGTGTACAAAAATCCTGAAATCACAGCCCGTATGGCTGAAACTAGATCTGGGGTCTTCTTATCTCATTCACTCGATCGTTCGGGTACAAGTCTAGCCATGCGAATATATGATTTGTAGTCGAACATGGTAAGACATTGTTTGATTACCAACCAATGATGTGAGTTGTTAACAAATGTGAGAGAACCACCATTGAAATTAATGGCTCTCAAGGTATTGCAGTACATTTTGTAAGGCGTGAATAGATGATTTGATGTCGAACGCCAAACAAATTATTTCGATCAAAAGTCCAGAATCGAGGATCTTGTTGATGCTGTAACAACCCTCATGGTACTGGAAGATGATGTTTCTAAGTAAAATTCCAGGATGATGATTTGATGTCGACAGGAAGTCACTTTATCGTGAAACGGGAGTCACTGATTTTGGAGACAAAAGGTGACTTGATATAGCAATGTTAAGGGATGACTGTCATGAGAATGAAGGTTTATGAGTATTGCAGAAGGGTGAGTATTCATTGGATGACTTCTCTTGAACATATCAGCGACACTCAAATGAATTGGAAGCAATGACCCAAAACCGAAGTGAAGGTATGATGAACCATAGGTATGAATGAACTGTCGAGAATATTACCCAACCCAAACAATCACGATGATGGAGTGAAGTGTCATGTTCAAGAGCGACCTGCTATTGTAAAAGTTATGTTCACTTTCCCAAATTTTCCCCGGTCATTTGTCGACCAATACCTCTTTATTTTTTAACAAGCTTGAAGAGGATAACACATGCTTTATCTATAATTCAACCCTTCAGGCAAATATGCATCACTATTTAATAATTTAACGAGTCTAGCAATAAATCTCTTGCCATGATCAACAAGCCCGTTTCTATTTTATGTTTTAACGAGCCTAACGACAGTGACAATCTGGTCCTTTTTCATATTTAGAGAGTTTGAAAAAGAGGAAAAAAGAAAAATCCATAAGTACTTTTTCGTAAAGTTGTTGCTCAGACCCGAAAAAGTGTAAAATGATATCTAAGAGAACCTCCTAGCCATGTTCAACTACGGTTTTCCTTTTTCGTAAATAATCTACCTCACTCGAGAAAAGGGTTAAACTTATACTGAGTAGATGTCAATTCATTTACTTTTACGAGCTCAAAAAGACAAGTGATCGACAATATTTTCACATTATCGAAGTTTGAAAAGAGCTAAAAGAAGACTCCAGGGGTTCCTTTTTCATTGTTATTGAAGCTTGAAAAAGAGATAAAAGTGCGCTTCAAGTCATTTTTCATTTTTATCAAAGCGTGAAAAATAAGGATAAAAGTATGCTTTGTGGTCAAATCATTCTTGAAATAAATGTGCATGACTATTCTACTATATCAATTGTAAACCTATTCAAAACAACGTCGAATGGATTAAAAATACCCGTTTCATGATAAAAATGAATAAAACCATAGTCACAACAATAAATATGATTTGCAAATAATCAAATGACTAATTAAAAGAGTCGTTACTATTCATTTTTACGATTTGAAAATTACCATTTGCATTTTGGAGCTCTGAACTAGTTTTTTCCCCCGAACTTCAGTTGTTGATTGTGATCGATTATGTGGATGGTTTTCCTCACTGTTTGATCTAGGTTGGCGCCATAAACCTCCTCTTTCTTTCAGTAGTCTTTTTTTTTTCATTTCATTGCTATTTTTTAGGGATTTGGGCCCCACAGGGTAAATCTATTTTCAAAAGAGGGCAATGCACCCTTGGATGTCGAAACCTGCATTGGAATGCAGCTGAAATGAAGGCTAGGTGCATATGAAACACACTGTCTCTTGTCCAAGGTTGCGTTGGGCACAATTTACATTTTTGATCCTTGCAATGTGCCCAATTTTTTCTTATTTTTTTGCATGAAATGGGTCGTAATGAGTCTTGTGGTTGTGTTTTAGGGATTCAACGAACCAAAATGACAATTACTTGGAGGGAAAGAGAGCATGAAGAACAAAACATGATTGTCCTAAATGATCCGAGTACTGTAAGAGCCCTCAGAGTCTGTGGGTTGCTGAGGTACTTCCATCTATCGGGTATGAGGCAACAAATGGAACTATTGGAGTTCCTTATTCGTGCATGGGATCCGACGATTGAGGCATTTCATATTGGGAACAAAGTGGTCCCAATTTAATGGAGGATATCTATTTTTTGAGAGGCTTGTCGAGGAGAGGCCTACTCATTTCTCTCTTAGGGTCTTCTCCCAGAGAGAGACGGTGAGAGACTATATATTGCATTATTGCAATCCAGGGGCATAGCCTAGCAAGGATGGGAAAATAAACATCTGCGATGTTCGTGATTTACCACTGAGAACCATCTTATTCACAATCGCAAAGCTTGCTAGTACCACTACACTACATGTAGTGAATAGATCTTATATGAATTATGCGCTAGAGTGCATGGAAACAACAATTTTCAATTGGCCTGAAATTGTACTCTCTCAAATGAAAGAACAAATGAGCAAGGCAAAGGGAGTACCACTAGTTTAATTTTGACATGTTGCATAAATTTTGAGGTCATATGACCAATGTGTTTTGGGCACAATTTTTTGTAAAAACCTATAACTATCTATTTATTTGATTTCAATGTTTTCCTATGTTTATTGCACAATCCTATTCAATTATGTGAATTTATCTTTACATGTGTTGAAAATGTCTGTTTATAACATAATTTGTTAAAGAATTAGTTAATGTGTTCAAATTTCTGGAAATGTGTTGATATTTAATGAAATCAAAATGTCTTTCCAAAATTCGAACTCTTAGGAACACATGATGCAATGTTGGATTTCTAAATGTATAAACACTAGTAAGTTCTAATACCACAAGTTGTGAGTCTAACCTTATGATGATGTGGTTAATACCAAATGAAATGGAATCAGAGAGAAGTTCGATCGATGCGCTATACTCAGCGATATTGTTTGTAGATCGACCGATACAAATCCCTCGAAAACTCACTAACTCATCGTTCAGAGCGAAAATGAGCCACGTCGCAGAGGATAGAAGCTACATACTACGGCTAGCACCATCAGCATACCCAAGAAATGGTTCCAAAGATTCAAACATCTTCGATGAAATGTAAAGCGGATTACTAAATTCAATAAAACTCTAGAAAAACAAACTAAGACAGTAAATGCAAATCAACAACATATATACAATATAATACAAAAAATTACTACGCACATGATTAAGCATAATAACGTTTCAGATAAAACCCATTTCAGGGCTATACCAATGGAATTCCATCGTAATCGACCAAATCGTAGGCACCCTTAGCAAGAACTCTTTTGACAATATAGGGGCCATGCCATAATGGCTCAAATTTTCCCGTACTTATTACATCAGCTTCCTGATCATAAAGAAGGACCAGGTCACCCTATGAGAAAATGCGAAGCTGGACATGTTTGTCATATTGCGCCTTTATACGTATTTTATGCGTTTCATTGGCCAATTGGGCTTCACAGCGTGTTTTATCAAGATGGATGAGGTTAAAAATAAGCGCTTCTTCAACAAAGGTGTCAGGTAACAAGTCGATTGCTAGTTTTAAAGATGGTATTTCACATTGGATTGGCAAGATAGCTTCCAGAACATACACCAATTGAAAGGGGGTAAATTCGGTTGTGTTTCTCACCAAGTTTTGGTACGCCCAAAAGGCCGAGTACGGTATTAAATGCCAATTTCGTTTATGAACTCCTATCATTCGTTGAAGCATTCGTTTAAGACTCTGGTTAATAGCCCCAAATTGTCCATTTGATTGTGGATAATAAGGAGTAGAACTACCATGTGACAATCCTAAATTGGCAGTCAATTCATTCATCATATGGTTGAAAAAATGCAAACCATGATCTATGACTATAGCTTGCGGGACCCCAAACCGTGAAATGACATGATTAAAGAAAAACAATGCAGTTGTTTGTCCTGTGTTTTTGAATGTAGGCATCGCTTCGGCCCACTTGGTAAAGTAGTCTACTGCGACAATAATATAACCATGCCCTCCGAACAAACGAGGGTTACAGGTCATGAAATCAATGTCTCATTTTTAAAATGGTCCCATAGAGACAACAAAATGCATTGTCGCTGGAGGTTTACGGATTTTACGATCAAATATCTGGCACACATGACAACTACTGACCACGAGGATGCAGTCGCGAAATATCGTAAGCCAAAAGTAACCAACGCTGAGTATATTCTGCACGGTAGCATATCCAGAAAAATGTACACCACAAGCACCAACATGATAATCATTTAAAACCTTTTCGACCTTCTCATGAGTGAGGCACCTTCCTAAAATTGTATCGACACCACGACGATAAAGTGTATTGTTGACAATCAGATAATCTTTAGCTTGGTATCGAATACATTGCTGGTCAGAGCGAGAGGTATCAGGCCGAAAATTATAGGTCTGGAGATAAATGATAAAATCCCCATACTAAGGATTAGATGATCCAATCAGAAATAGAGACTCATCAGGAATAGATGGTTCCGATGTAGTAGCAGTACTATCAGAAGGAAAATCACAGCCATAAATCAACTATCCTTCTTTGCCTCTAGTTCCCAGGTAAATGGAAGTGTTCTGTTAGTTCATGCACCCCAACTCACACTTCAGAACATTTTTGTGGGATTCTTAAAGGATTCCACCCTCATGGGAACCTTTGCATTACCGCCGCGTACGACGTCGGCAGAAATTGCAAGCATAGAGACTTGCTACATGATATCTTTCACTCCATCTAGCTTAAGGAAGATTACGAGTGATTCTGAAGTTGTTATGTTGGATGAGTTTCTGTCGCCCAACCCAATTGAGCTGGCATAGTAATCAATCTACATGGCTTGGGTGGCGAATCTAAAATCATCGTCGCCAGTCGTTTGGGTTAATCATTCATTAGATTTTGGTACTCCATCTGATCCTTTTTCCTCAACTTTCTTGACAAATGAGAATATTCTAGAAACCACGATGTCAGAAGGAGAACCATGGGAAGATCATCA
The DNA here is from genome assembly GCA_034641835.2 of Pinus albicaulis. Classification (NCBI taxonomy): domain Eukaryota; kingdom Viridiplantae; phylum Streptophyta; class Pinopsida; order Pinales; family Pinaceae; genus Pinus; species Pinus albicaulis. The sequence goes on from CM076577.1 coordinate 416,292,936, forward strand.
TCGTCGCTCCCATCTTCAGGATTACGAAGAAGATAATCTTAGTGAACTATATCAGCCTGTTAGGATATTCCGACACATAGGAAATAGTTAATAATAACTTAGTCTAGTGTAGAGTTAGGTAAAGTGTGTTTCATTACTATGTAAATTTGTAACTTATAATCTGACGGTCACGATTTGTAGTGATTCGACGGTTCACTCTCTCCTCGATATTAACGACACTTGATCCGTGGATTAACACCCAATTGGTCAATGACCTCTATTTAAAGAGCAAGGAGGGTCATTTTTCCGGTAACCGTTTATGAGAGAAACATATGTAAATTTTATTTTTATATTAATAAATTACCTGAAGTGGCCGCGTTGGCTCAGGCCGTGGATTATTTCCCTCTTCGAGGGTTTTAACCACGTGATAATACTGGTGTACTGATTTGTGATATGTTTGTGAGTGGTGACCTTTGGTTTTTGATCTACAGAACTTACCCTGTAAATTCCTACATGGTATCAGAGCTATTTTGAGGGCCGCATCTGTTGTTGATCCAAATCCAAAGTCGGTTTGACTGCATGCGACTGTTGTTTTCTAGATCTACTATTTATGAACATTTTCGGGCCTGGAGAATTGCTCTGTTGTGCCTGGAGCATCTGTTAGAGTGAGGAACACCTTTCGTTTCATGCGAAAATGTTTACAGTTGCCCAAGTTATGTCAGTTTAGATCTGGAGGTACAAAGTATATGTTTTGCGGTTATATTTTTTAATAGTTATGCTTATTTCGGTTTTTAGGTTTTATTTATTTTTCGGATATACACCCTCCTCTTCTCTGTGTATGCTCTTTGCTCTGCGCTGTGTGGGATCTCGACAAATCAGAAACAGAAGAAGGGATTTTTTTGCAACGTATGCTCTTTCCCCGCGTCTTTGTGCAATCTCGGGAAATAAGAAATAATGAAAAAATAGATAGTTGCCAGTAAGGCTAACCAAAAATCTAATATTCTGTCGTAAGGCTTGTATTTCTTTTTTTTCACTTGGATTTTTGTGTTTTTTTTTGCAGGAAAAAGCATGCACCTCGAAGACTAACAAAAAAAAAACCCCTTCCTCCTTTCAAACAATTACAAAATCCTCTTACTATCTCACTTGGTGAGAAGTTAGCTTATGAGAATAGAGGTATTGGGTTCAAGTCTTTTTCTCAAGCTTCTTTTTGTAAAAAAAAAATTGTTAAAGGGGCGGGATTTTTTAAAAGTTGAACTTCATCATCAAATTTCAAACTGTTCCCGTAACTATTCGACATCTCAACTCAGGTTTTTCAAAAAGGCATAACTTCTTCATCCAGAAGCCGTTTTTTCGAGCCATTTTTTTTAATCAGCCTAATTTTTCAATATATTTCCATTGGAGCAGTTATTTTCAGCTTATTTCAGCTTCATTTTAAAAAAAATGGAAAGTGCATGCTCGATTATTCTTAACAAAACCAATTATTTCCAATGGCTACCTCACATGGTAGATATACTTAGAAGTAAAGGGCTTTATATAATAGCCACAGGAGAAGAAGCTAAACCTTCCGATGATGATAAAGTCGTTAAATGGGAAAATAAACAAGATCAAGCATGAGGGCGGATAGGAATGCCCATTGCTCAAGATATTCGATTTCATATCCTTGACATTGACACCCCTGATGAAGCCCTGGAAAAGCTAAATACTGTCTTTGGCATTCAAAATCAAATCAGGGCCCACCAACTTGAAAATGAGTTGCTTACTTTGGACCCCAATAATTTCTCCTCTATTGAATATTTTTTGTCCAAATTCAAGACCCTTAGACTTCTTTTAGAAGGTTGTAAGGTCAAAAAGGAAGATGGTAGCCTCATCTATTAGACTTCTTTTAGAAGGTTGTAAGCTAAAAAAGGAAGATGGTAGCCTCATCTATTGCATTCTTGCTAAGCTTGGCCTTGCATACTATGTATTTGTTTCCACCTTCCATTCCACTAGAGAAGCCATCATTTCTTTAGGAACCACCGACAAGAACCCCTCTTTTGATGCCTTTTGTGATTCTTTGATAAGAGAACAAGAAAAAATCTTACACCTTGGTCTTATCACTTCTGGAAACGCTTATAAGAAAGCCTTAGCATCCCAACAACAATCATATCAGAAGAATCCCAAGAAGTAGTATCCTAAAAAGTATGGTCTGAAACCAAACAATGGTGCTAAGAAATTTCAGCCGCAAACTGAAAAAGAAACTCACCAAAATTATAAGGCAAATAAAAACAAAGGGAAGAAGACAGATAGACATTGCAAATTTTGTAATCATGATGGCCATATAGAGTCCAAATTTTTTAAGAAGATGGAAGCCTTAGAAGCAGCAATGAAGAAGCACAACATCAATTTGGAGCACTCTTCACCTTCATTTTTAGGAATGGCACTTTCTGCTTGTGGTTTTCAAGCATCAAGATCTGGTTATGCATTAAATTTATCTTCTTCTTCTCATTCTCATGAGTGGCTCATTGATTTTGGAGCTTCTTACCACATGGAAAAATAAAGCCATGTTTTCTTCTTTAAATGATTGTAACACCAAACATATTTATGTTGGTGATGATAGATCTATTAGTGTTGTAGGATCTGGAACCATTCATCTAGATAATGGTCAGTTTAATGATGTACTATGTGTTCCTACCTTGTCATGCAACCTTCTATTTGTTTATCAGATAACTCATTCAGGTGAAGGGAAAATAGTAGAAATCTCACCTCATGATGTTGTAATCAAGGACCTCAAATATCCTAGACATATTTTAGCTACTGGCATTGCTGATGATTCCACAAGGTTGTATAAGTATGACAACTTTGGGTCTTCATGTCTTCCCTCCGTTTTTGTTGCTCATAATGATGAAGTGAGAAAAATTTGGCATTTGGTCACTTGAACTATCGCTCTCTTCAAACTCTGTGTAAGGAAAATATGGTGACGGGTCTTCCTATGGTATCTTGCCGAGATGGTGTTTGCTCTGGATGTGTACTCGAAAAACATCATCAGGATAGTTTTGACAAACGTGCCTCTTGGCACGCTTCAACCCCTTTGCAGCTTGCGCATAATGATTTATGTGGTCCACTTCCTGTTGTTTCTTTCTCTAGTTGCAAGTTCTTCTTAAATTTCATTGATTATTTTTCCAGACGCACTTAGTTATACTTCTTAAAACTCAAGAGTGATGTTTTTAACATGTTCTTGGCCTTTAAGGCCTTTGTTGAGAAACAATCTGGACATCTAATTCTTAAGTTAAGATCAGACATTGGCGGAGAATATGTTAACAACAAATTTATCAACTTTTGCACTGAGCATGGCATTAAATTGCAACATACTATTGCATATACACCACAACAAAATGGTGTAACTGAAAGGAAGAGTCGCACCTTAAAATAAATGGCTAATTGTATCCTTCAATCTAAAGGACTTGGTCTCAATTTTTGGGTAGAAGCCATTAATTGTGCCATTTACATAGTAAATCACACTCCTACTAAGGTTTTAAAGAATACAACTCTAAAAGAAGCTTGGAGCTCAATCATACTAGATGTAAGTCACTTTCGTGTTTTTGGAAGTGATGCTTGGGCCCATATTCCAGATGCGAAACATAAAGCCTTAGAACCAAAGAGTGAAAAATGCATTTTTGTTGGATATTCTGAAGATGTCAAAGGATATAGCCTTCTTCAACCAAAATCCAAAAATATAATCATTAGAAGAGATGTAAAATTTGATGAAAATATATCAGCCTGCGAGCCTAGTTAGGTGGGTGTGCCACCTTTGGCTTGCGAGTCTGATTTGGAATATGTGCCACCTCTCTCTATCTCTTCTATTTTTGACAACATTCCTTCTAGTTCAGATGACGACAACGTGGATGATAATCCTCCTCCACCTATTGAAGATGTTCCTTCACCTCTGCAGCTTCCAAGATGGGTCCGCTCTACTAGGGATGCAACAAGTTCTCTTGCAGGTGACCCTACAGATCGACGACGTACACGTTCTCAGTTCGAAAGAGCCTCTTCCTTATTGGCTCAAGTTCCAGAAAATCTTGATCCAAACACCTTTGAAGAAGCTTCCGGTCATCCTGATTTGGATGAAGCTATGAATGAAGAATATCGTTCCTTATTTGCGAACGATACTTGGGATCTTGTTCCTCTTCCAAAAGGAAGAAAACTTGTCAGAAGCAAATGGGTTTACAAAACAAAGTTTGGACTAGATGGAAAAGTGGATAGCCATAAAGCTCGTCTTGTTGCTAAAGGATTTTCAAAAGTTGAAGGCATTGACTATACTGAAACCTTCTCCCTTGTTGCTAAAATGAATTCTATCCACCTTGTTCTTTCCCTTTTTGCCTCCTTTAAATGGGAATTCCATCAAATGGATGTTAAATCTGCCTTCTTACATGGATATTTGCATGAAGAAATCTACATGGAACAACCCCCTTGCTTTATCCAAAACATCTCTAGCCTTGTTTGTCACCTTAGGAAGTCTCTCTATGGTCTCAAACAAGCTCCTTGCACTTGGTATGCCAAGATGGATAGATTTCTATTAGATAATGGCTTTTCTAGGTGTCATTCTGACAACACTATCTACACCAAGAAAGTGGGTAAGTCCTTCACCATCCTTGTTCTTTATATTGATGATCTTATCCTTACTAGTAGTGATCCCAACCATATAAACCATGTGAAGTCTAGCCTCAAAAAGAAGTTTGAAATGACAGACTCAGGACACTTGCATTATTTCCTTGGTCTTCAAGTCTTGCAATCAAAAGAAGTTATTACCCTTTCTTAGTCCAAGTATGCATGTGATCTTCTACACCACTTTCACATGGAAGACTATAAGCCAACCCCTTCTCCCTTTCAGTCTGGAGTCAAGCTTTCAGTCACTTATACTACCCCTGAAGTTGATGGTACATTATACCGTCAACTTGTTGGTAAAATTTTGTATCTAACCCATACTCGTCCTGACCTTTCCTTTGCCATTGGTCTTGTCGCTCGGTTTATGCACCAGCCTCATGAAAGTCACTGTAAAGAAGCTAAAAGAATACTTCGATATATTCGAGGTACAGTTCAGTTCGGGATTCATTACAATGCAGGAGCATCTCCATTGTTGATTGGTTTCACTGATTTTGATTGGGTTGGTGACCCTGATGATCGAAATTCTACTGCAGGTAATGTTTTCACTCTTGGTTCGGGACCTATTACATGGTCTTGTAAGAGACAAAGTGCCATCTCTCTTTCTTCAGTAGAAGAAGAGTATCATGGTGCAGTTGAAGCTAGCAAGGAAGCCATGTGGCTTCTTCAGATCCTGTCTAAATTTGGTCTTCATTAGCAGCATCCAACTACACTTTGGTGTGATAATCAGAGTGCCATTCAACTATGTAAACATCCAGTTCAACATCAATGTATGAAACACATTGAAATCCACATACACTTCATTAGAAAGCTCATTTATGATCGCGTTCTTGAAGTGCAGTACTGTCCAACCAACGATCAAGTAGCCGATATCTTTACAAAGGCTCTCACATAAGCGAATTTTACCAAACTTCGATCCATGCTTAGAGTTCAGGAAAGTTACCTTTAAGGGGGGATAGGCTCTAATGCCTCCTTCCTTCTCCTATTGTGTCACCTTTGTAAATCCTTCAATCCTATCCCAATTTTTTCTTAAGGGGGGTGTTAGGATATCTCGACACATAGGAAATAGGCTCCTTTTGTGTCACCTTTGTAAATCCTTCAATCCTATCCCAAGTTGTTCTTAAGGGGGGATTTTAGGATATTCCGACACACAGGAAATAGTTAAGAATAACTTAGTCTAGTGTAGAGTTAGGTAAAGTGTGTTTCTTTACTATGTACATTTGTAACTTATAATCCGACGGTCATGATTTGTAGTGATCTGATAGTTCACTCTCTCCTCGGTATCAACGACACATGATATGTGGCTTAACACCCGATTGGTCCATGATCTCTATTTAAAGAGCATGGAGGGTCATTTGTTCGGTAACCGTTTATGAGAGAAACATATGTAACTTATTTTTATATTAATAAATTTCCTAAAGTGGTTGCGTTGGCTCAGGCTGTGGACTGTTTCCCTCTTCGAGGGTTTTAACCACGTGATAATACTGGTGTACTGATTTGTGATCTATTTGTGAGCGGTAACCTTTGGTTTTTGCTCTACGGAACTTACCTTGTAAATTCCTACACACCCATCGATCAAAACATTCTGTTTGAATTATTTTCCTATTAATGCAATCGATTTCAAGTGAAATTTATCAAATATTGAAGAAACCTTTTCTATCGAAATTTTGACCAAACCCGACGTTGTAGAAAACATTCATGTCGGCATGTCTTGTTCTCCATCAGAACTCGAAACATATCGCTCTCTCTTTTGTGAATTTCGTGATGTATTTTCTTGGTCTTATGAGGAAATGCCAGGCATTGATACTAGTATCATTGACCACGCTATTAAAATGTACCCTGATGTCAAGTCGCTACGTCAACGCCTTCATCCTATTCATTCGCAGAAGGCTGCTATCATTAAAGTAGAAGTTCAAAAAAAATTGTGTGCTGGTTTCATATACCCTGTTCCGCTAACTGAGTGGGTTTCCAACATTGTTCCTGTTATGAAAAAACAAGGAACCATCAAAGTGTGCGTCGATTATTGGGATGTCAATCTTTCTTGTCCAAAAGACAACTATCTTACTCCCTTTATCGACCAGATTATTTACGATTGTGCTGGATGAGAAATCTTTTCGTTCATGGATAGATTTTTTGGCTACAATCAAATAAATATCCACCCAGTGGACCAATATAAGACAACATTCATCTGTCCCTTGGGCACATTCGTTTATCGGAAACTCTCGTTTGGTTTAAAGAACTATGGGGAAAAATTTCAGAGAGCAATGGATTATTCTCTCAATGACATCAGGCAAATAGTTCAACCTTATCTAAACGATTTACCTGCGCATTCACGAAACCAGACTGATCACCCGATGCATTTGAGAGCTATCTTTTTACACTGCTGACACTACAAAATATGCCTCAATCCACATAAATTCATGCTTTGTGTTGGTTATGGTCATTTTCTAGGATTTGTCGTCTCAAAAGAAGGAACTCGAATCAACCCATTGAAGGTCGAGGCCATTCTTGATTTGTCTGCGCCATCAAATTTTCTTCAGCTACAAAAACTTTAGCGAAAGGCTAACTTCCTAAGGAGGTTCATACCCAACTATGCCAAAATGGCTAAAAGATTTACTCGGCTCTTGAAAAAGGGGATTCCCTTCCATTGGGACCAAGTTGCGCGAGCTTCTTTTGATGCTATCAGGGATACACTTGTCCGGGCGTCATTAATGTATCCCCCCAATTATCAGAGTGATTATTTATTATATATTTTCACGGCTGATATGACCATTGCTATGGTATTGGTCCAAGTAGAAAATGGGATAGAACATCCAATCTATTATTTGAGTCATAATCTCAATGACACAGAAGTGAAGTATTCGTACATAGAAAATCTTGCTTTGGTAGTTGTTCAAGTTGTCCAAATATTTCGCCACTATATCTTGTTCCGAAAGACCATTTTCATTTCGAATTGCAACCCCATGACTTACATCTTATCACATCAATTGTTGGGGGGCAAGTATTAAAAATGGATTGTAATTTTGAAGGAGTTTAATTTGGAAATCATCAAATCCAAGTCAAAGAAGTCTTTAGTATTGGTTGAGCTTCTCTGTGACCTTCCCTCTGATAGTAATGCTACTACATAAGAACCATCTATTTCTGATAGGATCATCTTATCCTTGGTATGGGGATTTTATCATTTATCTCTAGACCCAGACTTTTCGGCCTAATACCTCTCGCTCTGACCAACGACGTATTCGATACCAAGCTAAATATTATCTGATCATCGACGTATTCGATACCAAGCTAAATATTATCTGATCATCGACGATACACTTTATCATCATGGTGTCGATACAATTTTAAGAAGGTGTCTCACTCATGAGGAGGTCGAAAATGTTTTAAATGATTGTCATGCTGGGGCTTGTGGTGGAAATTTGTTTGGATACGTTACCGCGCAGAAGATACTCCGTGTTGGTTACTTTTGGCCTACCATATTTCGCGACTGCATCATCACGGTCAGGAGTTTTCAGGTGTGCAGATATTTGATCGTAAAATCTGCAAATTGCCAGCACCAATGCATCTTGTTGTCTTCGTGGGACCATTTTCAAAATGGGGCATTGACTTCATGACCTATAACCCTTGTTCGTCCGGAGGGCATGGTTATATTATTGTTGCAGTAGACTACTTTACCAAGTGGTTCGAAGCGATGCCTACATTCAACAACACAGGACAAACAACTGCATTGTTTTTCTTTAATCATGTCATTTCACGGTTTCGGGTCCCACAGGCTATAGTCACATATCATGGTTCGCATTTTCATAAACATGTGATGAATGAATTGACTGCCAAATTAGGACTGTCACATGATATTTATACTCCTTATTATCCACAATCAAATGGACAAGTTGAAACTATTAACAAGATTCTTAAACGAATGATAGGAGTTCATAAACGAAATTGGAATTTAATCTTGTACTCGGCCTTGTGGGCGTATCGAACCTCGGTGAGAAACGCAATCGGATTTACCCCCTTTCAATTGGTGTATGGTCTGGAAGCTATCTTGCTAATCCAATGTGAAATGTTGTCATTAAAACTTGCAATCCAACATTGCCTCTCAAGGGACTAAATGCGTTACATATGCAGTTCCCTCCATTCAAGGGGGCATTGCAATGCACTTCCCGACATTCAAGGGTGCGTTGGTCAATTGGGAGCGAAATTCTCATTATTCCGAAATCTTCACATGGCCAGTGCCTTCTAGAAGAGTCCATATGTTTCAAACTTTGAATCCAAGTGTCCATATAACACCTTTGAGCTTGGGAACATGTCTTGCCTATTATTAGAAAGTCATTCATTGAGAAACTACCTTCAGTTTCCCTATAAATTGAGCACAGATCCCAGTGCTAGGAAAGGAAGGAATTTTGGTAAAGAAATGTTGTTGGATTATCAATTGAGAGAGTGAAAGTAATGATATGCTGCTGGTGAGATGTTGAATGTGATGAGGCTGGGATGAAGCTGGAGCCGGTGACATCAAATCGATCATTGGTTGTAACCTCCCCCTTCTACTTTTTAATAAACATTGTTGTTCATTTTCCCATATATGTATCTTTTTATGTTTCTATTTCTCATGCAATGGACTCTTGAATGATATATATGTTTCATGTTTAAACGATTTAAGTGATTAAGATAAATAGGCATCTGTATATTGCAATATGTTTTCTGTTCTTTGTTTATACTTGCAGTAATAAATCTCATGATCTAAGTTGGATTAGAAGCTACAAAAAAAGCGATAGAATGAGAATAGGGAGTGCTTGGATCACAAGTAGGTTCCTCTATCTTTCTGTGTGTCAATTTATTCTTAGAGAAAGTGATAGAAAAGTATTTAATTTGTTTTTATAAGTGCCTAACACCACACTTAGGGAAATTGATTTATCCGTAGGTCATAATTCTACATAACACTATTGTTCTACATAGGAAGCTCTCCAATGACCTTGAGCAAGGACAACTTAGAGCTAGGGGACAGGCAGGTTTTTGACCGGCTCATCAGACCATTGATCACATCTTCACCCTCTGCCCTCTGATTGAGGAGGCACGACGCCACTCTTCAAAATTCTATTGTTGTTTCGTATATTTTTGGAAATATCTTGACTTTGTTCCGAGGGAATCCTTACTCCAGAGACTCAGAGATATTGGCATCTTGGTGACCATAGTGACAACTACTACGTGCTTATATGAGTCTATCCTTAATTGTCTTCGCATGGCTCATGGGATGTCTGATTTTATCCGAAGCACTATTGGGGTTAAACAGGGTTTTCCACTGTGCCCTACCTTGTTTGGGATCTATATTGATGAGTTGGAGGCATTTATACATGAGCATATCCACGAAATTGATGGTTTCCTTCTTCACCAGGTTCTGATATATATTCTACTCTTCATTGATGACTTGGTCCTCCTCTCCTCATCTCCAGAAGGATTATAGAGGAAAATAGATCCCTTAGCTCTATTTTGTGATCTTTGACAGTTGACGGTCAACCTGGGTAAAGCCAAGGTTATGATATTTAATGGGGTGAAGAAAACTTCAGACCTTCACTTCCTATTCAGAGGGGAGGAGGTTGAGATCACCAGTACGTACAATTACCTAGGGGTGCAATTCTAAGGTCCCCATTTCAGTTTGCGACCAACGCTTCCACCTCAGATTAACAAAGGATATGTATCCTTAGCCATTCTCGAGAGACAGTGCTTTTGAAAGCACTTCCAGGATATCTTGTCCAAAATGAGCCTCGTGGACACCTTGGTCCATATTTAGTCAATGTAATGTCTTAAATTGCTTGCATTAATTATCAATCGAGGTTTGTAAACTGATGAAGTGTGGTGCACTCTATGTGCTTAGTTAACCTATTTCTTATTTCGTTGTTTTGTATTTTATGTTGTTTTGGGGGGCTTTCGTTCTTTGATGTCTAAGAACGTTTAATCTAAAACTATGAAAGTATTTAAATGAATCTAATGAACTTTAAGAAGGAAGAAAATGAAGTGTTCCTAAGTTAGTCTAATTTTCATAAAAATAAACCAAAAACTATTGGATAGTTAAGACATAATTTGGAAAATAGAGCATCTATCTTATCTTATCATTAGTCCTTCCATGGATTTAATTCTAAAACTAGGATTGAAATTGCAGTGCTTGTCCTAAGTAAAAGCAGAGAATGAAAACAACTAATGCACTTCTGGTTACTTTAGCATTCAATTATGAGGTATGACCTTCTTGAGATGATGTTAAGTAACTATCTGTACTTTAACTTCTAATGTCCTAGAGCAGTAAGCAAATGATGCAAAGGAAAACACTAATGTATATTTAGTTACTTCCAACATTCAATTATGAAGTGTGATATTCTTGAGATAGTGTTAAGTAACCAAGTATACTTAATGATCTAAAAAAAACAAATAAAGTATGCAAAATGTAACTCAGTAATTGCTCTCATTAAAAATTCAACTATTCAGTCTTGAAACATGATTAATTCAACCTCTTTTAGAATGAATTTTAGGAATATCAGTGATGCAATTAAGTGAGGATGTGAAAGCATGTAAAACTCATTGTAAACAACTAATGTATATTTGACTTTCTGCGACATTCAATGTGAAGTACTACCCTCTTGAGATGCTATGTGAGAAGTCAATTATGCTTTAGTCTCTAAGTTCCTAGAAAGAAAATAACAATGTGCAGAGTAAATTCAATCAATGTATGAATTATATATTCAACCATTTAGTTTAGGATCATCATATTGAAATGGATTTTGAAAACATCCACTGACACAGTTAATTGACAATTCTGTTTTAAGAGAATGAATGACAAAACAGTAAGGAAACTAGGCAACTGTGTATTCTTGTTACTTCAATCTTAATTCGATTTGAAAAGCGAGTTATCTATCTTCACGAAATATCTTAGAAGAACAAGGCTGCAAAAATGTGATTTAATGTTATGTTATTGATAAAAAATTGGAATGAACATTAACATAATTAGAAAACAGATTTGCTAAAAACAGAGTAATGGAAATTGAACTAAAAACAACAAATGAAAAACCTCCTCCAGTGCAGGGGTCCTCTGCAACTGATTCGACTGAACTGCTAGCTGGTTAAGGATGTACTTAAACAATCACTGGCAGCACGAACTTTGTATTATGATAAATTGAAGTCTGAATACAGAGTATTAGCAAAAAGCTTAAACTTAACACTGAATTTCTGAACAGTCTTCTCGGCCTTTTACAACCGATATTTAAAGGAAAATAACATAATTGTTTGTGAGATAAACTTGCTACAGGTGGATAATTCGAATTAGACATGCAATAGGACTGTTAGGCTCTTGATTTGCTACGATAGAGAAAATCAAGGGTCCTGCTGCTTTTGGATAACGTACATTGACCACACCTTTTACCGTGATCTTAGGCCTGCTTTTCTGTCAATCTGGACAGAGTGAATAGGATAGAATTCACGTGGAGATGATTCTAGAAATGCCCATGTGGCCCAGTTCTTCATTTGACACCTGGAACTTGCCAGACCATGAGAGTAGCTACAGAATCCATAGTTAGTTGCAGAATAGGTTGCATTCTGTAGATAAATTGCAAAAATCTATCCAAATAGCAAGAACATGAAAAAATATTATGGAAATCATTTTAATGCATCTTTAAGGCAAAACCTAGAATTTATCATTGATTGGATTATGTGATCTTATGAGAAAGTGAGGGAAAGAGGTGAGAAAAGTTGTCAAAGAGAGGGTACTTCTGAGGTTCAAGAGTCCATCCCATTGTTCTATATGGATCAAATATTTTGGGACCTTCTTTACTTGAGTCAGATTGGGCTTCAGCTAAGAGAGTGCAAACTCTTCTTCTCCGTTGCATCATTAGATGCAAACAGATAGTACTTCAACACATCATCCTTGTAGAGTTTGGAGCTCAGCCCTTTTGGATTGATATGGTATTCAGTTTGGTCTCATTCTTGCATCGTGTCTTAGGCTATGCAGACTCGATATAGAGTAGAAACTGATATCCTTACGTGACATATTGATCTTATGATACTATCGCTCGTTCTACTCCCTCAGGTCGAGATAGATGTTGTTTTATAGGAGTTTCAAATCTCTTAGAATTAGTGGGAATTCAGTTCAATCGTCTCCCTCCTTTCCGATATTCCTTAGATTCTCTTGGTCACCTTTTACCTACTAGACAAGAGCTAAACAAGATCATCAGGGAGGACATCTACAAGCAGTTCATCCAGGTCACCTGGGTCAATCCTTCGGAGGGTTGCGCCCAAAGATGGCCTTCTACGCTGAGCACTTCTTGGAGTTAAGAGACAGGCTCATTGTTCGACCCCAATACACGTTTCACCATTGGATGCATGCTCTTCACTTTCCTCTAGGCCAGTTCAGAGTAGGCTCTCATAGACTTTGGGTAGAGACAAAACACCAAATTGATATAACATATAGAATCTTCCAGATATGTCATTTACAATATGTGGAGACCAAGGTGAACTTAATTTTTGGATACACTGTCTACTACGAGATTAGAGGAAGGTTCCATTTCTTTTTCAAATATTCTCAGATCCTTGCCGACTTTTTCAGGTATCTCAATCAGAGATTTTTGGCCCTATATATGCATGAGGATCTTGGGTTTCGAGCACATATTCTTCAGCCTCCCATTAGACCATAACCCACATAGAGGATTAAGAAATTTTTCAAGGTACTACCTTTAGACAGGGGAACTAAGAGACCGATTGATACCAGTGCATATCCATGCTCTAGATCAGTGAAGATTCATGGAACCCCTGCCGCATGAGATTTCAGCAACAAATCCATCTCAGATCTATTCCTGGGAGATAGAATAGGTCCTACAAACCTCAACAGTGTACGAACTCCCATAGGCAACGATCTAGCAGACAATTGTCACTTTCCACTGACCCTTCATCGGGCCAACAAAATTTGTGGAGTTTCTTCAGTGTTCATTCAACATCATATGTTAGAAGAGATGGGTTTGATCCTCAGACCCATTAGCTCCTGGATCTTCTCTGTCAGGGTGTTCCATACATTATATTTTTATGTTCTTGCATTATACCTTTTATATTCATGCATTGTATTTTTATAGGAGACCGTTTGGTTCTTCCACATTATATGAACATCATTGTACTCAGCAGTCCCTTTGACCTACCATTAGGGGAATTTTGAGGTCTAAAATGGGCCTCTTGAGGAAAATGTACAATTAAAATTCACTTTATGAGAACCAATCACATTTTAGGGGATGACATCATCCCTAATGGTTGAGGTGTCATTGCTTGAGTTAAAGGTACTTATTTGTCACATTCTCAATGGTGGATTAAAACTCATGGTTAACCATGGTAGTGCTCTAAGTACTTTTAAAGTCAAAGTAAAGTACTTATAATAAATTCCATTTCACATTTTTTGAATAAAAATATATTATTGTCATTTCATATTTCTTGAAAGAAACAATGCATATCCCTATACATTTATTATATTATATTATATTATTTTTATATAGTATATTAATTACATGTTATTAAACAATTTAAATCTTATAAATTTTAATTAATAGCATATACTAGTACTTGGTCATTTGAATAAATGACCCGACGGAACGTCGAAGGCGGGACGACACGACAGCAACACGGACGCGAAGGAGCTGACGCGCGCAGGAAGGAGCTGAGAGCAGGAGGGTGAGAGCAACCGCCAAGTGTCGAATTTTGAGAGGGTGGAAGGGCGATAGGTGGAGCATAGAGATTGGCTGGGAGCATTGTTCATCCCAGCAAAGCTGATAATAGGGACACCTTCGGCGTAAATATAATTAAGAATTTATAAATTTATATTTATATTTTATTTCAAGTTATTTAAGTACAAAGGACAAATGCATTAGTTGTTCAATGATAATGATTTTTCTTGAAAAGCTCATTCTTATTTGTAGTCACATCGATACAATTTTTTTATTAATTTTATTTTGGTAGAACTTTTGAATTTAATTTAACTATGGTTACATGGATTCTGGTGCAAAAAGTGAATTGAAAATTCATAAATATTATTTTATTGGTTTAGCTATTATTTTATTATTTCCTTAGGAGGCCCATTTTAGACCTCAAAATTCCCCTAATGTTTGTGGTCGTTAGTTGGACATAAATATAATTATATTATCTTATCTTATCTTATCTTATCTGCACTTCGCCCTTTTTCCTTGTCCTTGATCTTCACCAAGATGTTCTTTAGTGAATTTTAATTGATCTCTTAACTGAATAACCCTAGATTTGTATATATAGTCATTTGAGTATGATGAATAGACGTGACAGTTGGGAGAGGCGTCATAAGGAAGCCGACTTGTGTAGGCTTATAAATATTATTTTTTCCGTTTGTTGTTGTTTTTTTTATTGCATAAGGGTCGATTTAAGAGAATTATGACTATATATATTACATACATTCAAAAATTAAAATGATGGCCCTATAAGGTTATTTTAGGTGATGGAAAGGAACGGATAGGGGAGGGCTTGAAGGCTTTTTCCAGCTGTTGTGAACAATAGTTTTCAGGGTATTATGTAAGTGACAAAAGGATATGGTTACTTGAAATGTGGATAGGGATTTAGGGTAGTGGATAATACTTTAGGATAAATTAATAGAGGAACAATGACATAGATATTAGGTTTTATGGGTTTATTATTGTTATTGTTATTAATGATTAGACTAGGGCATCATACTAGGCATGAAATCATCTTGACATCATAAGGCTTCGTCATTATTTCAAGGTTTTAGCAATGTATTTGGCGTTAGGGCATAAATGCACCTAGGGATTGATTAGGAAAGATACATGCTTCAACAAGAGCTAGGGAAAATATTTCTATCATATCAAGGTTTCACGGGCACCTTCCATCATGTCGCTAATTACATTTAGGGCTTCTAGGGCATATTAGGACATTGATTTATTTAGGGCTTTAGGGCATTATATAGTGAGGACATCATGCATGAGGCTATGACATCTTCACATTCCAACAACAAGATTTGTCATAAATGCACTTATATCAATAAGGGATGGACTAGGGTTTTCATCTTCAATAATGCTCATATTGACATCAATGAAAAATTTGACCAACAATCTCCCCCTTTGTCATTGATGGCAATATTCTCGCCCTTTCAACATTATCTCCCCCTTTGACATCACTGGAAAATGGGGTGTCCCAACAACACCTATTTCCATCAAGTGCTTCCCTTATCATGCTTATTTTTGTTATGTTCTTCCCCTTGTCATCCTGCTTTCCTTCTTTTGGCAATATGGTACAAAAGATACCTTTGTGTTTCTTCATGATAAAATAGCTACCCCTGCCTACATAAACTCCTCTTGCTCATTTTTATTATTATTATGGAACCCAAGAAAGATCGCTTCCTTGTGACCAAGTGAAAGGCATATTCAATAATGGATGTGTAGTGAAGACACAATATCATGCTTTCCTTCAATAGAATTACTCCCCCTAAGATTTGCATGCATGGAAAGGAATGAAGTAGATGATGTATTTATGTAAGAGAGACCAATTTTTCCAACAAGATTTTCCTCAAACAAAAATTTAGAGATGATCCATCAAGAGATATATCTATGTGTCTCATAGCATGATTGTCCATGTGTGACATGTCAAGGGTTTCCCAAGGCTTATCAAGGAAGAATCTTGTAAGAATAGTCAAATTTTCACAAGCTCCCCTAACAATATGCATGGTCTTTGCAGAATCTCATCATCAAAACTTGAAATATCATATATGTAGAAGATGTACTCATTAGATCAACAACATGAATTGATGCTTTGAGTATTCAAGACACATTCCAAGTGATCTCCTTGTGGTTCATCTTGCTTCCTTCTCCAAAAAATCCTAACCTTCTTTTCATGCTTGGTTGTTATATTTTTAGCTTGCTCAGGAGCCCAATCCAAGTTACAATCATAAGTCATATGACCAATATTATGAATATTTAAGCATTCCATATTGTTCATCAATGAGGAAGAATGAATTATTTTTGCAAATTTCCTTCTAGGAGACTGATGGGGATCATTATATTTTTCCTTGTGGTATGCCCTACAATCTTTTTCCATGTGCCCAAAATTTGTATAAGAAAAACAATAACAAAAAAATATACTTTGGTACCTAGATGATGATGCTTGCCTTGATGTACATCTAAAGTCTCTTTGTCTTGATATCCTTTGATGATATCCATAGCCTCTTGCATCGTTGACACTTTCTGTATACCTTCTTGGAGTAGGGTTTCCTTTAACGTTACCTTGATTAATCTTCTTGCTTTTATTGGAAATGGGGTCATCAATATCTCTTTCAAGCTTTTTAACATCCTTGTTATTTGGTGCATTAGGATTTGCATTAATTTTGCTATAGGGCTCACATGCGTAACCAAGACCTGATTTATCAAGGGGGGATCTTTGATGATTTATGAAGTCAGCTAGGGTTTGGGAGCTCTTTAGACTCTTATTCAACAAGTCAACTTATTTCTATAGTAGATCAATTTCTTCTTTCATCATTTTGCATTCTTCATCCTTCTTTGCTAGATGGCTCTCCAATTCTTCCTTCTTCTTTGTTGCTTCACATGTTTGAGCCTTGAGAGAGGAGACATCTTATTTCAATCTTAAGATTTCTTCATCTTTTTCTTCTTGTTGGTATGTTATGGTATTTTTGTACTTTTTTTCTTCACCAAAACTTCCATCACCTTTTCAGCTCCTTGTACTTGTTTCTTTGCTTCTTCCAATTGAGATTTAAGGGAGGAGACCTCTTTCTTGTATTGACCAATTTTTGCTTCAAGTTTTTTCAAGCAATAATGTCTTTGTTCAAGATGGTTTGACAAAACGTCTTCCATTTTCTTTGCTTTATCCAACTGATTTGTCATGGATATGAATTCTTCATGATCTTTTTCTTGTTTTGACGAAATTCTTCCTTTAGCTTGGTGAGCTCCTCGTCTCTTTCTTGTACTTGAAGGTTGAAAAGGCCAACTTCCTTCCTTGTATTGTCAAGGTCATGGTCACCATATTGTGCTTGCTTCTTGAGTTTCTCATTTTCCTTTTTTTCAGACTACTTATCTCTTCCAGGGCAGCTACAAGTTTTTCCTTAAGATCTATTTCAAATTTTACTTCAAGAATTTATTCATCATCATCTTCCTTTATACAATCGGTCCCTTCATTTTTGCTTTCATTTGTCTTCTTTGGTTAATATTTATGCTCTTTTTCATCATCTTTTGGATCAAAGGTTATGACTAATAATCCTTTATAGTGAAGATCCTAAAGCTTTTCCCAAAGCTCTTTTGCTAATGAACATTTATCCACTTTTACCTTTCTAGGATTTGGTATCCCTCTCAAGGTTGCTTTTATTACTATTGCATTATGTTCCTTGAAATATTATTCTTCCATTATGCTTCCACTATCCACTGATTCCTAGATTTCAAAACTTTGAGCATTAAGAAATTATTCATTCTTTCCTTTCATATTTAAAAGTTTTCATTGAACAATGGAGCTTTCCCAATTTGATTATCCATTGAGGAGGCTGTTGATCAGCGGTTGTCATTGATGTCAACCCAAGCAACACCAGGGGCTAACCCAATATTGCATGGGAATTTTGACCTACCAAACTAATATATTATGGGTCAAAAATGTTTTTTTTTATGGTTTCTACTTGTCTAGATGTTTCTGTTGATATATGGCACGCCATGTAATTCTTCACGGGTTGAGAGATACTCATGTTTGAAGTTTGTACCCCCAGTTAGTGGGCTAAAACCCCATGGGGTTGGGGCATGGGTCATTGAAAAGTCATAATTAATATTTTGTATACTCCTAAAATCCCTCCCACGTTCACTTGTTGAAGCCCCTCTCAACTTAAGCATTCATATAAGTTGTGATCTTCATTTCCTCCTTATGAAAGGGATTCAGCCATCTGAAATAGGTCATCTTGGCCTTTTCGCTCTAGATTTTTTTCTACGAAGGTTCAGAAGCTGAAATTTTTATGAGGCGAAGCCGAAATCCTGAGGAAGCTGCAGTAAACATTTTAGATCAAGGTGCGCAATATTTTTGGAGGTATGATCTGTGTAAGTCGGGGTTTTTGCAGGCTCTCGAAATTCATCTCAAAGAAGTGACCTTGGTAAATTCGTCATAACTCTCTCTCTGAGTATCGGATTGGAATTTCGTAAAAAGTGACAGATAGTGCACAATCTATGCTTTTCGTTCTATCAATTGCAGAAACAAATGAAGAAACAATGACACGTGGCACGCCGTACAAGTGCGCTTTGCTGAAACAATCCATAATTAGGGCATTGTGAGAGATTGGGTATAACTCTCTCTTCAAGAATCTAAATTGGGTCAGACCTATGGCATTGGAAAGATGACTCAGAGGACTACTACAGGACCGAAAATTAGATATTGAAGATCTAAAATGACAGAGATACACCAGATTCAATATCGAGCTCCTAGAAGGAAAGAAAAAGCTAGATCATGTGTTGTCAAGGGTTGCAAAGGACCAGCTTTCTACGACAGAAAAGCAAAGCAAGGCGCAACAAAGGGTAGCATGAAAAGAGCAGCAACCAAGGTGCATAACAGCAGCAAGAAGTTCATCATATGAAGTCTTCAAGTGGGCAGCACTGCATACAATCATTGTAAAGGTATCATTGTACTTAGTCATTGTAAATACATTATTGTACAAATTGTACTAGTGTCTATCTGCCAAGGGTTGAAGAGGCGGTGTTGGGAGGTCTAGGATCATCATTAGGTGGTTGTATCAAAGTTGGGGTTATGGTCTAGTATATATTCTTCTTCTACATCATTCTATATCATTGTAAAGTGGACCATTTTCCTTGGTACGGGAGTCCATTCTTCTTTTATTCTTCTATAGGGTGGTAGTGTGGTGCTAGGGTGAGTTGTAGCTCATTGGGTGTTGGGGCATCCGTTCAGTTGACTACTGAAGAATCTTGGGCGTTGGAGCGTCCATCTAGTGGGAGCTGGAGAAGAATGCTTTTCTAGATTCTAGGAAGTTGCAACTTTATTTTCAATTGGAGTTGAATATTAAAGAATTATTAGAAAAGCATTAGGTTGTTTTTGTCCTGGAGTGGGTTTCCACCTTAAAAAATGTGTACATTTGTGTTCCTCTTGTTTACTACTACCATTGTACAAACACTGATAATAATTGAAGATTAACTAATGCTCTAATTGAAAGGAATACTGATTCACCCCCCCTCTTAGTATTTCCAACAGAGGCGACACTGTCGAAGGGTTTGCAAGCCTTCTTACTTGACTTTTCCATTTGTGTTCTAAGGATCTACCTTCAAGTTGTTAGGCTGTGAGTGAAGGCACTGGCTCTAATTCCAATTGTTGGATATACTAAGAGGGGGGGTGAATCAATATCTCTTTTACAATTTTTATTTTTTTATTTTTTAATGCCTGTTAAGATCAATTATAACTTGAACACAAAATAAAAAATGATATAAATAATTGTATTAATCAATGATGAGGACTCCAATCCTATTTTTACAATAAATCAAATACAACAATAATTTAGGGCTCCACCCATAGATGAAGACTCCAATCTTTAATCAACTAGGCTCCGACTTGCACTGTGTATATTTTTGTAGCATCAGATGTGCTCTTCGAGATTTTGCAGAGAGGCTAAGACACATGCATTATTCAAGACCCATAAATCAATTGGAGAAATTCCACCTAGAGATGATTTAATTAAAATAATTAATTATTTTAATGTATTCTTAAGTCTAAACTTAGTAAATGAGAATAATTAAAGGGTATTAATTAAATCATTTTTGAATCTTCTAGATAAAGGTGTGGATCAAGTCCTATATAAGATGAGCCATTGATTAAGATATAATCTTGGCCATTGATATGTCAACGAGAGATTATAAGAAGGAGCTCGATGGGAACTTGGAGAACAAACTTGAGATTTGTAGAGATTGATTTTATTGGGTATTCAAATTCTCAGAGAGGCAGCGCTGAGTTGCTAGAGAGAGATTGAGTGAGATTGTTGCAGTGAGGGGAAAATATAGTAGATTAGGGGAAGTATTCTAGATTCGGGGAGTGCAAGGAAAATAATACGCTGAGAGGCACAAAGAGGCAATGTAGAGCTACATAGAGGCAACACATAGCTTCAGAGGGAGTCTCTTATTTTGCTCGGACACAGTCGAGATCTAGTGCCGGAAGTCGGGGTGTGAGTTTAGAAGGACAAAGGGCTGAGTTTCCAGTCAACAAGAGATCAACTGGAGGTGTGACGCAGTCCCAGGAACTGTGATGCAATGATTGCGTAGGCAGACACAATTACTGTGCAGAGATAGTGCAAGGCAACTTGTCTCAAGTCGAGATTAGTGTCATATTTCTCGAGTCAGTGTGAGATTTTCACACAATCTTTTCGTCAGTTTTTCTCTGTATCAATATAGCCAGTTTGGGCATCCAATGAATTGTACTCAAATTACTACTGCACAATAATTAAAACTCTCAGATGTTGCACTGGTTTTCCCAAGTTGAGTTTTTCCAAGGACGATTGTCCAAAAATAACAGTGTACTTGTGTGTGTGTGTGTTTCTATCTTTCCAGCATTGTATTTTCTACAATATTTTATGTTGTGTAGGTTGAAATGTATTTAATTCGATATTTTTCATAGGAAACTGCAAGTAAATTGTTCGTTTAATTAAACAATTAGAAGAATTAACATCAGTTGCTACAGTAGGATTTGGGTATCCAATTTTTCAAATGGTATCAGAGTGCAGATAGAAGCCATAAAGCTCAGTTTTAGAAGGAAACACAGTGATTCGAGGCACTGCGTAGGCAGCTTCTCAAAACCATAGGATGTTGTGTAATACAAAGGCTAGCAGGGAAGATTTTTGAGGAAATTTATCTCTTTGAGTGAGTCAACAGAGCACAAAATTTCTAGCTCGAGATTTGTTAGAGGTAGAGGAAGCAGCGCAATAGTTCCCACGCAGAGCAGATCTTCAGTTGGGACGCATTTTTTCTGCAGTAGTTTGCTGGAGCAGAAAAGCGTCAGGAGGAAAGAAGAGCACACTGGGGGAGTTCTGTCCTCAGAGAATTTCTATCTAAGAAATTATATTTTTCCACACAGAGTAGCAGTAGCCGAGAGCAATTATTCTCATTACAACAATGAGTGCGTAGAGCTAGTCAGCAACAACGCAAAGGGTTAGAGGTAGAGTTTGAATTTTTTGTTTGGATAGATGACATCAGTGGGGTTGAGAGATCAGGATCGAGTAGACAGAGCGTCTAACTACATGATCTGGAAGGCAAGGATCTCCTTCCTTCTAGATGAATATGATCTCAAAACCTAGATCGACAGTGTGGTGGTTGTCCTCATAGATCCAGATCTGTTGAAGCCTTACAAATGGCTAAGGCGAAGATGATGATCCTTGATGGAATTCAAGATCATGTCGTATTATCTCACATAGCGGCCCTTGGATCGACCAAAGAGATGTGAGACTCCGTTGCCATGTTGTACGAGGGATATTCTGAGAAACGAAAGATGTATCTGGAAGAGAAGTTGAGGAGCACATGTATGCAGAAGGGAGAACACATAGACCACTTTCTCCACGGGCTTTAGGATGTCTAAGATCAGTTGGAATTTGTAGGAGGAGCACCTCAGGCTACAGAGATGGTGCATATAGCTCTAAATGTCATCTTAGAAGAATGGAAATTGTTTGTCCAAAGTATCTTGGGCAGGGAAACATTTCCAAATTGGGATCAGATGTGGGCAAATCCGCAGCAAGAAGTGTTGAGGTGAGACTTGGTGAAGAGTAACCTAGAAGACAACAATAACAGTGGCACAAAGGAAGAGGTGAAGGAAGAGGAGAATGCAACCCTCACATCAAAGGGGAAACAAGAGCAACATATAAGAAAGAAGGACGTTTCAAATATCAAGTGCTTCAGGTGTGGTAAACTTGGTCACTACGTTACCTAGTGTCTGCTCAGAAAGAGGGACAAAGAGGAGAGGCAGGATCAGCAAGCTGCATCTGTAGAGATCGACATGTTGTCCTCTAGATTGAAGGAAGAGTTTTCCATGATCATCGAGATACCTCCAAGGGTGAGGTGGCATGATTTAGTTTTGTAGCCCCATAGAGCTACAAGATGGGAAAGATCCTTTAGGATTCCACCTCTTGGATCAATTCCTTGCTACGGATACCATAACAACACTAGTAGGATGGACTGGTGATAGTTGATGCAGACAGGTTCTAAAGTGACAGATGCAGTGGCTAGTAGTGTAAGTGTTAGGTCCTTATATTACTAGTGTAGTCCCTTATTGTGTTAGTGTAGCCCCCTTATTGTTATTGTTATACCACTGTAGTCCCCATATTGTTATTATTGTGCCCTTACATTATTATTGTTAGGTCGGATAGGATTATATTGTGACCCCATGGACTCTTATATATAGAAAGGAGTTTTTTTCATTTGAATCATCCAAGAATTATTCATTTATGTAATGTAAAGGAGGTTTCCCCCTCGAAGTGGATTATTTCTAAGGCATTGATCTCTCTTTTATTCTATTTTTGGAGCTAGTTTCATAACATTTGGTGTCAAAGCTTTGGATTTTAGGGTTTCACTTCTTCAAACAGGTCATCGTGTAATTTTCGCTATAACCCTTTTTCTACGAGGGTTCAGACACTAAAACAAAAAACCCATTTCAAAG
Source organism: Pinus albicaulis (assembly GCA_034641835.2). NCBI lineage: Eukaryota > Viridiplantae > Streptophyta > Pinopsida > Pinales > Pinaceae > Pinus > Pinus albicaulis. The sequence continues at coordinate 416,316,231 of CM076577.1, forward strand.
AAATCCTGAGGAACTTCGTGTAAAAATTTCAGGTCTTGGTTTGCCATATTTTCGGAGATATAATTATCGAAGTTAGGGTTTTTGCATGCTCTCGAATTTCATCTAGAAGAGAGCCGAAGGAGGAAACAGTGACACGTGGCAGGTTGTACAAGTTCGTTCTACTGAACCAGTCCATAATTAGGTCATCGTTGGAGATTGGGCATAACTTTTTCTTGAAGAATCAAAATTAAGTCAGACTTGTGGCATTCGAAAGAAGATTCGAAGGGCTATTGTAGGACCAAATTTTAGACATTGAAGATCCAAAATCATAGAGATAATTCAGTTTCAATATCGAGCTCCTCAAAAGCAAGAAAAAGGTGTGTATTTTTTTTCTTTCAAATTGCATTAGTCTTGTTTGAAAAATCAGTTTAAAGTGATTCCATGGGCATCTTGAAGCATAGATATCAATATTGAGTTATATAATGCCTGCCAACAAATAATTCCACACCCATTAAGCCCTCAGAAAGCTCTACTATGATGCATGAAGAGGAAGCATTGCAGTATGATATATCAAAATTATGGTACCAAGTGCAACAAATTTCGATCTTACAAAGAGAAATCAAAGATGACATGGATGGTTTAAAAGTAAAAATGAAGGCTAAGTTGGATAGTTTGAAGGATCAAATGAAAGCTAATATGGATGATAAAGTAGTGTAAGATCACATCGAACATCAACAACAAGTTCTCAAACTCTCAAAGGATAACCTAATTTTGGTGCAAAGTCGAATGAAACAATAGGAAGATCAACATCGCAGCGGGAGAAGTTATGAAGCAGTCACAGAAACAAGAACTCGACAACCACGAAATCGATCAATTTCAGAGTATCTCACCAAGTGGAAGAAATTACCCGTTGAATATTCCACATGGGAGGATGAGAATTTTATACAGAAGCATCAAGAAATAATCAAGCGTTGAGGAGAACACTTGTTTGAATGAGAGGGGCATGTTAGGTCCCTATATTACTAGTGTATTCCCTTATTGTGTTAGTGTAGCCCCCTTATTGTTATTGTTATACCCTTGTAGTCCCCATATTGTTAATATTGTGCCACATAAAACCCAACTATTGTTATTGTTGTGCCCTTACATTATTATTGTTAGGTTGGCTAGGATTATATTGTGACCCCATGGTTAGTTTTATATATGGAATTTTCCAGAGCAATTTATAGTTCCTCCATTTGCAACCATCACTTGACATTTTGGTGTTGGGTATAGGAAGCAATTTAATTCCTTGGCTACCTTACAATGAATAAAATTATGGGCACTACCAGAGTCAATCAACACTATTACCTTTTTGATATGTCCTATCTTGAGAGTTTGAGGAGTGGTAATTCCTGCCAATGCATTACAGGATATGGTCAGACTCATTTCTTCTTTCTCCAGGGTTAGTTCCTAGTGTATATCCTCTTCTTTTGAAGTTTATTGTTCATTTTCTTTATCCTCTTCACAATCTATGTAAAATAATTTCTTCTCCGCACACTTATGGCCTTTAGTGTATTTGATATCACAACTGTGCAAAGCCCTTTTGCTCTTTTTTCTGTTGAAATTTGCAACAAGAAACAGTGAAATTGGCATCTAGAAACAACATCCAGAAAATGGCACCTAGAAGTAGCTACCACACGAGGCTTTTGATTTAATTATTTCTTAATTAAATTGAAAGAAATATGTGTCAAATTTATTTATCCCTTAAATAAATTGGACAATAAATTGTAATATTATCTCATAATCACTTATAATAGTTAACTGAGTGTGATAGACTCATTTAACTCATGAAATTCGAGTTGAGGGTGGTTGGTGAGGCATGTAGAGTGATTCTATTTGTTTTAGAGTCTAAGTTGCAGTTAGTGTATTAGTTTAATGCATGAGAAATTAGTTAACTCAATTAAGTGAGTTAAAATCAGTCTAACTAGTTGTAAATGATTGTTGCACTAGTGAGAGGTCAAGTGAATTAAATAAGATTTAATTCACATGCAGTGATTTGTCAAGGGATTGATGATTTACTATTAATAGCTTCATGCATGTCAGTTCTGATGAAGACCAAGTTAAGACAAAGGTTAGAGGGAACTTATCTATCAGCTGTATTTATAGCAAATTTCCCGGGCGCAATTATATACACCATAGGATGCCCATGATGTATTGCGCAGTCAAGGAAGGCTAATTGTCCTAATTAATAGGGATTAATTGCCTAGGGATTGCGTAAGCAAGGCATAAAATTGGATAAGTGTTGGTTGATTTTGTTTGGATCAGTGTGAGACAATTGGTAGAGTGCAACGGACTCTTGTGAGAAGAGTGCATTATATTGTTTTATGGTTCCTTGGTTCATTATACAATATAGATAGAGGGGTTTTGAGCAGTAAGATTTCCCTAGGAAAAATATCTGTGTTGTGGATTGATTTGCTTCTTTCTCCTACTTGGTGTGATTGTGCGATCGTGTTTAATTTTCGCAAATTAATTGTAGAAGGATTCAGTGTCTTGTTCTAGTATATTGCATGATCAGATTGAATCCATTGGTACACATATTGTTTACGTAATTTCTACATTTTCTTCCAATTATTGTGGTGTCAACCTTGTAGGTTGTGGAAGATTAGGAGTAGTAACACTTCCATCTTTATAGATCTGAGTGGTAGGCTTCCTTGTCGCCATAGTTTTACATTCAATTTTTCTTGCCAACCTGAATGCCTTCTCCAATGAATCAGGTTCCCAAAGGCGAACCTCATGTTGGATGTTACCCTTGTATTCAATTTTTTGAAGCCCTCAATGTGCTCCACCATTATACCCTTTTGTTTGAGATTTATCAATTGGCTAAAGAAGGTGTTTCTCTTTGTATCTTCATAATGTGCTATCATTTCCTTCGTAAAAATTGACCAAGTGACAATTTTTTTACGAGAGCAAAGCCATCAATACCATACAAATGTATTTTATTCTAAATGTAAAGTTGCAATGCGTACCTTTTGTGTGTTTTTCACATTATGGAGATCAAAATATTGCTCCATCTGTAGTATCCATGTTACAGGATCCTTGCCATCAAACTTGATCATATCCATCTTTGGAATATGGTGGGTCTTACATCCAACATTAGAGTTTATGAAATCACGATTAAAATTTATTTTGTTCTCGTCATGAGTTTCATGTACTACCTTTTCTCCATTAGGAATCATTTCTTGTATAAACTTTGTCAAACCATCCTTCAAACCTTCCATGTCTACTTTTAGATCATTCTTCATGTCTTCCATGTTAGCTTAAACTGAGCAGTGCAGAGCAGAGTTGGCAGGAGTGCAGTAGGCACAATGCAAAGTTAGCAGCAATGCAAAGGCTTTAATGAAAGCGCATTGACTAGCAAAAGTCAGGACTTGGGTGACAAATACATCAGATTGAACAAAATTGGTTTAGTATGATGAACATCTCTCAGTTGCAGCAACAACATATGAGGGACAATTGTAGATGTTGCAGTGGCAACAACAATAAATTTGTAGTGTAGATGCAGTAGTTGACAACATCATGCAAAGTCGCAGCAACACAGATGCATCACAGAATCAGAGCTACGCAGTAGTTGGTAGGAAATGAGGCGAGACATCAACAGCATAGTAGGAGGTGAAATAGAGTTAGAGTGATGCTTTAGTGGGTTACAGCTCTAGAGCACATTCCTCGCTAAGAGGGAGTGTTGATTTTTGTAGCATCGGATATGCTCTAGCCTAGAGATTTTGTAGAGAGGCTAAGATACATGCATTCTTCGAGACTCAAAAATCGTTTGGAGAAATTCCACCTGAATAGATAAAGGCGTGGATTGAGTCCTAGATAATCTGAGCCATTGATTAAGATGTAATCTTGGTCATTGATATGTCAACGAGATATTATAAGAAGGAGCTCGATGGGCACTTGGAGAACACACTTGAGATTTGCAGAGATCGATTTTGCTAAGTGATTGAATTCCCAGAGAGGCACCGCTGAGTTGCTAGAGAGATTGTTGTAATGAGGAGCAGAGATAGTAGAACGAAGGAAGTATTCCAAATATGGGAGTGCAAGGCAGAGAATACATTGAGAGCCACAAAGAGGCAACACCGAGCCACGCAGAGGAAGCACAAAGCTTGAGAGGGAGTTTTTTATTTTGCTCGGAGACAATCAAGATCTAGTGTCGGAAGCCAACGTGTGAGTCTGGAAGGACAGAGTGTCGAGCTTCCAGTCAACAGGAGACCAGTTGGAGGTGTGACATAGTCCCAGGAGTTGTGACGCAGTGACTGCGTAGAGACAATGTAGGGTAGCTTGCCTCCATTCCAAATCAGTGTCAGATTTCCCGTGTCAGTGTGAGATTTTCTCACTATATTTTCGATAGTCTTTCTCTGTATCAGATAGACAGTTTGTGCATCCAATGAATTGTACTCAGATTACTACTGCATAATAATTAAAACCTTTAGTTGTTGCACCAATTTTCCCAATTTGGGTTTTTCCAGGGACGATTGTCCAAAAATAAAGGTGTACTTGTGTGTACATGTTTCTATCTTTCCTGTGTTGTATTTTCCTCAGTATTTTATGTTTTGTAGGCTGCAGTGTATTTAATTCGATATTTCCCATAGGAAACTGCAAGTAATTTTTCCGTTTAATTAAACAATTAGAAGAATTAACATTAGTTGTTGTAGTAGGATTTGGGTATCCAAATTTTCACACACTGTGCCAAGCTCCAACTCGGACTTCAATGAGGCACCAACCTCTTGGGCTCCAACCCCATCCACTGGTTCAGGCTCCAACCTAGCCTTAATAATGTTCCAACTCACTGCATCAATTCTTCAATAATGAGTTCAAGTAGTTCTTAAAGGCTTCCGAAACACTTCTACAACAAGCCTTGATAGATTCTTCTCCAAGATATTTGCAGCAAGTCTTCAATAGTCTACCAATTCATCATTGAAAACTGTGATTCTCAAAAGGTGTATCCACAACTATTCACATTTGCGCAAGCAAGCTTTTTCAAAGACTACTTCATTACAGCTTCATCAATGTTGCTTCTTCATAGATGACTGCTTCAAAATGGTGATCTATGCCATCTCAAAAAGTCTTCAACAAGGTTGCTTCAATTAGGGCTTCAGGTCTTAAGTCTGCTCCAACACTACACAAAAACAACTTTTGAATGAAGGCTTCAAGGTATGCACAATAAGCACTTTACAAGCTGGTCAACAATACTTCAAAAGTGTCTCCAATAGTCTTCAATGTTCCAAAATTTCTTTAATAGTCCTTGCAAATTGCTTCCGAGATTAATCTCCAAAGATGCTTTCAAGGTTGCCTCAAAAGATGTTTTTCTCAACAAAATTGCTACAAAGGATGTGCTTTAACAAGCTTCAACAAGGTTGCGAGTTCAAAGTGAGACCAAGACTTGTTCTCAAAGAAGCCCAAGGTTTGTTTCTAAGTTTCACTCCCAACGAGGTTAAGATTTTAGGTAGTTCAAGTCATAGTTCAGTGTTCGAGTCATAGTTCATTGTTCGAGCCATAGTTCATTGTTCGAGCCACAGTCAAAGTGTCCAATCTAATCTACAATCCTATGTATGAGCCACAATCAGTTATAGTTGGAGCCATAGAAAGCCTAGGTTATGGAATTACGAGGTCTACTGCTGAGGTCTGCCTTAGGCCGAAAACTGTGAACTTACAAGGCCAAGCTTCCGCACTTTTCTGTGATCTATTCCAATCCTACAACAAGGGCCGAAATCTGCAATTTTCACAGATTTGAAGCAATATTCTCCGAAGGTTGAAAAGTCACAAGAACATGTTTGCCAAAACACTGTTCCACACAACCAAAATTTCAGAAGTTTGAATTCAAGTGCTCCAAATGTTTTCCAGAGGTCTGTAAATAATTACCACTACAGGACTTAAGTGATGATATCTACGAAGTCTGAAATTTCACAGGGTATGAGCTTCAAAATAGAGTTAACTATAATTCTCCCAAAACATAAACTTTTCTTCTACACTTCATCCTTTTCCCTTGTCCTTAATCTTCACCGAGATGTTCTTCACTGAATTTTAGTTGATCTCTTAACCGAACAACCCTCGCTTTGTATATATAGTTGTTTGAGTATGATGAATAGACATGATAGTTGGGAGAGATTTCATAAGGAAGCCGACTTGTGTAGGCTTATAAATATTGTTTTTTCTTTGTTGTTTTTCTTTTTATATTTATTGCATAAGAGCTCACTTAAGAGAATTATGACTATATATATTACAGACATTCAAAAATTTAAATGATAGGCCTATAAGGTTATTTTAGGGGATGGAAAAGGACTGATAGGGAAGGGCTTGAAGGCTCTTTCCAGCTGTTATGAACAACAATTTTCAGAGTATTGTGTAAGTGACAAAAGGATATGGTTATTTGAAATGTGGATAGGGATTTAAGGTAGTGGATAAGACTATATGATAAATGTATTAAGGAATAAGGACATAGATATTAAGTTTTAGGGTTTTGTTTTTATTATTATTCATCATTAGACTAGGGCATCATACTAGGCATGACATCATATTGACATCATAAGGCTTCATGACTCTTTGGGTTTTAGCAATGTATTTGGAGTTAGGGTATAAATGCACCTAGGGATTGATTAGGCAAGAGACAGGATTCAACAAGAGTTAGGGCCAAGTTTTCTATCTTAGGGTTTCATGGGCACCTTCCATCATGCCACTAATTGTATTTAGGACTTCTAGGGCATATTAGGACATTGCTTTATTTAGGGCTCTAGGGCATCACATAGTGAGGACATCATGTATGAGGCTATGGCATCTTCACATTCCAACAATAGGGTTTATCATAAATGTGCTTAGATCATTAAAGCATAGATTAGAGTTTTCATCTTCAACAATGCTCATATTAACATGAATAACAACTTTCAAGAGCAGGTAAAAAATGAAAGCCAACCTATTTGTACACATTTTATGAAGTGAGCTTTGTAACTTTATCTTGGACAAGTTGAGATATTTGGAGAAGATATTATTATTTGGAGAAGATATTATTATTGAATAAATAGAGTGAACAAGTTAACATATTTGGAAAAGATATTTATTATTATCGAATAAGCCGAATGAAGCAGCATCCCTGATTCCCCACCTTATCCGTTCGCCTTCGTTTTAAAGCCTGGTAGCAGGAAGTGCTCCTCTTCCATTTCATTTCATAGGTGGGTTTAGAGTTGAAGCCTGGTAGAAAGAGCTCGAGCTCCTCTTCCTTTTCATTTCATAGGTGGGTTTACGAGTTAACATTTGCAAGGGATAACATATATCTCCTGCCTCTCCCTCGTCCCTTTCCATGGCGGCGGCATCATCGTGTGTATTCAGTTCGTCGTCCATTATCAGCAATGACCGCCGGAGCACCCCTTCGAGGCGTCTCGACCCTGCGACCAAGAGGAAGGCGGTGGCGCCTGTAGACATTGTATGTATGGTATCATCGTCTAATTGTGCTGGGACTCGATCCTGTTCCCTTGTGGCGGGATTTTGCGGGGTACCGTTGATTTTATCTACACAGAAAAATAATAACTTGTTTCTAGCAAGAAGTGTAACAATGACGCCTCAGCAGTCTTCTGAATGGGAAGAAGAAGAAGAAGAAGAAGGGGAGATTGAGAACCGCATGCCCTCTGCAAACCTCAAAGTATTTGTGGGGAATCTGCCCTGGAGCGTCGACAGCGCCGAGTTAGCAGAGCTTTTTAAGGACACAGGCGATGTCACAATGGTTGAGGTTTGCCATTTTATCCTTTGCTATTCTTCAAACCCTTAATGAACATTAACACATTAAGGCCACTGCTCTCCAAAACATAGCAGTATATCCATGGTGGAACAGAGTTTTAGTTAAACTTCACCATACCTTAACCCTGTTAAATATTGGTTTTCTTAATGGGCATTAGAAAGCCTTTCTTGCCACTAGAAGAGGTTCTCGCATAAGATTTCCATCGGGAATTTGTAAAGACTCGTTTAAAATCTCCTGCTAAACTTGAGTATTGGTGAAAGTGTCCCGACTCTTCTTTGAATATTGAAGCTGCGATGATGTTCAGGCTGATACAACTCTCAATTCTCAGTGTTGAAAATATTGTTCATTACATATTTCCTTTAATCTTATCCTTAGATGTTCTTACCATCGTTATAATATTTAGCAATAACCTATGAAAAAGAGGGAAAATGTTTGCTCTTAGAATAAGTGTGTGTGTGTGTCTTGAAGAGATAGATAGATGTTTTACATGTATCTAATATGCAAGTTTGAATGCATCAATATACTGAATAACTTTTGCTGCAGGTAATATATGACCGACAAACAGGAAGAAGTCGTGGTTTTGCATTTGTGACAATGGCAACGCAAGAAGATGCTGATGCAGCTGTGGACAAGTTAAATGGATATGTAAGTGTCAAGGCTTTTTTTTTTTTTTTTGGTTTCGTTTTTGTGTGTGTGTGTCTCTAATTCTTCTTAAAAAGAACCACAAGGACGGATGAGTAGTCCATTATAGACTAATGGAGTCCTTTTTACATCCTCTTTATTCTTTGATGGGTTTAGAAAACAGTAATTTTATTTCCAAATTTTTAAAAATTTTTATCTTCTTCAGAGCTGGGGTCTACCTAGTTCGTAACAAAGATATGTCAATGTGTGCTAAAGGTATCACATTCCCATTTTCCTGACAATGAGTTTGACTGAACCCTCAATATTTACTGTTACAGGAATATCAGGGCAGAACCTTGAGGGTAAACTCAGGGCCACCACCCCCAAAAGATAGTTTTGCACCAAGAGGCGGATTTAGAAATGAAAGGCCCAGTGGCAAATTTAATTCTCCCAATAGAGCTTTCGTAGGGAATCTGCCTTGGGGAGCTGATGATCTTAGCCTAGAACAACTTTTTAGCGATTACGGCAAAGTTGTGGAAGCCAGAGTTGTGTATGATCGAGAGACCGGAAGGTCAAGGGGTTTTGGTTTTGTCACTCTTTCGTCTCCTCAGGAAATAGAGGAGGCAATATCTTCTCTTGATGGATCGGTAAATCATCAAACCTTAATCTTGCTAAATCATCATTTTGGATTACTTCCTTGTGATTATGATAGTGGTTGAATTTTCAAAATATATAATACCAAGCATATGATATAGTCTTGAAAGAAGAAAGTTTGTAATGTTTTGCATTTTTTATTGCAGGAAATGGATGGGAGGCAAATAAAAGTGACTATAGCTGAGACAAAGCCTGCTAGCTTTTGATTGTTGAAGCATGTGCCTTTTGCTATCTGGTTTACTTGAAGCTTGCTTTCAGCTTATAGCTTTTTCTTTAATCACTAGTTCTTGTACTACAGTTTTAGCCGGCAAGGATATTTGCCATCCTCTAGACAGAACAAGAGGCTGTTTATGACGTTCAATAGATGAATAATTATTTGTATGATTGCTGTTGTGCACTTACATAGATGGAAGTTTATTAGCGTTGTATTTTGTCTTGCTCAACTTCAAATGGAGCAAACTTGCTCTTCTTTCTAAAGTTATTGACAATAACAGTCATTTTTAGATCGCTGGAAGCTAGTCTTCGCTCTCTGTATAAGTCCACACCATAGACCAGTGACGAATTGAGAAATTTTGTAATTTGGATAACCTCTCCCTTTTTCTGTTGGCCTTGCATTTCCAAAGTGCAAGACCTTAACAGTAGACTTGTATGTTAATGCAAACCTTACACGAAGCTTCACTATCTATTCAAATTCTTATTTACAACTTATTTCTGCAAACCTTAAATGAAGCTTCACGATCTAGTCAATTTTTTATTTAGGCATCATGTTTCAGTTAGAGCTCATTTTGTTATTAGTCCATGGGATAAATTTTCTTCGATTTTATCTAGCACGATAAGGGCAATGTTATCTCTAAATATTTCCCTACAAGGAAAAGTCCTAACCTCTTTCAGGGATAGCCTAAGGGTATTATCACTGATAATGATTTACTTGCACTTTGATGTTTTGCATCACTCTTTAGGCTATAATCCTAGCTCAGGGGAAATCCTTGTGTCAACCTAAGTCTATTTGTTTGGGTATGGGATGAAAGGCTTAACGACTCGGCCTCATTTAGCTAACTTATCTACTTTAAAAGTAAAATTCCAAAGTCTTTAAGGTGAAGGAAACTCCCTAAAACCTATTTTCACAAAGAGCTCAACATTACTAGTCCAAGATCTCCAAGACGGACAAGTTAAAGTGGAAATGGCAGCAGATTTAATCGTTCTTTAGCCTTATTATATGTGAATTATGAGATGAATGCTCAAAATGTAATTGCTGGTAGTTGCATGTGTATTGCAATGTTGCCAAAAGTGAAATGAAGAATGACCATTCATCACAAGAAAACTTGAAATAAGTGTTTAAACAAAATATATCCAATTTAGCTTGTAAAGTTTGTAATGGCAAATAGATTGACCAGCAAATTAAGAATCACCCATCCCTAATGAAGTATCAAACACGTCGTCTTTATGATTCCATGCCCACAACCATAAGTGCTATGCCAGGAAACTCTCGGTTGGATTAAAAAATTTGTACTGGCTGTTAAGTTACTTTATTACTAGATACAAATCAACTCATGTTATCAAACAACAAAATTAATATTTATTTTAAGGCAAAAAATTATACTATGCGATTCCAAAATTCATTTTCCATGAAAAATTACTCACGTATCCAATGCAATGCATCTAAGGACCGAAAAAAGGGTTATGCCAACATTATGATGCCTTGAAAAATCATTTAAGTGGATAGCAATTTGCAATTAGCAAACAGTTATGGATAGTGATATATCTTTCCCTATTTGAATATTTACTATTTGGGTATCAAAATGTTTAAAACAACATTCTTAGCTCCTTTTTTTTAAACGAGACGGGTAGGTTCTTTCCATTATATAAAGTTGGCTTGAACACCAGAACCTTTTACAATTAACACAAAATCTTCTTCTGCTTTGCTCAAAAAAATCCAAAAAGTCTTAAAACACCACCAGTTTGATTACACACAGTCAGTGTAATACATCTGAACTTATAAACCCTCCAGAAAACCCCTAATATTTCTACATATCTGCATAACATAGAATACTCTTAAAAAGAGGTTGATCTTCAATCATTGTTCCTGACACAGAGACATCAACATTTTCAGACACTTTTGAGCCACAGGACATTGGCCAGGTCCTCGCTCACTTCATCGAACTTTAAATCTTGCTGATTCGGTGCTTCCACAGTGGATGCCTCGTGCTTTGCGATTGTCCTTTCCTCAACAGCAACTAGTGGCACTGCTAGAGCAGGAATTATTTGTTCAAGTTTGAGAATCAGTGGATTGAGAGCTATCTTTTCACGTTCCATCATGTCTTGCAGCCAACCAATTTTTTGATTCAATAGAACTAGTCGGGCTTGCTCGAATCTGCTTCATTTCCCCTTGTTTAACCATCAAATTGATGATAAACTCCATAGACACTGTCATATGGACCAGGTGTTGGGCTACCTCATTGTTCTCTATGCGCGGCGGTTCCATCCTGCAATCACAATATACCTCTCTAACTTTTGCATTGTTAAGTTTCTTGAACCCAAACTGAGCACATGCCTTGCACTGCTTCTGAATGGAATTCAGGGTCGATCCCGCTGAGCACATGCCTTGCACTGCTTCTGAATGGAATTCAGGGTCGATTTGCTTTTGAATGGAAGTGTCTTCAAGTCTACGAAATGGAGCCCCCTCCGGCGAAGACTTCTGTCGATGGGACATGCAGGCCCCGTCCGAATGGAAGTGTCTTCGAGTCTACGAAATGGAGCCCCCTTTGGCGAAGACTTCTAGTGATGGGACATGCAGGCCCCGTCCGAAGACCTCTAACTGGAGAAATTTACAGGGTTTGCAGCGTCTCTTGAAATTTACAGTGAGCATGGGGTCGCCTATCTCTGTTTTGGGTCGAGTGGTCTCTGTTTTGTGAGCTCGCGAATTACATTTTGTTTCCATTTTTTTATTGAACCTCCACGGGAGACTGCAATTAATGCAGTAGGTGGAGTGGGGTGGCGGAGGGGAGCGGGCGAGAGTGGTCGTGGGGGAGTGGGGTGGTAGAGGGCCATTTCGTAGACTCGAAGACACTTCCATTTTGATCTGAATCTATAAGAGGAGGATTGTTGGGTTTTCCCTTTTCTCGACTTGTAGCTTAAATTTTGGTGTCTTTTATCTCTTTGTGATCTTTATGTTTTGTACATTTGTATAATTTCTTGATAAAGAAAACATAAGTAATAAGAAGACATATAACATTCACAAGTAATTATCAAGAAGAGGAATCCTACATTAATCTCTACTACACTTGATTTCTCAACATGGTATCAGAGCTAAGGTAAATGGAGGCAACTTGAATATCACAACTTGTTGGAATATTTGAGGACATCCTTGTAGTAGTTGGAATATTTGAAGACACCCTTGTAGCAGTTATCTATTTCTATCAACGCTAATAAAGAGACTCAAATATTACTCTCTTGAAGATCTCTTGAAGACAACATTAGCAACTCTCATCCATTCTCTAAGATTGATCTAGGAGGACCCTGATGGCCCAAAAATCAAGGTCCTTGAATTTCAATAAAAAGGGATCAAATTGAAGAGCTCATCACAAGCTTTCCAACGACACAAACGGTGCCTCAATACGAGTTCGTATGCAGAGGTTATTCTCAACTTGTTGGAATATTTGAAGACACCCTTGTAGCGGTTATCTATTTCTATCAAAGCTAATAAAGAGACTCAATTATTACTCTCTTGAAGATCTCTTGAAGACAACATTCACAGCTCTCATCCATTCTCTAAGATTGATCTAGGAGGACCCTAATGGCCCAAAAATCAAGGTCCTTGAAACTCAATAAAAAAAAGGGATCAAATTGAAGAGCTCATCACAAGCTTTCCAACGATACAAACAGTGCCTCAATACGAGTTCATATGCAGAAGTTATTCTCAATCAAAGTTTTGGTCAAACTTGGCCCAACGAGTAAATATAGCAGGGCGCCAGATAAATTTGGAACCTCACCAGTTTGGTAGTTTGGCCAAATCTTCGGCCAAATTTGGCGGACCCTAGATAAAGTTAGCAGAGGTTTTAGTTGGGTTAAAGCTAGCAGCACGTCAAATTTGGCGACACCTTGCTAAATTTAGTGGCATTAAGTGGCCCAATTGGAAGGGGCCACATGGTGCAATCAAATGGTGCCACGTGGCACCCCATTGGCAGGCAGTTGGGCCAACCCAACTAACTAAACTTGGCGTCAGTTTTAGAAGAAGAAGAAGATATTTTAACGTCCACGAGGCTATAGATAGCCTATGGGACAACTTGTTTCTCTATATGGCTCTTGTATTCAACCCTTTTCCTGTGAAGTTTCACAATAAATGCTCCCAACTTCTCGATAAACCCCTCGTTGAATAGATCATCCTAAGAGCTCGCTGCCAAAATATCTGCATAACTTTCCGTGTTGTTTTTGAAGGCCTCACATTCTAAAATGAAATGATTTTCTGTTTCCACTTTTCCGGAAGAGAAAAAAATACATACTCTTTCCTCCCACACTTCTTTTGGCCTTTTCCACCTTGTTTCACTATGGAGTTGATGAGAATTAGTCCTTAATTGAGCAATACAAATTTTATATTTGGTTGACAATTTATTTAAATGCCAAACAATTATGTTAAACAACGATTAACGAGAGAGTGAGGGAGTTTTGAACCTGTGATTCTTGCCAGGGTCACGTTTTATTTATGGAGCAACTAATCGTTCTGCCAACAAGTGGAGCTTTGAAATGTTTTCCAATGACATTCCATATAAATTGATCCCAATTGCAAAGTGACGTGCGACATAGCCATGAGTGGAGGAGGACGGGCCACGAAACTCAAGTGTTTTAGAACAACGTGCGGTGGAACCTCGAAGAGCCATAATGCAGAATGTGAAATATGAAGTGGAACCTTGAGGGTAAGGTTCCATAGGGGGTATATTTTAGGGGGATATTCCCTAGAAAATTCACAAAATATTTTTTGATGCTACTGTGGAATCTTGAAGATTCTATGGGGGTCCAAGGATGATAATGGTGGAATATATATGAGTTTATACTCATTTTACTCAGAATTTTGCAAAGATTTCAATGGTGCAATTAGATTTGGGATATGAATAGTGAATCTTAGGGCTCATGGTAGAAGCCCACATTCTTCATTAATTGTTGGACACAAAGTTCAAGACAATAATGCACCTTCTGAGAGGTGAGTCATGTTTACAGTGAAAAGTCTCAGAAGGACGAGACGGCCCTGCTGGTGCTGTAATTGTTGTGTTTTGAACAATGGAACTTCAAGTCACCCTTAGAAATGTAGGTATAATGTTATATTTTTCCATGTATTCATTTTCATTTTTGTTGAGATGAATGAAACGGCCTTCCCACTATTGAAGCACGGCTCGGAGATGTAGTCTACACTAGAGAAACTCCAATATCAAAATTTTGTGTGCATTGTCTTTATAGTCTCCTTTATGTTGCTTCTTCTTTAAGTGTTACACATGGTTTTTACATGCTCTTTCATGCAATTCTGCTAACATCAACTGAAGAAAAGATCTTGGATCATGCTAGTATCAGAGGCATACAAAAAAAAAGATATTCTTGTAGAAGCTTTCTCTCTTACACTCAAATAAGTACTCTTCTGTTTTCTATGTCCAATTCTCCCAATAAATAACATCTATTTGTCAGGAAGGAAATATGCTTGATGGAGCATCCAATTTTAAGGCTTGGAAAAAGAGGATCAATTTAGTCCTCAAAGAAAATGAATTTATGCAATTCGTTGAAGGAAAAGTTCTTGTACCAAACAAGAACAACGCTCAAGAAATAGCCAAATACAATAAGAGAGAAATTAGAACTCAATGGATTGTCTTTGAATTCATCAAGGATCACCTCATTTCTTTTGTTTCAGATTTGACTACATCCAAGAAAGTCTATGATAAATTGGTCAAATTGTACTCCGTCAACACCAACAACCAAAATATCTCTACAAGGAATCAACTCTATGGAACAAGAATGTTAAAATAAGAAGACGTAGCTTCATAATTTACGAGAATATAAAAAATCATAGATCAACTACAAGGACTTGGATAAACCATACGTGACTATGAATTAATCACTCCTATAATCAATGCTCTACCTCCAGCGTCGGATGCTTTTGCAGTAGGTATCTATGCAAGAAATGATACTTGAACTTTTGAAGAACTATGGGCTCTATGTGTTCTAGAAGAAGCAAGGTTGAAAGCTGACGTTGACACTGAACCAAATAACGAGAACTCTCAAGCATTTGCAACCAAGTCAAGAAAGAAGTTTGGAAAATTTGATATCATGGAAAAATATCTCATAGAAACAAGGATATGTCCAAAATTCAATGTTATGGTTGTCATGAACATGGACATTATATGAGGGATTATCCCAAGAACTCTAAGAACAATTAGAGAAATAAGAGGAAGGATAGAAATGAAGCATTAACAATTGAAGATGAAGAAGCTCTAAAGACCCTAAAATTGAGGACAATAAGCTTCTCTACCACTAGCATCAATGGAGATTGTGAAAGGTGTACATAGCTCTACAATTCATCTTTGTACCAGGTTTGCAGTCAAGTTTTCTATTTCTTAGATGACAGATATGATAGTATTTGTTGATGGCAAGACAATTTTATGATAGCATAAAAGATTATTGGGATTCGTAAATTAAGTCCTTTTATGGAGATCGAAATTAAGGAGTCGTCTATAATGAAGTAGTTAGAATCAACTCGCTAAAGTAAAAAGAGGAGTATCATTGACCGTTGTCTACAAAGAATTCATCACAAAACTCTAAAAGAAGCACTCAAATAATATATAGATAAATTCATGTCTACAAGCTTTCATTATCACGATTCAAAAGAAGCTAACATATTTCTCTCCAAGGAGTAAGGAAATTAACAACATGACAACCAAGAAACCAACAAAATAGTCAAGATGTATTTCAATAGAGTCAACATCCAACTTGAAACTTGCTAAAGGTTCTAGCTAGATAGAATATTCAACACAAATTCTATTTCAAACTTATGCATCAAGGGATGAACCATTGTCTCTGCAATCACTAGAGTAAAATATTTCAGGAAGTAGGATTTTCTTATAGCTGATCATGGAAAAATATATTCTATGGGAGAAGCAGGGAATTTGATGTACACATCAAATGAATCAACACTTGGCACTAAATAGCAGCATGGAAGCAAGTCTTGAAAAGTTCCCCTCAGTAAAAGGAAGTTGTTCCTTATGCTTGAAATATGGAGTCTCTTAAAGAAAACCTCGTACTTTGGATGATTCAATAAGAACTATTGAGTTAGATCTTCAAAGGAATTTGAAACGGATACAATACTACTCGAAGTATGGCAGGGCTCGAAAACTTTGAATATTGAAGCATCAAGGGTTTGTCAACTCTAGCAATGTTTTGAATTATAAAACCTTAGGAACAATCCATAACGCTGATCGTTTCCACTGACAAGAAGAATCCTTAGTTATTGGAAATAACAAAAATGACATCGTGTTGATACAAGAACGAGAATGATGAAAAATTACAAAGGTCCAAGATTGAGAGGGACTTGACCTTTCTCCAAAAGATGAGTTAATAATAAGAACTCCCGAATACTTTGATAACATATGAAAGAATGTACCAAAGCACGGAGATGGAAGAACATGATTGCAAAATGAGAGAGAAATTTGAAGGTTATACCAAGTAAGAGGGATGGAATTATGTTAAGAAGATTGCCTTAGTTTGAAGATTCATCCATGATTTTGAAGAATCCTCATGACTAAAGAAGACCTCGTACTTTGGGAAAGGAAGGACTCATGAAGAAAAAGGTACCTGAAAGAAGAAGTTGATATGCACTACATCGATTAGGTTGATAGTGCTAATAATGAGTAGAGATACTACTGATGGTTAGAATATGGTATGGTTTCTTGGAGGAGTATGAAGCAAAATTTTATTGCAATGTGGAGGCAAAAGTTGTGGCAGTTGGTACAATTAGCTACGAATTAGTTTGGCTCCATTAAATGTTTGATGGACTATTTGACGATATGTTGAATTCGATCATGATGCTTGTCAGAGAACCAGGAACGTCCAAGCAAATTATGATTCATGACTTGATGGAACCATGAAGTTATGGGTATATCTCCACTAATGAACAAGTAGCCGATGCATTCATTAAGTTATTTTTCATGGAAAATGATGAGTAATTCTTAGACACGTTTAGGCTTGTGGATATCTCCTCCCTGGTTGAGAGGGAGTGAGGATGGGAAATATGTTCTCCATGTGTCATGTATTGTGGCCAGGACTAATCGTTGTAAGTCTAGTGCATGAACACGGGTAGGGAGAATGGTGGATTCGTTAAGCATCAAGGACATACACTTTTGAGATCTATATTATGACCATGACTAACAATCGTAAGAGTCAAGTACATTGATCTAAAATAAGAATGGTACGAAGGATTGACATTTCCTTGTGTCAAGTATTGTGACAATAGATTAGGAAATGGTCATGTGAGGACATACCTTGGTGATCATGCGGGTGGGGTATGTGCCTTAGAGAGGCGGTGTGGTGTCTTATTGAATGCCTCCCAACAATGTCCTCTGATCTAGTGGAGAGATAAAGCGGACTTGTCAAGGCCTTAGAGTTTGACAATGCTAGTTATGATGATGCAGTCATCATTGATGCTTATCAATCATGATCCCTTCTTATATAAATATTTCAACTTGAGAATATCCCGTTGAGTCATTATGAATACATCTCTAGTTAAGAGGGAGTGTTGAGGTTGTAACTAGAGTCGGTCTTCATAATGTAAATTTTATCGTTAATATATATTTATTATATTTTTTCAAAGCATGTTCTTCATGCTTATAGAGTCGAAAATAATTTATCTTGAGTCAAAAGAAAATGTATTTGAGTCATGTCCCATTTGGACATTTGTAAAAAAATTAAATTTGAATTTTTATGTTGAATCATAAGTCCACAAGTTGACCATGTCAGCATGGCCCTACAAAAGACACCTATCTGAACTCCTGGAAAACTATATATAAGAGGGAAGTTCGAGCTATTTATCACACAAAAGTCAAGCACACAACAAGAACACATCTGAACTCAGTGAAGAAGAGGAGAAATCTGAGTCAAAGGAGAGAGAAGATAAAGTCAAAATAAGGAGAATATTCTAAGTTGATTGAATCTTGACCTAGTGATAACTTGCACGTGTGGATCATAATTTCTATGGAAGAGGCCAAATTTTTATAAGGTAGTTGCAGGCCAAAATTCGACCCTTGTTGCAGGTCCAAAAATTCTGAGATTTGACCAGTTTGGGGAAGGTTTGACTAGTGTTGACTTTAACTTTGGTGGTGACTTTGAGGAGGGTTTTGGACTTGGTCTCTTGGTGGAAGATTTGTCTTGGTATTGGGTCTTGGATATCTCATTTAGATCTGATTCTATAAGAGAAGGATTGTTGGGTTTTCCCCTTTGTGGGGTTTTGCCTTGGTTTGGAGCTTAAATTTTGGTGTCTTTTGTCTCTTTGTGATCTTAATGTTTTGTAAATTTGTATAATTCTTGATGAATGGAAAATAACAAGTAATAAGAATACATGACATTCACAAGTAATTATCAAGAATAAGAACCAAGCATTAATCTCTACTACACTTAATTTCTCAAACAATTAAGTACTCATAAATATCAATTCTCATTTTTAAAAAAAATATTGATTTTAAGTATTTCAAATTTAATATAAAGATATGTATAATCATTTATATATTGCTAAAACAAATTTGTATATATTAAAATCATGGATAATTGGAATATGCACAATAAATTGTACCAACCAAACTAATTTATGTTATATCAAAATTGTTTCATAGATAATTTATATATATCAAACTAACATGTAATGAGACATATTGCTAATGATAAAAACTCAAAAATATTGTAGGTATGTTTAGATTCATTCAAATCCAAGTTTACAAAGTGAATGTGTTTTGACATATAGTCTCAAAACACGACAAATAGAAACAATTATCATATTAGTTTATATGGTATTAAAATAATTGGAAAAGAAAAAAATAGTTAAATAAAAATACTATGAAAATAAAAATAAAAAATATATATATATATTTTTAATCGTAACAATGAAATATTTATTATATTAAATGGTTGTAGCTAATGCTACAAAAATATACAATTCCATAATTGATCTTGAAGCTTAGATTTGTTTAGGAGCAATCAAAGAAAGAATTGAAGAAACCCTAGCCACCTCGCTGATGGTTTCAGGTTCTGGAGGGCATGATCCTCTACCTCCACCTAATCTTGATATTGATGCTTTCAACACACAAATTATCGGTGGTCCGAGGTTCCAACGCTCCAAGCTAGCCAAATTTATGAATAAATTGGATGATGTCCCGAAAATTGCAGTTTGTGCCAATCAATCCCAGGCAATGGATCTTAGGCTAATGGATAGAGGCATGATTACAAAATTTATGGGCTTATGTTCGTCACCATGCTCTTTGAATATTTGGGTGGATAAAAAATAGATACCCATGATTGAAGAACAAATTTATGTTTCCTTTTGTGGGAGGGGGTTTTTCTCTTTCCCATTTGAAAAGAAAACATATCAATATCAATTTTATGGGGCTCGAGGTTTGTATATAAATCAATGGAGTCCAAGTTTCAACCCACACATTGATGTTCCATTAGTTGTTGTTGTTTGGGTTAGATTACCATATTTTCCCCTTCATTGTTGGTGTTGTAGCTCATTTCACTTTTCTGAGTGGTCAAAAGAAAATGTATATATATCAAAAAAAAAAAAATCAAAAGAGAAAGAAAATCACGAGATAAAAGTATTTCGATTTTGAAGGTTGATTAATATGTAATGGTGGATTAATCTGCACTAATTAAATCTTAATGCAAGCCTAAGTTCTTAAGCAGGCGGGTCCCTATATCAAAGTCGACAACACCAAAGTCTGAGTGTTAAATATCGTTTATGTTTCCGGGTGCGATGAAGAATGGAAGCGGGACCCATCGGATGGAGAAAAACCGATGGCACAACGTGCCTACCGGTTAGCTCTCCGAGTGCCTCCACATAGAGGTTTCATGATATGCTTTGACCGTAAATAAACGACTCACAAAGATTACGGGGGGTCTCCATTAGATTTCCTCTGAACAAGACTCTGCCCCCATATTACGTCGACAAGCGAGTGCAGGTTCGTGTAGCCGTTCCGCCACCTCATCGTCCATGACATTCACCAACCTTTTAATGATTATCATATATCATTTTATGTTTTCTTTTCAAGATGTAATGATCGAAGGAATAATTAATTTTGAAGTAGTTTAGGGGGTTATCAGTTTTGGTAGTTGACAATTTTCGTAATTGTCCCTTTCTGAAATTTTGTATAAAAGTTATTTCAGAATGAGATAGGGGGTTCTGATTTTTGGACCTCAGAAACATATACTTTTTGTATTTTAAATATTCATGTGGATATGAATAAAGCTTTCAAGTGATTCCAAAATTTGTTGAGTATGATTTGTCTTTCATGTTGCATCTCATTTTATTTTATTCTTCTTTAGAAATGAGCAATGAAGTTGTTGGTATTTAATTCAACAGTTCTGTAAATTAAAGTTAAAATCCTTAATGATGTGCTCCTCTTTTCTACATTTCACTTCATGATAACTACACATTTATTCTAAAGTTGGAAACAAGAGATTCTGCAAAAAAAAAACTATTGTTAAAGACTTTCCACCATCACTTCTTTATGTTTTGTCTTATTATTTGTATTCAACATCAGAAGGCCACTCTGAAAGACTGTTCTCACATTGAAAACTAATAAGAACTAAAATATCTAGGGTTTCAAAACAATGGGACAACAAATAATTTCATTATTGTTCTTAATAAATGTCTTGGGCACTGACGTATTTTCAGTCGGGGATTGTCTTTCAAGGAACAACATTTTTTGGCACTGTTGTCTGGGAAAGGAGACAGAGAGTTATTTTACCCTGGTTTTTTCTTAATAGTTACGTATTTTTCTAGTAAGAAAAGAAAGTGATTAGGTTGAGTCTCTCACCAAGATAACAATCTTGGATCTGAAAAAACCCCACACGAGGTCTGATACCTCACAACATAAAACTCCCATCCTTTCTAATCCAGAGAAATTAATTTCTTGGAGAGTTGTAAAAAAAGTCCCCAATAACTCCAAACCCTACTTTGTATGCTCTCGGTACCAGTTCTGTTCCATAATTTCTTGGTTTTCATTCATAAGAATTTATAAGAAATATTTACTTTTCTCGGGAAATTTCATATTTTCCTCAAAATATTTCCCCAGAGCTTGCATTGGAAGGAGAATTGTTTGAATCAGTGTCATTCTCTTTTCCAGAAATTGAAGAGATTAAAATAGTTTATTTTTCAGTTCCACATAAGACTGTTTATGCCATCAATCAACCAATTCCTATTTCTATTGTCCCTCCTCAATCATTTGTTTTTCAGGTAGGAAGCTCTTATGTGTCTTACCTTTAAATATTCCTTAGCCGATGAATTCTTTTCCACAAGATTATCTTAAATTGTTGCCCATGTTTACAGGAGAAGATGAAGTAATATCAGAGAAACATATTGCTTCTTTTTGTGCTTTTGCTGAGAATTTGAATGTGGAATATCCAGACACAATGCTGAGATTATTTGTGCAGTCACTTGATGGAGAAGAAAGGAAGTGGTTCAAAAGACTTCCGGCTAATTCTATTAATACTTGGGAGGAATTAGAAAATGTGTTCACACAAATATGGGGTGAGAAAAATGATCATATTTAATTTCCGACTGAATTCAATGCAATTAAAAGAAAACAAGAAGAGGATGTAAATGAATTTATTAATAGGTTTAATAAATTATATAATAGTCTGCCAACAAAAATAAAGCCCCCACCTGCAGGAGCAAAAGTGGTGTTTGCAGGGGCATTTGAATTTGATTCTCGTTTTACATTGAGGGAGAGGAGATCATCTACTTTAGACCAAATCCAGACTGATGCATTATAAATTGAGGTCAATTTATTTGCTGCAGGGAAAAATAAGCCAAATCAACAAGTTGAAGGTAAGGGAAAAGGAAAAGAACAGGTACTAAAGGCTGTTAGTTAGCCTAAATATTTTCATGAACAAAAGCTGGATGAAATGGCTAAAGTGATTAGGAATTTTTCCAATAAATTGGTGAAATTGGCATTAGAAAGAAAAAATCCTCCAAGACATTTTCAACAAGGGCAGAACATAAAATTTAATCCTCAATTTAGGAGGCAACCACTGCAAATTATGCATAGGGATAGAAAGGACCAAGATCATATACAACCACCTTTTTATATTGAATATGAGCGAGAGGAAGCAGTGGAGGAAACTCTTAAAGAGAAGGAAAATAATATTTTTGCGTTGTATGAGGAGGAAGGAGAGGAATTGATAGGTGAAGATTCAAATTTGGAATTTCAGGTCTCTCTAGGTGAAGGGAAATTGAAGAATATTGTAAGAAATTTACAAATTTTATGCAGGCAGAGTTGCATAAAAAGTATGATCTAAGATTGAGGAAGAGATCAAGGGTTCAAGATAGTGTAGAGGAGCAAACAGATTAGACGGTCCAACAACAACCTGCAAAACAAGTTAATAAAGGTAAACAACAAATCAACACAGTCCCAATAGTTACATTTTAACAAGGGGAAAGTTACAAGAGTAAGCAAGACTCAGGGGTGTTGCACAAATATGTTCAAAACCCTGTAGTCGGTTCTCAAAATGTCTCACATCAGAAGTTAAATGAAGAGGAAAAATTGAAAACCAAATTTATTGAAAGAATTAGAAAAAATATAATTCCAATTCCTTTAACTAAGTTGCTGAAGAACCCTACTTACAAAAAAGAAAGTTTCTGATCTTATAAATCTTTCACATGATAATCATTCAACAGATACAATTAATTAGCAGGAGGAAAATCCAGTAGTGATTTTTGGCCCTCATGTGGAATAAATAGTTCATCCACACCTCCTTTCTATATTTCCTTTCTAATGCATACCTTTATTCTTCATAATTGTATGTTGGATTCGAGAGCCTCTCATAATCTAATGCCACTTTCAGTTATGAAGCAATTAAACTTGCATATTATAAAGCCATATAAGGACCATTATTCTTTTGATTCTACAAAGGTCAAATGTGTGGGATTGATTAAGGATTTGGTGGTTTCGTTGGCTCAAATTCCAAACAGAAGCATTGAAATGGACGTGGTTATTGCAGATATATCAACCCGTTTTGAAATTTTTCTCTTTAGATCATGGGGAGCCAAGTTGGGAGGAGTTCTCAAACTGGATTTCACTTATGCTATTATTCCAGTTTTTGGTGGAGAAGAAAGGAGGTTGTATCGAGAGACCAAGTTTGTAAAGACTGTAAAAAAGGAGGTTTCGAATAATTCTCTTGTTTATAGTCAGGAACATGCTGATTTTTTCCCTTTTTATGTTACAAGAATCAAATGAAATTGATGAAGACACTTAAGTGCAACTTCCTTAAAAAATTAAAAGCAAGGAGTTGATAATCTGTGGAGTCTGGAAGTTGTATTTTGATGGTGCATACTCAAAAGAAGGGAATGGAGCTGGAGTTCTTCTGCTTTCTCCAAAACGTTATATTATTCCCTTCTCTTACAAATTATAATTTGACTCTACGAATAATATTACTATATATGAAGCTTTGATTCTTGGTTTACAAGTTGCAAAAAATTTAGGAATACAATGTATTGTTGTTTTTGGAGATTCAGAGTTTGTATTTAAACAAATCAAGAATCAATGTCAAGCTAAACATCCAAGGCTGAGAACATATAGAAATGAAGTGTGGGATTTGGTGGATAAATTCTTCTCTTCTTTTAATATACAATTTATACATAGGGAAGGGAATATACTTGCTGATTCATTAACAGTTGCAACCAAATATTTTAAGCCTCCATTAAATCCCAGGCTTAGGTATGAAATAGAAATCAGAAACAAGCCTTCTATTCCAGATAATATAAAACATTCGAAAGTGTTTGAAGATGAGGAACTGATTAAGGATTTCCTAGAAATGGTAGGTGAATTTTCAAATTTAGAGATTGATCAGGAAGATGAAGCTGAAGAAGTTTAAGAAGAAGGATCAATCAGATAATTTCCTTTAAAGGATTCTATAGGATATCATAATATTATGCAACTAAAGAACAATGTGATACCTAAAGGTTTGGTACACTTGGAGAGACTATTTAATGCTAATTATGTTGCTGTCAGTACAAAGAAAACAAATTCAAAAGATGATCTTGAAGATTGTAACCTTGGAACATAACAACAACCAAAGAGGGTGAGATTAGTAAAGGATGTTCCAAAAGAGTTTAATTAGAGGTATGTATATCTTTCAAGAAATTTGTTGATATATTTGCATGGTATTATGAAGACTCGAATACTTATGATACCAACATCATTCAACATAAAATTTCTCTAAAACTAGGGGTTAAACCATTAAGCAGAAGTTGATGCATATATATATATATATATATATAAACTAAAACGGGTGTGGATTTTTATTAATAGGGAACTCCAATTGGCCGTAGCCTTACAACCTTCAATACAAGACTTCTACATTTTCCTATTACATGCTATTGTCCTTTTCAAGGAATATAAATTTTTACTGGATCTCCGTCATTTATGCTGAGGTATCCTTGGGCCAAGAGACAACCTTTGTTGGCATATTTGTCTGCTTCTTTGTTTGATTCTCAAAGGATATGATAGCATTTGAAGGAGGTGAAATCTTGTAGGATATATCTCAGCCTTTGCAGATTCTTGTTTAAGCCAGCATCATTAAACTGACCTTTCGAATGTATCATTTTGATTAGGATTTCAGAGTCGCCAAATGCTTGTAGCTCCCGGTGTCCTCTTTCTTTGGCTATATGGCAGACTTTTATCAAACTCAGAATTTCTGCTTGATTGTTGGTTCGCTGTCCTAGTCCCTTGCTGAAGGTTTCTTTTATGCTCCCATCAGAAGAGTATATAAGTCCTCCAGCTCCCACTATCCCGGGGTTTCCCTTGGAGGCACCATCAAAGAAAGCTGTAGTTATTCCTTGCTTCCTCCACCAACTCTGGAATGTTTCGTCCTTATCTCTTAGCCTCTAATTAGGATTGAGATGGGGTTTTTCAATGCTGTGTATCCGTTGGGTAAGCAAAAGGTACCGAGCCAAATCTTTTCCTCCTGCTGCAACGAAGAATCGAATTTGAGGTTTTGAGAGTTCAAAGTTTCTAGGAGAAGGCCTTTTGCTTTTGCTGCTACCATATTGGGGGTCCAGGCTACATTGTTGAATATCTGTTCGTTTCTAGCAAGCCATCGCTTCCAACACACAAATTTGGGGATGGTGATCTAGACTCTGGCCCATAAGGAGGTGATTGAGAGCAAAGGGTATCGGTCCTTCCATGTAGAGAATAGGTCTACTACTGAAATTTTAGTGGGGGCAACAACCTTGAGACCATGGAGTATGAGAATCCAAACTTTATTTGCAAATATACAATCTACAAACAAATGATCCATGGTTTCCATGGCTTCTTTGCATAATGAGCATCTATGCGGACCAACAATATTTATTTTCATTAAGTTTTCTCCAGTCAGGATCTTTTTGTGCATTAATTTCCAGAAGAAGAAGTTTACTTTGGGTAGCGCCGTTGAATCCCATACCTCCATCCAAAATCTTGCAGGGAGGGATATATCTCTCTGTGGTTGTAACATTTCATAGCCTTTGGCTGAGGAGTATGTTCCTGAAGGTCCCCAGCCCCTTTTATCATCTTCTGACTTGTGCACTAGAGCTGCATCGCATAGCTCCTCTTTAAGCATTGCTGTTTGCTGAAGGAGATGATCTGGTACATTGCTGAAGTTCCAATCTGTCCAGAAACCAATGTCGTCCCATTTCGAAATGTCATAAACACTCTTTTCTCCTCTGTTTTCTAACAACTTGCAGATTTCATGCAGGCTGGCGTTTGAAGCTAAAGGCGGATGCCCCATTATCCGATCTGTCCACAGTTTTACATGCTTGCCGTTTCCCGGGATGTGGTACAGATTTTGCATGAAAAATCGAATTCCTTTGATGCAGAGTTGCCATAACAGCGTGCTCCTCCTGCTATTGGCATTCTGCAGATTTCTGAATTTTGCATTCGGTATATATTTATGCCTCAACGTTTTGCTAACTGGGTGGTTGGGATCGCTGTGAAGCTTCCACAATATCTTACATCCCAGTGCTGTGTTGGCAAGATCCGGATCTCAAATTTGAAGACCGCCTTCTCTCATAGTTCGCTTTGCTGTCTCCCATTTAACCAGGTGAAATTTACATTGGTTCCCTTTGCCTTCGTGCCACAAAAAATCTCTCATGATTTTGTTGATTTTCCCTGAAATCGACTTTGGTGCCATGAGGTAGGACACTTGGTAGATCGGCAGAGTTGAAAGAACATATTTTATCAGGATTAATTTGTCTCCATGGGTTAGCCATTGACCTTCCCATGCAACGATTTTGCCTTTGATTTTTGTTAATAATCCTTCCCACAGATTGACTCTGTTTGTGCCCAGTGTTAATGGCAGCCCAAGATAATTAATTTTGTCCCATCTTGAATATCGATTGAACCCCAGATTGCAAGCTATTTTTTGAGTTTCATCCTCTTCTGCATTCCAAATATAGACAACACTTTTCCTTTCACTAATCGGTGCTCTGGATGCTTTGCAGTAGGCTTGAAGAGTGTATTTAAATTCAGAGGATATTCTATTAGAAGCTCCTCCCAACATGAGGGAATCATCCACGAACAAGGAATGATTTATTGGTTTAAGATCCTTCATTATTCTCAAACCCGGGGCAGCTCCTGCAATCTTGTCCTACTCCAGCTTTCTGCTAAGCGTATCCGCCATTAAAATGTATAGAAATGGAGATAGGGGGCATCCTTGCCTCAGCTCCCTCGAGGCTTTGAAGAAATAAGTTGGCCTCCCATTTACCAAAGGGGCTATCCAAGGGATGTTGGTACAAGATTGAATCATATTTACAAACTCTTGCTCAAATCCGAAGGAGAGGAGGACTTGATATAGGAAGGAAAACTTTACTCTGTTGTCAAAGGCGTTGGCCATGTCTAACTTGATCAGCATGCCTTTCTCTTTTATGAGGTTACTGGAGTGCATGGCTTCCTGGGCTTGAATTACATTGTCCAGAATGTGTCTCCCTTTGACGAAGCCTCCTTGCGAATCTTAGATGAGTTTTCCCAGCAATGACTTTATTCTATTTGCCAGGAGTTTTGCAATTATCTTGTAAGAGGCGTTACATAATGAGATTGGCCTGAACCCGTCAAAGGAGACGGGATTTCAGAATTAATGCAAGGAAAGTTGAGTTGGTGCTGCCACCCAATTTTGCTTTCTGTAGGAATCCTTTTATCATTCTGATAAGATATGATTTGATTATATCCCAACATATCATGTAAAAATGAATGGTAAACCCATCTGGCCCAAGGGCTTTGTCAGGGTCCATGGACCAGATGATTTTGCTGATTTCTTCTTCATTGGTTTGCTTCAATAATGCTGTGTTGTCCTCTTTAGTGACCAATGTCGGAATATTCTTGAGGAATTCTTTATTGCCTTCTTCACTGTCATCATTCTCTTTGCTGTAAAGTTGGTGGAAATGTAA
Source organism: Pinus albicaulis (assembly GCA_034641835.2). Taxonomy (NCBI): domain Eukaryota; kingdom Viridiplantae; phylum Streptophyta; class Pinopsida; order Pinales; family Pinaceae; genus Pinus; species Pinus albicaulis. The sequence continues at coordinate 416,343,908 of CM076577.1, forward strand.
ATCAGCAGCAACTTTTATTTGGTCTATTCCTTTGCAAAGCCTCCCATCGGTGGTGGTAATCTCTGTGATGTGATTCCTGGAGAGGCGAGCTCTACATTGTCGATGGAAGTAGGCTATATTTCTATCTCCCGCTTCTAGCCAAAGATTGCGGGACTTTAATCTCCAAAATTCTTCTTCATTTCTGAAGGAGCGGAATGTTTTACATTAGGCCGCTTGTTCCTTTTCTAATTCTGTTTTAGTTATATCTATTGTATCCATTTCACTCTACAGATTTTCCAGTTGCTGCATTGACTCCTTTCTTTGGTTTTTGGGAGTGTTTGTTGGGAGTTTGCTCCATTCCTTGAGGGCCTTTTTTGTTATTTTTTATTTTTGTTCCCATACATAGTTGGGAGAGCAAGTGACTGAGGTGGACCATGCCAGTCAGACCATCTCTGCAAAGCCACTCTTTCCATTCTACAGTGGACTGAATCTAAATGGGATTGGCCCCAAATTCTCTTCCTCCTATAGCATTAGCAGGATGGGTTTGTGGTCCGAGGTAAGCTTGGGAAGAATGGCTGTGGAGATAAGCCTCCTTTCTGACAACATTGTGCTTTGGACCAAGAACCTGTCTAATCTGGAAGATATGTGATCTTCCCCTGTATTATTGTTGGTCCAGGTGTAAAGCCCTTTTCTTGACTTAAAGTCCATTAGGTCCCATTGTTGTATCATGTCTTCTACTACATAGATCATTTGATCCTTGCTGTTCCTACCCCCTTTCTTTTATTTTTCATTCATCACTAGATTAAGGTCTCCAGCAATGATTATATTGTTTGGTTAGTTCAGTTCTAGAAACTCATTTAATGTTTTCCAACAATCTTTCTTTTCAGAATACAATTACGGTACATATAAATTGAATAATGCAATTGTTAACTTACTTGTTATGTGCTTTAGCTCTATGAAACTCCAATTTTGTGTATTGTAGGAGTTGACGAGCCCGAACTGGTCTTCCTTCCACACGGTTTCTATTCCTCTAGAAGAGCCCCTTGCGCTTATTGATTTTCTTGTATTCTTCTGCCATTTCTTTTTTCTGATCTCTAGAAAGGCTTCCCCTTCGATTTTTGTCTCTTGGAGCATGAGGATGTCCACTGGTTCCGTTTTCATTAGGTCCTTGACCGATTCAATTTTCGACGGGTTCCCCAAACCTCTGTAGTTCCAAGAGATGATTCTCATTACTTACTGTTGGGGGTGGTTGGGCCTCCTCCTTTTTGGGGCCTTGTCCTTGTGTTTCTACCAATTGACATTTCTATAGTAGGTTGACTTCCTTGGGTCTTTGTCTTTCTGCTTCTTCCTCCCTTGCTTCTCTGCGAGACTTTCTTCCTGCTCTTTTGGCAGGCCTTTCTAGGATCTCATCCTCCGAGGATCTTGGTGATTCTAGTACTTTCTTTCTGGCTATGTCGGCATATGAGGGAGAGGGGGCTACTTCTGGCGTTCCCATCGTTTGCCCTTGTTCCTCTGTGCCTTTCCCATTTGTGGAGGGTTTTGATTGTTCGATGCTATCCTTATTTGCTTCTGGTTCTTCTGTGGCCTTACTGGACTCTGCATTTTGAGATCCTGATTTCGACATGGGCTTTGCGGTCCCATCTTTTTGTTCTTGCCCCGATTGCTCGGGATTGCTTTCCTTTGTTATTCCTTTACTTCTAGGTTTTGCTGTCCCTACTTTCTGCACTGTGATCCATTGCTCTGCTTTCTCATTCTCACTCTATTCTACAACCTTTTTTTTGCAATGTCTTGCGAAATGGCAGTAGCCATGGCAGTGCCGGCATTTGAAGGGTAACTGATCATAATCTAACTCTTGTATATGCGTCCAATCTGTAGCAGTTAGTTTGATTTCCTCTGGTAACCCTACTTCCAGATCAACCTCCACACAGATCAGTGCGCATGAGTACTGGTATTTTCGCACTGCTTGGTCTATATACCTTCCAAGCGTATTGCCGATAGCATGCAGTGATTTTTAATTCCAGCAATGTAATGGGAGATGAGGTAGACGAATCCAGACTGGAACGACGGAAGACACATCCTAGGCTGGATCAAAGTCAGGGGTCCATTTGTTCAGATATAAACCCTGAGGCCCCATGAAGTATGGGCCGTTTCTGAATATGAGGTTTTTGTCCTCAGAGATTTCGAACACGAAAACAAAAAATCCTTTCCCTACAAAATGACTCTTGATTCCTTCTGATATGAGCGGTGTCTAGTTCCTCTGCACCCAAGCTTCAACGGATTTGGGAGAGGGCCAGAGCCTGGTAAATTTCCCGATGAGCCCTGTATCTGCGAGATTGACTGCCGATTTGCATGTTTCTTCTATTGGCAGTTCCATGATTGGGATGCTATCCAACTTCTTTACAAATTTCTGCTGTGTTGCGAACAACAGTCTTTTGGAGGCTTCAGCAACAAGCTTCCTGAAAGCTTCGAGTTCTGGCAAGGGGGGTGGAGGAGCGGCGCCCCCGCCAACATCCATGGATGCTATACCTTATGAAGATTCGCAGCAAGGCGACGCTGGTTAGGGTTTCTATGCCGCGCAGCGTCCAAGCACCTCAAAAAATAATTATGCAGATGAAGTTGATGCATATTAATACTTTATTGTTGCTATCAATTAAGAAGGAAGTCAAGAAATTATTATAAGCTAAAATAATTGTTCCTCTAAGATATTCTGATGGGTGACTAATTTAGTACCTGTGAGGAAGAAGAATGGGGAAATTTGGTTGTGTATTGACTTCCGAAATTTGAATAGAGCAACTCTGAAGGATAATTATCCTCTTCCTAAATGGATCACATATTGCAAAGAGTAACATGATCTTCTATATTATCAACAATTGATGGTTTTTCAGGTTATAATCAAATTTCAATACAACCATGAAATCAGAAAAAGATAACATTTACAACTCCACGGGGAACTTTCATGTGCATTAAGATACCTTTTGGACTAATGAAAGTTGGTGCTACTTTCCAGAGGGATATGGATATAGCCTTTGTAGGTGAAAAATGGAATTTTGTGGTAATTTATTTGGATGACATCACAATTTTCTCCAGATCAGATGAGGAGAATTTGAAGCAAAATTTTGAGAAATGCAGAAAGTATGGCTTACCCTTAAACTCGAAAAATTTTCATTTTTCTTTGAAATAAGGAAAATTTCTTGGTCATATTGTATCTAAAGAAGGGGTCAAGATAGATCCAAAAAGAGTGGAAGCAATAAAAAACATACCTATGCCAAGGAGAAAAAAGGAGATTGAACGTTTTTTGGGAAAAATAATTTTTCTAAGAAGGTTTGTCCCAAATTATGCATAAATTGTTAAGGAAATTATTGACGTGTTGAAAAAGGATGTGGAAGTCAGGTGGACCACAAATTCTAGATAATATTTTTCAAGGATCAAGGAATATTTTCAAGAAGTCCCTGTATTGGTGAGTCCGAATTATGAAAAATCTTTTCATATATTTTATTTTGCGTCTCCTTTTACTCTTGCAGCAGTGCCTTTTCAAAGAAATCAAGAGAATAGGGAACAACCTATAGCATTTTTCAGCAAGTTGTTAAGGGATGCAGAGCTGAAATATAACATTTTGGAAAAACAAGCTTATGCTTTAGTCAAAGCACTGAAGGCCTTTATAGTTTATATTTTTCAATCTCAAATTAATACTTGTGTTCCTAGTGTTGTTTTTAAAGATGTGTTGACTCAGAGTGATAGTGAAGGGAAAAAAGGAAAATGGATAGCAAAAAATCAAGAATACGATATGGAAAACAAACCGACTAAGCTGGTAAAGGGACAAGGATTAGTAAAAATATTAACATAAGCTAATTATCAAGCTATGGGAATTATTTTGGTGGCTGAATTTGTTGAATCTAAAATAGATGAGGAACGAGATAAGAATAAAGAACCTGATAATAGAATTCAATACAAATATCTTTGTTCTTAGTGGTATAAATACATTGTACATTATCTATGTTTCCTTAGCCGTCCTTCTTCTCTAAATAGAACAAAATACAAAGTTCTCAGGGTCAAAGATCAAAAGTGTATAATAGCAAATGGAAAATTGTATTGGATAGTTCCAACTGGTATTTTACTGCTCTGCTTGACAGAAGGAGAAACTATTGAAGTTGTCAATGAACATCATGGATGTCTCTGTGGAGGCCATTACAGTTGAAAGGTTACAACGAGCAAGATCTTGAAGGTTGGTTTATTTTTTCCATCTCTATTTTCTTATGTTTATAGACTGGTGAGGAATTGTGAAAAATGTCAGATGTTTGCTGAAAAGAAGATATTAGCACCATTACCATGGATTCCTCTGTTTTTGGAAGAACCATTTAGACAATGGGGTATGGATTTTATAGGGGAGATAAATCCACCTTCTAGTGGAAAAAACAAGTGGTTTTTGACAGGTACATATTATTTTACCAAATGGGTGGAAGTTGTTCCAACTAGGAGGGCTAATGATTCAATGGTAATTAAGTTTTTAGAAGAAAATATTTTCAGCAGGTTTGGTTGACCCAAAAGGTTAGTAGTCGATAATGCTCAGGTTTTTAGATATGCAAAATTGATTGAATTCTTACATAAATTTAATGTGTTACTTTCTCATTCTACCACCTATCACCTCCATGGGAATGGGTTGGAATAATATTCAAATAAAACTCCGATAAAGATACTTAAGAAAAAAATTGCAGGGAATAAAAAAAAATGGGATACAAAGATAAATTTTTCCTTATAGGCAAACAAAGTTACTACTAGAAGGTTGACTAGAAAATCACCTTTCGAGTTAGTATATGGGATAACTGCCTTATTTCCCGGTAAATTGGTAAAACTTGTTGTGGCACTTATCCAAGATGTTCAACAAGAGCCTAATTCACAAACGAGAAGGATGGATTAGTTAGCGGAATTAAATGAAAAAAAAGAGAAAGTAATGGATAATCTAATCAATTATCAAGAAAATATGAAGTTAATATTTGACAGAAAATCCAGAGACATTATTTTTCATCCCGGAGATTTGGTTCTTCAATGGGATACAGTGAGAGAAGATAAAGTCAAACATGGAAAGTTTGATCCTTTATGGTTTGGTCCATTTAAAATAACATAAGCCAGAAGCAATAACACTTTCATTCTGGAGAATTTGGATGGTTAAAAATTTCCACTTCCAGTCGATGGGCAGTATCTGAAACACTACTTTCAACACTGACTTCATTTTATTTCATCATTTTTTATATCGGTTTGATCATTGTGAATATTCGATGAGCTCTTCATTGTAATGTTTCAAGCTATAATTTTGATTCCATGCCTCAGGTGAAGGCACTAACATGCGGTTTTTAGTGTTTTGTTTCAAAACACTATCCCCAGGTGGAGCCAGATGTTGTAGCTCATTTTAATTTTCTCAGTGTTCAAAAGAAAATGTATATATATCAAAAAATAAATCCAAAGAGAAATAAAATCACGAGACAAAAGGATTTCGATTTCGAATTTTGATTATTATGTAATGGTTGATTAAGTTGCACTAATTAAATCTTAATGCAGACTTAAGATTAAGCAGGAGGGTCCCTAATTCAAAGTCGGAAACACCAAATTCTGAGTGTTAAATATCGTTTATGTTTCTGGGCACGATGAAGAATGGGAGTGGGACCCATCAGATGGAGAAAACCCGACGACACAATGTGCCCGACGGTTAGCTCTCTGAGTGCCTATACGTAGAAGTTTCATGATCTGCTTTGACCGCAAATCATCGAATCACAATGATTACAGGGGGACTCCGTCGGATTTCCTCCGTACCGGAGTCTTCCCTCGTATTACATTGACAGGCGAGCGCGAGTTCGTGTAATTTTTTCACCACCTCATTGTCCACGAAATTCACCAACCTTTTAATGATTATTAGATATTGTTTTTATGTTTTCTTTTCAGGACGTAATGATCGAAGGGATAATTAATTATGAATTAGTTTAGAGGGTTATCAATTTTGGTAGTTGACAATTTTTGTAACCATCCCTTTCTAAAATTTTGTACAAAAGTTAATTCAGAATGAGAACGAGGGTTCCAAGTTTTTGGACCTTAGAAGTAGAGATATTTTGTATTTTAAATCTTCATGTGGATATGAATAAAGCTTTCAAGTGATTCCAAATTTTTTTGAGTATGATTTTTCTTTCCTGTTGCATCTCATTTTATGTTATTCTTCTTTATAAATGAGTAATGAAGCTGCTGGTATTTAATTTCACATTTCTGTAAATTAAAGTTAAAATCCTTAATGATGCGCTCCTCTTTTCTATATTTCACTTCATGATAGCTACATATTTCTTCTGAAGTTGGAAACAAGAGATTCTGCAAAATCAAGCTATTGTTAAAGACTTTCCACCATCACTTCTTGTTGTTTTGTCTTTCATTTGTATTCAACATCAGAAGGCCACACTAAAAGACTATTCTCACATTGAAGAATAATAAGAACTAAAATCTCTGGGGTTTCAAAACAATGGGACAAAAAACCAATTTCGTTATTCTTCTTAATAAATGTCTTGGGCACTGACCTATTTTAAACTAGGGACTATCTCTCAAGGAACAACAGTTGGAATGAGGAAAAATTTAGGAACATTGGAAATGTTATGGGCTACTATGTTGATTTGGAGAAGCCAAAAGAAGATATCTAATCTTGTGTAGAAATTACACTAATGGATTCAATATGATCATGTAATATACTAAAACAAGATACTGAATCCTTCTACAATATTTGCAGAAAATAAACACGATCGCACAATCACACCAAGTAAGATAAAGAAGAAAATCAATCGCACAACACATATATTTTTCCTGGGGAAAACTTGCTGCTCAAAACCCCTCTATCTTTATTGTATAATCAACCAAGGAATCATGAAACAATACAATGCACTCTTCTCACAAGAGTTTGTTGCACTCTACCAACTGTTTGACACTGATCCAGAAAAAATCAACCAACACTTAACCAATTTCCTGCCTCTGCTCAGCTTGCCTTTCTTGTGCAATTCTAAGAAAATTTGATCCCTATTAATTAGGAAATTCAACCTTGCAAAACTGTGCAATACAGCATGGGAAAACCTATGGTTGTCTAATTGCGCGCCTGCAATTTACTAATAATACAACTGATAGATAACATCCCTTTAACCTCTATCTCAACTGGGTATTCATCGGAACTGACATGCATGCAACTATTAATAATAAATCATTAGTCACTTGACATATCATTGCATGTGAATTAAATCTCATTTAATTCACTTGACCTCTCACTAGTGCAACAATCAGTTACAACAAGTTAGACTGACTTTAACTCACTTAATTGAGTTAACTGATTTCTCATGCATTAAACTAATACACTAACTACAACTTGGACTCTAAAACAAATAGAATCATTCTACATGCCTCACCAACCACCCTCAACTCAAATTTCATGAGCTAACTGAGTCTATCATACTCCGTTAACCATTACAAGCAATTATGAGATAAGATTACAATTTATTGTCCAATTTAATTAAGGGATAAATAAATTAGACACACATTTCTTGTTCACTTTTCAACATCTTGTGCCATGATTTGTGTTGAAATGGATCTTGATAAGGAAATCCCAATGGAAATAAATCTTTCGCTAGATATTGGACTCATTATCAGGAAGTGGATTATGATAAATTTTCATTTAAATGTAAGAATTGTCATGAATATTTGCATTTTCCCCGAAGATGCCCAAAAGGAGAGGAAATCCAAAAAAATAATGAGGAAGAAGAATAATGGAAACAACCAAAAGAAGAAAGAGTGCCCAAAAAAAGAAATACAACCATAATGACACAAGAAGGAAAGGAAATGGATTGTGACCCAAAAGTGAAGAATTATCCTCTTGTAAGAATAAAGGTTTGACGTGGAAAAAATTTGATGTCCTTAATTAGGAAGACGAAGAAGGGGAAATCCACAATCCATTACATTAAGAGATATAGTTGGTCAACTCTTAATGCATGAGTTTTAGGGGTCAAAATTACATGCCTCCCTTTGAAGATGTTCGACCAAATAAAATTTAGTTATAAAGGAAGAGGTTGCATCATAAGAGGAAGAGGTATTTCATTCCCCTAGAAACACCGAGAACCATCATGGAACTTCGGTTTATGGGTCTACAAACGAAAAATCAAAGGGTGAAAAGGTAATATACGAAAAACCACATAAGAAAGTAGGTCACCATACTAATAGATATTTTATAAGTGCACATGCAGAGAAGGATAAAGAGGAAATATCTCAAAGGTCATTGGAAGTGGCCTTTTAGGCAACCCCTGAACAAACCCAAGACAAGGGCTCAGGGGTCGAAAAAATAATCCACACCTACAAAAAGGGAGAAAAGAAGAAAGGTGATACTACACCTGTCAAAAAACTTGAAGGTTATAATTCATCCTCCTCTCCATACTTTTCATAAATATTAAATAAAAAATCACATTCCTCCCTTCCTTTGAAAAAATGTAGGAAAGATCACAAAGAAACAAACTCCAACTTCTAGAAAGATCCAAGATTTTTCAATTTACCAAGAGTGTCTTTTGATGATCCTTGATCATGCACTGTTTTTATATCAATTTGTTTAAAGGGTGTGAGTATGTAATCCCACATCTTGTCAATTGCTATGTGTTGTAAATTTCATCAAAATTTTGAAGTCTTTTGGTGTATTTACGCATATAGGCATGAAGGTTTAGATGTCAAATAAACTGAACCTTTTGATCAACTGGGCATTCTAAGGAATTGTGTCTATACTCCATTAAGGATATACTCCATGAAGTGCTACTAGTACTCAATATTTCAGGATGCCAATTAGTACATGAAAATATGTGACAGTTGACAACATATGGGATGACCAGTACAATTAGATGAGATATCATTACAACCACAACTAGTAATAGAACCCTTCAAGAAATGGGGTCTTGGATTTTTTGGACTTATAAATCTCCCTTATAGACATAACTCTTACATCCTTGTTTGCATAGACTATGTTATAAATTTGATGGAAGCAAAGGTACTCATGGCTATAATAGAGCAAGCAGTAGAAAATATTCTTCATGAGTTAATATTTACCAGATTTTGAATACTATGAGAGATTTTCACCGATGGAGGAACACAATTTACATCAAGAATAAATAAAAACCTCATGGACACATACAATATCAAACATATTGTAACAACGCCATATTATCCATATGATAATGGATAGGTGGAAGGAACACACATGATCCTTAAGGCCATTGTAACTAAAATTTTCTGATTATACCTTAAGGACTGGGCATACTGACTTTGTGAAATGCTATGGGCCCATCAAAGAACATGGAAAGCTACTACTGGTTGCAATCCATATGATATTATATATGGAAAGAAAGTTATTTTACTAATAGAGATTCAAATTTGGAGACTAGGCCTTATTATTTGATTCAAATTTGAAGTAATTTAGAGGAAAGTTTTGCATATGTTAGCTTGGATGTTAGCTTGGATCCTCTGTGATTAACACTATTTATGATATTGGGGCCATCAAGCGTTGTACCATCGACAAGAAACTAATTCCACTAATGGAAAATGGACATAGGCTTAAGTTATATCACAAATCCTTGTAAAAATAAGCCTTATTGAGGAATACCAATGAAGGATGGCCCAACAGTGATATCAAGATTATCTGTAAAGGAGAAATATTGACTAGATGATTCATTGCAACATTCCTTATTCTATTGAAATATAATAATAATAATAGGAATAAGAATAATAAGATTTATAAAAATAATAATAAAAAATAATAATCATAAAAATAAATTCCACTTTTGAAAACCCCTAAGGGAAAACTTGGGTGCATGGCGTGTGAAAACTAGCTAAACTAGAGCATGAAATGTTAACTTGTTAAAAAATTTGAATAATTAAACTCACGAGTAGAGGACACTTCGCAGTTCCATTATGGCTATGTCAAGATGCTCCTACTCAGATGATTTGAGTGTTCCTTGTACTTTTTGAGAAACTAATGAATTATTCTCTAGGATTTCTCGAGATGCAAAGAAGGGTATGTTGTTGTTGCTGCCACATAGTTTATACAACATAATGCTATAACACCTTCTACATCATAGAATCAACATGGCTAATGCAACATTATTTTCGCAATACCCTTCGAATGACTGGATCGCGTGTTTGTTTTGCAACATCATATAGGCCAATGCAACGACCATGCTGCAACACCCAATGTTACAACATGTGTAATGAAAAACCCTTGCTAGCAAGAACTACAACTATTTTGCAGACAATATGACATCAAGAGGAGATACAAAACATGATAACCTACCATCGCGGACCTAAAAAGTGATGACAAACCATGATAAGTGGCAAAAGGTATCTCTTTCCTTTGCATAATGAATTACATTAATGGGCATAGTTTCCGCTTACCTAGACAAGATTGCATGCATCAATCTCCATATGCATATGATGCAATTTGAACCATCATCCCATGATTTCCTTACCTTAATGAGAAACCATCACCTCCAGTAGATTGTTCATTGGAATTTGTAGCTAATAGACTCTGAACACTGAGTAGAAATAATATGAGGTTCATGGAATCACAGAGAGCCCAAAAGGACCCTCTTTTTATGGGCTTATGACAACATTTGTGCAATAGTTTGTAATATGGATTGGGTATGTTGAGAAATTACATGGGTACAACAATGCCATTACTCTTGAATTCACACTCAATTTCCCACATGATAGGTCTATGGTAGGGGGAACAATGGTCCAAGCAGATGAAGACACCATAGCCATAGCGTATGGGGTACCATAAATCAAAGAGTGATGGTAGTTTGAGAAAAATATGAAGCTAAAATTAATGGAGTAGTTTCTCAAGCTAGGATAGGGTTTGGTGAAGAAAGGGAGTGGATTCGAAAATAAGTCTCTGCTAACATCATGGGAAGACATAAATCTCATTGTGTAGAGATATTTCACATGTGATGGGTTCCATGGGGTTGTCTATTGGAATAATTTGTGCCTGCTAGAACACCTAAGGTACCAACTATTGGTCAACATGGATTTCTTTCTTTGGAAGACACTCCAACAAATTACCTCGAATGTCGAGAAGTCTAGCCAGAAAAAGAATTCCATTTCCCATAACTACCTAATCAAATTGTTGGTGGAGCCTAATTTGTAGAGAGAAGGACATCCTTAGAATGATGTTGTGTGAGCACCAAGGCTTGAAGTAAAAGTAGGAGTAGCAGCGATTGCAACTCCACCAAAAGCTAAAACTATTGTGACTTCACCAAAAGCTACATTTGCTGCAACTATACCAAAAACTATAGTTGTTGCAACCCCAAGGAGGAATTTTTTGCAACTCCTGAAACAAGAGAAACTGTTAAGTTGTAGCTACAGGAATAAGAAACTAGGGGAGACCATGACAATGATTTGGAGATCACTAGAATATGACCTTCAATGAGAATATTGAGTTGAATGATTAAAATAATTGCACCCGTAGTTGTGCCTAAGAAGAAGAGAACAAGATCCAGGAAGAAGGAATATTTAGCACCAGAGGATACAAAAGAAGCAACAAACCCTTTTGCTACACAAGAAGAAGGAGAACTACTTTCTATAACATGGATATATTTAGAAGAGAAAACAACTCTTGCTGCAACATAAGAACCAATAGTGGTGGAAGTAGAGGAAGAGGAAATTTTTATAGCATATGTTAAAGAAGAGGAAACCCCTACTGAAATATAAGAACCAACAGGGGAAATTGAAGAAAATAAAGACCTTGTTGAACCATAAGAACCAACAATGATGAATGAAGGCTAAAATGAAGTCATTGATGCAACATAATAAACAACATAAGAAAAATTGTAGGAAGATTATCTTGCAACATAGGTGGTGTTATCACTCAGGTTTTCCTAGAAGTTGTGTAAGAGGAAAGTATACCCGAGGTAACCACAAACCAACCTTTTAGATGCAGAATCTAGCCAATCTGCATCCAGATAGGGCTCTCTCTTTATAATTTATCTTTGTTTCTTGAAAGGTTTTAGGCTAGTTATAGATTCAAAGTTTGTTTTGGGAAAATTGGTGGAATCCACAAACTAAGGGCAAGGTTGAGGGCTTTCAGTCCATTGGGCTATGGAGTCAAAGGATGGCTTTACTGGATTTCTATTCTAAGCACAAGATGGTATTACAGGGCAAGATAGCTAGACAGAGAACAATCCTTAAAATTTAAAGTGGATGGGATGATCTTGAAGGGATGAAAGGCGGCTAAGAATCTTTCACCATGTTCAAAAGAAAGAAGTGAAATGACTACAAACAAAGAGCAATGAAGAATTCTTTATTATAGTAATCAACAATGTTTAAATTAGCAAAGCAGGAGCATTTAAGAATTCATGCTTATAGCTAATTTAGAAGAAAACATTAAGAACAATCACATTTGAAAACATAGTACAATTAAGCAAATTCTGTCTCAATCTTTTATGTAAATTATTCAGAAATGGATAAGATGGTATTATAAACTAATATAAAATTGCAGACAAAGGGTAGAAACACTTATTGAACTGTAGTCCAACACATGAATCCTGCAACAAGTCCAGTGCTTTAAATCGTCATCCAGCAAGCCACAAGTAAATTTCTCCAAAAGCTTTTATTCCAAAAATCTCAATGTTACAGCAGAGTAATAGAATCCACCCTCAACACTCTCTTTGAGGGTTTTTTATACACAAAATAATCCTAACAATCTTACACTATCTTAGCCAATAATCCAGGCTGACTTAAAGCATATTTACAAACAAACAAGAGACACATGGTCTCGTAAATAGAATAATGGGTAACGGCTGATGTGTTGTTCCTTTCTTCATGGACGTGCTAGAAATAAGTGCTTAAAATAGGACTCTGTGTTGTCCCTTGCGTATTTCTTTGACTTGTTGAATACTCTTTCTTCTCACGGATACTCTTTAACCTTTCATCTGATACTCTTTCATCTGTCTTTCTGTTTTTACCATTTACTTGATAGTAAAGATAAAATCTCATCCTGAAAACAACTTTTACAGAACTTCCAGCATTTCCTTCCACCATTGATCATCTGGTATCATAGTTCTTCTGAGTTTCCGTAAAGTTTCATCTGCTTCAGTAAGTTTATAAAAAGTGGGCTCGTTCGGAAATAGATACTTTATTTCATGCTCCAGATGAAATAGATTCCTCACTTTATCATAAATACTTTTCCCAGTTGGTAATGCAGGTTCTGATGAGCTAGTAGAACCTATGATCTGATGTAATCTGCTGCTGAAGTTGGCTTTGGCACCTTTGCTTTGAAGTGGCTCATTAGCATTTTACCTTGTGAAAGATCAAATGCAGACATCAGCCTTTGCTGATTATGAGGAGCCATCTTCATATACTGATCGTATACCTTCATTTTCAATGGATCATTCTTTGTTTTGATATTAATGAAGGTTTTCTTAATGTCTCCAGTATCTGTCTTTGGCGGTCTGAAAGAAGATACCTCGGTGCTTAATTGCTTTTGTATCCCTTTCTGGCTTATGTTTGTTTCACTTGCTGTACCTGTTTGCTGACTATCCTCCCTACCATCATCAAATACTTCATCTATAATTTCTACATCTGGAGGTGGATCAGACTTGTGTTTTTTAGCTTGATAAACTTGTGGGGCTCCTTTTGAAGGTGTGGTATCTGGAGCTAGCCTCTTTTTCCCTATTTCCACATTCGGTGGAGTTTGCATCTCTGGAACTTGGATTTGTTTTGCTGGCGTGGGAGAAGCCTGAGATGGTTCTGGTGTTTTGGAACTCTGTGGTTTTTCTGCCATGACCAAGGTTTCAATAACCTGAACTACAGGTTCTTTTCCTTTACCCTTGGGTTCTGCTGCTACTGATGGAATGTTTTCCTGTAACGCTTGCTGTAGTGTGGCTGCTGAAGATGTGCCAATGTAGGGTACCTGCATTTGATCATATGTTTCTAGGTCAAAATTCTTCTCAACATCTTTCATAATTTTATTCAATTTGTCAGCTCCACTTTCCTCTTCAACAAGAGTTCCTTCAACCCATTCATCTTGATTTGCATATTGTTCTAAACCAGGAATTTTGTGGTGTATATAGGGAGATGACTTATTCTTTAATATTTTTTCACAAATGAAACCAAAGGGGTCATAAGGGACCCAACGGAAATATGTCTGGAACTTTCTCTCTAATAAAAGTTCTGCTTCTCTCTCAGCTTCCCTAGAATTGCAAATGAAAGGACCTAACTGGCTTTTGATCCTTAACTGTGCTTTCTTCTTTACATTGCAGAAATGGATTACATCTGAGTTATTCATCTGTCTAAAGTATTCCAAAGCGAAAATTCTCATTGGTACATATCTGGGTAACTTGAATGGATGTAATTCACATCCATAAATCCTGATGACTGTATGGTTTTGGTACAAGTACCAATCCCCAACTTTATAACTCTTTGATAATTGCAAGGTCTTTCTAATTTCAGTACTGAGTCTGGGGGGAGAAATTCCTGTTAACAGAGTTGTGGCAGGTTGTACAAACTGATCAATGAATTCTGAATAGGAGTAGGGAGAATCAGAGGAAAAATGAATGATGGGGGACCAAAAAATGACAGACCTGGGATTACCCTTAGCATCAAGTTTCTGAATAGGGAAAGGGAACCTCTCTGACTGATAATAGATCATGAGATGATAGATAACTGAGGAGTACTTGAAAACTTTTTCAGTATCTAGCTTTAAGAATTGATCATGGATTTTGTTGGCAATGAAGGAAGCATAATCATACTTAATCTCAGGAGGCTGCCCGGGGGTAAAGATGGATAGCAAAGCCAAAGTTATCTGGTCTACATACTCACTGGTATTGAATCCTAGGACAAAGGATATTATGTTAACAACTAGCCTTCCCAATGTATTGAAATAGTAAAAACCATAGGGGGGAGCCCCTTTTGGCTGATGCTCAGGTAGCATGAAATACTGACACATGGATTTTAATTTCTCTGGGGTTAACTGTGTGGTTTTCTCAATCAGTCCCTCCATGGATAATGGTGCTAATTCTTGCTCTGGCTCAAAGTGTAACATAGCATTGATAGCCCGAGGTGTGATAGGAAATAGAACACTTTGATCAGGAGTTAAGACAACTCTCTGTGCAGGGTCATAGTTTGCATGACAGTAATGAATGACTTCAGGGAAAATGTGGACTGAAGGAATAAGATACCTTGGGAGATTGGATTCCCATAACCCTATAAGGTCTTGCCCTTTTGAGAATTCGTCTCTGCAGCGACAGAAGCTCAATCGGGGACTTTCATCGAAACCCGGGTCTTTTATTTGGAAATCTTCATCTATCAGAGGTAGATAGTCCAAATCACGGTGAGGAGCATTCAATGGAGTGATATTTAGGGCTGTCGGGACCTCCATTTTGGTTCTTGTGGATTCAAAATGGAGGTTTTCGTTTTTTCCTTACAGACTGACCGGTATATCTGAAATGGAGGAAGTTGAAACAATTTGCAAGTTTGGGAAGCAAATTCACAGGTTTGAAATCTTCAGGGAGGACTCAACGATGCTTTTTAACCACTTTTTCAGAGAAAAAACAAAGGAAATTAAGTTTGATTCGCAGTCGGGGCGTGAAATGATAAATACCTGTATTTTAGACGGAAACTTGTTCTTTAACAGGTAATGAGCAATGGCGGGGACGTCTTCAACACGGGCGTAGCAGAATTTTGGGGCGAAATGGTTAATTACAGCAGAAATTTCGAAAATCGCAGCGGGAGCAACGTTCTTCTCTGAATAATGAAAATAGCTAAAAAACACGAAAAAATGGCTTATTTACAAGTTAAAAGGTTTTTTGTTTTTTTCGAGGTGTGACGTCAGGGTAGTACGGGATGACGTGTGTATCGTCAGGCGGTAAGTGGTAAGCGGGAAGTGCCCGCACCGCTTTTGGTCGAGGGCGGTATTAATCGCGGGGGGAGCGATTCCATAGGATAGTCGCCACGTGGATGGTTGACTATTCTAAAACCACCCATCCCCCGCTGGTTAACATGCTGACAAAGGATGGGCAGCGGGATCAACGCTGGCCGTTGATCTGCGGGAGGCTGATCCAACGGCTAGCGTGATGGGAAGATGAGCGGAGGTTTCGTGTGGGCCCCGTCGTACATTTAAACACTTTTACATGTTTTTTAATTGCTCCGGGGGCTTTTTAATAAGCGGAGACAGTTATTAATTAGTCCAGGCGACTTAATTAATCCTGTATGCGAAAGAAAGGGGTTGTGGCCGGGGTTTGCTTAGGTGGAATGCCACGTGGACGTACCACGGTGGCGCGAGAATTTTCGCAAAGTTTTATTGGCGTTTTTGGTATTAAACACACATATTGTATGTCTAACGTTTTATATTTTTATTATATGATGAATTAATTAATACAATTATTTCATCATAAGGGTGGGATTAATGTTATAAAGATATATTTCACCAAAGGGTTTATAAGACGGGGTTTTATTTTCAATGTGCGGGGACATAATACTTTGGTAAAACATTATAATAAAGGGTTTTGGGGATATTTATAGAAAAGGGAGTTATAAACTTAGGAAAAGGGATTTTACTAGGGATTTAATATAGTAGAATTAAATGTTAATATGGTAAAGGACAAGGAAAATCAAAACATCTTTGTACATCTAAGAAAGTGATAACTTATGAAGTAAATTGCAACATTTTATCTTCAACACTTAACTTAGAATAACAAATTATTTTGAGGAACTTCTTATGGAATTTTGCATCAGTTTCCTAAGTAAAATAGGATTTTACTTAGGAAAAGTTAAAGATGGAAGATAACAATGATGAATTATTTCAAGTGCTTAGGTCTTTTTGATCATTAGGCCGAGGGTCCGGTGCCTCCAGAAGTCAAGGAAATGCCTTGAGCCCCTTTGATCTCAAATTACCTTAGTACTTTTGGGGAAATTAGTAAAACTCTTGAGGGGAAAAAATGATGCGGGAGGTTAATGAATTTGACTTTGCTTGCTGTGATTTTTCAGTGTATTTCCTGCTTTAGCACTTGTGATGAAAGTAAATGATCAAAAACATGCAGCAGCACCATTCATCAGATAACACTTTGTAGCACCATCTACCTACCCTATCTACTTAACACTACCATTTTCTCTTCTTTATTAGGGTGCATTTAGACTTGCAAACCCTTTTCAATCTTTTCCTTTTTACATGATAGATCTATCTATTTCTACCCTTATTACATCCAAGGGCTCAGATTAAACTGTTGAGCACCTTTTATTCACTCTACCTAGCTACTTATCTGCCAAGATTAAACTATTTGGCTAGATATTTATTCTCTAATCTATAACATGAAATTGAAATATGACTAAGTCAAGTTTAAACAGTTTGACTTATTCATGAATTGTGGCAAAATTTGACAAGCTGCACACAATCACTTATTTACAAAAATGAAATAGTAGTGGCATTTAGATTTGCACACTTTCCTTGGTCTATTTTTTGCTTGGGGTTCATTTCTTTCACTTTTTTTGACCATTTTATTCTTTTTACCCTTTGATCTTTCTTTTAGGGTATACCCTCTTTACATTTTTAAATTTTTTTTTTATTTTTTGGTTTTTCAAGAATATGGAACACCTTTGCTCAAGTAAGAAGGTTTGAACATATTCCATACTTCCATCAAGACAATCATGAAAGATGAAACCTATTGATATAGGAGGCTAACACTGGCTCCACTTGGGGATGGCTTTTCCTTGTGGAAAGTCAAGAACAACAGGTCAGATGCCTCAAAATGTCTTCAACTGAACCATGTAATCTTCTTTCTCCTGGTAGCTTTATTGTACATATGATAGTGAAACTTTTGAAGCTTAGGGCCTTCACTTCGGGCTTCAACTTCAGCAATTCACTATCCATTCAAAACTTAAAACTTTGTTTCCCAGTTGGAAATCTTCTGCCTTGTTCCAATCCCAAACATGCATTTGCTGTGGTTGAAAATCTTGAATTGAATATAGTCCTTTTTCTGCAACCTGAAATCTGATCTAAAACAACACACAAAAAATTTCAAACCAACTTAATGAAAAACTAGCTGAAAATTGAAACACTAAAAAAATTGCTCAAAATTCTGAGCTTATTGGCACTCATTTACCTATTCTAATCTACTAAAATCTTATTGAATCAGGTAATACAAAAATGCCAATGAAGCCAATCAAGTAGCTGTAAAAATAAATGAACAACTTGATTTCTTGTGATCAAAATTGGAAGTAGGTTATGATCATGTGCCTTTATAATAAATGATATGATGTGTAAAGGCCACTTTTGATGTATTTGATCCTTATAGAGAAAACATGTTTGCAAATTTAGGCTCAAAAGATTCTCCATATAATCTGATATAGGATCAATAAATGCATGATGTTTGTTATTTACTTCTAGGCCTTCAATGACTAATTGTTCAATTGAATTATGAATATTAGACCATGAACTTATTTCTTCAGTCTTGTGTTTGAAAGAATAATCATCTTCAATATGCAAGTCAAAAGATAGTACAATTTCCTCTTGCTTGGGAGAAGGAAGATTTTCAAAGAATTCTTTAGGATTTCGGAAATTGTATGACTGAATTTGAGAATGCAAAAGTTTGATTTCATTTTCATAATTTTCAGAAATTATATCAAGAAGCCATTTTTTGACTTGAGGAGAACATTTTCTTGTTTTCAAGAGAAGAAAGAAAGCTCTTAGAAAATCCTCATCAAACTGAATTTTTGATAACTCATCCCTGAATTCATTTAAAATTTCATCAAATGAAAGATTTTCCACAAACCCTGTCATCCAGTATCATTATTAATGCTTTGGACTATGGATTATTTGGTTGTGGAATTTCTCTGAAACTTGAAGCTCTGGATCTCTGATCTACAGTGTCTTGATTGGAAAATGATATCAAAAGAGTCAGAAGAATGATGCTCAAATGTGCATGGAGATTTTATATTTACAATTTTCAAAGAGATAAATTAAAAACTACTCTAAGTTCTTCTCTAAAATAAAATATACATTGGAAAACTCTATCAATTTAGAAAGAACATAATGTCTTGGATAACAATCCAAGTTGAAAGCCTGATCTTTCCATATTGTTCTTCCAGGTTCATTCCTCCAGTGGAGTCTTAGTAGTGAAATTGATTTTGGAGTCGCCAGGTGGATGATTTTAACCTTTGTGTGTCTGATCCCTGTCCACCATCATAGATCAGATCTATGATGGACCAACTTGTTTATCTTTGTCGACTTTAATAGGTTTTGATTTTTTTTCAATATTATGGAATTCCTTTGATTCTTTTGAACACTTCGCAACTTGCTTCCTTGAATTTCCCATATTGATTCACATTAGATCTACCTTCCAACTGTTAAGCTGCAACTCAAGGAACTTGCTCTAATACTATTTGTTGGAAGTACTGAGAGAGGGACGAATCAATATTTATCTTCAATTAGTTAATTTTAATATTTATATCATTAAAATTAACTTTAGAATTATTTCAAACATAAATAAACATCACATCATTAAAAAACAACATTCAACAATGCATGACATCAAGACAATACACAAATATTTTTAGGTGGAAAGCCTTCTCGAAGAAAAACCACATAATGCTTCTTGATAATTGTCTTCGATAATTTACATCAGGATTTTCAGCTCCAACTAAAGGAGGTTCCAAACCCATGGTTTAAAGGCTCCAACCTGAAGGATGCTCCAATGCCTTGGTTTACCGATTCCAACTAGAAGGATGCTCCAATGTGTTGATTTTTGTAGCATTCGGAAGTGTTCCAAGTCTCAAATTTTGCAGGGAGGCTTGGACAACAACATTCCAAATAACCCATAAACAGTTTGTGGAAATTCCACTCGGTTCAAGAATTATTAAAATAATTAATAATTTTAATGAAGACCCTAAGTCCAAACTTAGGAAAAGGAAATAATTAAATGGCATTAATAATTCAGAGTGTGAATCTTCTAGAAAACATGGATCAAGTCAATATTTAATCTTAGCCATTGATTAATAGTTTTATATGGGCCGTTGGTTCTCCAACAAGAAGATTATAAAAGAAGGCTTGAGGGTTACATGGAAGACAAGCCAGGCACACACTCAGTACCCAAAGAAGATCCATTCTAATGTAGAATTCGATTTCAGTGGGAGGGTTGCAGGGCGAGAAGTTGCAGAAGCAGGAGGAGGTCAGGTTTGATTGAGATCAAGGTGGGAGAGGAGCAGTGGGTCACTGAAGGTAGCTTGAGGCTACAACGCAGAGACCCCACACAATATCCATGCAGATTCACGCAGTCTAGCTCTGGGACTGTGTAGAGAATCACGCAGACTGATGCAGGGGCTTGCAGGGGCTGATCTGGGTGTCAGAAATTTGTCCGAGAAATCTAGGTATTCAGTCTCAGGTGGTTCATAATTTATCTGCAGAATATTTCCTTGTAAAGATATCATTTTCTGAAGAAATAATAAAACCCTCATCTGCTGCACCCGTTTTCCCACATTGGGTTTTTTCCGGGGACATTTGTCCAAAAATAACTGTGTACATGTGATTGATTCTTGTGCTTATGTTCTCCACATTTTATTTCTCTGCATATATAGTTGTAAAAGTTGCAGTAGTATTTATTTTGATATTTGCCGGAATATTTCTGAATAATAACTTACTGAAATAATAAGTAGGAGAAATAAATCTATGACTGCGACTGGTTGATAATTTTCACATGGTATCAGAGCCAGAGATGAATAACAGAGAGGGAGCGTCTATCAGTGAACAAATATCTACGCAGTTCCCCAAGGAAACAACGTAGAAGGGTTCACGCAATCCTTCAGGAGGGGAGGCAAGCACGATAGAACAGATGGATCACGATAGATCTATTTTGGCATCCAAATTGGAGGAATATTTTGCTTTTGTATCAAGTACTACGTCCTTAGATGTCTGGTATATTGAAAGTGGAGCCTCTGCCCACATGATGGGAGTACGAGACTATATTTCTGACTACCAAGAAGAGCAGATGAATTTCAAAATAACCATGGGTAATAAAGAAAAGTGCACTCCCATTGGGAAAGGTACCGTAGTTTTTCAGACTGAGGCAGGGAACAGAATCCGAGTCACTAATGTACTGCATGTGTCGGGTTTGGGGATGAATCTACTCTCAATGTCACAGCTTCAAAACTGATGATATGACATCTACTTTATTGGCAATAAAGTCTATGTCAAGCAACCCAGTTGGAAAAAGAAGGCAAAAATCGGGGTAAGAAGCAACAAGCTGTACAAACTACAACTTGATTCCCCAATGGCACTGGTTGGCAGTGCAGATGAAACGAATTTGAATGAGCTATGGCACAAAATAATGGGGCATTTTCATCATGAGGCGTTGAGAACTCTCCAGAAGACTGTCACAGGTGTTCCAGAATTGAGCACCAAGCGGGATGATGTGTGCAAGGGGTGCATATTGGGGAAATATGCCAAGGCAACATATCAGAGAAGTAAAAATAGGGCCAAGGGTGTGTTGGATCTAATACACTCAGATATCTGCGGGCCAATTTCCATGAGAGCTCTTAGTGGTGACGAATATTTCATCACCATCATTGATGACCATTCCAAGAAAACCTGGATCTACTTCTTGAAGACCAAGGATGAAGTCTTCAGTTGTTTTAAAGAGTTCAAAGCTCTGGTGGAGAATCTGACAGGGAAGCGGATCAAGGTATTGCGATCAGATAATGGAGGTGAATACATAGATAAAGAATTCACCGGATTTTGCGCAAGGGAAGGCATCAAAAGAGAATGGGCAGCTCCATACAATCCGGAACAAAATGGAGTGGTAGAAAGGAAGAATCAGACTGTTGTTGAAGAAACCAGAGATATGTTGTATGACCAAGACATGCCCAAAGGGCCTATGGGCTGAAGCGTGTAATACAACTGTCTACATTCGGAACATGACTCCTCACACTGCACTGGGAAAGATCATGCCAGAAAGTGTCTTCACTGGAAACAAGCCCGAAGTGAGTCACTTTAGGATCTTCGGCAGTACAACTTACTACCATGTACCTAGTGAGAAGAGGAAGAAGTTGGAGATGACTGCTGAAAGGGGGTATTTAGTAGGATACAGTGAGAATGAAAAGGCGTATCACATCTACATTCCCGAGAGCAGGAAAGTCAATGGTGTGAAGAGATGTGAAATTTATGGAGGAGAAATACTTCATAAGATCACGAGAACTACCTTCTGCTACACAGTCAGAGGAAGAGCCTATGGTCTAGCCCCAACAACCAGCAGCAAAAAATTCAGTTGCCTCTCCAAGGCATAGTGATCCAAAGTATGGGTCTCCTGAGGATTTGCAAGAAGGAGAGCTAGTAAATGCACCCACCACCAGTGGAAGAACAAGCAGGGAACTTCAACAGATTCTGAAGGATGCAGAGGATTTTGTTAGAAATCCTAGGAATGAGAAGAGACAATGTAAGCAGCCTGAGAGGTATCAAGCCTTGGTTGCTCAAGTCATAGAACCTTCCAGTTTCCAGGAAGCTGCTCAGCACTAGGTATGGGTTGATGCAATGGTGGAAGAGTACAATTCCATCATGACAAATGATGTCTGGGAAGTAGTACCCAGACCACGAGAAAGATCTATTGTAGGATCCAGGTGGATCTACAAGGTCAAGCATGCTGCAGACGACAACATCGAGAAATTTAAAGCCAGGTTTTGGCTAAGGGGTATGCTTATAAGGAAGGAATAAACTATGAAGAAACCTTCAACCTGGTATCTAGATACACATCTATCAGGTCCATGATATCCCTTGCTACGCAGATGGGATGGGAAATTCTTCAGATGGATGTCAAGAAGACATTATTGAATGGTCTGATAGAAGAATAAGTGAGGGCTTTGAGACACATGATCAAAAAACTCATGTGTGAAGATTTAAGAAAGCATTATATGGAATGAAGCAAGCTCCCAGAGCCTGGTATGGTCGAATTGACAACTATTTGCAGAAGATGGGATTCGTCAAGAGTGATGTAAATCCCAATATATACTATATAAGAGTAGGGAGTGAGCCATTGATACTGGTATTATATGTGGATGATATGTTCTTGACAGGATCATCAAGGCTCATCATCAATTGCAAGAAGAATTTAGCTGAAGAGTTTGACATGAAGGATCTGGGACAGATGCACTATTTTCTGGGGTTGGAAGTTTGGCAGTAGGATGGGGATATCTTCCTTAGTTAAGGAAGATATGCTACAAATATTTTGAAGAGATTTCAGATGGAGAATTGTAGACCCAAGACCACTCCAATGATTACCAACTGGAGGAAAATCGACACCTCCGATGATGATGAAGCTGATCCTACGCTATACAGATAGCTCATAGGGTCATTGATGTATCTGGTAAATACAAGGCCATACATCTATTACAATGTTAATACCCTAAGTTAGTTCATGGTGGAACCGAAGAGGGCACATTAGGCAACAACCAAACATGTTCTCAGATAAATTCGAGGAACAATCAAGCTGGGATTGAAGTACACTCGTGAAAATGATGTCAGGTTGAGAGGTTTTACTGATGCATATTGGGTAGGAAGTTTAGTTGATCGTAAGAGTACCAATGGGTACTGTTTCAGTTTGGGATCGGGAATGACTTCCTAGTGCAGTAGGAATCAAAATTTTGTGGCACTGAGCTCAACAGAGGCAGAGTATATGGCAACGAGCACAACTTCGTGCGAAGCCATATGGATTAGGAAACTGTTAGTAAATATACTCAAGGAGAAAATGGAAGCGACTAGAATTTTATGTGATAATCATAGTTGCATAAAGCTCTCTGAAAATCCTGTGTTTCATGATAGGTCGAAACATATTGACATCCAATGTCACTTCATCAGGGACTGGGTACAACGTGGAGTTGTACAATTATAGTACACTCCAACAGGAGAATAGGTGGCATATATCCTCACCAAGGCTCTGGGAAAGACAAAGTTTGTCTACTTCAGAGAAAATATGGGGATGATGAAGAATCCCTTCCAGTAGCAGGAATGGAGGTTTCAAAATTCAGAGGGAGCTGTAGTACATATGCAGCAAGTGACAGTGGTAGTGTCTAAGGCAGCAGTATAGGTGGCAACAACATAGAAGGTGCTTCAGAATCATAGCAACATGCAACAGGCATATTGTTGGAACACTTTCCTCGCTAAGAGGGAGTGTTGATTTTTGTAGCATCCTGAAGTGTTCCAAGTCTCAAATTTTTTAGGGAGGCTTAGACAACAACATTCCAAATAACCCATAAACAGTTTGTGGAAATTCCACTATGTTCATGAATTATTAAAATAATTAATTATTTTAATGAATACCCTAAGTCGAAACTTAGGAAAAGGAAATAATTAAAGGGAATTAATAATTCAGAGTGTGAATCTTCTAGAAAACATGGATCAAGTCAAGATTTAATCTTATCCATTGATTAATATTTTAATCTGGGCCGTTGGTTCTCCAACAGGAAGATTATTAAAGAAGGCTTGAGGGTCACTTGGAAGACAAGCCGAGCACACACTCAATACCTGAAGGAGATCCATTCTGATGTAGAATTCGATTTTAGTGGGAGAGTTGTAGGGCGAGAAGTTGCAGAAGCAGGAAGAGGTTAGTGGTGATTGAGATCAGGGTCAGAGAGTAGCATTGGGTCACTGAAGGTATCTTGAGGCTACAACACAAAGACCCCACACAGATTCACGCAGTCCAGCTCTGGGACTGTGCAGAGAATCACACAGACTGACGCAGGGGCTTGCAGGGGATGATCTGGGTGTCATAAATCTGTCCAAGAAAGCTAGGAATTCAGTCTCAAGTGGTTCAAAATTTATCTGCTGAATATTTCCCTGTAAAGATATCATTTTCTGAAGAAATAATAAAACCCTCATTTGCTGCACCAGTTTTCCCACATTGGTTTTTTTCGGGGAAATTTATCCAAAAATAACTTTGTACATGTGGTTTATTCTTGTGCTTATGTTCTCCACTGTTTATTTCTCTGCATATATAATTGTGAATGTTGCAGTAGTATTTATTTTGATATTTTCTGGAATATTATGAATAATAACTTATTGAAATAATAAGTAGGAGAAATAAATCTATCACTGCAATTGGTTGAGAATTTTCACACAGCACCCTAGTTTACAATCTCTGACTTGAAGGATGCTCCAACACCCTATTTACTCGTTGCAACTAAAAGTGTGATCCAACGCCCTAGGTAAGCTCCAATAGTCCCTAGCACTACCTTTCCACCCTCAAGTGTTCCCAAGCTCCAAAATGAAGCATAATCCACTCTCCTTCCTTGCACCACCCTACCACCCTTTCAAAAAGTGGTTCACATTTCATACATTTTCATACTGGATCCCTGTTATGGGAAATGTTACCCTAAGGTCTTGTGTTGATAAACCTTCACAGATCAGGGGCATGTCATCACAAGAATGACCTAATTAACCAACTTCTATGCTCTAAACTAGAAACTAAGGATTGCAGATCTTACCCGTTAATCCTTCGGTTGTAGTAGATCCCGCGGGGTTAAAACCCGTTACAACACCTTGTGCTCCAGAACCTGAAAACCAACAAAAAACAAGCACAAAAACCTAGTTGTACATCATATATAAGTTCTAGATGTTAGACAAAAGCATGCATAATCTCAGAAAAATAACAATAAATGAACTATTTAAGATTATTACACATGTATAAGAGATAAATGACTCGTGAACATCAGGAACAAGATGGCACTTCTTTTATTAATGACATGTATAGTAAAAAAATGTGGAGATATCACCTGAAATATGCCACGGCCTCGAGCATACTATCCTCTGGATCCGTCTAGTCTTAGCCTCGCAAAACTTCTTCCAAGAATAATGCACAATGGATGTCACATAGGATGAGTGAACATCTCAAGGAAATAGGGGTTTCCTGAAAATCTAGGAAGTGCAGGAGGCACAGGGGAAATATAATACTTGGATAGGGCTATAATAGAGTATAATATCTATAATTCTCTCTCTTCTTCCCTTAGGCCATTTCCTTGAGGGGTTTTTATACTCCCTCAAATTAGTTTTTTAAGTTGGGAACAGTTAGGCCACGGGCTGGGGTAATTAAGTTACAGGAACAACCGTAAACCCCGCCTCAAAAGTAGGGAAATTATATGTATTTTTAATATTTTAAATAGCATATTCGGTTCTCTATGTATGGACTCACATGTATACATGGAAAATTCTGGCAAGAGTCGCGTATGGGTTTTGAGAAACTGTTTTTTGAGAAATATGACCAAGTCTGAATGGAAGGGTTACCCAAGGCCAATGCATAATTCATCAAGTATATAATGGTGATAAATGATTCTATAACAGATGAACCATAATATATGAGGTCATAAGGGGTACATGATGGCCGAAATGTATTATGTGCATAGGAAGAACCTTGCGAGGAATAGAGAGGACATCACCAAATTTCAGCCTACTAAAAAACTAGTGATAGAAATAAAAAAGATAGCTCATGTCTGAGGCGGGCATACCCATGCTCAGTGAAAGAAAAACATGCCCGCATATGAAGTATGGAGTGGATCCAATATGTATACAAGTATAGCTAAAATGTAAAGTACATAGTGAATCATATGATCACTTCCCAGAAGTATAAGTCAAAATCATGTCCAAGTATCACATATATAAGACTGATCAATGACGCTGCAACAGATATCTAATCACGAAAGTCACAACTGAATATCCAAGTACCAAATCATAAGTGGTGGAACAAATGGTACAATGCGCAACTCAGGAGCCAACATATAAGATGCTGCTGTGATGAGACTGCAACATATAAGGGTGGATTGTGTCATTGACAAAAAACTGAAGGAGCTGTCAAAGTGAACCAAAGCATGCTGATGCAAACCCGAGGTCTTCATCGATCACCATGGCACAATTCTACACAATGGGAATAAATGAACTAAGGTCGACCATGTGAGAAATCGTTTGATTACTGGTCATTGATGTATATCATTAACAAACGCGAGACAACCCATCGATAATGATAATGAGTGTCAAGGTGCCCCAATGCAATCTAGCAAGTGCGAATGAATGAGTTGAAGTCAAACACTAGAAAGAATATATCAATAAGGAGGAAATGATGTATCCTCATTATCGATAGCGAGGAGTCTACCACTGATGACTCAAAACCCTAAGGTACTGACAAAAGGAATCTAGACCTTATTCCTAGAGCAATGAGTCGGGGTCAATGGGAAAATATCTACTGGAAGGAAGGAATTAAGGCATCCTACATCAGTTCAGCGTGAGTGTAACTCACAAGCCAATATTTGGAAGGAATCAGATGAATTAAATTGAAGTAACCAACCCAAAGTACGTTTCTGGCATGAAAAAGATGAAGCTAGCGCACGACAGAAACAGTTTGAACCAACCAATAATGAAAGCTGTAAATAGGTGAGATATCCACCAATAGGGTCAAATGGAAATCAAGGTACTGCACTAATCCCAAGTGTGATAATGTAAGCTGAGGTCGAACACAAGGGAAACCACTTAATCAAAGACCCATGGTGTTGATCAAACACTGAGCATAAGGTCACCTATCAATGATGTAAATAGGGACAGTGTGCGGCTCTAGGTTTACTCTCAGAGAAATATGTCGTAGTCGATAAGAGACAAACCCGCCAACAATAAGTCAGTGGAGACCTTCTCAAATCGAGCAAAGGACCATATATCTGATGTAATAGAACGATATACTGACAAGACCGGTAAGGCCGACTGAAAAATGAGTCAAGAGACACCGCAGAAAGGCCGACTTAGGTTAACTTCCCTTGAAAAAAAGCACAACTCATGTTGACTATGGGAGCAAATGATAACTTTGTATAAGTTTGTCACACATGAGCTATAAACAAACCCTCCATATGATTGGAAGAGATAACCAACCGGGGGAGTACTGACTCAAAAACAATTTTATGGCTTCTCCTAAGTCAAAAACTAAAACCATCCCAAATGGAGAAAGACTTAGCTTTTTTGTGCTTTGTTCAAGGGTGACACAACTGACACTGTAGATGCCATCAAATATGGAAGTAATGTCCCATTCCCGCTCTTTTTCAATTTTTTTTTTTTTTTTTTTTTTTTCATATTTTAAAGCCTGAAAAAGAATAAAATAATGCTATAGTACAATGGATAGAACGAGTGTCGAGAAACAGATGCACTAGTTCCTAGGATAGGAACAATCCTATGCTCAATGCAAGGTGGTGAAAACTGGTAAGTGACACTCAAAGGAATGTTCCATCCATGGGTAAAGGTGTCAAGTCGCAGAAGGCTAAGTGATTGCATGGTTAACTTGTACAGAAAGACATGGTCAAAAGAGGGATTAAACATGAGTGCAAATGAAGCCGGCTAAAGGCCAAGATAAACAAGTAGTCAATATGGAATGTAATACAACTCGACAACATATGGGAGCCTCTAGGGTAAATGGCCAAAATAAAGATAAAAAAGAAGAAGAAGAATGAAGCTTCAACGAATAAGTCATGGTGGGACTAAAGAGGACTCCCTGTTACACGTTATTTTGTCACCATGAAATTTGACTGTCTATATAAGTTCATAATCACCTATATTGTGCTCTCGTAGAGGTAAAAAACCCTAATGTTCCTAAACCAAGTCTTGGAATTGGAGAAAATCTCATTAAAACCCTTAAAAGTCTAACTCCGCACTTTACCTAGCTCTTTCCTGCAGATCCACAGATATTTGTTCTATACCCCGTGGCACATCCTGCATGATCTGCTTATAAAACCTGCGGACCCTCGCAAACAGTCAAATAAAAGAAAAAGTAAGTTCTATAAGCCCAACTCGATGAATATTCTCCCAACTGAAAGCTTCTAGAGGCGCGATCAGTTCGAGCTTTATCCCTCCACTCATGGAGCTCTATCCCTCCACTCATGGAACTTATCCCTTGGTCTATGGAGCTCAAATCCCTTCATGTGAGGAATCCAGCCCCCTCTTCATGGAACTGAAACTAACTCCATTTCCTTATAAATTAAGCTCATATTTCAGTCTCAAGGGTAGCTTGTAGATTGTACCTTGTATATGGTTGCTGAAGAAATTCTCAAAGAGAGCATACTCTCTACGCTAATCATTATTGGTATGCAAATGATCACACACTCATGTCCATAACTTCATACTAGTTCAAAGAGAGGAAGGCTTGTCAATCTAAAGGAGGAACGATTGTTTAGGACCCCGAGAGGAACTTGTACGACATCAAGGCATCAGATTGTAAAGTTACTCTTTTCATTCAAGATAATACATATGGATCTCCTTTTTTCATTGAGTTGTTCTTGTTGTTAGAGTCGGTCTGGTTATACCTCCGTCAGAGATCAAAAACTCTTTGTTGCATTTCATTTTAGGTGTCTCATTCATCCAATCAGTTGCATTCCATTAGAAGCATAGATTATCTGACGGAAGGGTCTTGTCTCTCATTTTTCCTCATGTCATGTATTTGCTGGTTTGTGTCTGATCATTAAAGTTCATAAAAATTCATCAAAGTCAATTTTACAGTCATTCATAGTCATGGATGGTCTTTTGGTCAGCAAAGAGTCTTTTCAATCATTAGGTCTAGGGTTTCATCTTCAAAAATTTCAAATAATGCCAGCAGGCACATGAGGATGTTTCTAATAAGTTTTCATTCCAAAATTTTCGTCATCAATAATGCTTAAGAATGATTCTTCTTCAAAACTCTGTTTTGAAGAAGAAATCATCAAATTTGTAATAAATATGTAATTTTTAAAATTTTTTCAGTCATGAAGTACTTCATGCGCAGTCCTAGTCATCCTTTGCCGAAATCCAATGCCAACCATCCCTACAAAATTGACAAAAGATTCATCATTCAAGTAAAAAAAGTAAAATGGAAACCAAAACAGAGTTTGTATTAAAATGTCAAAGTGCCAAAGTTCTACAACTTTACAAAGTGGGTTATTTCAAGACAAAAATCAAAATCCATGGTTCTATAAGATATTTTCCACATTCACAATTCATTTGCATGAGAGAAATATCAGTGAAGCCAAGTCAAGTTTGGAGGAGCGAAAACAGAGTTTTTGGAGGTGGACTTTCTGTGAGTTTGCTTGCACGACGCGTTGGGAGGAGGTCGCGATGCATACACCGGTCGTGGCACACAGAGCCGATTTCCACTATGTGTTTTTCAACTGGTGTGGCACATACAGTGAGCGCGGCGCACTGGGTTTTGTGCACGGCGCACAAGGCTGACAAGGCAAAATTTCACCTCTGCTCAAACAAAATTCAAACAACTCAGTCTTCTATGATCCAAGTAAGTGTGAAGAGCCTTTACCATTGCTATTAAACGGTGTTTGCTGTGATTTGAAGAGAAGAATATAAGTGTTGAATGGTGAAAACATAAACCCTACTCTCTTGTTAGAAATGGCTCTTATAGGGTTTCTAATTAGTGTTTTAAAATTCTGATCTTGGTGCCAATTGGTTTGAACTCCATTCCCCTCTTATGGTTCCCTTCCTCCTTACTGTCACACTACCATCATACAGTCCCTCTCCTTTTCCCCTATGTCCCAAAGTCACTTTTATCACTTGTTCCCATTTATCCCTATCCCTTAACCCTACCATTCCTTATCACTTTCCCTCTCCCATATCATTTGCAAAAAAAACACCCAAATCCCCAATTCCCAACAGTCAAGTGACTGTTAGCACACCTTAATCTCACTTGACAGTCCATTTTTCCCACTGTTCCATATTCCTCACAGTCCCTCATTTCCCTTTGACACACATTTGGCACTTGGAGACCAAGACACCAAGTCCTCATTTATCATCTTCAACAAAACAAACATACACTTGTCATACACATTACAAACACCATGACAGACATAGATTCATCATATGAGCAAGACATTGATTCTACCACAGAGTTTCATGCACCGAGAAGGCCTCGAAAGGGAGGCAAACATGTGAGGGACGAGCCCACCTCATTGGCTCAGTTGGAGGCCTGCCCACTTGCCATGGAATGTTTCCGAGAGCTGTCATGCTATCAGTATTGTGAGAGGATTGCTCAGATTCGGCATCATCAGGAGTTAGCCCGGTTGTTTGTTTTACATTTACGAGATGGTCAGGTTACCCTCGCTGGTGTAAATTTCACCTTGACACCAGAAACCATTTCTCAGGCAACAGGAATACCGAATGTAGGTGAGGAGTGGAAAAAGAGACAACAGGTGGATAGAGTTCATTATGACCCATACATCAGGCCTGGCTATCTGAGGCAGCTCAGCAGGGTATTTCCATTCCGATTTCTGAAGGAATCTTATGCACCATTGATGAGACTCATTATCAGGTACTTCAATTGTGAGCGCCGATTCTCACGCCTTTACGCATACCACGTCAGACTTTTGATGCATTTCACGAGAGTAAGGATGATGAACATTCCATATTTCATGTGCCGAAACATAGAGAGGATGACTACTCTTGTGCAGAAGAAGACTCCAGAGCAGCAGCACAACAACATTTATCATTATGCGCTCATCAAGATGATTGTGGTACATCAGCTTGGATTGTAGGGTATTGCATGGGACATTTCCCGTGACTTCCTTACAGCCCCTCAGCCTCCTCCAAATATTGTTCATGATGCGGGTGAGCATTCACATCAGTTTGAAGGTCCCGAGACAGAGCCTATCATCGGTATGCCAGTATTTGTTACTTATCAGAGAGGCACGAGAGCATTGTTTGCAGCAGCCCGACGAGTACTATCTCCACCCGGGGTGGAAGGGGTCTCGTTGCCGTCATCATCAGCACAGGTACAGGTACAGGACAGAGGAAAGAGGCCTATGCAGGAGGAAGGCCCTTCAGGAAGTCAGGATACTGATTTTACATTGATTGATGTGGACGTGAGCTCTCCAAACTCAAAACTGAGAGAGATCATTCAGGAGAAGAAAACTGAGATCAGCACATTGACCGACAAGTTGCAGAGAGCACAATGGATCATTAACTATCTAGATTAGTGAAATAAGCAGTTGGAGGATCAGCAAACACTCATGGAGTTGCAAAACATCCGTGAGAACCGGCAAGCTGCTCGAAGAAGCCCATCCGAGATGGCACCTATCGAGCGAGAGATTGAGGCTGATAGAGAGACGTGGTTGGAGAGAGTCAACATGCATCTTGAGAAGCTATTGGATATGGAAAAAAAAGAGAAGAACATGCTCCGACACATGAAGAACCACTATTGGGCACGCACACATGTTTGCAAAGCGAAAATCAAGATCCTCAAAGCGAGGTTGAGAAGGGAACTGAGGAGGCGCAAAAGGCATGATAGAATTCAAATCTTGGCCGAAGCTTCTTTGGCTAAGCATGGTACTTGATGAGGGACCTTCACTCCAAATTTCAGCAAATTTGGAGAAAATTTTGTCATTTTTGAATTTTTTTGGTCACAAAACAGATTTTCCTGCCCAACGCGTAGCGCCACCTTGCGCGCGCTTACGTTTGAGAGATCTTCTGGAGGAAAACTTTAAATTTTTGGATTTTTTATGAAAATTTATGCATGCTCAGGAATGGCCTAAGGATTTCATCAAGTTCTGGGTGGCCTAAAGGGTCAAAAACACCTTGAAAATGGCCTTTTTGCCACTTTTTGCACACACAGGAACCAGTCTTGGGAGATTGAACTTTTGGAGGGTCAAATGGACACCAAATACAGAAATTCCACTTGGGTTGGAAAGTAGACGGGCAGGGATTTCCAACGAGCTATCATGAGTTCAATTTTGACTTCGGGAAGGGCCTCAAAATAAGCTCCAAATTTATGCTACACATAGAGATTTTGGGCGCAATGCATATAGGATTTTTGCCTATTTTTTACTCCACAGCTCAGAATTTCGCCTAGTTTTGACCAGTTTCACTTTTTGATGTAACTCTTGATCTATCTTGATGTAATTTTATGACCATGATGTAATTTTGGCACATTTTTACTTGTTCTAGAAGATTCATTCACTAAAAGGTGAAATGTGAGTGAATGGATCAGTTTCCTAGCATATAGAGGCAAGTTGTTTCATGGCCTATTTTCTAGTTCCTAGTTTAGATATGGTTGAAACAGCTCCTAGAATGATGAACTCGACCTCTAGAGGCATGGGAATGGGTTAGGCTTGTCTATATTATGTGTTTTCTCAGACATTTTCAGTGTTGGACATTTGGGATTGCATAGCACTTCATTGTACATTCATTCTGCAATTTTGGCAAAGGAATAGACCAGGGTTTGCAGCCCTCTTTGGGATCCTTGTGGCTCTGCGTTTTGATGGTGTTTCTCTCCGTATCCTGTAGTTAATCACACAGAACACTTGACTTGTGAATCACCCCAGTATTTCAGATCGTTCTAGACTTTTGGGTGTGAGTCTAGAATTTGATAGGCTGAATAAGTTGGTTTTGTCCCTTTGATTTTGAAATTAATCCAACACACTGGCTTCCAGAAGACATACTAGAGCAAATCCGGATCCCAATCCACCTCCAGTGTATGAGAATCCCAATCTGATTTCAAGAATCCTCCGTCGAGAAAGTCTCGTGATCCCTCTTTTCAAATCTCATTCATGCCCTAATGTATTTGAATTCCTTGAAGATATTGAGTTTGATGATCAATTCGAATTGTCGTTGTTTGAAACTAAATCTGAAAGCGCTACTGCTTCTACTGTCATAAATCCCGAGTTTATCAAGTATCTTGAGATTGAACAAGCTAATAGATCCATTGATAGTTACATATTAAACATTCAAAACTCTATTGTGGCAACAAATATTCCTGAGTTTATCGAATCTGCTTCTGAAACTCTTGGTCGATCAACAGTTACTTCTGATTCACAAGCTCACACCGAGCCTTCTTTCTTTCCTACGATTCCCGTGCAACCATCAATATCTAATCAGTAATCTGCAATAGTTTCTCCTCCATCCCCACCACATACACCTCGTACATCTACTGCTCCTACTCCACCTGTTTCTCCAAGACAGATTATAAATCCACCAAGAGCAATGACCGCTAGATTTGCACCTCTTGTCTTGCCACAGAACTTGGATGCCATGCCCACTGATTATCAGAGTAAAATCCCATTGTTTGATGGAACTCCTCAGAGTGTTCCTGCTCAGCAGCATATTGATAGAATGACAGACTTCTTTGATCTCCATGAAATTGATGAAGAGAATGTCACCATGAGATTGTTTGTGCAAACTTTTGGAGGTGAAGTACGTAAGTGGTTCAGAGCTTTGCAGCCCAGAAGTATTGCTACATTGGCTGAGCTTCAGAGACAGTTTTTAGATCGGTGGGAAATAAAGAAATATCCTCTTCAAATCACTTTTGAATATACCAAGATCAAGCGCAATCCTGGTGAGTCCGTCCAAGACTATATTATCAGATTTAATGCGGTTTATAATGCAATTCCTGATGATTTAAGGCCATCTAAGAAATCAGCTTTGCTTAAGTTTCCAGATGGTTTTGATCCGGACATGGCCTATTCATTACGAGAAAAAGATTCACCCACTTTGGAGGATATGTAGAAAATTGTGGTAAGTGTGGAAGCGAATTTGAATGACAAGAGAGCTAGATTGAAAGCATAGAAGAAAGTTGCGATAAAGGAAGAAGCTTCTACTTCGGATCAATTACTTCGCAAAGTGGAGAAGATGATTGAAAGAATGACACTTGATAAGCCTGAACCGCAGATCAAAAATCCCAACTTTAGTGGACAACAACAACCTCAATATAGGATCAAACAACGAGAGCAGCGAGCACAAGAACCAGCAGTCTAGCAGCAAGTAAAGACACCTCTTCAGCATAATTTTGTTGGTCAGGATTCAGATGATGAAGATGATGTAGTAGAGGAGGAAAATCACTTCTTTAATCCTAATGGTTTTCCCGTTTATATCACTGAAGATGAGGAGTACGCAGAGAGTTCAGGTGTACAAAGAGATGAGGATTTTATCTTGGCCAATGATGCAACCCTTGAGGAAGAGTCGGATGAGTATCAGAGAGGTTATATGAATGCCTTGTTAGCCCAACAGAAGAAATATTCTCTTAGAAATAGAGATGTGCCTGTCAACCCAATCCAAAGGAGAAAGGAAGTTTTAGCACCTAAAAACGATTCACCTATTGCACAAAAGAAAGCAAAAGAGATATTTGATCCTGCTGCCACCAAGTCATCATCAGCAGAAAAATCAAATCAGCCAATTACATCGAGGGAGAAGGCTGAAAAGAAATATCTTCCAGCCAAAGAGATAAAAAATACTTCAGCCTTTAGTTTGGAGAATGAGATTTCTAAATTAAAGGTATCCATCCCCTTGACTGAAATAATGAAGAACAACAGTTATAGAGGTCAAGTTTCTAAAATTTTGAATTTCGATCCTATGTCTGATATGGTGAATATTGAAGATGATCAACCTGAACTGATATTTGGACCAGCTTTAGATGGTGAGTCTCCAGATAGCGAAGTGCCTCCTTTTTATATCAGTCTTCGATTGCATGAGTTTGTATTGCATAATGCCATGTTTGATTCCGGTGCTTCCCATAATCTTATGCCGAAAGCAATCATGGAGAATTTGGGTTTAGACATCACTAGGAAGTACCATGATCTTTATTCATTTGATTCTAGCAGAGTGAGATGTATTGGGCTCATTAAAGACTTGGTTGTTAGTTTGGATCAGATTCCAACAAAGAATGTTTTGATGGACATAGTTGTGGCAGACATTCCTCCCAGATTTGGTATGCTACTTTCCAGATCTTGGGGAGAAAAATTGAAAGGGACATTACAATTATATTTCTCCTATGCAACGATTCCCGTGTTTGGCCAAATGAGAAAGTTGTACCGAGAACAAAAAACGAAGTACATGATTACAAGCAAGGAGAAACCGGTTAATCATCCGTTTAATTATGTACATACAGATTTAGAGTCTTTTGTTTTGTATGCCGATAGTTTCAATGATGTAGATAGTCAGTTAGTTCAAGCAGAAGATATTCCGGAGATTACCGAGAATTTCAAATAATTTT
The DNA here is from genome assembly GCA_034641835.2 of Pinus albicaulis. NCBI lineage: Eukaryota > Viridiplantae > Streptophyta > Pinopsida > Pinales > Pinaceae > Pinus > Pinus albicaulis. Next base: position 416,379,886 of record CM076577.1, read on the forward strand.
TGAAGAAAGAAAGGCAAAAACCGGAAATCACAGTTGAGCAATCAGCTAAAGATAGTGGATAGCAAGCAGAAAAAACAGAGCTAGCACAATTTCAACACTTAGAAGATGATGAAGAGGGTCTATGGACCATGGATTTCGATGGTGCAGTGGGAAATGATGGTGCTGGAATTGGTATTTGGGTACATAGTCCTTTTTCCGCTCCAAACAAGGTACCGAGCAATGTACGGGTATGTTCTTACAAGCTAGCATTCAATTGTTTGAACAATGAGGCTGAGTACGAAGCTCTGATTGTTGGCCTAAAAATTCTTAGAAAGCTGAATGCTAAGAGAATTGCAGTCTATGGCGACTCCGAATTGGTGATTAAGCAAGTGAAGGGTGAGTATCAAGCGAAGCATCCTTGGATGCGGGCTTATCGAAATGCTGTTCTTGATATCTTGAAGTTATTTTCAGATTATATTTTGACTTGTATCCCTCACATTCAGAATGGTATTGCGGATGCTCTTTCCAAGGAAGCTAGTAATTTGAAGATCCCTATGAACTCAAGTAATAAGTTTGAAATCCATGTAAAACATCATCCAACTGTCCCGGATAATCAAAGGTTTTGGCAAGTATTCCAAGATGATGATGAGATTGATGAATTTCTGCAGAACAAAGGTAAGTTCAAAGACACCTCAATTGACATGGAGTATGATGATGGTGAGGCCGATGTGCAAATAAATCAGATGGAAGTGTTGCAGATGAAAGATAATGTCATTCCTAAGGGTTTGATACCTTTAGAAGAGCTCTTTGATCAAGATGATGTAGCTAAAAAACCAACCTTGCGGCCAACTGAAAAGGGAGTTGAAGATGTAAACATTGGATCAGCCGAGAATCCAAAGATGGTGAAATTTTCAAAAGCATTGCCACCGGAGGTAAAGGCTAAATATATCAGTTTGTTGTCCTCTTTTGCTGATGTGTTTGCTTGGGATTATTCAGACTTGAAGACGTATGATACGAATATAATTAAGCACACTATTCCAATCAAGCCTAATCAGAAGTCTTTCAGACAGAAGCTAAGAAGAATCAACCCGAAGTTGCTGCCATCAATTGAGAAGGAGGTAAATAGGTTGTACAAAGCAGGAATCATTGTTCCCATCAGATTTTCTGATTGGATTTACAATTTGGTTCCAGTGCGGAAAAAGACAGGTGAGATTCAGTTGTGCATTGATTTCCGAAATCTGAACAAGGTGTCATTGAAGGACAATTATCCATTGCCCAAAATGGATCATATACTTCAGCGAGTAGTTGGAGCATCTCGTATTTCACTACTCAATGGTTATTCTGGGTATAACCAAATTTTGGTCCATGAGGATGATAGGGAAAAAACAACATTCACCACTCCGTGGGGAACTTTCCATTACGCCAAAATGCCTTTCGGTTTGAAGAATGCTGGTGCGACATTTCAGCGTGCAATGGATATGGCATTCGCGAATGAGAAGGATGTTTTTCTTGCTATATACCTTGATGATTTGACGGTCTTTTCCAATTCTGATGAAGAGCATATGTATCGCTTGAAAATTGTCTTTCAAAAGTGCAGAAAATATGGTGTGTCACTTAATCCGAAGAAGAGCTTGTTTGCCATGGATGAGGGCAAACTACTTGGTCACATTATTTCAAAATATGACATTCGTATTGATCCAGCACGTGTAGAAGAAATTCAGAAAATTGACCCTCTCCGGAACAAGAAGGAGATTCAGTCTTTTAATGGTAAGATGAATTTTTTACGCCGCTTTGTGCCTAATCTTGCTGAACATCTAAGAGAGATTACAAACATGCTTAAAAAATATAGCCAAGTGAAGTGGACTGAAGAGGCTGTAAAGTCCTTTAATTTGGTGAAGTTGGCACTATCTTTAGCTCCAGTTTTAATCAGCCCGGATTACACCCAAGATTTTATTTTGTTTTCATTTGCTTCGGTGCATACCATGGCAGCTGTGTTAATGCAGAAAAGAGATGAGCATGAGAAGCCAATAGCTTTTTTCAGTCGAAATATAAGAGATGCAGCCTTGAAGTATAGCATCATTGAAAAGTAAGCTCTTGCTCTTGTGAAAGCATTAAAATATTTCCGGGTATACATTCTACATTCTCATATTTTGGCTTATGTTCCTAACGCTGCCGTGAAATATGTTTTAGTACAAACTGATCCGGAAGGAAGACGAGGCAAGTGGATTGCAGCTTTGCTGGAGTATGATGTGGAGATAAAGCCCACGAAGCTTATCAAAGGATAGGGGCTGGCGAAGCTTATGGCTGAATTGAATTTGCATGCACTAGACATAAATCTGATTGCTGCTATGTCTGATGAGGATGAGGAGAATTCACCACTTCAGGTATCAGAAATATTTGTTGCTTCTCCGTGGTATTCAAATATTGTGTATGTTCTTCAAAATTTGTCACCATCACCCGGCATGACTAAAAACAAAGGTAGAACTCTGAAATTGAAGGCTGTAAAATTTTGTATTTTGAATTCTGCACTTTATTGGAAAGATCCTGGTGGTGTTTTGTTGAATTGTTTGGTGAAAGAAGAAGCGAAGCAGGTAATGGAGGATTTCCATAAAGGAGACTGCGAAGGTCACCTTTTTTGGAAAACAACGACTAATAATATTTTGAGAGCTGGATACTATTGGGAGACACCTTTTTCTGATGTGTATAAGACTGTCAAAGGCTGTCACGAATGTCAGATTTTCGAAGGAAGGCAGAAATTACAGCCTTTGCCGCTTAAGCCTATTGAGGTAAGCGCCCCTTTTCAGTAGTGGGGTTTGGATTTCATTGGGGAGATCCATCCTCCTTCTTCAACTCAGCATAGATGGATCCTAACAGCGACAAATTATTTCACAAAATGGATTGAAGCAGTTCCCACCAGGCAAGCTACAAATTCGGTAATCATTTATTTCCTTGAGAACAACATTTTGTCTCGTTTTGGTTTCCCGAATAAATTGATCACTGATAATGTAGCAGCTTTCAAATCAAGAAATATGATTGAGTTTTGTGACAAGTATAAAATCATTTTGGGGCATTCAACCGCCTATCATCCGCAAGGCAACAGATTGGCGGAATCTTCCAACAAATCTTTAGTCAACATCATTAAAAAGTTACTGGAAATAAACAAGAAGAGTTGGCATAAGAAGCTAGTCAATGTGCTATGGGCTGATCGGGTGAGTCAAAAGAAATCCATTGGTATGTCCCCCTTTGAGTTGGTTTATGGAGTTGATACAGTGTTTCCTACCTCTCTCGCGGTTCCGGTGGTAAAATTTCTACAAGAAGCTGGCAGTGAAGAAGATCATATGCAAAGACGAATAAATCAAATGATCCATTTGCAGCAGACGAGGGAAGAAATTTTTCAAAACACATTCAAGCTGCAGGAGAGAATTAAAAAGATCTATGACAGGAAAGCAAAGGCAGACAAATTCCAACTAGAAGAAGTGGTGCTAAAATGGGATGCTAGAAATGAGGACTAAGGTAAGCACGGTAAGTTTGAAAATCTCTGGAAAGGACCATTTAAAATTGCTGCATATCAAGGTCAGAATGCCTTTCTCCTGAAGGAGATGAATGGGGAAGACTCTCCAGGAGGGCCGGTCAATGGTCGGCTGCTCAAGCGGTACCATTTCTGAGATGTTTTCTGCTGATCACATTGTCATTGTACATACCATTTATTTCAGTTTTATCGCAAGTGTGCACTGCGATATTTTCTTCAGTTTGGGGCCCGAAGTGAAGGCTATAATTTTGAAGAAGGATTTCAGTTTTGGTTTGAGTCTGTCGAGTCAGTTTGGTTCAGTCATTTTAGTTTTAGAGTTGAGTCAGTTTGAGTCAGATTCTTAGTCAATAAATCAGTCAACAGTCTTGTGTTGCTTTGTCAAAATAATTGACTCCATAGCCTAATGGAAGAAGGCATTGCCTACTCTTCCAGAAATCTGTAGTTCTTGGCACCTCCAAGGAGTTACCATCCCCATTGGAGCCAATGTTAGAGTCGGTCTGGTTATACCTCCGTCAGAGATCAAAAACTCTTTGTTGCATTTCATTTTAGGTGTCTCATTCATCCAATCAGTTGCATTCCATTAGAAGCATAGATTATCTGACGGAAGGGTCTTGTCTCTCATTTTTCCTCATGTCATGTATCTGCTGGTTTGTGTCTGATCATTAAAGTTCATCAAAATTCATCAAAGCCAATTTTACAGTCATTCATAGTCATGGATGGTCTTTTGTTCAGCAAAGAGTCTTTTCAATCATTAGGTCTAGGGTTTCGTCTTCAAAAATGTCAAATAATGCCAGCAGGCACATGAGGGTGTTTCTAATAAGTTTTCATTCCAAAATTTTCATCATCAATAATGCTTAAGAATGATTCTTCTTCAAAACTCTGTTTTGAAGAAGAAATCATCAAATTTGTAATAAATATGTAATTTTTAAAAGTTGTTCAGTCATGAAGTACTTCATGCGCAGTCCTGGTCATCCTTTGCCGAAATCCAATGCCAACCATCCCTGCAAAATTGACAAAAGATTCATCATTCAAGTCAAAAAAGTAAAATGGAAACCAAAACAGAGTTTGTATTAAAATGTCAAAGTGCCAAAGTTATACAACTTTACAAAGTGGGTTATTTCGAAACAAAAATCAAAATCCATGGTTCTATAAGATATTTTCCACATTCACAATTTATTTGCATGCAAGGAATATCAGTGAAGCCAAGTCAAGTTTGGAGGAGTGAAAACAGAGTTTTTGGAGGTGGACTGTCTGTGAGTTTGCTTGCGCGACGCGTTGGAAGGAGGTTGCGACGCATACACCGGTCGCGGCGCACAGAGCCGATTTCCACTGTGTGTTTTTCAACTGGTGCGGCGCATACAGTGAGCGCGATGCACTGGTTTTGTGCACGGTGCACAGGGCCGACAAGGCAAAATTTCACCTCTGCTCAAACAAAATTCAAACAACTCAGTCTTTTATGATCCAAGTAAGTGTGAAGAGCCTTTACCATTTCTATTAAATGGTGTTTGCTGTGATTTGAAGAGAAGAATATAAGTGTTGAATGGTGAAAACATAAACCCTACTCTCTTGTTAGAAATGGCTCTTATAGGGTTTCTAATTGATGTTTTAAAATTCTGATCTTGGTGCCAATTGGTTTGAACTCCATTCCCCTCTTATGGTTCCCTTCCTCCTTACTATCACACTACCATCATACAGTCCCTCTCCTTTTCCCCTATGTCCCAAAGTCACTTTTATCGCTTGTTCCCATTTATCCCTATCCCTTAACCCTATCATTCCTTATCACTTTCCCTCTCCCATATCATTTGCAAAAAAAATACCCAAATCCCCAATTCCCAACAGTCAAGTGACTGTTAGCACACCTTAATCTCACTTGAAAGTCCATTTTTCCTACTGTTCCATATTCCTCACAGTCCCTCATTTCCCTTTGACACACATTTGGCACTTGGAGACCAAGACACCAAGTCCTCATTTATCATCTTCAACAAAACAAACATACACTTGTCATACACATTGGAAACACCATGACGGACACAGATTCATCATATGAGCAAGACAATGATTCTACCATAGAGCTTCATGCACCGAGAAGGCCTCGAAAGGGAGGCAAACATGTGAGGGAGGAGCCCACCTCATTGGCTCAGTTGGAGGCCTGCCCACTTGCCATGGCATGTTTCCGAGAGCTGTCATGCTATCAGAATTGTGAGAGGATTGCTTAGATTCAGCATCATTAGGAGTTAGCCCAGTTGTTTGTTTTACATTTGCGAGATGGTCAGGTTACCCTCGCTGGTGTAAATTTCACCTTGACACCAGAAACCATTTCTCAGGAAATAGGAATATCGAATGTAGGTGAGGAGTGGAACAAGAGACAACAGGTGGATAGAGTTCATTATGAGCCATACATCAGGCCTGGCTATTTGAGGCATCTCAGCAGGGTATTTCCATTCCGATTTCTGAAGGAATCTTATGCACCATTGATGAGACTCATTATCAGGTACTTTAGTTGTGAGGGCCGATTCTCACGCCTTTACGCATACCACATCAGACTTTTGATGCATTTCACGAGAGTAAGGATGATGAACATTCCATATTTCATGTGCCGAAACATAGAGAGGATGACTACTCTTGTGTAGAAGAAGACTCCAGAGCAGCAGCACAACAACATTTATCATTATGCGCTCATCAAGATGATTGTGGTACATCAGCTTGGATTGCAGGGCATTGCATGGGAAGAGTTCATTTCCCGTGACTTCCTTACAGCCCCTCAGCCTCCTCCAGAGATTGTTCATGATGCGGGTGAGCCTTCACATCAGTTTGAAGGTCCCGAGACAGAGCCTATCATCGGTATGCCAGTATTTGTTACTTATCATAGAGGCACGAGAGCATTGTTTGCAGTAGCCCGACGAGTACTAGCTCCACTCGAGGTGGAAGGGGTCTCGTTGCCGTCGTCATCAACACAGGTACAGGTACAGAACAGAGGAAAGAGGCCTATGTAGGAGGAAGGCCCTTCAGGAGGTTAGGATACTGATTTTACATTGATTGATGTGGACGTGAGCTCTCCAAACTCAAAACTGAGAGAGATCATTCAGGAGCAGAAAACTGGCATCAGCACATTGACCGAAAATTTGCAGAGAGCACAATGGATCATTAACTATCTGGAGCAGCGGAATAAGCAGTTGGAGGATAAGCAAACACTCATGGAGTTGCAAAACATCTGTGAGAACTGATAAGCTGCTCGAAGAAGCCCATCCGAGATGACACCTATCGAGCGGGAGATTGAGGCCGATAGAGAGACGTGGCTGGAGAGAGTCAACATGCATCTTGAGAAGCTGTTGGAGAAGGCAAACAAAGAGAAGAACATGCTCCGACACATGAAGAACCACTATTGGGCACACACACATGTTTGCAAAGCGAAAATCAAGATCCTGAAAGCGAGGTTGAGAAGGGCACTGAGGAGGCGCAAAAGGCATGATCAACTTCAAATCTTGGCCGAAGCTTCTTTGGCTGAGCATGGTACTTGATGAGGGACCTTCACTCCAAATTTCAGCAAATTTGGAGAAATTTTTTTCATTTTTGAATTTTTTTGGTCACAAAACAGATTTTCCTGCCCAACGCATAGCACCACCTTGCGTGCGCTTATGTTTGAGAGATCTTCTGGAGGAAAACTTTACTTTTTTTGATTTTTTATGAAAATTTATCCATACTCAGGAATGGCCTAAAGATTTCATCAAGTTCTGGGTGGCCTAAAGGGTCAAAAACACCTTGAAAATGGCCTTTCTGCCACTTTTTGCACACACAGGAACCAGTCTTGGGAGATTGAACGTTTGGAGGGTCAAATGGACACAAAATCCAGAAATTACACTTGGGTTGGAAAGTAGACAGGCAGGGCTTTCCAAAGAGCTATCATGAGCTCAATTTTAATTTCAGGAAGGGCCTCAAAATCAGCTCCAAAGTTGTGCTACGCATAGACATTTTGGGCGCGGCGCATAGAGGATTTTTGCCTATTTTTCACTCCACAGCTCAGAATTTCGCCTAGTTTTGACCAGTTTCACTTTTTGATGTAACTCTTGATCTATCTTGATGTAATTTGATGACCATGATGTAATTTTGGCACATTTTTACTTGTTCTAGAAGATTCATTCACTAAAAGGTGAAATGTGAGTGATTGGATCAGTTTCCTAGCATATAGAGGCAAGTTGTTTCATGGCCTATTTTCTAGTTCCTATTTTAGATATGGTTGAAACAGCTCCTAGAATGATTAGCTCGACCCCTAGAGGCATGGGAATGGGTTAGGCTTGTCTATATTATGTGTTTTCTTAGAAATTTTCAGGGTTGGAAATTTGGGATTGCATAGCACTTCATTGTACATTCATTCTGCAATTTTGGTAAAGGAATAGACCAGGGTTTGCAGCCCTCTTTGGGATCCTTGTGGCTCTGCGTTTTGATGGTGTTTTTCTCTATGTATCTGTAAGTTAATTGATGTTTATGTGTACAAATTTCATTCTCCTATCTTCTTAAACTAAACAAACAAGTTATAAAGGTAGAATTCATAGTTTGCTTTGCTCTGCCTTCAGTTCTGTTTAGTTTTATATGTTTTCATCTGTTTGAGGAGGACTCTTGAGACCCTCTTTCCCTCTTCAGCTCCTCACCAGTCTGATCCATCCATACACTCAATCAAAAGCATCAAAACTCTTGCCTTCCTTGCCCCAATCAGAACTCTGCAAAAACTAGGCCTTATCCCCGCACCCAAAACTGCCTTTCCCTTTGATCCAACGAAAACCCCCAAAATCGAACTCAAACTCCTTTATTTATATACCTAGCCTAAAATTAGCTTTCATTTTAGTCATCTCAAGCCCTATTGATTAATTTTCGCTGAGATTGACCCAGAGAGAGCCCTCTCCTGTTCTGGTAGGGCTAGCTACGAGACTGAGCGTGGTTTGATGTTACCCTGAACTCTACCTTCTTCAACCTGAGGTAGATTTAGGACATAACACTTGTGCTTATGAATAATTCAATACTTAGATTCATTTATCACTAAGTTAGATTAGTTGTTCTCAATTATTATATGTTGCAGGAGCTTTTAATTCTTTTGTCTGTCTTTGATTGCAGGTTCTACTTATTGAAGAAGCCTATTTGGAGTGACTGGATAAAAGACTGCACCGAACATCGGATTTCAAGGTAGGGGCATGTCCTCTTTCTTTGTTTATAATAATTTCAAATCATATATAATCTAGAGAAAATGATTTACAAATGGATGTTTGTTTCTAGCTATCCGTAGGATACTATGGAGATCGCTCTTGTCCGCAAGAGAGATTAATCCGCATAACAAAATGGCGACTCCATTGGGGAAAGAACTTAGTTTTCTTTTTTTATCTTTCAGTTTGAATTTTAAAGAGTTTTCTGATTTTGATTAGTCTAAAACTGGGTTGGGTAGATAAGTTATCAGAATCCCTGAAAAGAAAAGTTGAATTTTTATTTTTCTTTACTTTTCCTGGCCTCCATGGTTTTTATTTAAAAACAGTGCGGCGGCCTCCGCAGTTTTAAGTTTAGAATAGTGCGGTACCGCTCTGTTCTTCATTAAAACTGGCAGACTTGTGAATTTTTTTTGAAAAATTAATAATTCTCTTTTTAGGAGCCAGATTACCAGATTCTCTGTGTTTTCCCCAATTTGTCTTGACTGTCAAAATCTTATGTTATAATTTCTTTCCAACAACTTTTGCGTTTGTGTGATTTTTCATCTGATTTTCATTTTAAAAGTGAGTGTTTGCCCTACTTTCTTGCTGCTCCATATAAGAAACTGTCATATACCTTAGCTTACTGGTATCATGTTGTTTTCTTTTTGAGCCATTAAAACTTGTTGCAAACCTTACTTTTATGAAAATTGATTTCATTTTCCTTTGCAAATTTAGAAGATATTTTAGCTTACTAAGGCCTGATTTTCACACTAAACCATTGTTGGATGTTTTTGTTTCTGCTGAGATAAGTAGAAATTCTTCTTGGTTTGATCACAAACTAAGACAAAACGTCTTCAAAACTTTCTAGATAAATTTCAACATTAAAATTTTTCTTTTTATGTTTTTTAGATATGGTTTTCTTTTTGGAAATGTTTTGTTTAATGATTTGTAGTTTCTGATCTGATTGATAAAGGATTTCATTTTCAAACGAGTAATTGATCATTTTATGAAATTGAGTTCTCAAAGAAATCATCTTCTTTTCAAATATTTTGTTTATGAAGAAAGAATTGGTGTATTGAAAGTTGTTATATCTCTACATCTTTCCCTTAAATAAGATTCATTTAGGAGAAAAGAGTTGCACTTTTCATATAAATGCATTTAGCAGATTTTTGAATCGGGTCATAAAACATCATTAAAGTTTCACTTCCATACCTTATGTCTTAAGAAATAGCCAAATTAAAAACAACATTTTAAGAAAATCAATCTAGATATTTTTACATTTTCTAGGGCTATTTTCCACTAACATAGCTTAGGCTAGTGTCTTGGAACATGTTGTAATTAACATTCCAAGACAGTTCAAACAAACAAGTAGCAATCTTGCGGTAGGAAAAATCCAATTGTAGCATTTGTGCTCTGGGAAGCTCTTCTTAAAAGATTCAAGCACGAGATCATGTTGGAACCAGTGAGGTAATCATACGTATCTTATTGGGAAAGATATCAGATGTGCACATATTAAAAATGGTAAACCTCGGATAGACTATTTTCGAGGAGCTTGGGGTCACTAGTTGGTAAAAATTGGATTATATCAAGGAGCCTTCAAGGGGATTGAGCTAGTTACTCTACCCTTGTGTGTATATCGGATCATAGACTGTTCCCATAGGTACATTTGTTCCCATTGGTGACCTTAGTGGCTATAAAATTTAGGATTCTTTTCGAAGGTGACGGTGGAGGGAAGGTCCCACTGTACTTGGAGCAGACGTCGACTAGACTCACTTTGACTTTCCAGAGGGTACTTTTCATTTCGAGATGGCATAAGTGGAGAGACTTGCACCAGACTCATGGAAACTTTTAGGGGCTAATATTCGCAGGTGGGCTAATTTTCCATGGTTTTTCCAGAAAAAAGATTCGCCAATCTCCATTTTTTTATAAAAGTGATTCGCCCAAATTTTACAATATAAAATTATTTTACCTTAAAAATCGCCAACATTATATAGAAAATATATATAACATCATTATAAATTTGAAGAATTTTACAAATACATCAATAAAAATTTTATATTTTTCATATCATGGACTAGTGAGATTCGCCAATTTTTTAGACTTCAAAATAATTTTCCATCCTTAAAATTTTCCTTGACCAGACTATTTCATTAAGTAGGTTTTCAGGGTATTTGTTCCAACCACCATTTCCACATTAGAATTCTACGATGTTGGATTTCATCACCAACTAGTGTTTTTAGTGTGGGAATCTACTATTTGTGTGTGGATTTCTCTCTTAGATTTTGTAGGCGTGTGATCAATTTGAATGTTTCCTTAGAGACTTTAGGATATTTTGTTGAATTTTTTTTTTTTATTTCATGTGTTAAAACTTTTAATTGTGGCTAAATTACCTAGACAATCACGTAGAATGCAGGGGAAACCCCCTGAGTACACACCTAGCTAGTTAGAAAAACTTAAATCTGAGAAAGGAAAAACATCAAGGACTGGATGAACTGAACACAAGGAAACATCAGTAATTATTCATCTTGATTACGAAGTAGATCAACCTCAAACAACAGAGAGTTCTCAAAGAAAACTTACAATTTCTGAACTAGTTGAAATTGCTTCCACAACTAGTGAATTATCAGCCACTGAGCCTGAAATTTCTGAACCAAAAAATGAACCTGCTACGTCTGAGCCTAATTCAGAGTTCATTACTCCAACCCGTGGTCGTCCTAATTCACCTAGAGTGAAGTTTCGCATCACTGAGAACCTTCCTCCTGGCCTCATTAGCATTGAAGAAGTTACTGGCACAGAAGAAGATTTTTTTCTTCCTTCACATAAGGAATATTTATATCTTAGGCCAAGTTAATCAATTTACTATATCCCTTTCAAACAAGATCCTTGGTATTCTCAGTTAACAAAATTTCTACACAATTCTGGTCTAAACTATTCGCCACCCCGAATTCCTTTTTACGCCATACCAAGAGGTAATTATAGACCTTCATTAAACATGTCTGGTGAGTCATCCATGTTTTTTGCATCACCAGAATCATATTTATATGGTGTTATGTCTGTTCCTGCGGGATACCGGTCACTTTCTGGTACTTTCTCATGAGCAGCTCCTCCTGAAAAACACATACCATCATTTGGTACAAATGAATCACATACTGAAACTTTGAGCGCGGAACACATTTACATGATGTATGGACACATTCCTAACCCTGACCCTCAAAGTAGTAACTTATCGCCTGGGGGGCAACCTCAAGGTAGTAATTTACTGCCTGGGAGGCAACCTCAAGGTAGTAATTTACCGCTTGGGATGCAGCCTCAAGGACAGTACATACGTCAAGGCTAGTACATACCTCAAGGAAAATATCAACCTGAAAGGAAATACTCAATTCAGGGACTGCAATCTCTTCAAGGACAGTACCCTATGCCAGGGCAACCATATTTCCAAGGACAACAACCTCCTTTAGGGCCACAGTTCTACCTGGAACAAAATTTTTTTCAGGGAGGTCAATATTTTAGTGGGAATTATCCAACCAAATATCAAACATACGTTCCAAGTTATCAACCTGGTTATGGTCCATCTTATGCAACACAACCTTCAATGGGACCTCCATATCCCGGAGTAAACATGGTGTGGGATCCATCACAAACTGAACAGAATTTGCAACCTAACGTGCAAGTACCTTATAATCAACCTGGTCAGCCAATTGGTTACAGTCAAATCCAACAACATGTCCAACCTATGCTTCAAGTTATACCACATGTATCTGCACCTAGTACAGTTTAGCAGCTTGGTCCAATTACACCTAGAAATCCACCTCAAACTACTGCACAACCTACCACACCTATCCCTGGAACTTCTACAGCCCCTATTTCTACAACTCCTCAAGTATCACAATAAATACCTGTAGTCACTGCACAACAACCTGGACCCACAGTTCAGACTACTGTTCAGATGCCTATGGGACAACCTGGTACAAGTATAATTGTAACAAGCCAACCTCAGTTTTTTTATCAATTGTATCAAGGGTAGTATCAATATGGATCTGTAGCACAAAATCCAATATACCAGCATCAAACATACCCTGGTTACATGTATCAGATACCAGCTCAACCTCAATATGGTCCAGCCAATCTTGGTTATCCGGAAGGTATTCCAATCCCAAATGCACAGGCTATTCCGGGATATCCTGGATATCCTCCTCCTGGTACTGGTATAGTTCCACAAGGTTATCAATTTTCTCAGCAGGACTCTAACCGTCGGTTGCCATTCATTGCAACTTTGGATTTACCTGATTTTTCGCGCCTAGTGAATGATCCGATATATTATCTTCCGTATAGGTTGCCAATTCTGAATAATTTTCCCAGTGATATTACTAAGTTCGACGGTTAATCAGGAGAGGACCCCTCAAACCATGTCATGACTTACCACCTCTATTGTGCATCCAACTCTTTGATTGATGATTCCATTCGATTACGATTGTTTTAGAGAACACTGATAGGTTTAGCTGCAAAATGATATATTGAACTACCATGTGGCTCATTCAACAATTTCAACGCGTTAGCAACAAAATTTTTAACACATTTTCAGTTTCCAGTCAGATACGACAATGGCACAAAACTCTTGACTTCATTAAAACAATCTACGTCTACGTACATATCAGATCACATACATGAATGGAGATGTAGAAGATGTACATATCTATATCTGATTGATTGAACTTAGTTGGTTTTGCAAACTTTAATTTATTTACATCTACATTATTTAAATCAATGTTACTATATAAATCTTGATCTATGATACAATCAGTGTCTATCTTACAGTTATGAAATTCACCTTCAGTATTCATAAAATTATAAATTTGTTGATCTTGTGAAAAAATCTACCAATATTTGAGGTTGTATGGGATTATTGGTCTGTGTTTTACTTCTGCAATGTACATATGATTAGGCTGAAAAGGTAAATTACAAGTGCTAGCAAATGTTTCCAAAGAATGTGCATGTAAATTTTACCTTCTTGGTATTGCAGAGAAATTACATTCCAATAAATCATCAATCAAATCTAGTATAGTCTCTCTATATCGACCTAATCTAGGATTGTAAACAGAATATTCACCTTTAATCTGTTTTACAATCAACTATGAGTCTCCCATTATTGCTATTCTTTTACCTCCCAAATTTCTGATTATTTGAGGTCCTAAAATGATGGCTTCATACTCAGCCATATTGTTTGTGCATTTGAAATTCAGTCTAAAATCATGGCCTTCTACATGATTTTTCTCTATATTTGTTATCCATACTCGTGTTCCTGCTCCTAACTTGTTTACTGAGCCATCAAAATCTAAATTCCATAAATATTCATGAAAGATATTATCATTGTTTTGTGTTTTCTTTTCTTCCCTTAGTTCAGTCTTGATTTCATTATCAGTTTCAGCATTACATAGGATGAATGAATCTAGATCAGTAGGTGTAGCATAAATTGGGTAATTTATTGATCTTGTTGCATTACTTACCATGTATTTCATTAATGTTTCCCTATATAACTTTTTAGGTTGACCCAAAACTGATATAGTAGCATAAGACATGTGCAATTGTAGAGATCCCTATAACTTTTCTCCCCATGAGCGAGATAATAACATTCCATATTTGGGTGGGATATCAGCTACTACAATGTCCATAAGTATGCTCTTACTAGTATATTAAACTAGTGTTACACATAAATCTTTGATTAATCCTAGGCATTTTACTTTGCTTGAGTCAAATGAAAACAAATCCTTGTAAGTCCTTGTAATGTCTAAGTTCAGGGTTTCCATTATAGCTTTGGGCATTAAATTATGTGAAGCTCCTGAATCTAACATTGTGTTGTGTAAAATTTGATCATGAATGGTTAAACTGATGTAAAATGGAGGAACTGATCCATCTTGATGCTTTCCATTTACATCTGGGCCAATTATCAACTCTGGTTGATCATCATTCAAGTTTATGAAATCTTCTCCATCATTTATCTTTAATGTTTCAATGATCGTTGATTTATAAAAATCATGTTTTACCAATTCTGTTAAAGGAATTGGTATTTTTAACTTTGCAATTTCAATTTGTATATTGAATGAAGGTTGAGATTTACTTATTTGAATTAACTCTTCTTTGGTAACTGTAGTTTGTGTTGGTTTATCTTGTTTTTATATAGTTATGTTTTCATTTTCAGTTTGAGTTTCTTGTGTTTTACTGCTTTTTGTTTTCTTTTCAGGGATGGTTTGTGAAGCAGTACATGTTTTTTCAGATTTATAATTGTCAGAAGCTGTTTTTGCAGTGGCATTTTTTTGATCTGCTGATTTTGGATCAGCAGTGGATGTTTTAGGATCTAAGTTTGTTGTTTTAGTACAATCAGATGCTTTTGTAGCAGCAGATTTTTGTGAATGTTTTGTAGCTTGAACAACTTCATTTGTTATGTCAAAAATCTTAGGGTTTGGTGAAATTTTAGGATCAAAACTTTTTGGGAAGAACTAGAGTTTTGTCTATTTTCCCTAGGGAGAATTTGCAGAACTTTTGTTGTTGGGGCTTCTACTTTTTTCTTATTTTCAATTTGTGTTGTTTTTTTTTTAGAAGTTTCAGTATTTTTCTTACTCCTAAGGTTATATTGCTTGTGAACTTAATTTATGGCAAAATCATAACCTTGTTTATAATCGAAGGATTCCCCTGAATCTAATTGGAGTTGTTGGAGTTCAAATAACTCTTGATCTTCTTGTGTGAGAAGGATAGTGTTATTATCATCTATTCCCATTAAATTTATGGTATCATCATCCTCAAATTGTTTTGAGAACTCTCAACATAGTTATCATGAAATGGAGGTCTTATTGTTTGTTCTGGGACTGATTCTTTTGATTTTCCTGAACTTATGTTTTTCCTAAAATTGGGATTTCTGATTTGCTATTGATTATCCCATTGAGGTATTATTTCTATGTTATCTAATCTATCCATAATTCTCTCTAAAGTCTTAGCTAACATATCTATTTTTTTATCTGAACTAGAGGCTTCTTCTTTCATGGTTACTTTCATCTCATTTTTAAATCTAGCTTTTTTAGCTAAAATGTTTACTTCTACACCTACAACATCTGTTTGCATTCTTTCTAATGTTTATGCATTTCTTTCTCTTAATTGATATGCCATGTCAGTGTCAAATACATCTGGGAATTTGAGTAAGACAGAGTCGGGAGTGGGTTTTATATTTGTAGGAATTGAATTGTAAACACTGTTATATCTAGTGCAGTAATCTTGTACTGATTCATTGGGAGCTCTCTTCATTGCATCAAGTTCAGACAATATTTGTAGGGGGTGTTTCTTATTTTCCCATTTATTTAAAAATAATCTATGAAAATAAGATAAATAAACTATACTACCTGCAGTAAGGCCTTTAAACCATTTCTGAACTTCTCCTGTTAATGTTTGTGCAAACAACCTCATTTGTACATCTGATTCATCTATCTCATGGAGTTCAAAGTAATCTGTCATTTTGTTTATGTGCTGCTGTGCAGTGTATTGTGTAGTAGCATCAAACTGTGGTATTTTACTTTGGTAATCTTGGGGCATGTCATGAAGTTGTTCTGGAAGAATTAGGGGAGCATACCTAGCATCCATAGCTTGAATTCTAGCTTGGCTAGGAGGTAAAGTGGAAGTGATTGGAGCTGTACTGGAAGAGGTAGTTGATGAAACTGGATTATAGAATGCTGAAATAGAAATAGTAGTGGAAGAACTAAAAGATGAAGTGGAGGTACTAGGAAGTGAAACTGAACTATATGAGGAACTAGTAGGAAATGAGAATGATGTGTTTGAAAAAGTAGAAGGTAAACTAGTGGATGAAATGGATGTAGGGGATGAAGGAAATAATATTCTAGGCTGTAAAGGTAATCTAGGATTAAATGGATCTGTAGATTGGATGGTAGTAGAAACTATAGACAATGTAGTGGTATCTAAATGAGGAATGGACGGTTTATATGTATATGCTAACAATTGGGCTAATTATATGGCTTCATTAATTTCTTTAAGAATAGTGTCATTAATCTCTTCAAGTTTGTCTTGATTTCTGATTTTCTTAAATTCAGAGTTTGCTGCAATATTTTTCTATTTTGATTCCAAAAATGAAATAAAAACAGGGTCTAAAACAACAGTACTTAAATTACTTTCATATTTTCTTTTGAACAAATAATTTTCAAATTTCAAATCAAACTCTATATCCTGTAAACTCACTATTTCCCGTGGTAATGAATTGACTCTATTAAATGAAATTTTAACATCTAAATCTTCTATCTGTTTTTTTATTTTTGCCAATTCTGTCTGGGTTGTCCACTATAACAGCAGGTTTAGGATCAGAGTTAGACCTGGTATAATAAACCTTCCTAGAAGCCAAAATTACAATTTTTTTGATAAAATGATACTCACAACTTATAAAACAGTGTTAAAGGCAAAAATATGATGGAAAAGGTTTCTTTAAGACTTATTTATGACTAAGGATTGGTTAGTTCCCTAGTATGGTCGCCAATATGTTATCACTCTAGTAATTCTAAAGTTGTGAGATTTTGGTTTAAAGTCTAAGAACACTAGAGGTAACCAGAGACCAAATTTTAAACTCTAAGATCTAGCCTTCTTAGGGTTCAGAGAGGGCTCTCTCTATAAGATTTAACTTTGTTTGTTTTATAAAATATTAGGCTAGTTATGATGGTGCAATTTGGTTTTGTTTTGATTGATTTGGTGGGAAAAATCACCTAATGAGATGGATAGTGGGAAATCTGTTTGTCCATTGGGCTGAGGAGTAAAAAATCAAGCAGACAGAGCTAGGATCAAAGTCAAGAAGTCAAATGTTTTCAGAGAGTGTGTTACAGCATCATTTTCACCTCGGACTCTGATCTGATTACTATACTATGGGCACCCATTCCTACAGACTTGGACAAATTCACTTAAAAACAGTGGAAAATCCTCCATACGCGACTATGCCTGTGTTTTTCCGCGTGTATACGCGAGTACAGCTAGACTTTTCCGCGTATGCCATTTTAATGATTAAAAAATATATAAAAATCCCTAATTTCGCGCTGGGTTGATGGTTACTCAGGTAGTTCAACCACCCCAGCCCGTGGCCAACTGTTTCCAACTGCTAAAACTACTTGGAGGGACTATAAAAAGACCTCATATGTATGGCCTAAGGGAGGGAGAGAATTATTATTATTATACTCTGTTGGTTCCCTATCCAAGTCTGATTCCCCGTGCCTCCTGCACTTTCCCAGTTCATTTCAGGAAACCCTTGTTTCCTTGAGATATACATCCCTTTATATGTTATCTCGTGTGCACTCATTTGGAAGGAGTCTTAGCGAGGCAAGGGCCGGACGGATCCGGACGACGGTCTGCGAAGGCCTTGGAAGGATCAGGTGATCTCTCCACTTACTTTTGTACGTACTATTTTTATAATACAGAAGTATCATGCTGTTCCCGAAATAAACGTGTTATATAGCGAATGTAGTTAAATATTTATTAGTACAAGTTATCTGCATGACAGAGATTTTATTTAATGTTTTATATGAATCTCAACAATATAGATAAAAATATACCGTACAAATTTGTCCTTTGAAATGGCTTTTCAGATTGTGGAGGAGGAAGGACGGTTGCAGTGGAGTTTGAACCTACTGATCTACTTCAAACGTAGGACCACCTGTGGCAAACCTTCATTCTACCTCGATTTCGTTTTTTATGAATGTGCATGATCGTGTGAGTCTCTCGTTAAATAGTATGCCCCTCGTTCGTGGAGGTTGAATCTCAACCACACCTCTAGGGTGTTAAATCCCGAAACAGAACTAAAAACATAACCCATGAAGATCTTGGAAGGATTTTTGTGAGATGATATGAACAGGATAAAGAGAAATGAAGGGTTCTTTGATCCGGAAAAGAGAAGTAGTAAGCAAAGGTCAAACGAAAGAGGGAGAAATTCTGGGAGTAAGGTTAATTCCTTCTGTAACTTCTTCAATTCTTCATTTAGTCTGATGGATTTTTGCTCGTGTGTTTTGGCATTTATTTGAGCCAACTTGTTTATATTTTCAAGGTTATCAACCATTTTTTTCAATCTGTTAATTTCACTTGTCTGAAGTGACATTTCTTCCATAGATTTCACTAGTTTGCTGGCCTCATCTGTAGGGTGAGCTGCTGTAGTGGATGACTCTGTAGCTGATGTTGTAAATGATGTCACTGATACTGCAGTATCCAGTGGCTCTTTGGGTGCCAACTCTTCTGCTATAGTTGATGGCACAACTGTAGTGATAACATGAATAAATGTAGGAATTTCTGGTACTTTTGGTGTTTCTTTTTCATGGACAAGTTTATCCATTTGAATCTCCATTTCTTTGATATGTGCTGTCAGCTGAAAGATCAAATTCTTCATGTCATCCTTCTCATTTTTTCCTTCTATTATTTCCTTAGCTTGAGGATGTTCACTTGATGGCAATTTAAGTTGTTTCCTCAATGCTGCAATGTACTCATTTTTCTTCTTCACGAATTGCTCTGCTGCTTTGACATTTGCAGGGTGATATCCAACCTACATGATCAATTCTTCTAAAGATTTGATCCTGAGATCTTTAGCATTTTCATTTGATCTTTCATGTTTGTGATAGTGTTCTGAAAAACACTCATAGCTTTGGTTGTAACAGTAAAATATAACATCTCTGAACTCTATCTATGAAATTCTATTTGATCAAGAGCATGAATTTTTTCTGTTTGAATTTCTAAATCAATCTTCTTGTAATTTGCCACTGTCTTTGGAGTTTTCACTGTAGGCTGCAGTATTGACATGATTAGTTTTTTATTTGAATAATCAAAGGCAGATAAAAGTCTATTTTGAACACTTGGTGTTTGTTTCAGATATTGAGAGTAAATATCATTTTTTATCTCTTCATTCTTTAACTTGATCTATTTGTATTTTTCCTTGATATCTAGATCCTTTTCTTCAGCTGTTTGTGAAGATGAAGCTTCCATGTTCTGCTGTTTCTCTATCAACTGTGTATTTCCATTATCAACATGTTCTTCATTTCTATTCTATGTATCTTGCTCATTTATGATAACAGTGGCAGCCTCTGTGTTGATATCTGGGAGATCTGTTTCATCAACATCAATGGTTACCTTTTCTTTACCTACTAGATCTGTTTTAGGCCTTTTATTATATCTTATCTTGAACCTAGTTTTAGTAGTTGTTTCAGCAACATAAGTTTCTTCTTCTCTTACCCTCTTGGTGGCTTTTTCTGTTTGATATGTAGTTTGTAAAGTGTGACTAGTATCACTTTTCTTCACAGCATATACTAAAGTATTTTCTGTCCATTCAGTTTGATTGGCATTTTTCTCTATCTCTGGTTTTGTATCATGAATGTAGGGTGTCAGTTTACACTTAACCTTCATTTTACTTAGTATCCCTTGTGGATCATAATTCCAAGGAAAGCTCTCCTCAAACCTGTACTCTAATAACTGCTTAGGTGCTTCTGCCTCTGCATCTTTATGATTGCAAATGAATGGTCCCACTTGATTCTTCAATTTAAACTGTGTTTTCTTCTTTGCTACTAGGAAATTGATAGAATTAGAGTTTAATATTCGTCTGATATACTCCAAGGAAAAAACCCTCATTGATACAAATTCGGGTAGCTTGTAGGATAACAAATTGGATCTAAACACTCTAATCTCAGTGTGATTTTCATACAAGTACCAATCATCTTGTTCTATTCTGAAAACTATAAAATATTCTTCATATCATCATTTATCCTTGGCTGTTCAGTATTTTTCTATATTTTTATCAATGGATGAATGAAGGAATATGAAAACTCTGCATAGGTGAACTCTGTGGACTCTTTCCTGATCAAATAGGTCCACAAAATAACTGAAAGAGGATTCCCTTCTATGTCAATATTTTGAAGGGCTAATGGAAAATTATCTGCTTGAAAATACAAGAACATGTGGAAAAGGAAGGATGTGTATCTAAACACTTCTTCAATTGGTAGTTTAACTAATTGGTTATGAATATTTTCAACAATATACCTAGCATAATCAAAGATAACAGATGGAGGTTGTCCTGGTGTGAAAGTGGATAGGAAACCTAAGATGGATTCATTTGTATGTTCATCAGTAAAGTACCCTAGGATGAAGGAGAGCATGGAGATGACATGTCTAGAACCCTCTAGAAATATTGAAGTGGAATATGAAGGATTGATTTGAGGGATTTCTACATGCAAGGGCATGAATATTTGGAAGATTTGGAATCTTCTAGGAAATTCAAGGCCAATATAAAGCTTGGTAAGTGCTTCAATTGACAGAGGAACTGCTTGAGGATAAGGTTTAAGCTGTAACATTTGATTAATGGATTCATCAGTAATAGTAAAAAGTACTTCTTTATTGGCATTGACTATTGCTCTTTGCTAAGGTATATAATGATGATGGCATAACCTAATGAATTCTGGGCATGAGTGGGTAACTAGAACAACATATTTGGGCAAGTGTGATTCCCAAATTTTAACTTCTTCAACATTATGCAAAGATTTTTCATAGCTCCAGTTGTGAAGTTCTAACAAATTGAATTCTACAATAGGGTCTGCTATCTTATAGTCAATATATGCTAATGGGGTATGCTTAATGTCTACAACTGGAGGTTGCAGAGGATTTATAATGATAGTAGTTTTGGAAGATGCAGTTGGAGTAGGTTTATGCATTTTGGAGCTTTTTGGGCTACAGAACTCTGCTTTTAGGATTTTTTGGCTACTTCTGCAAGATTAAATAGTTTGCAGAAGTATTTTTTAATCTGACAGGGATTTCTTTGATGAAAATAGGCAAAATATGGTCTTTCCTTGGGTTTTTCCTTTCAATTTTGGACTCTCAATAATATTTTATAGACTTTTACTGGTTTAGAAATAAGAAATAGGGATTTCTTGGGTTTTTTCAATGAGTAATTGGGTAAAAAGTCCTTTGATATTAGGCACAAAATTTTAGGCTACCTTTAGAGGGTTTCTGGGCTCAATTTGGATTTTAAAACAATGCGCATCATAAACATGTTTTTTTCAGAAATTTTGACAAGGTTTGGCCTATTTTTTTGGATATTTTAATAGGCTTGTTTGGGTGGATTCAAATTCTAAATGTAATTTGTTCCTTTTTTAAAGTCCTTTCAAATAAAAACATGCTTAATTGCTGGAGGAATACCTGTTATATGCAGGTATTGGTTTTTGAAAAAGTCTTTGAGGTTTTTGAATAGATTCAGTGGTGCCTTTATGATCTCTGGAGCAATTCAAAGCTCCTCCGCAATCTTCAATAGGTATAGGCTGAAATTTGCAGGTTTTTGGCATGAAAATGGTGGAAAATGATTGTTTCAAAGTCGGAATAGCGTATACAGTGGTTACATGCAGAAAATACGGAAAATAAGAGCATTTACAATGTTATTTAGGCAAATTAGGGTTTAATTGGCGCTTGCAATAAATGGCGATCAAGTAAAAAATGGCAGTTTTCGGGCTCAAAGGGTATAAAACCACGAGTGGTTATCGCGTTCACTTTAGGTGGTAAGCTATTTTGGATGAAATGAACACGATGTAGTAAGAAGGAACCACGTGGAGGGGGGAGAAAGTCAAAATACCACCCATTTCGCGTAGAAATGAGATGGTGGATATCGCGCAAGTTTATTTGCGAGATGGATTTTCCGCCGTCGGATCATGAAGGACTACTGCGAACAGTCAGGATCTGATCTGGAAGTTGCATCAAGATTTGGGAGCGGGGCCGGGGTGATTAATGTGGCGGGATGGTTTAATAATACTTATAAACATACATTTATAAAGTCTAAACCTTGTATTATTTGGTTGAGCGGAGAGACAAGGTTTATATATGTTTTAATTAAAACATTTAAAAAAAATGTTTCATCAATACGCGGGCGCCAGTTTATTATTATATGGTATATAAACATTGTGATAAATGTTTAAAACCATAGGGGGCGGGGTATTTTATTTTATTTGATAAATTTAAACCAATGGGATAAGGGCGGGTTTTAATTCATCACATGGGTTAATAAAACATTGGCTTAAACATTAAGTAGAGGGTTTTGTGGGTTATTAAAAATAAAAAGGATTTAATACTGTACGGGAGGGTGTAGTTTTAGGGAGTTAATAAATAAGTTAGAAGTTAATATGAAATAAAGGGATAATATAATGAATAAAAATACATGTTTTAACTCTAATTAAAGTGTAAATAAAGCATAGCTTATCTTTGTTGTATTTTTTCACACTTTAACTTAGGATAAATGCATTTTATGGGGTTTTGAATGATTTTTGAAAGGAAATGAAATTAGTTATTTAGGGTTTCACTTTTACTAAGTAAAAAATGGGCTTTTACTTAGGAAAATGGATCATGATTATGGATGAAGGATAAATGTTGATGAATATGGGTTTTGTGTAGGAATTCAATATTTTTAACCAATCAGTGATCGAGCCTTGGGTCCGGTCCCAATAGAAGTCATAGAAATGCTCTAAGCCTCTTTAATTGATAGTTTAGAATATTGAATAATTGTGGGAGAGAGGAAATTAGTAATTTTTTCTCGATGACGCTCTATTACATGCTTGCACAACTGCTTTCTACCTACCCATCATTATTTCTAACATTTTTTATTTCATTTTCGTGGGTGTATTTAGGCTTGCAACCCTAAATCAATTTTCTTTCAAAACATAAAAACTATGTAAGTCTAACCTTATTTCATCCGAGGGCTCATATTAAACTGTTGAGCTCCTCATTTATTCTCTATCTTATCAACTGATTTGTCAAGTTTATACTGTTTGACATATCTTTATTCTCTATCTAAAACATGAAAAGTTAAGATTAAGCTGTTTAAATGATCATGGATTATGGAATTTATTGAAAATCTGCACATAATCATTATTCTTGCAGTAAAGTAAATAATAGTGTCATTTTGAATTGCTCACTTTTAGGTCTTATATTTATCTCTTTTTTCTTTTGGGGTCTATCTTTTTTCTAAGTCATTTGATCATTCTTTTAGGACTTTTACCCTCTTTTGATTTTTTATTGTTTTTCATTTTTCAAATATGGGAAAACAACTTGCAAAAAGCAAGGTATGTACATATTTACAACACTATAAAAGTCAATTCAAAAGTTATGAACCCTATTATTATAGGACCCTAACACTACGAATAGAAGTGGAAGATATATACTTCATTACTGGACTTTCCCGAAGGGGAGACCCAGTAGATTTGCATGGAAAGCCTGTGGGAGGGCTTAATGTGGAAGATTATGTCCAAGTCTACTGCGTGGATAATGCAAAGAAGATGGGAACTTAGATTCCCATCAGAGATATGAAGGATTTGTATATGAAGATTCTTCTCTTTACCATTGGCAGAGTAGTAGGATCAAATTCTCTACATCAGGCTTCACATACACACATGAGTATAGTAATGGAATGCTTGATTCATCTTTTTGATTTTTCTGATTATATGAATTTTTTTTTTTTTGATTGGATAAAATGACTTACAAAATTAAAATGATCATGATGCAGACATGGGACCAGTTAGGCCAGAGGGGTACCGAAGGCAAAAGAGTTTAAGAGGTGAGGCAGATGCTGAAGATCCCGGAAGGACCCTCTATGCAGTATAGAGAAACTTGGAGAGTTTGACTTACCAAGTTCCTATGGCTGCTATAGAGGACCTATCAAAGGCTATCTAGAGGCGGGTGGTAGGGGTACCACGAGACTGGGTGCGGTTATTCCACCGTGTAGCGACTGCCATTGTGTTCTATAGGAACACAAATGTTGGGCAGGGACCTCAGGAGTAGATTTTATATATGATCGGATGACTGTAATATTTTTTGATGATAGACATGATCGGGCATAAGCCCCAATTTTGTAGGACATGATGGTCTAGATTTTGTATATTTTTGAACAATCCGATCTCTCTCTCTCTCTCTCTCTCTATATATATATATATATATATATATACATGGTGATTTTATATGATGTGATGTATCAAATGGACAATAATGAATGATGTTTTTGATATATTTTAAAGTATCGAATGATTAATATGCTAATCAAGTGTTTAATTAGCTAATGAGTCTACCAACCAATTACAAGATCGAGGAATATGAATGAACGTAATAAATTGAAATTAACATTGTAACAAATGTACCCTAAAAAACAATCGATGAAAAAATGGGTCTATGACACGATGGGTGTTGTTCAACTGCAAAACCACCAGCTGTGAATCCAAGTAAACTACTAACGAATCAACACCCAAATATATTGCCTCCGAGAGTAGGTTGACCACTGCAGTGTAATTTGCTACATTATTCGAAGTGGGACCAATGCAGACACCTCTTAAAACTAACAACTGATCAGATGGATAATCGATTACCCAAGCCGCGGATGCCAAGTTCTGGGTATGTCTACTAGCACCATCGGGAAAGCCAAAGTAACTCATTTAATTCAACATTACTTGCCAAAGTAGATCAAACTCATCAAAACCACACCAAAAATCGAAACACAGATATGTACAAAAATAAAAAATATACAACAAAGCAGATGCTAGGCCTAAGCCTAAGCATAATACTTCTTCAAATAGAGCCCATTTTTGGGCTCCACCAACTCGTTCCCATCAAATTCAACCAAGGCATAGGCTCCTTTCTTCATGACCTTTTTGACGATAAAGGGCCCATACCACATAGATTTGAACTTGCTTGCCCCCAATGTATCCTTCTCTTGGGTATAAACCAAGACAAGGTCACCTACATAGAAAACCCTAGGTTTGACCGCCTTATTGTACTGAACCTTTACCCGTTTCTTATGTGCCTCATTCATCGTAGCTACATCTCAACGCTGCTCATCGAGATGTTCTAAATGGAGAAAGCGTTCTTCGAGACTGGAAGTATCAGGAAGAATCTCAACAACCAACTTAAGGGAGGGAATTTCACATTCAATATGAAATATAGATTCCAACGCATAAGCCAGTCGAAACAGAGTAAAATCGGTTGCAGTTTTTACCGACATCTGGTATGCCCAAAGTGCAGGATACAACCTGATATGACAATTGGATCTAGCTTTATCAATCGTCTGTTGATGAATTGTATTCAAGGATTTGTTAACCGCTTCAACTTTCCCATTTTCTTGAGGATAATAAAGAGATGAATTCTCCTGTCGAAAACCTAATTTCAGAGCCAATTCAGCCATCATGATGTTCTGAAAATGACTGCCCTGGTCAGTGAAAATATCTTTGGGGATAACAAAGCGAGAAATGACTTGATTGAAGAGGAACAGGGCTGCTGTCTCACCGTCATTCCTAAAATTAGGCATAGCCTCGACCCACTTCGTGAAATAGTCTACAACTACAATAATTTACTTGTGACCTTTAGCCAAAGGCGAGTTACAAGTAGTATAATCAATACCCCACTTTGTGAAGGGACCGAAAATGATGACAGGAAAGAGCGGAGCTAGATGAGCGCACACCTTTCGAGTATAAACCTGACATGGATGAAACTTTTTGACCGATTCAATACAATATTTGAAAATCGAAGGCCAAATCATCCTGCACACAAGATTTTTTGGCCTGTAGCAAGCCCAGATAAATGACCACCAAAAGATCCACTGTGGAAATCATTCAGTACAACCTCAGCTTCTTCGAGATTTAAGCAGCGTCTAAGGATCGAATCGACCCCGCGACAGTATAAAGTGTCACTAATAATAAAATAAATTTTGGCTAAGTGACGTAACTTTCGACGCTCATCTTTTGAAAAAGTTGAGGGAAACTTAGTAGTATGGAGATAAAATATGAGATCCCCATACCAAGGATCCTGTGAAGAAATGAGAAAAATATGTTCATCAGGAAATGATTCGTCATGAACAATCTCTTCGCCACAGGGGAACTCAAAAATCAACTCCGAAAATACTAACGATTTCTTGGACTTGGCAGACAAAAATTCAATATCAAATTCCTGCAAGATAACAATCCATCGATTGTATTTTCCCCCAATCACTCGCCTACTGAGAACAAATTGAAATGGATTGACTGCTGCCAAAACATATGTTTTACGAAGGAGAATGTAATTTCTGAGCCGTTGAACAACATGAGCAATTGCCAAAGCAAGTTTCTCTATCAAAGAATATTGGAGTTTAGGACCTACCAAGCCTCGACTAAGGTAGTATATAACATGCTTAGAAAGAGCATCATCTTCCTGAACCAGAACCATACCAATGATAGATTCTACTGCAGCGAGATACAAGAGGAAATCCATGCTATAATCGGGCGAACTCAATAAAGGAGGAGAGGTCAATGGTTTTTTCAAAGCATCAAATGAGCGTTGAGAAAAGTCATCCCAAAATAATGGAACTCGTTTCTTTAATAATCTCATAAATACCTTTGTAATCTCGGCATAATTTACAATGAATCTCCGTAGGAAATTAGATTTTCCTTGCAGACTTTCAAGTTGAAAAATTGAAGATAGGGGAGGTAACTGGAGTATTGCCTTAGCCTTGAAGGGATCTACTCGAATCCCTTATGTAGACACGATGAATCCCAACAACCGATCGGATGTGACAGCGAAAACACACTTATTAGGGTTGAATCGTATTTTGTAATACCGACATCGTTCAAAAGCTTGAAGGAGGTGAGAAGGATAATCAATTCTCTTACGAGAACGAGCAACTAAATCATACAAATATGCCTCGATAATATGTTTGATGTTGTGGAAGGTGTAAGACATGGCCCACTGAAAGGTAGCTCTAGCATTTTTAAGGCCAAAAGGCATCTTATTGTAAGAAAAGGTACCCCAGGGACAAATAAATGCAGTATTGTGCTGATCTTTAGGACGGATAGTGATTTGATTATATCCGGAGAAACTGTTCATGAAGGAGAAAATCTCATTCCTCGCACACTCATCGATGATCTGATCTATAAATGATGCGGGGTAGTTATCTTTAGGACATGCCTTATTTATGTCCCTGAAATCGTTGCAAACTCGAATCGTTCCTTGTTTCTTTTCCACAGGAACTGGGTTTGAAACCCACTCAGTTAATGGAATGGGGTAAATGAAACCCGCCTTAAGCAGCTTCTCCACCTCAGCTTTGATAGCTGCTGCCTTCCTAGGGTTGACTGGACGAAGCTTTTTCCTGATAGTCTTAGTGTTTTCGTATGTCTCGATCTCATGCTGGACAATAGATGGATCTATACCAGGAATTTCCTCATAAGACCAAGAAAACACATCCCGAAATTCTTGAAAGAGATTGGTGTAAGTCTGAATTTCTTTAGGGAACACTCGGCTCCAATGAAGACATTCTCTATGATGTTGGGATCTTTGGAGATGTTCACTGGGGTAGTAGCAAAGATAACAACCATGTTCCCTTCAGTGAATACTTGTGCTGGTGCTAAAGGGTTCAGGACTGGGTGAACAGGACCAGAACACTGAAGGCTAAGGAAACTTGATTTAACTTCTCACAAGTCTGGTAGAAAGTAAGACCGATGATGCAGATCATCCCACAGTCTCTCTACACCAGTAATTGCTTTGAGGATGGCATATTCAGATGGAAGAGTGGTATTAAGGCGATCCTAAGCAGAAGATGAACTAAGAGTCCAAGCCGGAGCCACATCTCCATCTAGTTCCTCCAGTGAAAGAGAAACTGGAATGGAATCTGCAGATTCAAAAATAGATCTATAAGAAATCTCAGCTACGGACATAGGAAATTCCATTCCACCCACTTGACCTTCTTCTAATATGGAGGTAGGGGAAGGTAGGGTCCAAGGGTCCAAAAAATAATGAGTTCTGAAGAACTCTCTCCGAATAGGAACCCTGGAGTATGAAATAACATTGATATGAACCAAAGGAGGCAGAAGATAAAAAGTACCCATCAAGGATGTATACATTCCAACCCCCAGATTCTCAACAAGTTTCTTGGTATCCTTCACCAAAGGAACGGTTGAGTTATAATATGCATTCGGATCTACAGGAGAAAATTCCAGTTGATCCACTGTGAAAATTCTGCCTTCTTGAGGGAAACATACAATGCGAAATAGCGAGGATGCAATAGCATCCATCTCATAGATCCAGTTTCGCCCCAACAAAAGGTTATAGTCTAAGCTTGCATTGACTATCTCAACTTTGATATTGATAGTTTTACCCCCAACACAGATGGGTAAAGCTGGAACAATACCATGCGGCCTGTGAGAATGACCATCAAACGTACTCAGAAGAGCGGCTAAAGGGACAACTGAGGGAGATCCAATAGCTTTCTAGCATGCAAGATACATTACACACGTGGAAGCGCCCTCATCAACAAATGTTCGAAAATAATTAAATTTATGATACGTTGACCTGATATGGAAAGCCATATGATGAGGAAGTCTCTTTTTAAAAGTCAACATGTCAAATGTGATCATCAGATAATTCTTCGGATCAACAACCCTAATGGCAGTGAGAAATGCACTCCTTTGTGCAGGACACGACTGGAGTACCTCTAAGGCAGACATGGGACAAGGACTTTGAGCTAGATCTTCTACAATCGAGTAGTTTTGGGCAGCCTTGGCATTAGGATTGATCGTCATACACTTTGTAGACCCTTTCGGCATCCGAGGTATAGGCTCAACTGTAGGCCGCTCAATATGGAGCGACTCAGCACTATTAGGAGAACCATTAGCTTTCGAAGATTAAACTTCGCCATAATCACGAGATCTCATAGCGATATCTACATGAGAACTCATTATGTATATTTTTGATGTATTTTCCCCTTTCTGGTTACCCCTAGAGGGAGCCCCAGTATTTGCATTTGCACCAGCAAGTAATTGTTGCCCTTGGGGAAAAGGGTTTGTCAACACAACCTAGAAACTAGAAGAACCCTGTTGAGCTAACAAGCACTACGCATCTTGAATTTTAGGGTAGAGGTGCGTAATATGGTCTCCAATGCACAACTTTCATGGAAAATTGACTTTCTTTTTATTATCCCTCTTACCCTCTCCAACATGATCGTTGGATTTGTGTGCATTCCCCTTCCCATCCTTGTCATTTTTATTGTTATTCCGTCCCTTCTTCTTCCCATCGGATTGTTGATTTCCTTTGGGGTTAGAATTTTGACCATAATTAACCGCCAAGGGTTGAGAAGGAGTTGACACTTGTTGGAAATATGATGCAGAGTGTTGTCCTTGATGGCAACCCACTGAATGAAGATGAAGACATGCGACTGTTGACATGTGTTGTCCTTGATGGAAATCTACCTGATGAAGTTATTCTTGACTTGTTGGACTTGGTAGATGATGTAAATATGATGTGATATGATGTTTGTTGACAATATGATGCTAAGTGTTGTCCTTGAAAGACAACCCACTTGATGAAGATAATGGCAACTTACTTGTTGAAGTTGTGCTTGATAGTAAATCTGATGTATCTACAGTGAGTACAGAAGGCAATGAAGAAAGGAATTCAGAATGTGCTCAAAGTATGATGAAAAGAGTATGTCTCAAGGCATACACGGATCTGTCTAGGGGAAGTCACGTATGCACGCGGGAAACAACGTTCCAAGTCGCGTATGGGAAAAAGTGCTCATAAAATGCAAAACCAGGGGTAACCACCATGGTATTGACCCATTGTATTGGGTAATGTTTCGTCTAAAAGACCCCATCCAGGAATACCATCGGAAGTAATGTAGTTTTGGGCTCATGGTATTGTTTTGGCTCATGGTATTGAAAAAGGGGCTCATGGTATTGAAAAAGGGTAAACCTATATAAAGAGAAGAAATTCATTGTGCAAATCATGAGTGTGGGTGCAAGATGTCCGAGCTTGAATGAATACTTCTCTGTGAAGTATATCTGTATGGAAAGGGTTACAGCTTGATGATAGAATCCGGGAATTCTATGACATGCACCAATGCTGAAGAAGACTTCCATCTAGATCTGAAAATGTGCTTTGTATCCATAGATCCGCTTATGGAAGGCTTAGGTCTGAAATGAGGCGAACATCCGTCCGAAGTAAAAGGGTAAATCTGAACTGAATATCTGATCTGAAGAAGTATGCTGCTCTATAATGATTGAAGATCTATACGCTACTTTGCCGCAGAGGAAGCGCGTATATACGCGGCTTCGCTGAAGAGAAAGCGCGTATGCGCAATGAAATATATACAGAGGTATACGCTGGTTTGTGTGAACGGAAGCGCGTATATACGCGACATCAGTGAAGTAAAAGCGCGTATGCAAACTAGGGTTTGCTGAAGTCTGTGGTAAGAAATGTATGATCTGTTCTGGTGGTTTACTGATATCTGTTAGTGATTTATATGCATCTGTTTCATGGCTGACTGTGCTTAAAAGTATGGAAAGGGTCCAGTATGAAAATATGATGAAATGTGGCATGCAAGTGGTGTCATAAAGGATGCTTTGGATCCAGTGTGAAAATTGATGAAACGTGGTCCATAGAGGTGCTGAGGGTTGTAGCCTTCGCCGGTAGTTGGCCTGGGGTGAGGCCGGTAAACGAGCAGGGTCGTAGCTCCTTCCGTGTGAGCTGGTAAACGAGAGTGTGGGGTCGTAGCTCCCCCGTGAGAGGTCAGCAACGAGATGTGGGGTTGGAGCTCCTTCCGTGAGAGTCACGGTGGTAAACGAGGATTGTGGGGTTGAGCTCCTTCCGTAGAGAGGTCGGTAAACGAGCGTGTGTGTGCCCGTGCCGGTAGAGTCCGGCATCTCAAAGACATATGTTGTAAGATGTTTTCTATAATAAAATATTGAAGGCTGAGCAACTGCAGCGGTGGTTTTCTCCCGATTTGGGTTTCCACCTAAAAATCCTGGTGTTCATGTGTGATGCTTTGTGTGATGGTTTATTCTGTTCTTACTGCACATGTTTACTGTTTATAGAACATCTAATGAATGAATGATGGAATGATATAAGTGAATAACTAATGGCATAATTAGATCTCTGTGTATACGCGAGTTTTATGAAGGATATCCGCGTGTATACGCTAGTTGGCTTCAGAAAAGTAGCGTATGGGTTTTAGAGCATGAAAAAGTAAAAAAGTTTCAGTTTTCCCTAAATACTGATTCACCCCCCCCCTCTCAGTATTTTTTCCCAACAATTGGTATCAGAGCAGGTCCTTGTGCAAAAGCTTGATCACTTAAAAGAGATCCGTCACAATGGGAAGTCAAGAAGGAGTAATGTCTATAAAGCCACCTCTATTCAATGGAAGCAATCTGATATTCTGGAAGGTACGAACAAAAGCATATCTGCAAAGTCTTGGTGCAGATGTATGGGCAATCGTGGAAGAAGGTTATCAATACCCAACAAGTATTCCTACCGATGCAGCAGAAAGAAAGAAATATGAAATCAATGCCAAAGCAGTGAATGTCTTGTTAGGAAGCATGTCTGAATCTGAATTTGCTAAAGTGATGCAGCTACATTCAGCAAAAGAAATATGGGACAAAATCATTCTGAGCTATGAAGGAGATACAAAGGTAAAAAGTGCAAAACTCCAAACTCTTAGAATTGAATATGAAAATTTGAAGATGCATAGTGATGAAAGTGTTGCCAGCTTCTTTCTTCGTCTAGATGATATTGTAAATCGGATGAGAAATTTGGGTGAAACCATAACTGATACTACTCTGGTAGAAAAAGTCTTAAGATCCTTGACTTCAAGATTTGATTCTAAAGTTTCAGCTATTGAAGAAAGACAAGATCTGCAAACTCTTACTATTGTTCAATTACTATCCCTTGCGCTTGAGTCTCTGGAGGAGAGATTTCCCGGTCCACTTAACGGTGTTGGATTGCGCTCTTTAATAAAATTTCTATGTTTAACAGTTTGAGTGGCCTTGGAGAGTTAACCCTCCACTCACCTATTCCAAGGCCCTACAACCTAGCTAGTTGGTTTATGATTAATGAAAATGATACAAAAAACTTCTAGTTGCTTTTAGTTATAGAGCTTGATTTTAAATAGGTTGTTACTTAAGTAAAAGGTATACGGAAGTGAAACTGATGGTGTTTGTTGACGCAAAATAAATCAATGAAAACCTTACTACATGCAGATGCAATGATTTCCTTTCGATGAAAACAGATCTCTATATGGCTTCTATGAAACTAAGTAAGAAAAAACTTTGTTTTCTTTTCAGTTACTCACACTTCGCACAATCCAGAAAATTATGAAAAAGACTAAAATGTTTCAATGCACTTAATGCAAACTACCAATGACATGAAAATTCTAAGGTGCTAACATTGAAGAAGCGAAAAGAATCTCTAGAAAGAAAATGGTTCAATCACTTTTGACAGAAAAACAAGGCTAGTTCCAAACAAAACTCCTATGTATAAAAATGTCAAAATTTACTTGATGCAAAAGAGAGAAGTCAAGAAAATACTTCCTTCAAAACCAAGCCAAAGAAACAATGACTAGAAACCAACAAAAAGCTTCAAAATATATGAAGAAACCTTAAAAATTAATTCAAAGAAAAAGCAATGGAAAACAAGAAATGTTTTTGGGCTTTTCACTTATAATGAAAGGAAAAAGATTTCAAGAAGACAAGCATAAAACTACTCAAGGGCCGGAATCAAGCAAAATGAGTTTCAACAAGGCTTCAAAGTGCTCAAGCCAACTATGCTACTTTCGTAGTGGGACCCAAATGAGCAAGAAGAACCAAAAAACTCAAATAACTGATTCAATACAGTAGCACAATATTTCAACAAAAAAAACTCAAAAAACCAAAAAGGGATTCTCAAGATTCGCTAGAAAGCTAGTCCAGGAAATCAAGAAAACCAAGATAGTCCAAAAGGGAAAAAACAAAAAGCGAAGCAATGCATAAGGCCAAGAAGAGAAAAAAAGTAGAGGCTCACTATTCTGAATGGCCAGAACAACCAAGAACTCTAGAAAGAGATCTTGGTGCTACAACCTCAATTGCAATCACACAAAATAGGAAATTTATCAAATGGATAGGTTTTCACAAGAGCAAGAGAGAGGGTATGCAACCACAATAAACATAGTCCAGACACCTTAAAGACACCAAAAGAATGGTTCACCACAGATAGAAAAGACCATAGAGGTTTCAAACTCAAATTTTCACAATTTTCCAGTCATACACGGTTTTGCAGTATGCAACAAGAGTGTATACACGACTGTAACCAAGGAAAATCGCGTATACGTGGGTCCCTTTGGAAAATATAGGAGGTATACGTGACTGTGAAAAGACTAAGTTGCGTATGAAAACAGAAATAAGGAAAAAATAAAAAGTCAAGCCTGATCAAGAGACCAGGTCTTCTGTCTAATTGAAAAAAGACTTACTAGATTGTAAAAAGTGATGAACCTGTCAGGGAGCCTAGAAGACAGATTAAACAACCCAAAATAGGAATTACATGGATGTAATCCCCAGTCAATTCGCCAGTTCTCTGATGGGTAATGTTACCCTAAGGTCTCGGGTTGATAAACCTTCATAGATCAGGGGAATGTCATCACTAGAAGGACTCAATTAACCAACTTCTATGCTCTAAACTAGAAACTAAGGATTGCAGACCTTACCCGTTAATCCCTCGGTTGTAGTAGATCCCGTGGGGTTCAAACCCCCCGCAACACCTTGTGCTCCAGAACCTGCAAACTAGCAAAGAACAAGCACAAAAACCTAGTTGTACAACATATATAAGTTCTAGATGTTAACCAAAAGCATGCATAATCTCATAAAAATAACGATAAATGAAATTTTTAAGATCATTACACATGTATAAGAGATAAATGACACGTGAACATCATAAACAATATGACACTTATTTTATTATGACATGTGTTATCACCCTAGTAATTCTCAGGTTGTGAGATGGGGATTTTTGTAGTTAAGAAAACCAGGGGTAACCAAGAACCGCTTTGGGAATTCAGGATCTAGCCTTCCTGAGCTCCGGAGAGGGATCTCTCCTAAAGATTTAGCTTTGTTTTGGTAAAGGGTTTTAGGCTAGCTATGAGTGAGCAATAGGACTGATTTTAGAAGGGTGGTAGGAATAAAAAATATTTCAAGGTAAACCAGAGGGATCTATCAGAACATTGGGCAATGGAGTCAACTCTCTAGGCAAGCAGAGCTAGGAAATAAGACTTAAAGATGCAAATGTACTAAGGGCAGGATATATGACCTTCTAAGGCTTTGGATAGGCTTTGTTGATGGAATGGGTGAAATCTGAACAAAAGGGCACTTAAGAATCCTTAAGTTACAGAAAAGAGGATTGAATGAGGGGATCAAACTGGACCTAGAGAAATTAAGAATTCTATGGTCCGGTCATAAAGCAGAAAACATAAAAATGCCAACTAGTTTAAAACATGGAGCTTATTATCACTAATCCTGTTTAATTTCTCCTCAGTTGATCATTACAGAATATAAACACATCAAATGAATGTATGTAAACTTTTAAAGAATAACACTGAAAACAAGAAAAAATACGAGACTTATCTTGTCATCACGAGAATCCTTAGTTATGATGTCTCTAATCTTGTTTCCAGTCTGCTGCTTCGCTAATTGACTCACACCAACTTCAATATGTCCAGAAAAATGACTATAGTAGTCTTGAGAATTTTTATTCCACCCTGAATACTTCGAATTATGAAGTATTTATACACATAAATTGTTTACAAAATATCTCAGAGTTTGAGATAATGTTTTAAGGAAAAATAGGAAATGCAACATAAGAAGAGGGACAACAGAAAAACAATTTGCAAGCTGTCATCTTTTACAAGGAAAAATAGAACTGTTTATCTTATCTAAACTGATTTTTGATGTGCTATGAGCATAGCTGGCATTAAGTGCATCTTCTCATGGAAGATGACTTGTAGAGTACTCTTCCTTTTCACCTTATGTTCTGATACTCTTTATCTCTGCTTTTCACTATTTCACTGCTGTAATTGAAAAAATGACCAGTAGTAACAATCTGATTTTACTGATACACTTTGACCCTGATACTCTGTGACACTGATTTTTTCACCATAAAGTAACAGTAGAATATGAATTTTTTGTATCATTTTCTTGCTCTTTACCTATCAAATTCACATTAGATATGTGAATTCTTGCCACTGTTCAGCAGTGGAGATCTTCATATTCTTTAGTTTTCTGTAACTTTCATCAGCTTTTGTATATTTGGAAAAGTTTGACTTTACTGTGAACATATGCTTGATTTCATTTTCCAAAAAGAATAGATTTTCAAAATATTGAAGTAGTAATTTGCCACTTGGAGATCCTTGTGGCAAAGGCCGTTTAGCTTGCTCCTTAGCATGAGCTCTGATTTTTTGATCATAATCCTTCTGTGGCATTAATTTTTCATTAAATGCATGAATGTCTGGTAAACCTGCTTCTGATAATACTTTGTATTTGGCCCAAAATCTTGTGATGGCCAAGTTCATATCTTTACACCTGTCTTCCAAATTATTCATCATGTTTCTCTTATTCAAGACTTTATTAATTTGAAGGATGGCCTCTGTTCTGTCAGCAATTTTCAACTCTTCTAATTCTTCTATGTTTTTGCTGTTAAAAAATGCTATGAGTTGAACTACTCGTGGTGGCTTATTTTCAATTTCTTTCTTGGTTTTATCAATTTCTGCATTCGCAGCCTGTAGTAACTCTTTCTGCTCATAAATTATCTGAATAGAAGGCCATTGTGAGTGAATGCCTTCAATGATTTTTGTTCATAAATGATTCTTTATATATGCAACCTGATTTTTAAGATTCACCTGTTGTTGAAGAATTTTTACTTGTTCTGCTAATCTATCAGCCCTCTGTTCATGTCCTTTGGAAGTAATTAACACATCTCTTTTAGAAGTTTCCAGATTTTTAATGATGCCTTTCAAACTGAGTATTTCTTTATCTTTTAAATAAATGTCTTCCATGGCTCTGATTATCGCAGCTTTGTCCTCTATTATGTTTATCTGTGAGGTAGATGAAGAAGAGGCAAAGATGTCATGAGAAGTGATTGGCACTACATTTTCCAATACTCCTTGTGGTGCCAAGTGTTCTGCCAATGTAGATGGAACAACTGTACTTACAGTTGGGATCAATGTAGGAATGAAAACCTGTTGAGCTTTTTTCAGATTTTCATTTTCTTTCATGAAAGCTTCTATTTGGCTTTCCATTTCCTTTATCTGGGCAGTCATCTTTAGAACAAGTTTTTTTAGTTCATAATTTTCTGTCTTCTGTTGAAGGATTTCTTTTGCCTGGGGATTTTCACTTTGAGGCAATTTTAGCTATTTTCTGAGGGCAGCTATGTTTTCATTTTTCTGTTTGATTATAACCTTTTCTCCTTCAATGTTTGCTGGGTCAGCCCCTTCTTCAATTACTATATCCTCCAATGCTTTGATTCTCAAGTTGTTGGCATATAATGAGGCTTTATCCAATTTCATTTGAGTTTGAAGATTTATCAATGTTTTCTCAACCCTGATAGAATTCATAGTCTTATTGACTATTTTAGAATATAGCATATCTGTATTGCTCCTATGGAATTCTATTTGGTCCAATTCATGGACAGCATCTACATCAACTTCAAGGTCTGTCTTTGAATAATCTGCAATAGTTTTTGGATTAGCCACTATAGGCTTGAGAAATGACATCACTAATTTATTAGAAGAATAATCAAAAGCCGAGAGGAGTCTATCTTTATTCCCAGGATTTTTTTTAAGGAATTTGGAATATGCTTCACTTTTGATTTCTTCCTTTTTTTTCTTTGATTTGTCTGAACCTGATTTGAATATCTGACTCTGTATTGTCAAGTTCTTTAGAAGAAGATGGCATATCAACCTTTGTTTGTTTATCCACCATGACTGTGTCTTTTTGCTGTGCTCCAGGTTGGACATTTTGAAGCTCTTTGAGTGTTTCAGTTACTATCCTTTTTGCTTCATCATCAGTTTCATGATCATTGTTATCTTCAACATTGATAGCTTTATTCCTTTCTTCATTGGTTAATTTACTTTTCTTATTGTAGGGAATTCTGAATCTTTTATCTTGAATAGTTTCAGCAGTGAAACTATCTTTCTTTCTGCTTCTTTTATGAAAAATTTCAGATTCTTTGTTCATTGTAACCACCTGTGTTTGATCAACCTGTTTATCTTTTCCACTGTTTCCCTGCATGCCCTGTGAGTCATCATCAAATAAAGTATTTGGCTCCCATTCAAGCTTATTGGCATACTTTTCAATTTGGGGCTTGGGATCATGCAAGAAAGCAGACAATTTGCATTTCAATCTTATCATGTTTAAAATACCCTGAGGATCATAATTCCACATAAAACTATATGGGAATTTATACTCTTTCAACTTGACATTAATTTCATTTGCTGCTTCTTTGTTATTCACAATAAATGGCCCAACTTGATTTTTCAACTTGAACTGAGTCTTTTTTCTAGAAGCTATGAAATTAACTTCATCTGCATTCAACAACTGCCTCAAATATTCTAAGGCAAATATCCTTGTTGTCACAAATCTAGGCAATTTATATGGAGCCAGGAGTGCACCATATACTCTAATTTCTGTGTAATTCTTGTATAAGTACCAATCCCATGTTTTATAACTCTA